>CM061350.1:135152500-136352500 GCA_030867105.1 Liasis olivaceus | reverse complement strand
GTCTCCTTCCAGCCCATCCTCATTGTTCTCAACATTAATTCTATTGACATTGATTGTTTGTTTATTGTAATTCCCTTAATTATGTTTGTTGTAATTCACTGAGTGCCCAGTGGGACCAGTTAAACAAGAGGACACCTGGTGAAACAACACAATGCATTTCTTCAGTTTTTGAGCTTGTCCTGATGATTAAATAATGGGCTTTCTTTTTAAAAATAACTATATAAATGTATTTCAACTTCTTATCTTTAGTTATAGAATACTTTCTCAATTTCTTAATTCCAGATCTTTAGTGTTAGTTCTTTGACTTGTTGCAGCTATAAAATTGTCTCAGCCAATTTTTGAGAATATTTTTCTCAGCAATAACACCTAATATTTTCTGCTGTTTAGTACATTAGGCCGAATGTATTTTTTTCTTATGAATGATACAATATAAGAAAAAAAGAATACTACAGTCATACCACTAGAGAGAGCTCTAATTCTTTCCTATTCTTACTAAAATAAATTTTGCCAATGGTTAAAAATATGAAATGGAGAAAAACATTTTCTTACAATTTTGTTTGGAGAGGAAATGTAAGCTATGGCACATCCATACATCTTCAGATTCATCACAAGAAAATGAAATGAATAATGTATAACTTGATATACTGTTGATTTATTTGGTGTATTTCTGAACATTAAAAGCATAATGTCATGTAGCTTGGTAACAAGCACATCTACTTTATCAGATTGGTATCAGTGGGACATATAGGACAATCTGAAGCTTATTTATTTTGAACTAAAGCTCCGCTTATTAAATGGGGTTTTCTCTGTAGCCAGCGTGTTTATGTCTTTTTTGGCTTTAGTCTCATAGATTATCAGCCCCTTAGCTGCATTATTTATATGAAAAATAATTATGAAAAGATCTAGAGTTGGAGGCAGAGGTACTGTAGCACCAAGTATTTAAATCTATTTCAGTTTTTGACCAAAAATATTAATAAAATAAAAATGGAGATCATCAATATTTTAATAAAGAAATAGATTATGTGGTTTTCTTTGATAAGTGATACTTGGGGGACTAATCCCAGAAGCAGAGGCTTCTGAGGGGGATTAGCAATGTAAAAAGGCAGGCACAACTGGGGGATTGAAGCCTCACCCCTTTTAAATGTGTATTGCACGCATCACATGCGTGTAAAAAGGGGCAGGATTTTGATTGCCTGGTCCTGTCTGCCATTTTGACATTTTTGATCTGCCCTGCAGACACCCTTGTTCAGAAGTGTCTCTGAGATGTCTAGTTAATGAAGTTCCACTGTGTTGGGCTCAGTTCTGTGGACAAAGGCTTCCCATCTCAGGAAGGTGATTGCTTTGATTTCATCCATCCACCTTATCCATCGTCTTCCTCCCCATCTTTTTGTCCTCCTCTTCTCAGACTCACCAAATTTAATAATTTTTGGGGGGTGGGGATCCATAATCTATGGAGGCTAAAATGCATCTTGTTTTAATATTTTTTTAAATAAAATAAAATAATTTTATTTTGGCTTTTAACAGGAAAGTATGTAAAGAAAAACATGCTCTTGGAAAAGGAGTTGATTTATACCTTGTAGTGTGCTTGATCTACATCTCCATGATACTCTTCGTAGTATTCCTTCAAAGCATGAATGGTTTGAACATAAGTGATATGTCTGTCTTCTTTTGAAAAAAACGCTTTTGGTACACTTTCTAATTATGGTACCCAAAATGCATTATGCCACATAATATTTTGTTCAAGCACCTCTCCATTTACTTGTTTGATATGAAAACAGAACATATGTGCATGCTTCCTTCTCCCATTTTCTCCTGCCTTTTACATCACTGGTTTGTTAAATTGCAATTTTCCGTGACATCTGAATTGGGGAATTATGGCTTAACAAAATCTGGAAGTACTGAAGTATGAAAAACAGAGATGAAGGATTAAACACACAGCTTGTTCCTGATCAAACAAACTGCACCTGGACTAGGATAATTATGTCTGAATCAATCTATCTTTGACCATGCTAGCTCACACTACTTTCTTCTGTTATAATTACTGGCTGAAAGATTTAGAGCTTCTGTTTCTGAAGTTTCAGTGGAGAGCTTTTATGATCTGAAACAGGTTTCCAAACACTGCGCTTTTTCTATAACTATTTCTATAACTATGTCTTAGCAAACTATTAGCTTATTCCACTAGATACAAAACATAAGGTGGCTGACCTCTTAACTTCCCTTTTCAACAATTTGAGGCTTGGCATACTAACATTCTTGCACAATATTTAATAAAAGTTCTCAGTCCTCATAGATGGGGAATGCTGCATCAGTTGCAAAACTTTTAACTTTAGCACCAATATACATTCTCTTTATAGAAACTATGCCAGGCCACCAGTAGAGACAAATTTATAAGATGAACAAATATAAAAGATGTCAAGTCATCCTAAAAAGATATTTGCTGTATTTCAAGAATAGCTCATAATTCTTTGCTTTTTGTGCGTCTCTTAACAAACAACTAATTGACTTCTGAGTGACCTTTTTAAAAAAAAAAACTGTCCAAAATTTCTAACCAGTTGTTAACTTGATTATGATCTTCCAGTACTTTACTGATGTCCACTGCTTCTTTATGGGCCTTTTAACTACCAATCATAGTTGCTATATGTTATTATCTTTGGCATACATATATAAACAATGACAGCTTTTCCACCTAATCATTTATAGCATGCCAGCTTGATGATCCTTCCCCATAGCAGCTGTAACTAAAGCAACTAAAGTTGATTTATATCCTATATCCTATAACCATTCAACTACTTCATTGCATTATAAACTTTGGGGAGCAACCTGTGGCCAGGGGATGATATACAACCTCACTGAGACTGTGATGTAGCTCCAAGAGATCTATCTACATTACCACCAAAATCAGTGGCAAGCCACTTAAAAATAGCCTTTTTCTAAAGTTTAAGAGTCAGGGTTAGTCATGGAGCAAATGTGTGCCACCCATCCTACCTATGATTGAAAAGTAGTACAAATTTTAGTGATTGCCACTGCTATCTGTGTTATTGTTACTTTAATAATTTATTGTATGTAATTTTATTGTATTTTAGGTCTCCCTTTTAGTTTTATTAATTATAGGTTTATGTATTTTTATGGTAATATTCTCTGGCGTAAAGGCCATAATAAAGGTTTTATTTGATTGCTAAGAGTCAGGACTGACTTGATGGCACATAATCAGGGTTAGAAAGCAGTAGTTGATATATGAAAAATATTCAAATCATGAATGAATTCTGGAATTAAGAATTTTAGGAATCATGGCTTAAAGAGATGTATAGCAGTATGAACCTTATAGTAATATTATAACACTATTTAAATGAGTGTTTCACTCCTTGTTAAAAAAATAATAAATCTTGTTTCTATTCCACCTCTCAGATTTCAGTCCAAATTGGGCTGGGGTAAGGAAATCCTTGCAGTAGGGAAGATCTAAACTTTCAGATTTGTACTGATGACAGGAAACTTCTATTTTATGAAAGTTTTGGCTGATTGCTTACAAATAATTCTTCACAATTAGCTTTGTGTTTTGATGAGCTTTCTTGTAAATTTTCATTAATTGCTCTCTTGAGCAATTCAAGGGCTTGTAATTGTTTTTATGTTAGTTTGTTTTAGCAAATTAGTTGATGAGTTCTATAATGACTACTAATTACATAATAATTAGTTTTCTTGGTCCTTAAAATTTGGTGTTTTATCTTAAGTGCTTTTACCATCATGATGTTGTATTTCTTTGGACTCCTCTAATGCTCAAAATAGCATACATTTTGTATCAATGAATAAAAGGTTAATTTTATTTTATTTTCTATTTCAGATCAAGTGGGGAGCTTGTGGCCTTGTGCTGGCTGGAAATGCAGTAATTTTTCTTACAGTTTTAGGGTTTTTTGTTCTATTTGGCGGAGGAGATGATTTTACCTGGGAGCAGTGGTAGAGTTTACTGAGATGTTAATCTACACTATATACCTTACACAGGCCTTCCTTGATTTTTGATCATTTGCTGCATTATTTTAGTGTGTATATAGACATACTATGTATACATGTGCATATGTTGATGTATTTAGTGTATGAGTATTTTGATCAGTGTTAGCCTAACATAAAGAAAAAGTATCTTATATAACAGTACCTTTATTTCATGTGATGCAAGTAAATTTCACAGTAGGTGGTGTCTTTAGAGTGCAAGAAAAACTATGCAAATAGGGATTGTCTTGTAAATTATGTTGATGGGGGCTTTCTTTTGAGATTTAGAATTAGGAATAACATTTGCTCTTTTGGTTTTAAAGCAGGATAACAAAAGATATTAATTTACCTTCAAGGTAAAGACATTCATATTCCTTCAATATAAAATGTGTGTTCAAAGAACTAGAATATTAAATAACTCAGGTTTTATACAGTTTTAAGAAACAATTGCCAGATTATTTAAATTTAGGGCAAACAGTCATCTAGATATTCTTTATCTTCTGGATGACTAAGAAAATGGGACACAATCCTGCATATGCCTGGACTGGATCCAGATTCTGCCACCAGTGGGCAGAAAGATTCTTTTTCTACACTAGAAGCTTCTGATCCAGCAGAGGAATCCCACTTTTGCACTGTAAAAAGATGCAGTAATCTAGGTTGGTTTCTCCTGCCGTACCCAACCCTGCTTCCCACAAATCTGTTCCAGATGATTGAAGGAATTTCCAGAACACGGGGAGAGGTGGCACTCAGAAAATGCTCCCAGGGACAGAAAACCTGTCCCCAACTTGTCAACAATTTAACTGTTTCAGAATCCATGTATACTTTTAAATAAACAGCTAGTGATTGTAAGAGGAGAAGTACAAGAATGAAGTTGCAAAATCATGGATGCTTACCTGGGAGTAAGTTTCACTGAATATAAAAAAGCATATTTCTGAATAAAGATGTGCCTTAAAAATATTAAATGAACACTTTGCTTTGATCTTTGTTGCAATGTAAAAAGCTCCAGTATATCTTCCTCTTTTCCATCCACAAATAAGTATAGTATTTGTGTAGTAAAATGGTATATTATATTAGTTTAATAATGATGATAGCAAATCATGTTACTTTTCACTAGGTATTACACTACTGCTTTTCTCTTTAAAATGGAAATACATTCTTTTGAAGATATGATAAATCATAGTGAAGAACTTTTTGTTTCTGGTATAAACTTAAATAACCCCTGCCTTCTTGTGAATAAATTGTATGAAACAAATTTGCTAGGTTTATAAAGATTGACAATAGCTTTTAGTAGCCATCTCCAACTTAGTCATTCTACCATTATTTGTGAACAGATATTTACTGTAGTAGTTTTCATTAGTTGGTAGAAAAGCAAACTTCAAAGATGGCCAAGATTACTGGGGTCTAGAGAGGGAATGTGTAACTAATTCCCAGTAGCCCGTTTATGTTTGAGAAAGGAATTCTTTACCTGCCATAACCAATACTGTTTTCAGAGGTCTCTTTCCTTTTGGGAGACATAGAACATAACGAAATTTACATAGTTTAAGTTCTCATACTGGTAACCTTCATCCCAGAAAAGAGACCTCTCCTCCCCTTTACTCATCATCTCATCTTGTTCTCCCTTCTATTAAAAAATCCAAAATTAAAAAGCTCTCTTGTTATATTCTGTTGTTTCCTTTGTGCCCCCGAAAAGGTCCCTTGCCATCAGATGCCTCTCTGCACAGCTACTGCGTCCAACTTAATAGAAGGGACCTGCAACCGTTACACATGCATATGAAAACTGCTATATATTTTTGGATCCTGATTTTGAAAAATTGTTTTGCATCTTCTGACTAGGTTCATATAAAAACTTTGTAACGTTTTTGTAATCTGTACCATATGAAATAGGAAATTGTGCAATATATTTGTGACCTGAAACACATTTTTTTGATCTTTAATAAAAGTAGATGTTAACATTTCTATCAAGTATCCTGAATTGCTTTGTGTCACTTTGTGTCTGATTAGAAATGAAAACTAGCTAAAGATTACGTTGATCTCACACAAAGCAATATAAGTGCCAGCAATAAACTTTTTCAAAGCACAGTAAAACATACCTTCTGTAGCAACTTTTTCCCTATAAAATTTCCCTGTCATTTCACACTCAACTTATTTGTATTTTCCTATCTAAAATTTGCACTTAACAATATATATAAAAGATATATTCCTCCATGCCTAATTTTAAAATGATACGTATTGTTTTTATTTGGTGTGATGACAAACATTCTTATAATCAGATGAATCAATAGTTCCTAGTACGTTTACTTAGGCAGAGATGGGAAGCTTACAGTTTCCACATGTTCCTGAACTACAATTCCCAGCAGACCCAGGGGTTAGGCCAAGGACAGAGATGTCCACAGCAATGGTAATTGGCTTAAAAATGGTGTGTGCCCCCTTTTTTAATGTGTATTGTATACATTACATGCACATAGAAAGGGATAGGGCTTCAATTGCCTGATTGTGCCTGACATTTTGAAGCCAGTACCATAACTGTGGATGCTCCTGGCCAGGCGTACATAGGAATAGTACTTCAGCAACGTTTGGAGAGTCACATTCTCTCTCTCTCTCTCTTTAATAATAACTTTATTAAATATATATATATATAAAAACTAACAAGAACTAATAAGAAAGAATAGAAAAATGAAAAAAAAATCCAGAAAAAAGAAGCAGAAATACAAAAAAAAAAAAAAAAGACTTCTGGCTTCTTTTACAGCAGACATAGTAAAACGTACATTAAACTCTTACTCTAAGATTTCAACTCAACATCCATTTTTTCTATATTAATTTTACTAATCATCAAATCCATCTATCGTAACTTCATTTTTTTCTGTTTCTCACAAAAAAGTCCATAAGGGGCTTCAATTAGCATTAAAATGAGTATTTCCACCTTTGAGCATATAAAAGTCTCACTGCAGTTATATATAAAAACAAAGGTCTGTGAGATTTTTCCAATTGTTTATCCATCAACCCCAAAAGAAATGTCTTTGGTTTAGATTGTATATTAATCTTAAAAACCTTCTGAATTAATATATGTATTTGAGTCCAAATTTTTTTAGCTTTGTTACATGTCCACCAAAGATGATAAAAAGTCCCTTGTTCACATTTCCAACATATATTTAAAGTCCCTTTATACTTTATTGACAATCTTTCCAGTGACAGATAACCATCAATACATCATTTTATAAAAATTCTCTTTAAGATTATAACTTAATGTAAATTTCAATCTTTCATTCACATATTTTCTCATTGTTTCATTTGTATATTATATCCAAAATTTTTAGACTATTTTATCATACAAACTTTAACTTGTTCATCTTCTGTTTCAAATCTCAACAAAAGATTATACATTTTAGTAATAAGATGTTCTGTGGAGTCCTTGGGGTTCTCTGAGCTTTGTTGTTTTCTTGCAGATGTTTTGTTACCTGGCTAGGTAACATCTTCAGTGCTAGAAGGGAGTGGGATTTGCTCTCTGTATAAAGCAGCTTGCCCTGTCAGTGTTGGTGAGGGTGTTGTTTTCTCCTTGGTAGTTCCTTGATTGGGCTGTTGTTTGCTGCTTGATTGTCTGTATGAATTGGTAGTTCCTTGATTAGGGTATTGTTTACTGCTTGCTTGTTTGTGTGGTGTTAATCCTGGTGTTAATTTCTGCTTATCTGGGTGTTGATTGCTGGAGAGGAGATGTTCTGATTTTTTTGTTTCCTTTTTATTGCCTTTTTTGAATAGTGTGTAGATGTTGTTTATCTCTATGTGTCTGTTGATGGCTGACTTGCCTGAATACCAAGCTTTCAGGAATTCCCTCACGTTTTTGGATTTAGCTTGGTCTAAGATGCTGACAGTTTCCCAGTTGAAACTATGGTTGAGTCTGTCCATAAGATTGTGAGATTAAGGAGTTTTCATCGTGTCTTCTGACTGCTAGTTGGTATTCATGGATGCGCTCTGCTAGTCTTCTGTCTGCCTGTCCTTACATAGTGGTTGTTACAATCCTTACATGATATGTTGTAGATGACTCCTGTTTTTTCTTCTCGGGCTACTGGGTCTTTTGATTTACTTAAGATGTTTTGGAGGGCTTTAGTTGGTTTGTGTGCTACAGAGATGCCACGTGGTTCTAATAGTCTGCTGGTAGTTTCTGAGACATTTCTGATGTATGGCAGTGTTATCCTTTTCATAGCTTGTGTTGGTTGTGCTGTAGTAGATTGAGTGGTCAGGCACTTTTGATAAAGTTGCGTGGATATCCATTTTGTTGGAAGATGTTGTATAGGTGATCTCTTTCCTTTTTCTGCTGTTCTGGATTGCAGTGCGTTTGTGCTCATTTGAATAATGTTCTTACACAGTTCTTCTTATGGGAGGAGCCACACTCCATTACCAAAGTAACAGCATAATTAACAGCATAGCACCGTCAGCATACAAAAGCTCACTTACATTCGTGATCCCAGCATATAATACTTATAATGTGACTGCAAGCATTTCTATACATTTATTCCATAAATACATTAAAAAACAAAGGGGATATCGCATTTTTTACTCCCTAAGTGTTGAACTGTTTGCAAAATTTTCCATTCCCATCATGCATTACTTTAATAATTTACCACACTCTTGTCAAATTTAGCAATCAATCTTCAACTCCCTATTCATGCAAAGCTTTTCATAATTCAGTCCTATTCTTTTGTATGTATGTGTGTGCATGCACTTTGAAGTCTTTGATACCTGGCGACTGCCTGGACAAGTCCCTGCAGCTTTCTTGACAATATTTGCAGAAGTGGTCTGCCACTGCCCTTTCCTAGGGCTGAGAGAGAGTGACTGGCCCAAGATCACTCAGCTGGTTTTGTGCTTAAGGCAGCACTAGAACTTAGAGTCTTCTGGTTTCTAGCCTGGTGCCTCAATCCATTATAACACCAAACTAACTCTCCTGATGCATTTTACCATACACTTTATCTGAAACAACAAATGTACAATAAATTTACTTTCTCACATTCATACATTTCTCAGTGACCTGCTGAACAGCAAATTCTTCTCTGTATACCTCTTGCCTCACACAAAACAGAGAATAGAAGCCAAAAAAAGACAAAAATTTCAGGAAGGAACTTTACAAAGAGTTTCAACCTACAGAGGTTTCAAAAGAGACAAGAAGAAGTATTCAACAACATCTCTTAAGATTTTGAAGATGGAAACAGACGTGGAAAAACAAGGAAAGTCGTCTAAAAAATCTCTGAACTCAAAAGGAAGTTCCAACCTCAAATTGATATGCTAAAGGACACTAATGGACAGATAGTAACTGATTCCCTCCTTACAAGAACTTCTAGTACTAGAAGATGAAGTTAGATTACCACTCTAGTCATTACTAAGTTGGAAGGCTACAGGAACTGAAGAAATAAATCAAGCAACATAAGAAGAATCAGTAAAGGTTCTAACCAAACTACACTAACAAATCTGGAAAATGACACAGTTGCCAACAGATTGGAAGAAGTCAATCTAAAGAAGAGACTTTGTGTGCAAACTTTCATACAATATCCTTAATTTCACATGCTAGCAAAATAATGCTTAGGATCATCCAATGCAGATTGGAGCCTACATGGAAAAAGAGATGCCAGATGTTCAAGCTGCTTTAGAAAAGGCCAAGGAACACAAGGCTTTATTGCTGATGCACGCAATGGGTAATTGGGAAGGCCTGGTCAAGGAAGCCTTATATGAACTTTTTGTTGAAAGAAGAAAAGCCTGAACTGATGATTTATGGATTTGGAGATTTAAAAGGGTTAAAGAGGGAGAGGAAAGAGTATGATGGCAATTACTTGATAAAAAAAAAAAGCAGAAGTAATAATTCTGTTTTCTTTCTTTTTTTTAAAACTTCTTTTTCTTTTTTTCTTATTTTTCCTTTAATTTTTATATTTTTATTGTATTTAAAAATTTTAATAAAATTGTTGTTGTTGTTGTTGTTGTTGCTGGTGCTGTTGAGAAGGCCAAAGAATACCAAAAAGAAGTCAGCATGTACTTCATTGATTATAGAAGTCGTGTCTTCAGGTTGGCAAAGGAGTAAGCCAAGGCTGTAAACTCTCTCCTTATTTATTCAATCGATATGCTCAATATGTATGAAGGGAAGTTGGATTAGAAGATGAGCATGATTTTAAAATTGGAGGAAGAAACATCAATAATCTATGCTATATTGATGACACTACTCTGACAGCCAAAAATGCAATGGATCTGCAAGCTCTAGAAATAAAAGCCAAGGACCACCATGAAAAAATGGGACTAAAATTAAAAATAAAAAAGACCAAACCAATGACAACACATACAACAACCAGCCTTAGAATTGACAGTGAAGATACTGAAGTCGTAGATAGCTTCTGCCTTTAATGGTTAACGATAAAGGAACAAGCACTCAAGACGTATGCCACAGACTAGTGCTCAGTAGAGTAGCCATGAAGGCTTTGGAAAAGATATTCAAATGTCATGATGTGTCTAAATCTACAAGGATCATAATTGTGCAAGCAATACTATTCCTTGTGACATTCTATGGAAATGAAAGTTGGACTTTGAAAAAGAAGAATAAAGAGCACTGACAGTTTTGAAATTTGGTATTGAAGAAAACTCCTGAGAATACTGTGGACAGCCAAGAAAGCAAATAAATGGATTATCTAACAAATTAACCTAAAATTTTCACTTAAGGTACAATTATCCTACTTTGAACAAATTATGCGAAGACCTCTCTGGAAAAGGTTATAGTGCTGGGAAAGATGGAAGAAAGGAGAAGAGAACAGCAAGCAGCAAGTTGGATGGACTCAGTTATAGGTAGTAATGGTGCACTGTTGGAAAACCTGAAGGACCAGGACAAAATCTATCTATGTGGCTGCCAAAAGTTGACACTGACTTGATGGCATATCTATCTGTCTGTCTGTCTGTCTGTCTGTCTGTCTGTCTATCTATCTATCTATCTATCTATCTATCTATCTATCATCTATCTATCAACAAATAACCCAATTCTTCTGATTGTCAGGCACAAATGCAGCCCTCATTCACAATGTTTCACGGCCATTCTATAAGGACATCACATGCTTTAACGTTTTTCTATTATACCATATATACTTGCAGTCTTATCATATTTTTTGCAGCAATCAATCAGTTGTATGCATTTTTCTCATCCATAGACTTTTTCACTTCATCATTCCATCAAGCATGCTTTCCCATTGGGAAATACCGTATTTTTCCGACAATAAGACGCCCCCATGTACAAGACGACCCCCATTTTTCCAACCCCAAATTAAGAAATCAATATTTTAAAGATAGTGCAGAACACATTTTTATTTAGTAATTAGTTAACATTGACCTGATACACTCGGTGGGAGGAGGTCCAAACCATCTCTCTGTAGCTCTATTTCCATGCTCTTTTGCATAACTGATTACATTCAAGCACGAGTGAAACTGCCGATAGCTCGTCTCTGCAGACTTCCTCTAATTGGTTTGTTCAGCATCAGCTGACATCAGTTACATCAGGCCCGTGATTGGAGGAAGTCTGTTTGGGAGACAAGCTATTTCACTTGTGATTGGAGGCTAGCAATAGGAGGAAGCCTGCCTGCAGAAACAAAGTCTGGGCAGTTTTGCAACCGCGCGATTTTCGGCTGACTTCCTTGAATAAGACGCCCTTCAATTTTTAGGGTAAGGATTTTAGAAAAAAGTATCATCTTATAGTCAGAAAAATACGGTACCTCACACATTTCTGTGGCACTCTGTAACATAATTAATTTTTCACTCTCTTCCAAGTGGATTCCACACTCCTTTTCCTAATGTTCGCTTTCTATTCATTTTGTTGGTAGATTGATTTATCTTTTAATATATTTTACATATATGGATAACTCATATTTTCTGTTTCTGCAGTTATCCTTTCATTTCTTTCACTTCTTTTCTTCCATGCCCATGCTTTCCAAGATACACTCTTGATGCAACTAGTTCAAAAGTATTTTATTCTGATTAACCAGCCTTATGTAATATAAACCATGGAAATAACAGACAAAATAAGATAAATAAAACAAAAAGGAATAAAAGATTATTTGAACATAGCCAGCAGGTGAAACTTTCTTAGTTCAGGTAAACCACTTAGAACACTGAGACAATGTGATGGTATGTGGGAATGATACAATTGACAGTAGAGAAGCACATAGGCTGCTATTTCGGTGGCTCATGACTACAGCACCAAAGGTGTTTATTTTTATGAGTTCTTCTGAAATCTCCCTTCCAGAACCACAGTTTCCAGGGCTTAACACTACTAAAAAATTGTTAGTCCCACCAGCTATATCACCAGCACTCCTAGCTACATAAAAGACATCACAAACTTCCTGAGACGATTGAAATCCCTGACAATACCATTTTAGCTACCATGGATACACCAACATCCTCCACAAACATGTACTCCAAGCAGTCAGGAATATCATCAATGATGTCAGCACAGTATGCTTTGTCACTAGACTATATGACTTTGCACTTACCCATAATTACCTTTGGCAACAACATATATTTGCAAATCAATGGCATAGCCATGCATGGCTCCACAATGTGCCTACATCATGGCTGACCTAAACAATACTTTCTCAACCCATACCCTCTGAAAACTTAAGACTCATTAATGATATGTTCATTATCTGGACCCTTGGAAAAGAATCATCAGATTCATCAATCAATCATTTCTTGTTATACTTATTTAACTACCAGATTAAACTTTTAAAACATTTCAAAACTTTCTAAAAAATAAGGCCAGGGAAGCCTCTTAAATTGTGACTCTAAAGCAATTTAAATGACCCTTTCCTTCTTCTGTCTTTCATAACTTTATTGATATGTTTTATAGAGTATCAGACATGTCAAATAACCAACTAGCAAATATCTGTGAACTTTTTCTTCACCTTCTCAATATTTGCACGAGAATGCAGTGAGACCTATTGATTTTCTGCTTGCAATTTATGCTGTAAATATGTCTTGTAAAACTTGTTTGCTATATGATATAAATATTCATGCATCTAGGCAATACAAATAAATTCCATATAGTCTGTTTTCTTCATGTCAAGAACAATTTCGTTAATATAGAAGAAAAGCAAAATGTTATCAGTACATCATGTTGTTAACACAATAAATCAAATGGCAAACCCCAGTGATCTTGCTGTTTTTGTTCCTCTGACAAAGAAATGGACTTTTTGTTGTACACGTTTCTAGAGAGGTAAGGTAAGAAATTATAACTTGCCAAAATGAATGTTATTGCTTACGCTAAATCTCTTTTGTAATGTGTAGATAATGAGGAAGTCTTCTAGTTAAACTCATTATTAAGAGGTGTAATATATGTTTCCCTGTAGCACTTTTTTGTAATTTCATTAACTCTGGCATTTACATCAGCTTTTTGCAAACCCTAGACTTAACGAAGCTTTCTTTAAAAACAAGCTTTTAAATACATCCAGTACTTACTATACATTTTACTCAGAAGAATGGACAGGATAGGATAGTATATTTTCCAGTGACAGGAATTATAAACTTATTCCCTTCACACTATCAACTATGTCCTTATCTTATAAAATGCACAGTCCTTCTATTCTGACAAACTTGAACTCTCCAGATTCTCAATTACTTTCAAATATTCCTTCTTCAGATATTAATCTCTAAATACGTGTACTGTATATATTATGTTAACTTCTCCACATTTTATATTCTAAAATGTCAGTAGTAGAACCAAAACAGTGATTTAATAATGCACTGATCTAATTGCCCTTCTTTTCACATCCACAGTTAGATTTGGAAAAATGCTGTCATGTTTGACCTATAAAAATAAAATGAAGGCACTGGGTAGCTCATAATACTGGACTTTCTGTCAACTCATAATGGGGGGGGGGGGCGGGCAGGGGCAGGGAAGAAGTTACTAGGAATTAAAGGAGGAGTAGTATTCCTTTTTAAAAATAACTGTACATGAGGAATTCATAAACTAGGAGATTAAGGAATTGTTTTATAAGTGAGATAGGCTAAATACTTTTCAATCTGCACAGCCCAAGTATTAAAGTTACCATATGTGTGCTTAACCTTTGCCTATCGTAGCTTAGAAATGTGCCAAGGTGGGGGTTAGGAATTGGCTGAGAGGATGACAATAGTGGAAACCACTTTACAACGAGGAATAATTCTCCACACCTTCTCTCTGAAGCCACCATAGTATATAATTTTCCATCCTTCTGCAACATGCTAAAGCTTGTTCTAGTGGCTCAGCTCTAGTATATTTGGAAAAATGGATTATTTAAATCCATTTAACTTTGGATTTAGGCTTAGCTACAGGACAGATAATAGTTTCAATGGATGATATAGTCCAGGAACTAGTTAGGAGGAGCTTGATCCTATTATGTTGACGAACTTTCAACATATTTCCCTATAGTAACAGGACAAAGGATGGTAATGCAGCACCTTTGGATGCCAATGCAGACTGTAATCTTGGGTTCAGAATGAGTCCCTTTGGGTTCTTGTCCTGGTTTATGTCCCCAGTGGAGAGCAGCCTGCGGGTGTTCATGGTCACTGAAGAAAGAGTGAAAAAGACAGCAGGAAGCAAGAGTAAGTGAGGTGAGTGGCAACAGAGTAGTGGTATCACAAGGAATTCATTTTTCTTTTCCCAGTGTGAATAACTAGGAAAAATCACTACTGTCCCACCTAGAGAACACTAGGGAAAGCAATTCTGTGAACCTCAAGAATTAAGCATGGAGAAAATGTGTGTAGGGTTTTCTTGGGAAAAAATAAATGGAAATGTTTGTGAAGGCTAAATACAATGCTTTGATGCAGCAGAATGTTAAAAGAAGAGCCACATTTTTCTTCAAGAACATTTCAGGATGTTTTATTTATTAATGTGCTGTTTTAAATTGAAAATTGACTTCTCAGGGTTTCACTGTTCCCTTCCCTCCCCCTCATTCCTTAATTTTTCATATGACTGTTTCACATTGTTAATTCTGTTTTGAAAACTATGATTGAAATAAATGCTACTTTCCATGATTGGATTTTGTACTTTTAGTTTTTAAATGATCCAATCTTGTGTATATAGTGTATATAAAATCATTGTACGTTTTTAGTATTTGCCCTTGATTTTTATCGTCTTTGCAAATGTTAATTTTATAAGAAATTGGCTTTGCATTTTGAAAGGAAATGGCTTATTTGAAGGAACTAAACCCAATTTCTGAAACAATATTTGAATCTCAGATACTTTAATCCCTGCAATTGGGGGCACCGAAGTGGAGGAGTAAAAAGGCAAGATTATGTGACTGAAGCCCTTTTTCAATATATATTTTGGGGCTTTGATTGTTTTGACCACCATTTTGGGTTTTTTTTACCCCCCCCACCCCCCTCCCCGGAACTCCTTGTCTGCAGTTCTTTTGAGTGTAAGGTTACTAGATATCTGAACAGGCAAAGAAGGACACAGACAACTGGAAAGGAGGGCAAATGGGAGAAAAGAAGAACACACTAACTTTCTTGGCATCCGCAACAAAAATTACAGCAAAAAACTGCAAACAAAATGTACTTAGGCATACATGTATATGAAATTACTTTTTTCATCATCAGAAACACTGGCTTTTCAATCACAATATCGTTCAGATCTTTAACCGATCTTTTTCAAGAACATATGCTAGTGATAATATGGAATTGATAACGCACTTTCCAAATTTCACCATAGAAATATATGACGAGTCATGTGATCTACAGACTCAAATCTAGATTTGAAGGGGGTAGACTGAAACTGATTGCTGGAATTAGAAAATAAATAACATAAATCTAGGCTGTCGAGTCTCTTGACAGACAAGGGAAAGGAACAAGCAGACAATTTACAATGTCACAATATGTAAAAGTTTGAATGACTACTGTTGTGAAAACAGTCCAACATTTAAAAAATGAAACAAAACCAACCCAGATAATATTTGATTTTAAGGCTATGCCTGCCGGATGGAGACCATGAGGACAAGCCCTCCTTTTGCTAGACATCTGGTAACCCTTTTTGAATGGGATAGTTTGCAGGAGAGGAGGGCTGTTCAAGACTTGTAACTGTAAAGATAAATGCAAACACTTACAGAATGGTTTTTAAGGAGGGTTAAATATTTAAAAATACTGCAAATCAGTTGGAGTACAAAGAAGGGGGAAGTTAAAGATTAAATACCTATTCTATTTTTTCCAAGCAGCTCTTTTTTTTCTTTTTCTTTTTTTCTATTAGTATTCATAAATAACAATAAATAAGAATAAAGTGAACCTTTTAGTATTAAGCTCAAAGATCTAAACTTTTTTCATATTATAAAATAATTCAATGTACTTTGCAACTCTTTATCAATGTTATATTCAGCATTAACTGTACAATTTAAGTAATCCTCTGTCCATTTGCATCTCAGAAATCATATTTAACATTGATATAAATTTTCTATTTTGAAAGGTTTAATTTACTTTAATCAATACAGTGTTAATAGCTTCCGGTTCCTTTTATATGAATACCATTGTACTTGGCTATATTTTGTATTCTATAATGTAATAAAACAATTTAAAAAGAACTTGTAACAATATTCAGTAATCTAGTGTTTGTAAAATGATTACAGTGTCTCCCTTTTAAATTTGAATTGATGTGAAAGTGGCCCTGCTCATTATGTTTCTAATGAACTAAGAAGTTCTGTGACATACTTAAAATGCTCATCAATTTTGTTATTTAACATCTACATGAAGCCACTGGGGTTGGTCATTTGGCGGTTTGGGGTCCAGGATCACCAATATGTTGATGATACTCAACTGTATATCATAACCCTAGGCCAGGCTGGAGACATTGACAAAGTCCTGTCCCAGTGCCTGGAAGGTGTGTGGATCTAGATGAGAGAGTATAAGCTTCAATTAAACTAGCAAGACAGAATTTATAACTTGGGGCTCCTCTACATCCCTTGCTTTGTGTCTAGATGGGGTTGCACTGTCCCTGAAGGAACAGGTCCATGACTTGGGGGTCCTATAGGACTCAAGGCTCCTGTTGGATCAGCTGGTGGAGGCTATGGCAAGGCGGGGGGCTTTGCACAGTTTCAGCTGATGTACCACTTGCAGTCTTACTTAGGCAAGAGGACCTGACTACAGTGGCTGACACCCTCATCATCACCCAATTAGATGACTGCAATGCATTCTTTGTGAGCTGCCTTTAAAGATTACCTGGAAGCCTCAGTTGGTACAAAATGCAGTGGCCCAGGCACTCATGAGTGTGGAATATTGGGCATATATTATACCTGTTTTGCAGGCCCTGCATTAGCTTCTTACTGGCTTCCAAGTACAATTTAAAGTATGTTCCAGTGCAGTTGACTGTCATTTCCTATTGATTGATACATGAAGCACTACCTCTGTTTAGAACTTTCTTTGGCAGATTTCTTACATCAGCCCATATATAATTTTTGCATATTTAAGATTGATTCTGGAGGAAAGCCCATGATTCTTTTCTCACAATTCATACAGTTGATTATGAAAGACATGATTCTTTCTCTACACACACACACACATTTTATATATTTACATATTTTATATAAAATGCGTGTGAGTGTGAGTAGAGAAAGAAAGGGGGATTATTGGTGTATTTGCTTCATTATGAGAAGCATTAAGTTATATTGATTCCAATTTTATAGTTGGAATAGATTACTTGCCAAGTGAAAGTACTGTCCATCTAAATTTCAAATAAAATATACATTTGTCAAATCTTTTTCCAACAAAACTGATCAGTGCAAGTGAAAATAAGGTAGTCACTGAGGCAACCTCAGAGATGATAGTGAATAGCTGTTGCTTATAAGATAATCTAGATTTATACATACTGGCGTATTGCTTGCCGTCAACCAGGATATTCATGTACTAATTGATATCAGCTGGGAAGGCCATATGTCCCATTGAACTATGTGAGACTGTTTTTTTCCCCCTTGCTTTGACATCTGCAAAAAGGACAATAAGTATTTTGTAAGTGAAAGAAAGAATGGGTTCAAGAAGCTTGAGGAGTAATAAGAACTAATAGAGAGGCAACATGGCACCTTGCATCTTCTAGAAAGGAGAGGCAGATGTGCTCAGAACTGGGTCTTAGCCAGGAGGTAAATCAAGTCCAGCATTTACAGGTGTGTCCTCCATTTACAGCTGGACATGAATATGCATATGAACAGACAAATGCTTGAACCACGTACCATATGCAGTTGTGTGAGGTATACATAATAGATTTTCTATGCTGTGCTTCAGTTAAATGGGGAATTGTATCTATTTCTAATACCAAAAATAATCTAAAAAAAATCAAATTAAATATCTTTAGATTTATCTTGGACATAACACAGGACTCAGTTACAGAAGAGAAAGCAGTTTGAATTGTGCACAACAGCAAACCCATGGACCAATGTACTGTTAGCCCCAAACACCAGAGATTGGAGAAATCAGTATCTGTTAAATATGGAATAAAAAAAACCTATGGAAATGGCAGGATGTGGACTTCATCCGCCAACCAGGAAAAACTGTCCAGAGGAAAATAGTATATAGGTAATTATATATAGGCTTAGAGAAGGAAATAAATAGAACATATATAATTAAATACGATATGTTCTAAAGCAGTGATTCTCAACCTTCACAATGTTAAGATGTGTGGGCTTCAACTCCCAGAATTTCCCAATCCACACATCTTACAGTTGCGAAGGTTGAGAAACACTTCTAAAGTAAGGGTAACACAAAATACTTTACTTGCCATATACCCAAATGTGTATTATGAATATAAAACTGTCATGAACACATGAAATGTTTTTTAAAATGTAGTAGAATAATTAGTTTCATCTTGGGATCTAAGATGGCAGATTCTTAAATGCCTGAAATCCTCTACTTTCCCAGAACAATTACTGGACTAAAAGGTAGTAAGTCATACATACTATATTCTCTGTCTCCCCTCAGAATCAAAAGTTTGTAAAGAAGTTACACTGCAGAAGTGAGACAGGCATTGGAATCAATGGATGCTTTCTCAAGAGACATAACTTTCTCTCTGTATATGCAAGGCAATTAGATTCTTCAGGCAAGTGAGGCAACAAGATAATTTGGTAACAGAAATGGAGGAATATGGTCTTGGAATGAGAGATTAGCTAGGAGAATAGAGAACGAAGAGAACTAGATTAAGATCTATGTATATCCTCCATTTCTGCCCTCACCTCCATCTACATGGACTATGGTCCCAAACAAATCTTCAGGTATGTGAAGGAAAGGATGAGATGTCCCCTTCATCCATTCTGCTTTACATACTATCAATTATCACAGATCTCTGCTTGGTAATATGTTGCAGTTTGCTCATTAAGTATTTGTTTTAATTTAATGTTTTAATTTGACTTCCATCATGGTTTTATAACCAATCATATACTATTTGTAACATTCTTAAGTTTGTTTTTATCTTTTATAAAGCTCAACAAATTGTACATATTTACAGGAAAAAAAGAAGAAAATGTAAATTAGCCCATTATAGTACTTAAATTTGTCTGGAATTTTATTGCCGTTTATTCTCATTAATTGAGATATGTTCTGTACTCTGTTAAATTGCCCAGTAACTAATTCATGTCAGGTTCTAGAGATTTTTTCTATTGGCAAAGCTTAAAAATGAGTATTTTTTCATGTTATATACAAATTACACGCTTATTTGTTCCATAGTTCTTTCCATGTTTTTCTGTCCAAACAACTTTCTATCCAGCACGTACATCTTATTATTAAGCAACAAGCACAGTTTGTGTATAGCATGGATACACTGAGTCTGTTTTTTCTACTGCCTAGCATGAAAATGTATATGAAGTGGCATATGAGATATGCCTGATAATTACAGAACAACTTTCATATAATAATAAAGCAATAAACTACTAAGAATAAATGTTAATTAAAAATGGTTTCAAATTAAGAATGAACAATGACTTCTTTGAATGTTATTACAGGAGTGCAGATGCTGTCCACTACTGTAGTAAAAATTAGAGATCTGGCAGCATATGAGCAAAGCTAATTATATGGTGGAGAACTAGGTGGAAAAAGATACAGATAATTAGCTTTCCAATACATATTGGGCTTCAGAATAGGATGGCCACTTATACACTGCCAAAAAGACAAAATGGATTAACCAAAGGATCCAAATATACGTAACATTTTATATTATACCAGTAAATATAGGAAAAATACTATATACATATATCTCTCTGTAATTCCTTTTCCTTAGAAGCCATCCTGTGTGTGAAAGCAGCAAAGGAACCCGGTTTTACATAAGGTTGGGAAATTTATGGCATTTCATATTTTGCTGAATTATATTTAACTCCTGATCAGGATTTCTGGGAAATGTAATTTGCCAACATGTGGAGAGTCACAAATTACCATTAGTTTTATATAATTGTGGAATGGACGAGGGAGGAAAATGCTAGGCCACAAAGATCAGGTGGTATCTCCAGCAAACAGGTTCTGTTTCCTGAAATGGGGTAGGAAAAGTAACGGTGGACAATTCATTGGATTAAATGAATACAAACCAGTATTTATATAATAAATACTGACAAATGAGGGAAGAAGCAAAAGGAAAATTCTGATGGATAAACATTAAAGTAGGGAATAAGCCCAATAATTCTATTCTAATCCCAAGCTAGGAAAAAGTGGTGGGCCTTATTCTGTCACTTCATTGTGTGGAGTAGCTGCTAAATAGTAGCTAGGGACTGTAGAAGGCAGCTCTTCTTACTCATCTCTCTCTCTCTCTCTCTTCTGTTTTTATTCAATTTTCTGGGAATTTCTTAATTCAGTCTTCCCAAACCTTGGAACCTTCCTAATACAGGGATTTTGACTCCAAGAATTCTAAGTGATGGTCACACTGTCTAGACAATTGTGGGAGTTGAAGCTCACACATCTGGATGTTGTCCAAATGGAGAAAGCAATTTTAGCCCTGTCAGAACAATTTCCTTCAATATGTTCCCAACTTGGTTTTGGTTTATTCAGAATCGCATCTTCAGAGAGAAGATTGTCCCCTGAACATTTACAGTCAGCCTACTTAACATTTCTACAGTCATATGAAATGAATAATTGAAAAAAAGGCCATTGTGCTATGAAGTGGATGTCCAGCAAACAAATCAGATGATTTGATTCTTTCAGGAAATGAGGTTTTACAGTTGAGGAGGCTAGGGGCTGCAATACAACCTCTTTTTCTGCTGGAGGGTCACAGGGAAACTTCTAGTAGCAGCACCAGAAGAGATGGGGTTATTTTTTTTGGCTTTTTGGGGGGAGGCAGTTAAAGATTGGAATGGAAATGTGAGACAAGTGCTTCAAACCCTGCAAATTCCTAAAACAGATATCACTTTGCTGACATTCAATATTTGGCCACTGAATTTTGATAGCCCTATCTTGTGGTGCTATAAGGACCAGCTGTGACCTACAGGTAACTGGTAGCCTGCTATGGCTTACAATATTATATCTAATGATCATCATAAACAATCTAATTGTCCATACATACATACATACATACATACAAATCCATCATGATGTTCCCTTTTAACAACATTATGCAGAAAACTGAAGAGGAATAAACAAATGTTAAGTCATATAAATTAAATACATGAGATAAGAAGAAAAGGAAACATAGTTAAAACTAGTTTATGCCAATACCAGTCAATATACTGTATCTCTCCCTATTTTTCTATTTTGTGAGCTACATCTCTTTACTTTGAACTGTTCATCTTTCTTTCTGAGGATTGCATCAACTTGATCCAACCACAACTTTCTCAGTTTCATCTTCCTCTTGACCTATAAACTCATGCATTTATTTTGCCAATTAATCATTCCATCTACATGACTGGACCACTCAATGAATGGTTGCTTACTTTTGCATTCAATTCACATTCATTCTTGAGCCCATCCATTCTTGTTTTACTACAGTCTTCTTAGGTATGCAATCCCCATTGCCTTCAGTTTATTTTTATCTCTCTCCTAACATAACAAATTCTCATCTCCATTTAACAAAGTGGGCAGGATCATGCTCTCTTCTACACTTCCTGCAGGCATAACTGGTCACAGAAATAATCACTTCTGTTTTATTTATCACTTTAGGTTTAATACATGCTAGCTAACTTATTATAGGTGATATATGTTTTTTAGTTCACAGGTTGTAATATTTTAGATCTGCGCTTGCACTAGTAATTAACATCATTATCATAGTGTAGGTTACATTTTTATTTGTTATTTTATCTTTGTTATGCTAGCATTTTATCTCATTTATTTGACTTTACTTTGGTGTTGTGTTTTTTTCAAATGTTGCTGGTCATTGACCAAATAAACAGTATTTTGATTTTGTATCTTCTACATGTCCTGCTATTTTCACTTCTTTCAACATCATTGTAAAATGCAACAAATGTATTTATACTACAAGTAATAAAGGAACAATCTTACTTTACCAGCAATCCATTGCTAAATTACTAAGATACTTATTTATTTAAAACCACAAACCCTATTCATTCCCATTTGTGGTACAAGGTGGCTTACATCTATAATTTAATTTAAAAATTAAAAGATACATTTACTGCTTACCTAACTTGTAATAAGGAGAGAGTCAGTCAAGTTGTTCCTTAATATTGGCCTGATCTCAGAAAAACAGTGGTAGCTTCTGAGATTATACATCTCTATGTTGGGACCTGCTGAATGAAAATGAAAAAACAAACCAACCAACCCCACAAGAACAACAAGACAAACAGATTATGTTACATATACAGAAAACCATTATGCCCAATTTTACATCCATAATCAGACCTTAATACACAAAATATTGAGCAGTAATTCCATTAAACTGATAGTTTATAGTTCATAGGCAGAGAGTAAACACCTATCATTGGTCCAAAAATGTGCTCTTGGTGTTACGCACACCACATTTACATCAGAGAGTAATCCTCTCTGCTGCACCCATGCTCAGTAAAGGAGTGAGCACAAAAAGCAGGAAAACCCCCCTACTGTTTAAGGTCATGCAAACAATATAAAATAACTATAAAACAAAATCTACCAACTCCCCCAGCCAGTCTCAGATTTCCCCAGCAAAGTCCTACCCTTACTCCACAGCAGCTTCTTTTGTGTGATACTCCCCTAAGTGCTGTTTCTCCAGGTTGCAGCCCTCTGGGGGAGACCAAGAAAGAAGTCTCATCACCTTTCAAGTCCATAACTACTATCCCAATGGCTGTCAGATGACAACAATGACTCTGCTTGGTTGGAGCTAACCATTACGGTTTTAAAGTCATTCCTGGCCAACCCACCATCTCTCATCTCTTGTCTTTTTTGGGTGATGGAATTTAAGCC
Organism: Liasis olivaceus; assembly: GCA_030867105.1. Classification (NCBI taxonomy): domain Eukaryota; kingdom Metazoa; phylum Chordata; class Lepidosauria; order Squamata; family Pythonidae; genus Liasis; species Liasis olivaceus. Next base: position 136,329,196 of record CM061350.1, on the reverse strand, counting down.
AGGTATGCCTAATCCAAGATGGTAAGTTGGTCTTCAGGGTAGTTGCAGGAAACAGATGTCGGTGCCAGGAAGATCTTCCAGCTCCCCAGGTGGACTGCAAATGGAATATCTCCTCCTCACAGTTGAAATGACAAGGCTACCTAGAAACATTCACACCCTACTTTACCTCTCCTGTAGTTTCAGCTCATTTAAAATGAATTCATCAGTTCATGTGACAAAAATCACCATAACAATTTTAAGGAAAGAAAGTGGATATATAATACGCCAGGATTTTAATCTTTTCTTGGTGGTGCTATTACTACTATTCTTTCTTTCTTCAGATACATGGCATGACCTTTTCCCTCTTTTCTCTGTGACTGGTTTCAAAATATAGCCTAAATATATCTTAACTGATGGTCTGAAAGTTGTAACTTTCAGAGGAAAATGGTTATTTAATGAAAAATGGATTTGTTCTGAGGAAATATAAAAATTCACAGGCTAGAATTTTCTTTCTATATATTTGGCAGCCAGCATAACTACAACCTGTGATGCAATTGTTACTATAGAAACTGTTTTTATTTAAAACACTGTAAACAAGCCCGCTAAACACATGCATATGAAGAGTTGTAAGATGACCCTGGTTGGCTTTACATTTTCCTTGCACTTTTCTGAATGACATGCCCATCTTCTTTGTATTGTAGAACTAGGTATTTATTCTTCCATTAGTGTTATATTACCCTTAATTAGGCAGAGTTCTTCACAAGAGTAGTAGAAAGAAAAAGAGTCCTTATCCTTATCCTTAGCATTACCACAACCTTATCATTAAAGCTGTGGTCCCTTCTCATCTGGGGCAGGCTGCAGTTGCAGAAATGTGCAGAAAAGTGTAGCTGTTGTGAGAAATTTTCACTCACTGAATCTTTAGGAAAGCAGTCTTTCATGTTGAGACAGAGTTTTCTTTTTCCCTCAGTACAAACTGCAAATTTCCTCCTTAAGAAAACCTATAACTGTAGCATTTTTGGCAAGAAGATAGATAACAAGGAGTCCTAACAAGGAGGACTAGGAGACAGGAATAGGGTGCCATCAGGAAGAAAAGGAAACGGGGCCACCAGGAAAAGTCAGAAATCAAGAAAAAAATGTATATATTTTCCTGCTGGTCACTGACTATTTTTTCTATTAAATAAAATAAATGTATACATTTAAAAGTTTGCTTATTAAAAGAAATTGCTTCAGATGCTCTTTAATATAGAAACAGATGAGAGAATTTGCATGTTTCAGAATTCCTTCACAACTATTAGAAGTATATGAGCTTTGTAACTTTCTTAAAAGGGGGAGGAAAGGGATATGAAAGAAATGAAAAAGCAGAAATGATAATAGAAGTTACTTGAAGAAAATGCATGAGAAGATATTATAATATGCTTAACGCTTAATATTTCACGAGTTAAATGCTGTCAGGAAGTAGACAAAGAGCAGATGAAAGTACCTTTCTACCTTAACTGTTTGGCTCCCTGTAACTGCCATAGAAGTAGATTGATTTTGAAAATTGCAAATGTCCTCTGATTTTATCTATTCTTTGATAAAATTCTGCTTCATGAATGGATCCAATCCTCTGGAAAATTCATAAAAGCCAAAACACTGTAGTAAAGAACATTAGCAGATATTCTTTACCACGAAATGACACACACACACATTAGTAGACAAGGACCAGATGACAGTGCGGTGGTGATAGATGTAGCTGTGCCAAGTAGCAGACAAGGATCAGAAGACAGCAGTGGTAATAGATGTAGCAGCGCCAAGTGACAGCAACATCAGGAAGAAGGAGGATGGGAAGCTGGAGACGTACCAGGGCCTGAAGAAGGAACTAGAGAGGATGTGAAAAGTAAAGGCCAAAGTGGTCCCGGTCGTGGTAGGAGGCCTTGGGCCTGTGACTCCTAAGCTGGGAGAAGTGGCTCCAACAGATCCCAGGAGCAACATCAGAGCTCTCCGTCAGAAGAGTGCAGTGCTGGGAACAGCTCAGATAATGCCTCTAGTAGAGGACCCGAGATTGAGGAAGACACAGCTATATGTGTGCGTGTGTGTATTACAATAATGACAAAGCATGCATCATGACATCACAAAGCAAGGTTGCCTTTCATATTTGTATCATGATGTCATATCCATGTATGTAAGGACGGAGTTTTCATTGCAATATTGCATCACGTTTCATCATCTGCTCCACTTTTGCAACCCTGTTGACACCTATATGAAAGAACAACAGGGAGTTGGTATTAGAATGCTAGATTTGGAACAGGAATGATGAAGTTGTTACAATCAATATTTTTTAGTTGAGCAGAAAAACAGACCCAAAGCATTTAAGATGGGAAAGTGCAGATTTAGAGACAATCTAACAGTCCAAGGACAATATTTCAGGAAGCTCTCATGATAGAATCATTAAATAAAGACATAATCACATTCTATTAAGAGGTAAAATTAAAAGGATAGAACTGGAAAGAATCCAGGAAAAAATAGCCAGGCAACCTTGGAGGAAAACTACAAACACAGTTTCACAGAATGGCTCCAGCATTTTCAGTAGTCTCCGGCAGAAGTTTAAATACTGAAAACTCCTATTCACCCCCTCCTGCTGGTGCTAATCATAATTAATTGCAAAAACTCCCAAGGTGCTCCTACAAGCAATCATCAGCACTCACAGGAAGGGCAGGCAATGGGGGGAAGGGGAGAGTGATGGCATATGCATCATGACATCATCACACAAATGACATGAATTACATAACTCAAGTCATTTCCACAACGTGACATCATTGTGGCTCTAAATGGACACTTATGGTGTCATTCCTCCACTTTCCTGATCTTTGAGCTTCTGGGAAACAGTGGTAACATTCACTTGTTTAGGTGGCCAAACTCTGTACCAAGTCAGAATTTATGGGTGAAGAATCAAGAAGTATGAGGCTTTGTTTTGCCATGAATCTGATGTTAGGGTCTGTTGCTCTAGAATTTGCTCTTTTTCCTCAGATGGAGGTCTTCTGAGAAGGGCATGTCGATGAGCCCTGTCACTTCACAACCTGTTGGATTTATGCTGTCCCCCAATAACAGTAAATTTGCACTATTCTTCCTCTGTACTGTGTTCACTTGTTCTAATTTGCAATTGTGGGCTGGGAATAAGAAGATGTGAGGTGAGGGAATCAGCCTCTCCAATAGGAAAATCAAAGGGTGAGAGACATATGCAGATTTTTCTTGGAACGGGGTAGAGCAGAGGGAAATGACCTCTTACCTGCCATTTGCTGAGCAACCTGATTTTTTGTCTACTTCTGATGTAGAATGTGTACCATGAGAATGACAAGAGTGTCCCCAGGGGAAGATGTCAAGTTTTCTCTACACACGATATGAGTGAATGTCACCCAGTTTTGATTAGCAGACATTAGGCCTGTTCTGTGTCAACTTAAGATCCCAGATTGTACAACATATCGTAGAAAAATTTCTGGTCTTTTCTACCTGTCCCAGAATTTGTAATGTCTATCATTTATTCCAAAGCAAAATTGAAGAATTAGGGAGGGAGGGAGAGATAAAGGAAGAAAAAACATCCTTTCCTATAGGCAACACAAATTGATTTGTTTCTTCTAGTTAAACAACAACGTTGACATTCCTTACAAGTTTCTAATTTCTAGTCTCCACAGAAAATTAAACAAATGAATAAGCAGTCTCAGTAAAAATACAACAATTATATGCTTTTTTATGGCAAAATGTGGTAATGGGATTTCAGCAAGAGCTTTTTTCTCTTGCAAGTATGATGATCAATCACACACTTTTCCAACATTGAAGTTGCAAAGACGGGCAGAGATCTCCCAGCAGTTGCACTGGAAATCATAGCTTTCTTTCCAATTTCATTGTTAGAAAGCAAGACTATGGGTAGTTTGGAGCAACATGGTGAAAGTCCCTGCAAAATACTGGGTGTAGAGGGCCAAATCAGAAAAAAATGTTCATCTTTCCTGCTCAGAAACAGAAAGAATGGTGATGAGAAGGTTGGAAAGTTATCAAGTTTCTTGCCCTGGAGTTAGCTATATAGATCTGACATTTCATGGCTTAGCTTGATTCCTTGATTTGATTTGGCCGAAAACTCAGATATAAGTTGGCTATATTAGAAACTTTATTGTAGCCAGAAATGAAGAGGCTTGTCTGCTGCTAGCGGAAATATATAAAACGCTGCTATACTCAGAAATTTAAACTGAAGGTTTCTTCCTCCTGTCTTTCTGAATAATGGATATTGGTGTGGTGCTTGGTGGCTTTGAAGTTGAGCAGTTATATGTTTACCTAATGGCCAACCTAACCTGGGAATATTAATTCCATCTCACCATCTCAATCCTTATAAATGCAACTTAGTTGGCTATGGAAGAGTTGAGAAACAAGTAAACTTTGTGCAAGCTCGTAGGAGTTTGCCAAGACAGAGAACAACAAAGAAAACTGTTCTAAAAGCAAAAAATAAAACTCAAGAGTTATGAAAGGTTTAAAAAGTTCTGGACTGTGGGTGCAACACATGCATATGTGGGGGAAACAGGACAGGAACAGATGAGGTTTCGTCTGGAGGCATGGCTAGAAAAGAGAGGAAAATAAAACATAGGGGTGAGAGAGAGAGAGAGTTAGCTTAGGAAGAAGCAGCTTAAAGAGAATGAGAAACTGTTGGAGAAATACCCTGAGAAATATCCTGAGCTCCCTTTTCCCTTCTCTGCTACCTGGATGGTGAGGTTTGGGTCTGTTCCTCTATTCAGTCATGACATGGATTAAAAGTCTCCAAAACTATATTAAGAATCTGCAGAATTTTGGTTAGACATACAAGAACATGTTAAGTAACATTACCAGGTTGAGAAACCCCAAATAGGCATACAAGCAACCTGAAATAGTTAATTTCACACAAGGAATTTCAAACTGTACGATTGCATTGGCTAATCTGTAATTTGGTCATTTACAAATTTCTAAGCAAGTGGAAAATCCCTGATAAGTTTACCTTTGCATATGTGTATAATAGTGGCAGTCCCCTAGCAACCTACTGTAGGATTTGTTCCATTATCTATAGCATCTGTGTAGTTCCACCACACCCAAACTGCACCCTTGCACTCACATAAGAATAATGGGTGTTTGTTTATCTATTCTGTACTGTTTCAGCTAACTTTGCATTCTAATAATGAAGTCTGTTTAGTTAAGGCTAAAGCTTTTATTAGGACTAAATTCCTCATGGATCCCCCAAAGTTCTCTGGGTTCATCCATCTCTTATAAGACAAAGTTTGAGTTAAGGGAGAGAGAAAGATTACTCATGAGTTAAAAGCAAAAGCCTTCCCCCCCTGCAGTATTTTGCCCAGTGGGGATTCCACTAACAAAGGCAGTTGGACAGCTTAGGGGTTCAAAGGATTCAGGAGATGAGCTGGTGCACTTGGCCAATGCATGGAGAGAGAAAGAGAGGCTGGCAAGTTTCACCAGCTAGGAAATTTCTTAGTGGATTGGCTGGGAGAAGATCAAAGTTTGACTAGCCGGGAAGAGAGTGAGGCCAGAAGCAGCAAATTGGATGTCCAAAAGGAGGGATCAAGCAACCTGAAAACCAGCCACTTGAGTTTTTGCAGAGACAAAACCTGCTATGATCATTCTGCCAAGGAAGGGGAGAGAATTGTTTTGTCTAAATGTATTTGTGCTTTGAACAGTTCTGAACTGTTAAGAAATCTGCTCAGTCTATTATGACTGAGCAAGCTTCCCTCCAGGATAAGAGGTACTACATCCCAGTGAATTCAACAGTATAGTGCTGCTTCAAATTATTCCTATACCATGGAGTTCAAGCTCAGAGGGCACCAAGGACTCCACAGTTCAACCCTGAACTACATATATCTCTTCTATTTTTTGTATAATAGTATCTGTATGGTTGTTTCTTTAATGTGAATACAGGTAGTCCTTGGCTTATGACCATTTGAAGTTATGATGGCGCTGAAAAAAGTGACTTACAACCAAACCTCATACTTACAATTGTTGTAGTGTCCCCGGCGTCACATGATCAGAATTCAGGTCCTTGGCAACCAGCATGTATTTACAATGGTTGCAGTGACTTGGGGTCATGTGATTGCCATTTGAGATCTTCCCAAGGGGCTTCCAACAAGCAAAGTCAATGGGGAAATCTGGATTCACTTAACAACTGTGTGATTCATTTAATGACCACTGCAAAAATGGTTGTAAAATTTGGCATGACTCACTTAATGACTGCATTTCTTAGCGATCGAAGTTCCAGTCTCAGTTGTGGTTGTAAGTTGAGGACTATCTGTAGTAAAGTTAAGGTCTGTTCATAATTAGCTGGTGGATATTTTTCTTATTGGATACCCTGGAGGGAAGGACTCTACTGCCCCCTACAGTCCCTCCATTGGTGTAAAGGTTGGCAGCAGGCTTGCTTAAAGTGAATTGGGTAGAAGCTGGAATGACACTATATGGGAGATCAGTCAAGCCTAGCTTCTGCATTAAAACAGGAACTACACAAAAGTAGTGGAGAGCTGGAATGTTTCTAGTACTGGTGTCCAAGAGTTCAGTTTTCTTGCTAGCATTTCCAAGCACCTTGTAGCAGGGAAACCCAACTGGATCACTTACAGTTAAACATTTGTGTTAGCTGATTCCCTGTAAGAATAGCCAGCAGGAGATAGCAGAGATGAACAGCTGAACGCTGCTGCTGCTGGAGCTGCTCCAAGCTACTGTTGTAGCCTTCTGGATAATAATTTTCCTCTGTGCATTAGAAGGAGTAAGAGAATTAGATGGGGATAATATCTGTAGCCTTTGAGCTGAAAGAATATAGCTAAGCTGGGGGTCATGGGTCTCTCTGCTTTTCTGGAATCTGCAGCTTAGGTATTTGACTTGATAGATACCTCATCACTTCCAAGCCTGCAGGAATGGTATCATCACAGAATGATGGAGCAATACATGAAATGATGTAAAAACTCAAGACTTGTTTTTTAATTTTTTGTTGTTAAACTGTTGTAATATGAAGGCATAACCTAACAAAAGCCCAAAATTATGCAGAATGAGTCCTCTGTAGCCTCAGCTTAAAAGCAGCAATTGTTGGAAACAATAAATAATAATTTTTGCTCCAGTTGATCATGGGGACTCTGGAACTTAGTTCTGCCTATACTTTATGCCTCTTCTCTGAATTTCTGGTACTGCTTTTGCTTGGATTGGATGGATTGGACTTGGACTAACTTAGTTGGTTTTTCTTTACTTTATACTGGTCAACTTCAGTTCAATATTGGGCAAAATTCTGAAAAAGATTATTAAGCACTAATTTGCTAGCATTTAGTTTGTTAGCATTGCTTCACGTAGGTTAAAGGTAGGATTAGGGTCATTAACAAGTCATTTTAAACCAGCCTGATACATCTTTTTAATAGATAGACCAGTTTAGTTGACCATGGGAATGTGGTGCACATACTGTATCTTTACTTCAGCAAAGTATTTGATCAAATATCCCATGAAATCCTAACAGAGACAATGGCAAAATAATGGCTAGACTATGCTAATATTAAACGGTTATGGAACTGGTTGGAGAATTGTCACCAATAAGTATATGTAAATGGTGCTTGGATGAGAAGTTAGAAAATATGATGGTCACATTTGCGGATGACTCAAAGTTATAAGGGGATAGCAAACACCTTAAAGGACAGTATTAGCATTCAGGAAGATCAAAATACTAAGGGGCCTTGAAGAAAGTACTTATGAGGAATGACTGGAGGCATTGGATATGATTAGACTGGGACTTGTCATCTAGACTTTTCAGTGTTGTTCCAGAAGCCAAGAAGGCAAGAACAATGCATTTAAATTATGAAGGAACATATTTTGATTTTGGCATCAGAAAATATTTCCTAGGAGTAAGAGCTGTTCAACAATGGCACAGATTGCTTTGGGAGGGTGTGTGCTGTCCTTTGCTGAATGTATTAAACAGAGACCAAAGGGCCATCTCTTTGGGATGTTGTCATAGTGGATTCCTGTACTGGGGAGCGGTTGAACTAGATAATTTCCAAGCTTCTTTCAACCCTTACGTTGTATGATTTTATGATGTTTCATTGATGATAACACGGAAGAGATTTGCTGTTGCCTTCTCCTAGGATCCCTCCTCCCCTCCACCCCTCCCCTCCCCTCCCCTCCCCTCCCCTCCCTCCCTCCCTCCCTCCCTTCCTTCCTCTTCCCAGTCTCACATACAGCTTCAGGATCTCTTGGTAGATGCTCATCCATATACTGACTAGGTCTCATCTTGCTTATCTTTTGTGGGGAGTAGTCAAGGTCAACTAGTATCAATACTTAAAATAACAGGAATAATGATTCTATTACACCTCTCTGGGTTTGCTATGTCAGATGTGTTAGAATTACTCAAATTGATTTATTGTCCACTTGTTCTGGAAGCAGGGAAGGTTTTCCCAATATTTCACCCTGCTGTATATCTTTATATGCCCACAGTAGGGTATCTGTGACACTTCTTCCATCAACTCTATTGTACAGAGTTACTAAGAGAAATATTTGCTAAAATGAAATGTAACTTGAAGGAATTGCAAACCAGAACAAAACTGATTGTACTTATTGCTCTAATTTTAGCAAAGAACATGATGCAAACCTAGGATACTATTGCTGTTTATTAGTTAATATAGAATTGTTTAATTTTGTTAACCTTAGCAACTACTAAATATTTCTGCATCAGGGTCATTTTTATAAACTGACAGACTTTGTTCCACAGCCCTGCTCAATAAACATTAAACTCATTGGAGTCTCTGTGTCTCAATTGTGTCCTGTGGATATTTTTGATATACTCAGCCAGGTTATATTTTCCTTGTTGTTTTTCCATCCAACCTTTATTAACACATCAGTAGATATAGCTATTGAGATTGTGCTTCTGGCTGTGTTAATAGTGGTCATATCTAATCCTGAACAAATCTGGCTTGGGACTCTCTGGTAACACTAAAACTATAAAAATATGGTTGAGGAATAAAAGTGCTAATTGAAGATTTAAAGCTGAAGCAGAGAGAAGAGCTTTAAAGGTAATATAACATTTTTTTCATACCTTGTTTTTGGGATAAAGCTTTTAAACACAAAATTTTGTATAGATTTTTACATATTTTCTAAAACAAGTTATACTAGGTTAACATTATTTATGACCACATGTGATCTTCCAAATGCTAAAAGCATTGCTAGTCTGTCCACAAGTAATCTGATAATGCACAAGATTTAACTCATTGGTTTATTTGAGTGCACTAAGTATTTTCAACTTATCTGAAAATTAAAACAAATGAGTGAATGGGATTTGAACTCTTCAGCCTAAGTACTTGAAGCACATGCATGCACACACAAATAAAGAGAGAGAGAAAGAGATCTCCAATTAGCCATAGCTGATTAGCCTCTATAACATAATAAAGCAGCATTATGAAAATTCAGGTTGTAGAAAAGCCTGGACAATAAAAACAATGTTTACCATATAGATTCGAAGCCTTAAGAGCTGTTTTGTTTAGTTAAGGAACTTTAGAAGAAAATAAAAGGAACAGTCTGTTTTACTAGGAAGAACAGTTATTTAGTGCATTGTATCTTGCTTTTAGTCCATGTTTGTTCAATGCAAATTCTAAACTCTTCCATGCTTTTAACAGTTTTATAAAGTCTCTGTCATATTACATATTCACTTACATTGTGTTAAAATGGAAGATATTTGGCTACTTATCCCAAAATGGAATGATGGGATTGAATATATTTTTATTTCAGACATTATTCTTAAATTTAAACCTTTTCACTGAGAACAGGAGTAAGCCACTTATGGCATTTCAGATGTTGTTGGACTGTGGCTACTATCAGTCCTTACGGTATTTGATTTAGAAAGTCATCTAGTATCAGCTATTATTTTTCTGCTGTGTAGAAGGTACTTGTGTTGCAGAAGATCATTAGGAAAAATATCTGTGGTAGATGAAGTAAGACTATTTGCAAGGAATTTTCCAATTTCAAGTAAATGTTTTGAAGTAACTAATTATTTTAGCTTTAAGAGCAAGGATACCCAGGTTCTAGTTCTTTCTTAGGAATGGAAACCAACTGGGTGATTTTGGGCCAGTCACTTTCTCTCAGCCCTAGACTACATGACAAGCCACATAGGTATCTTTCCTTTCTTCAATATCCATTCCATCTTGGACAGTCTTTAATCAGAACTTATACTCTACTATGTGTTGTTGTATCCCTTGAACTGAGGGTCAGACTAGAGTTTTCAATATGTTCTTGCATTTAAAGTATAATGCAAATAATATATAATTGAATGTATAATGTGTAATGTTAAAAATGAAAATAGCAGCCCCTATCATAATCGTAGTGATTGCATTGGGAAGAAAATGTCAGGACTTCTTTTTTCTTATGATTCTGATTAGCACTCATCTGAAGCTGCTATTTCCATTCAGAAGAAATCCCATATTTAAACTAATACATACTTTCCTACTGAAATAAACAGCAGCTATAGGAGTGTAATTTTGTCAAGTAAAGTGTTAAAACTTCCCCTCCCTGCTTGCAGAAAGTTCAGCTATTGTCAGTCTCGCTAAGTATACTATTTGCATTTTTTTACAACGTTGCATACAGGTTGGCCTTGACATGATTAAATATGAAAAACATTTCTGATTTGTCATGATTCATGTCAGATACCACAGTATACAAAAAGTAAGCTTATGGGTAGGTATAAGACAAAAGGCTTAGATTGTAAGTTGTTCTGCTTAGCATTTTCCATCAACCCCCTCTGTCTGTGGACTGCATGTCAAATAACATTCTCAAGGGTCTTATAATTCTCAAAATTAGAGTATGTGTGACATAAATGTTTTTTTTTTTCCTCATAGGATCTGACTGCCAGTTTCCATCTGTAGCTCTTGTTTGTTAAAAGGAAATGCAACAGCAAATTGCCTAACAACTATATTTAGATGTAAGATGGACCCCAATCATATATGACACCCAGGGGACCCATTCCTTTCTACTAAAAAATGCCAATAAAATTTTCTATGGGAAAATTTCAGTTTTGGTAGATCAGAAATAATTTCCATCATTTACACAAATTATAGGATGTTGAAAGGGGGAAAATCTGTGAATACATGGCAGGTTTTTTAAAACATTAGTTTGCAGGGAATAGTGAATGTGTGGTCAAAAATCCACTGTGCTATGAAATGGATATTTTTAAATCAACATAGTCAATCAGTTGCGAAACCCTTTCAAAGCTTCAATTTGTTTGCTAAAGTCAACTTTCACTGACTTCTGTCTACACACATTAAGATCTTTGGAGCATTCTATCTTATTGTTTTCAGCATGGCTATGAAGCTCAGTTAAGGGAATGTTTGTTTTTGTAGTTCTGCTCTAGATAATAGCAGAAGGTGAATGCCTTCAGGGATAAAAAGGGATGGTTAAATTGGCAAAGCAGGGTCACTAGCTTTCCATCTAGTACTCTGTTCTTTTTTGGCTGGCAAATGTCTTCTCCTACCCCGAAACAAACAAATATTTGAATTTATAGTTACCACACTTTTGCTGTCTAAAGCAGCCTTCCCCCAAATGTGACAACCACCAGATGTGTTTGGCTTGTAATTCCTAGAATAATGCCCACATCTGGAGTGCACCATATTAGAAAAAGCTGCTGTTGCTTGCTAATTACATAATTTAAAGTACTCTCATTAAAGAATCCCAATTTTCATGAGAAGCCAAATACTCTAGGAACATATTAGCTAAAATTGTAACATGTTGAATAGTTGGAGTATGAAAATGCTAAAGAAGATGGCAATGATCAAAAATACTGTAAGTGAAATAATTTATTTATTAAAAAAGGTTTATAGTATTTTTAAATAGAAAACTTTAAAAATGGTAATGCTTCATGAAATGAAGACAAAATTTTTTAGATATTTTTCTTTGTGGATTATGTTACCTTTCTTTAAACTATTTTCAAGGGTAAAGTGAAACATATAATATGTTTATATATACTGTATATGGGACGCGGTGGCGCAGTGGCTTAATGATGCTGAAAGTTGCCGGCCAGAAATGGCTGATGCTTTGGCGGTTCGAGTCCAGCCTTCGCGTTAACAGGATGAGCTCCTGTTTCCTCCCCAGCTCCTGTCAACCCAACAGGTCGAAAACTCAAGTGAGTAGATAAATGGGTACTCTCACTCTGGTGGGAGGAAAAATGCTGGCAGCGCCTTGCACAGAGAGACGGGAGCAGTTGCCGGTAAGCGCGAAACCGCGCTCGCCCGAAAAGGGCGCAAAGCAACGGAAATCCCGCCTCCTGCGCTCGCCAGCTGGGCTATGCTCTAGGAAGGAGGCTCTGGCAAAACCACTTCTGAAAAACAATTGCCTTGAAAACTGCAAGGATTCGTCCAGGCAGTCACTGCAGGGTCAGTAATGACTGAGCGCAGACAATATATATATATATATATATATATATATATATATATATATATATATATATATATACACACACATACTGTATACCAGCAGACAAGCAGCTAACAAAAGAAGAAAGGAAATGGTTTGTAAGCTGTGGAAAAACTGTACTTGCTTAGAAATCTAGTCATATTTTGGTTTTATTGAGGGGTGAGGGGAACATTTCTGGCCAAAGAATCACTTCACAAAGTATAACTTAATGCCTCATCTTAATAGTTTGCTCTGAGTATTTCAGTAGATTAAAATATAATTAGTTGAATCTCAAACAAGCATACTCATGATTTTTGTAGTGGCTCTTCTAAACCATTTCAAGCTGATATATGTTGCTAGAATGCTAACATCAAGGTTGCAATTTGTTGTGAATTGTCCCTGTTTCCTGGCATAAAATTGATAGATAAATATATTTTTTTATAATTTCTTCTGGTCTTTTGGCTTTAACAAAATAAAAATTATCAGAAGATGCTTTTCGGTGTTATCCTAATCTGTTCCTCCATAATTCATTTGAATAGATCTCAAAGCAGAGCAGAAGATTTATCATTTTGGTTACTTAATTATGTTTCTGCTATCTTTTGAGGTCTGAGACATGGAAAGTATTCTATGACCTTATTCTGATAATAAACATGTTCATTTTCAGGCTGTTGAAACATACATATTGCTTGTTGAAGGCTTCTTAACAGCTTGATTCCTTTGAGCCAATGCTAAGCTGAAGAAGCTTCAGCTCTTAAAGTTCTTTTTAAATCACCATGTTGTACTTTTGCATTCACTGAAGTTCTGAATATTGAGGGAAAAAAACCCCCTCTATTGGTTGTCCATACACAACTATAGATAGGCTTAACCTGCAATGCAATGCATGTTTAAATGCAGTATAAAATTAAAATCGAAATATTAATAAGCACTGTGTTATTGATTTAAAACTGAATGTACCAAAAAGCTATGAGAATAACTTTTGTCCACTTCTCACTTCCTCTAGTGGCAAGAAGTCCAGGAGCAGTGCTATAGTAATAATTTCCTTCTCCTGAGGGATACAGAACACTACTTTTATTTTTCATTGTAAACCACTGAGAGATTTCAGTAATTGAAGAAGTTGCAGAAGGACTAAAACATACTAAAGGTGTAAGTTGCTGCTTGTGTATCTCTTTATTTACAGATATAAAAGCAGAGATGAGAAACTAATGCAATTTAACATCAGGTACCAACACCTCTGATCACATTCTGAAGGAAACATCTTGGACCATAATAACTTCTGGACTGCTTCCAGTCAAGTTCAATTAATTACTCCACACAAAGCAAAGAATTGTAATTTTTCAGCTCCTAACATTATTCAGATTCAACTGTACAGGTTGTCCTCATTTAGCAACCATAATTGGAATTGGCAACTTAGTCGTTAAGTGGTCACTAAGTGAAACTGTGACTGTGCTTATGATCTTACTTCAGCTTTCCTTTGATTTACAGACCTGCGAAGCTCGTAAATATGAGGATTGGTCATAAAGTTACTTTTTCATCACTGTCGTAGCTGTGAATGGTTGCTAAATGAGGCAGTTGCTAAACGAGGACTACCTGTAATAAAATTGTTTTTCTATTCATCCCAAGAGTTATGTCTGGATCACCTTCAAATGCAGGACAGTGAGAGAGTTTTGCCACCAGTGCTCAGGGCAACTGCAGGGGTAGGGTGGAGGTGTTGTAAAAATAAAGTCAGGATGGTGGCCAGAGCCGCATGACTGAAGCCCTGCTCCCTTTTCATGTGGGTTGCATATCCCTGTCTGCAGTATTATTTTATTAATTTTCTTGACTACCCATTAGCTGCCTTGGGATACCACACATTCACAGCAATTTAAAGCAGTCAAATTTATAACCAAATTATTTCTTCTCAATGTAGAATTCTGGCATGAGTTCCATTTTTTAAAATGAGTCTATAGGGTGAGGAAGCAGAACTGGTGAGACAACCAATATTTATATTTTACTATCATGTCTTCTACCATGACACTGCAATGGTAAGACATACTGTATATGGCACTGGGTTTTGGTGCAGTTCATAGTTGCTGAGCTGGAAAGATCAAAATTAACAGATCTGGAAATGTAATAATAAAAATTAGAGTTCATCCCATGTTTGATTCCCTCTCCATTTTTGCCAAACTCATTAAAGCTCCTTCCAAGTGTGGCATGGAAACCTTCCATAAATATATTACTACAAAAGGAAATTAGAGTACACTCCTTAATTAACTTGGTGTGTGACTTAATTTAAACCTTCTCAGAGCATTACACCTACCATCAGGAGAGCATCTAACAAAAACCAGTGCCTGCTTTGAAGTCTTGGTAAAGGGTAGGGAAAAGTAAGGGAAAATTATTCAATGCTTTTTCAGAGTTTATGTAAGTCCTGAATGCACCTGGTAAATTTATTTTGAAGATCTTTTAGCTTGCCCATTTTAAGGCACAACCTATCATCTACTCAAACAAACTTAATTCATAGGAATTTAGGTTACTTTTTGTTATTACTAAATTCTATCCCTAGAAGTCCTGTTATGCTCCTTCATCATTATACTGTAGGGGCTGTTCCAAGGGGGGGATGAGTGAAGAATGCCAAGATTATATAATCCCAGTATAAAGGTAATCCCAGCTGCCCAGCTAAAAGCAAGCAGACATCTATATTAAGCAGCAGTGATATAGGAAGATGATGGAGGCAGATGATCACTTTAGTGACAGTGGCAAAGCATTGTTTCATATTGCATGGCAGAAGGCAATGCTAAACTACTCCTATATTTTACCGAGAAAACCACATGAATAGACAAGATAATGTGACTGATGATATGAGGCTGGATAATGGACCCCTTAGGTCTGATGGCATTCAACATGCTACTGAGGAAGAGTTGAGGATCTTTCAGAGTACTAATGGTATTTATGATGAGACTAGATTAAAGCCTGCCAGATGTCCAGTTGCTCATGTTGCCATATAGCAAAAGAAAACCTGAAGCTGCAAAGACAGAATTACAGTGGGAACATGAAACATAAAAAGCATGGACATGGGAAAGCTCAACACAGTGAAAGATGTAATGAATTGACTACACATTGACATCTTAGGCATCGACAAACTGAAAGGGACAGGAACTGGGCACTTTCAGTCAGAAGATAACATTGTTTACTAAGGCCATGAAAAACAAGGAAGGAACAGTTTTGCTTTCTTAGTCACGAAGGATACAGCAAAGAGACTGCTTGGGTACAATAAAGTCAATGACCAAATAATATCAATTAGACCTCAGGGGCCACTGTTTAATATGATGATTACCCAAGTTTATGTTCAATCACTGATACAGAAAAAGAGGAGTTGATGAGTTTTATGGATAAATTCAATCTGAAATTGACAGAACATGCAAGCAAGACGTGCTGCTTGTAGTTAGAAACTGGAATGCCAAAGCTGGAAATAGTCAGGAAGAGAACATAGTATGTATGGCCTAGAAAACAGAAATGAAGCAAGAGAATGACTTACCAGTTTCTGCCAATCCAATGATCTCTTCTTCGTTAACTTATTTGACAAATAATCAAAATGATACCTATATACATGGACATCACCAATTGGAGCACAAAGACATCAAATTAGCTATATCATTGATACAAGGAGGTGGAAGAGTTCAGTTATAACAATAAGATGTGGCAAGGGACTGATTGTGATACAGATCATGAACTGCTCATTTGCAAGTTCCAAGTCAAGTAAATTGGAGGAACAAAACTAAGCAATTTCCACAATATGATATTGAATGTACACCCACCATTTTCAAGGGGAACATCAGGAATCACTTTTAAGTCCTGAGCCTAACTGATAGGGCAACAGAGGAACTGTGGAATGAAATCAAAGAAGTTAAGGATGAATGTGAAAAGAGACTGCCAAAGACCAAGAAACAGAAGAAAGCAAACTGGATGTGAGAATAGATGTTGGAAATTGCCAAGAAAAGAGAAGAAGCCAAAGAAAGGCAGAGATCAGGAAAACTTAACAAAAAAATTCAAATAGCTATTAAAAGAGAAAAGGAACAGTGTTACAATGTGAAGATACTGAAGATGGAAATGGACACGAAAAAACAAGGGAAGTCTTCCAAAAGATCTCTGAATTCAGAAGGTGATTCTAACCTCAAATTGGTATCCTAAAGTATGCCAATGGACAGATAGATTCAAAGAAGATCAAACAGAGATGGAAAGAGTATGCTGAAACTCTGTACAGTATGGATCCAACATCCAAGATATCTTAGAATTTATTCGCTATTTACAAGAACCTCTAGTACTAGAAGACATAGTAGAGATCAGCACAGCCATTATCAAGTTCAAAAGCTTGGAAGGCTACAGGAACTGATGAGATATCTACAGATATATGTCAAGCAACAGAAGGAGAATCAGTAAGGCCTTCCGGGAGGGACAGTTATACCCCTCACTTCATCATGCTTGCCATCTTTTTTTCTTTATTTTTTATGTTGTAATTTTTTTGTTTGATTGTTGTGAGACACTGAGAATCATTGAGAGTTGAGTGGTACACAAGTTTAATTAATACTTCTACTACTAATATCTGGATGAGGAGGAATAGACTTTGGCTCAGTTCTAACAAGACTGATTGGCTATGGCCGTTTGGTCCCCCGGGTCAGGGACTGTTCCATTGTTGGTCTTGGATGGAGTTGCACTTCCCCATTTGAGACTAGTGTACAACTTGTGGGTCCTCCTGGACTTGTAGCTACTGTTTGATGAGCAGGTGGCAACTGTGGCCTGGAGAACCTTTGCATAAATTCATCTTCACAGATAAGTTTATCCTCATAGATTTTGTGTACCATTTGAGCCCTTTTGTTACTCAGGAAGACCTTTAGACTCTCTCTCACACCTTGGTCACCTCACAACTGGACTACTGCAATGCACTCTACATGGGCTATCTTTGAAAACCATTCAGAAGTTACAGCTGACTCAGAATACAGTGGTTTGAGCAATAACAAGCTCTTCTTTATGTCCATGTGTCACTGCTGCTTCACAAGCTACACTGACTGCCAGTAACCTTCTGAGTGTAATTCAGGTTGTTGCTTAAAAAGTTCTTCATGGTGTAGAACCTGGCTATCTGAAGGACTGCTTCTCTCCAGTCATTTCTTCCTGACTGGTATGTTTGGAAAGAGTAGATACAGCCCAGGTCCCCTCAATTAAATGCTGTCATCTTGTGGGACTCAGGAAACATGCCTTCTCTGTTATTGCCCATATGATCTGGAACAGCATCCTCCCATGGATATGTATGGCATCCACTCTACTAGGTTTCAGAAGGTCCTTAAGACCTGGCTTGGTTCTCAGGTCTCGAGGTAGTTTACCTGTGGAGTCTTATCATGCTTTTATTGTGTTTTATTGTTTTTAGTAGTACGATTGTTTTTGTCCAGACTGTCTTATCTTGTTTTATGTGTTTTTCACTGTTTTTCACTGTTATTAATATTTTTTTCTTTGATATTGTAAGCCCCTCAGAGTCTTCTGGACTGGGCGGCCATAATAAATTTAATAAATAATAAAAATAAAAGATTCTAACTAAACAAACAATACAAATAATAAAAATAAAAGATGGAGAATGACATAGTAGTCAACAAATTGGAAGAGGTCAGTCTACATATTAATACCAAAAAAGGAGACTTAGCAGAGTATGCAGATTAGGGCCTTACATGGAAAGGGAGATTGCAGATGTAGAAGCTGTTTTTAGAAAAGGCCAAGGCACAATAAATATTATTGCTGATGCATACTACACAATTAATTAATTAATTAATTAATTAAATGAAACAATGCTGTAAACTCTTTCCTTATTTATTTACCCTATATGCTAGATATATGTGGAGGGAGGCTGTGTTGGAAGAAGATGAATTTGGTTTTAAAATTGAAGGAAGAAACATCAATAACCTGTGCTATGAGTTGACACTGATTGCTGAAACTGCAGATGATTTGGAGGCTCTAGTAATGAAAGTAAAGTAGCACAGCGAAAACATGGGATTAAGATGAAAATAAAGAACACCAACCTAATGACAACAGGTACAGCAACTAGCTTGCAAATTGATAATGAAGATATTGAAGTGGTGGATAGCTTCTGACTTTTAGGCTTGATTATCAACCAACAGTGAAGAAATAAGCCTCAGACTAGCATTCAATAGCAAAAAAGGTCTTGGAAAAGATATTCAGATGCTATGATGTGTTTATACCTACAAAGATGCTAGTCCTTTAACTAGTGCTAGGATTACAGGAATGCTACTTTATTGTTGGGTATAATAACAGAAACTTGAAAGGCTGCCCCCTCCATCCCTTCTTATACTAAACAGATTCAAGGCAGGATTATTCTGAGTCTCTTTTTCATACTTTCACCTTACTTCATGCCTTAACTGTTCCTGCATACTGTACCTTCTTCAAGTTTGTCTCTGCATTTCTCTACAAAAGATCAGAATCATGCAGGTAATGGTTTTCCCTGTGACACTCTAACAAAGTGAAAGTTGGACTTTGAAAAAGCAGTATAGAAAAAGTATTGATGCTTTTAAATTTTGGTGTTGGAGAAAATTTTTAAGATAACAAGATAACAAACAAATGAATGACAGAAGAAATCAATTCATCTGAGGCACAAATGACCAGGCTCAAACTATCATATTTTGGAGACATCATGTGAAGACTCAGCTCCTTTAAGAAGTCAGTAATTCTGGGAAAAATGAAAGGAAAAAGAATAAGAGGACAAGCAGCGAGGCGGATAGATGTGATTACAGCAGCAATGGGTGCACTGTTGAGAGACCTGAGGAGTCAGGTTGGGGACAGATCCTCCTGGAGTAGGTCTCCCTATGGGGTTGTTAAGAGTTGACACTGACTTGATGGCATATAACCAATCAATGAAAGTTGTTGTATGAATGGATATAAGTGATTATGGACCTATAAGAACATCTTCAATTTACAATCACTTTCCATATTGCCAGTTTGGAAAGAAAGCACTATGCATATAAGTTCTTACTTATATATGCAAATAAACACTATCATGTGCATATAAATTATGCTATAAATTATCCTGTATTGCCTTGGTTTTCCAGGAAATTCTCTGTACGTTATAAATACATTAATAGATATTTGCATTGCATGTGTTCTGTTCCTAGCTACAGCAGTATCCAAGGCTTGTTTTTGCCCTAAAATTACATGAGTTTCTAGCCGCAAGCTTAGAACTCTAGACAAAGATGTAGACATTCATTCTGGAACATAGTCAGAGAAAAAGAGAAATGAAAGTGTTTTGCAATTTTTCTAATAAAATCATGCACATATATGTATGCTGAATTTGATTCTCAAACAATAATCCAGCATTTAACCATAAATCTATCAAATCAGCATATCCTTATTATTAGACTTAATAGTAATGGCATCACTTTCATTTTAGTCCATCCCTTTCATCTCCACAGAGCACAGAGTTATAAAAACTGCTTCCCTGTAGGTTCTTCTCATATTACTCTGTAACATCTGCATATTAAAATTATATGCATGGATGGATGAATAACCCAGCAAATTGCTCCCTATCTATTTAAGGCTTCTGATCCAGGAGATACATCTTAAAATCTGTTCCGGTCAGTTAGGAACTCTTTGCAACAATGAGAGGCATGGGGGTTGAGAGCTGCAGAGGAATCAAAATTTTAAGTCTCAGTTCTCTAGGCAAGAACATTCTGAATGGAACTCTGCTATGAATCCAACCTATTATCTATTCCAAGAAGAGAAACAGGGAGTTGACTCCTGTACTTGAATTAATAATTAACAATCTATGAATTGGGCTTAGGTGTCCATAGTTGAATATATTTGGAATCAGAGGCAAGGGCTATGGCTTCCAGATAAAAATGCTAGAGCTGACATCTTTTAAAAAGTTGATTAGTCAGCTCACTTATCATTTATTGAACATTCTATTGCATTTTAATGACATGTCAACTGTATTGAAATGTGATAATAGATTTTCTGACATTTGGTAGGATGGTCCATTTTAATAAATGCTCAGAGGCTTACTGTACAACCATCCCAACTGTGGTCATGTTACCTAGAAATTTTGAGACTTGTACTTTCAGCATATCTAGAGGATGTTGGGTAGGAGAAGGCTGGTTTATGTCTTCATAGGCCTCATAGAATATCAGATTAATTATAAAAATGATGCATCACTGCAATTCGCTGTTAAGAAAAGTGGTAAATTGCTATCTGTTCAAATTACCTTCTTTCAAATATATTGGCAAAAAGTACTATTTTTAAACAAACGGTTTATTTATTAATTGAATTTACAGTCAAACAACAGAATAAATAAAACAAATTTTTAACTTTGGTATGATGCTACAAGACACTTTACAATTTTATATAAAACACTGCATAATTTATATTTATCTCATCTTCTATATTACAAAAATTAGGCATTCCCTGAATAATGCATTTCAGAGAAAATATTCCATTATCCCACAATTATACGTATATGATTTGAGAGAAGCAATACTTTAACTCTTTCCATTAGGCTATAGTATCTTTGTATATTGCACATTATAAAATTATAAACAAAAATACTTGAATAAAGTATTTTAATTCTTAACAGATGTTGCTATGGATTTAAATCAGTCTATTTTGTTGGAGAATGAGAACTTTTGGAAATAAAGCAAGAAACAGCATGCATACATTCACAAGAAATACAAGACCTAATAGTTAAGGCACCAGGCTAGAAACTGGGAGACTATGAGTTCTAGTCCCGCCTTAGGCACAAAGCCAGCTGGGGAAACTTGAGCCAGTCACTTTCTCCCAGCCCTAGGAAAAAATCACTTTCAAAAAACCTTGCCAAGAAAACTGCAGGGACTAGTCCAGGCAATCACCAGGAGTCAAAAACTGCCACAGAGGTACCCCCCTGAACCCCCCCCCCACAACCCCGCTCCAGTCATTTAGGAATGCAACCTCTCGCTCAGTGTAGTATGTGACTGTCTTGCTTCTGTTTGAAAAACCTCTAATGATGGGGAGCCCATTACCTCCCTTGATACTTTCACTATTGAACTGATACTATCGTTGGTAAAATTTCCCTAGCTTCTCATCTGAATCTGTCTTCCTGTAAGCTAAGGTCATTTTTCCATGTCTTGTACTCTGGAATGACAGAAAACAGGTCATGGTCTTTAGTATGAAATCCTCTCAGGTGCTTGAAGTTACTGAATTAATTCATTTTCTGAGTTTGCACAATACATTGACTCCAAATAAATGCAATAGCCTATACAGCAATCTAAACCATGGAAAACTAAAGAAGGTTAACAGTAAGGCAGCAAACTATTACGATGCCAAAATGACAACATGCGTATGATGAAATAATCACACACTTGTGTCAGGATGTAGGAGGAGGAGTATCTTTATTTATTTTAACCAGCATAAAATAATATTCAGTTATAAAATTACAGCCAATATGATATCATTTGCACCCTGTGCCCCCCCCCAAGGATACCCATATAATAGGACCGTTTATGTTTCAAAAATTATTTAGAAGTGCCTCAGAACTTCCACAAATGCAGAACTTCCCTGCTATTTATTACAGTAGTTCAACTTTTTTCAAATGCCCATGGGAGCCTGAAGAAAGTTGCCACTGATTTAAGGAATGCATTTATTAAAGTTAGTACATATTTATCTTCTTTGAACATATCTGAATCAATCCTTTCCTGTTTTAGCACCCTTCACTAACCTCAGTTTGTTATGAGTGTTAGCTTTCCTGATACCATCTTTACAAACCCAGGCTGCCTATATTCACTCTTCTTTCATGACTTGTCTCTCTTTCAATCTTTTATATTTGATTTTTTTTTATCAAATATAATTTTTTATTTTCACTATGTTTCTTATGTAGTTGTCTTCTATTTTTCCTTGTTAGAATTAAGGAAAGGTGCATGAATAAACTGTGATGCAAATTGTCAATTCATTCTGGATGGTCACTTTGATCTGATTCAACATTTCAAAGAAAGTCTGAAATTTTTTTTTGGCATGTATACAATATCCCTCAGAATCATTAAATATATTTTTAAAAATCTGATCTAAGCTGTTGATTCAATTGGAAGTCTGGTTTGATTGAGCTGTTGGAAGTCTGGTTTGACTGAGATACAATGTTAAGCTGCCTCTGTTATGGGCTGAAATGAAAACATGTTTAAAAATGGTTAGTGGGGCAAGTTAATGCTATGGTTAGAGATGCATGGGGATGAGCCCCAGGTCTATCTTATCTCTTATTTGTAGGATAAACAGAGAAGTGGGAAGGAACAGGAGGAAAGGAGTTTGTGAAGATTGAGTACCTACCTATCTGAATTGATGACACAGTCTTCAATGTTCAGTGTGTAATTTTGTTTCATATGCAAGTATAATTAAAAATTTGCTTCTTTATCCATCTCATTATGCTAATATCTGGCTACAAGTTCTCAGGTTGGTACAACTGTTCAACCAGTTACATTTGCTGAAACTATTGTGCTATTGGTAGGCCACGTTTTTTTGCTAAAAACTAAATATGCCTTGCAATAATGATTGTACATCCTTTCTTTCCAAAATGACTAAATTACAGTGTTTGAGACAATGAGTAATTATTTCCAAAGGTACATCATTATCCTAATGAGAGCTACATACTTTGGATTACTTTCTACTGAGCTGTTACACGGTTATATTTCAAAACTGCTGTTACAAGGTTATATTCCGCAAAGGGTGGTCATAGAAATTGACTTTCTCACCTATCACTGCTTGGCAGCCCCAAATGATCTGGAGCATTTTTTCTGACACCAGGGGACCATTCCCTACAGGGAGGAGGGCTGAGGAGCAAGAGGCTCAGGGGGAGATGGAACTTCTAAAATCAAAATCATACCTTTCCCAAGCAAGGGGCTTGGTAGTGTGAGTATGATGTATGAGTACTGAATATGATGATATTAGACACTATAGCGATACTTCAGTATTTCATTTTTGTATATAAAGGATTGCCTGGACAGCAAGCTAAGTACTAGGGCTCAAGAATGACAGAGTTTTCCACCTCTTCACAGGCTTTTCACTTTTTGGGATATGCACCCCGCACTTCATTTATGCCTCGAAGAATAATGAACTGGTCATGTGATAGAAGAACACCGGTCTCTTTCATCATACACCTCGGAAACTAACCTGAACTGAGCATAAGACTCCAATAACGGCGGGAAAAGTCCGAGTCTTTCATGTCTCACAGGAGAAACTTGCACACCTTGGCGCACATGTTAGTAGCGGGTGCAGTGCACACCCCTGGGCACGCAGTGCTAGGGTTCCCGGTTCTGGCATTGCGCAAGAGCACCAGAGCGCGAATGTCTAATTCTTAAGTCCGCAGGCGTTTCCCGCGCCCCCAGGAGCGAGCGCGGGAGCTGCACAGGTAGCGCGAGCAGAAGCTGCCCGCTTTTCCCGCCCGCCGTTTGTCCGCACAAGAGTCGCGCGCCCTCCAGCCTCAAAGCTGTCTCTGCAGACGGCGCCGACGCTAAGCTGAGTGGCTGGGATAAAGGCCGAAGGGGGCTTGGGGAGAGGGGACCCAGAGATCCAGTGCCAGCCGCCTGAGAGCGTCGACATTGGCAGGAAAGGAGTACAAAGCGAGAAGGAGGAGGAGGAGGAGGGCTCAGTTCCCTTACCCTCCCCTCCCCTCCCTTCCCTTTTTCAGGAAGCCCCCTCCCGTGGAGGAACGGTCGTGAGATTAACTGACCGTCGCAGCAAAAGGTACGTGTTGTTTTTCCTGCTTCCTTTCTTCCAGCTGCGGAAGGTCTCGTGTTTTGGCAGAGGCTGCGTTTGGGAGAAAGGCATTAGTGGGTATTTATGTGCCTCGGCACAGCAGCATCTCTTCCTCCGAACAGTTGAGGTAGCTTTCGGACTACTTTTAAGTTAACTTTGGGTACCTAAAAAAACCTTTAAAGACTAATGAATTGATTATAACATGATGACCTTTCGTGGGCTACAAATTATAGGGTAGAGGTGTGTATGTGCGTGTGTTCATATTTATGGGCGTTTGTGCATAATAAAACCAAACTAATGTCCTTCTTTTTTAAAGGGAATACCCCCACCAACCTGCTCATCAATCAGACGGGACGTGTGTGGCGTGCTTTTAGAGACCTCCTCCCAGATACATTTGCTCTAACCTGACATTTGCGACTGTAGCCTCCTACATTGCCCTTTAATTTTCTTCAGCAGGGCGGCTCTTTCTGTTATTTTGGAAAAGGAGGGAGTGGAGATAATGCTTTCTGCTCTGTCATAGCTTGTTCACCTTAAATGAGCACTTCACTTGCCTGAAAAGTTTTAAAGTTGGATGAAAAGGCAAAATAAACAAACAAGTGCCCATAAAATAAATACAGGGGAAGACAGGCAGCAGGCAGTGATTTGGAAATTTGAGTAGGGCTGTTAAAGCTGATGGCTAGGTTGCTGTTTAATTTGTTGATTTAATTTACATTCTATCCTTTCTCCAAGAAACTTTTCAGAGTGTGTGTGGGAAGTGTTTGTGTATGTGTGCATATGTAAGAAGGATGAAGAGTTGAATGTGTGACATACTAAACTCAATGCTTTAAAATTCATCACACTTGAATATTTTAGTCTTTGATAGTAAATGTAAACCTACATTTATCGGAGCTCTGTTCCGATCTCCAAGCATAAGTCAGGTAAATGTAAACCTACACTTATCTGTCTTATGCTTGGAGATCGGAACAGAGCTGTTTTTGATCCAAATAAAAAAAAAGTAGACTGTCCTTAGTATGTACAACTTGATTTTACGTTGATTGTTTTTGTCTTGCTGTTCCAAACTCTTCTTTTTCACATATAGACCAGTAATGCAAGAGTCTATAAGGAGGCTTAAATATTAAGTATGTCAGTACTTTCAAATTGCTTCAGTTTAGCTGATTGAGTAATTGAGTTCAAAAGTTTTGTGGATCATTCACTGTGTTTCCAATCAGATGTGAAGAAAACCTGGCAAACTGCCTCATTTGAATGGTTTTCAGAGAGTTAGTTGGCTTATATATATGTTTTTGTCAATCAGGAAAATAGCTTTTTCTGTCAGACTTGTTCCAAACATGTCACATTATCTAAAATGACTCTTCCTTCTATCTGAGTGATAATTGTACTGTGCCAGCATTGGCAGTGTATGGCTCTCCAAATTAGGGGGCCTTCTGGGCACATAGATGCCCAGGCTGATTTAAAAATGACAAATCACTGATTTACAAGAATGCTACTTACCACAATTCCCCACTGCCACTCCTTACCTTTTCCAGGCAGGTGGGCATATTTATTGGGTGGTAGCTACCCACTCCTTTTATGGGGTTCATTTGAGGCCCATAGGCATTCTTGGGAATGAAGGTGATGCTGAAGGCTGACATTTTGCTTTGCAACTTTAGTAAGTTCAAAAAGCTGATGGGCATGGTATCCACAGGCCTTAGATGCCACCTTGGGAACCTTATATATTAGTGTTGGGTGAAAAATAGATTGAATAGTCAAAGGTCCTTATAAGAGCTAAATAGTCTACTCATTTTGAGGTTGCCTGGGATATTTTTATGTAAATTTAACTATAATTAAACTATGTATTTTGTTGGATGCAATTTCAGAAACATGGAGGGATTTACACAATTGAAAAAAATAAATATGAGAACAGTGTCATTGATTGGAATAATATTACTACTTATAGTTCTCTTGTCTGAATTTAATTGGCCCTATTCACAGAACATTCTTGACCAAGTCAAGGGTTATCATAGATCATACAAACATTCTGACCTAGTTAATTAACATTGACAACTAATCCAAAAGCTGTTTAGGACAAAACTAGCTTCCTCTGGTCAGTGGCATTGGGTAAAATGATTACCAGGGGATTAACTATCCATTCCTACTCCTGCAACAAAGTCTTGGGCCCCATGAAAATCCTTATTATTTCTTACACCACAGTAGAGGAAACTACATTAGTGACAGCCTCAGAATCTCTTTTGCCATGATTGGGAGGACTCATAAAATGCCATTTCCTAATTGACTGAATGATCCATGATTTCAGGCCACCAGCTCATGGGAGTAAGGGGATGAATTGGCCATTTGTGTTATCCAAACACAGCAATAACTATTATGTTCTAGATATCAACATTTAAATAATGTTGTAAAAATACTGCAAGTATTAAAAAAAATCCAGAATACCCTGAATAAGTAGATTTTGTAACAAGACTGTGGGATTTAAGTGTTTTCTTGTACCTCCCTTTATAATAATTTTCATCTTTAAACCTAGATTATGGATACGCAATGTGGATTTATGTTAAGATTATGGATATGCAATTATGGACTCATGCTAAGTCCAGTCAAACTTTATTACAGGTCACTGATCCGGACTTAATTAAAAAAAATTAAATTTAACATGTGAGTTGAAAAGGTCTACTTTGCTGTTGCTGTCAACAAAGCAAGAATTCTACAGGCTACAGATATAAAATTTGCAACAGCTTGGGATAGCTTTGTGATCTTGGGATATTTATCTGCCAGAATAAGCTGCACATAGAATTCTTTTGTCTAACTTGGAAAGGGGCTTGGAAGAGATGTTAGTAATTCATTGGGAATGCCATGGTAAAAATTACAGTATAGCAGATATGATCCCCTGATTCAGTGCTCCCACCTTTGCAGAAATAAAGCCTTTCAACATAGGGTATTTTGCAGTATTTATCCTCCAGCACTGCTGTTGGTAAGATATTAAACTGCAGTAATGTAAATGTTGTCCAAAGTTTTAATTTGTAAGTTGGGCCAGATGTAATGCTGGTTTAAAATGAAAGTTGCTATGCCCCAATCAAGATCTAAGTGGCATCTTGGGCTGAGCAGCCACTTTTAATTTGTTTTGAAAAGTGTTTAGAAGTTTGTATAATTAGTCATTGACATTTTACATTATTCTTATATATTAGAAATTCCAAAATAACTTTCAGATAGTAAATTAACATTGTACCATGCTTTGTGTATGCACTTATGTTTATGTGATGAAAGGGAGATGCTTCTTCCATTAGAAGAATGTTAGTAATCTTATTTGCCTGCATCTTTCTCTACAAGTGCTGTTACTGAATTCCTGGTTGGTTAATTTAAACATCCCACACATTTGTGACTTAATTGTGGAAGAAAAGATCTGAGATGTTGTAACCTGTTAGTGCTTTGACTACATCTTTTTAGAGCAATTAATGCATGCTCCAATTCATTCTTCTTCACATTATTTTATCTCAAAAAATCAGGTTAGGTTCTCTGATTGCTTTTATGCTTGCTCTTTTGAGCAATAGCAACTTCAGTCTGCTGCCAAATACAATGGGTTTCAAAGGAGTGATACTTTCACTTCTGGGATGTTGTTGGGAAAGCACATGCTTCTTATATAAGCAGGAAAAATGAAGCAGGGTAATTTTATATAGACATTGTGAAACATGGAACATATGAATTATTTGCTTTCAAAACTCTTGCAGTTATATCACTGTATGATATTGACTATTAGAACATAACAGGCTCCAATTACTCAGAAAAAGAAACTACTGGATAAAATTCAAATGATGCAGTAAGGAAAGAGAAAAACAGCCTTTTCCCTCCATTTCTGACCCAAAACAAACTGAATAATTATGGTATAGGCTAGGAGATGAAGTGTTTGAGTGGGTGGTGGCTGATCTTGGTTGAATTGGACTCCTGGGCCTGCTAGTGGCTTTTGATACCATCATCTATCAAATTCTTCTGAAGGGCTTGCCTTGGCAGTGCATCTTAGATGACTGCTTCTAGAAGGTGGTACTGGAGAATTTCTGGTAGCCTTTATAGCAGTTAAGCTTTCCAAAATGTTAGGATTTCATTTTATCTCTATTCTATTTAACAATTTGCATACTTGCAGAACAGCATCTAACCTCCCTCCCCATGTTTTTTTAATAGTTTGTGGACCTTCATGATTTTACTTACCCTTTATGCTACTTAAAATATACATGAAAAGCTTAGACTGTCTTTTGAAGAATTACATTGCAGTGCCATCAGTATGCTGATGATAAGCAAATCCAGCTTTATTTTTAATCACCCAGGTAAGGCAGTGAAAATGCTGTTTGTGGAAATGATCTGGACAATGTCCTATAAACTAAAGAAGACAGAGGCACTGCTAGTGTGGAGTTGTCTATCTGGATGAATGATGTTCAAGGGTTAGACTTTTCCTAAAAGAATCACATTTGGTGTCTATGTGCATATGTGCACATGGTTCCATTTTTGTTATTTAGAAGCATAAGGAATTATATGGTCTGGAATGCTTTTTACCAGCTTATTAGGTATCTTTTGCCAGGTGTGCAACATATTATGCTACTTGAATAGAGACAGTCACTGAACATGGTTTGGGCACTTAAGTTAGAACAAAACATAGCAGCTGAGTTATGGACTGAATTTGGGTATTAGGATCATCTTATGCTACCAATGTATGATTGTCATTTGCTCCCAGTTCTTGATAGACTAATTTAAGATATTCGTGTTAACAAAGTTCTTAATTACTTGGAGACAGAGTATTTGAAGGAGTACTTCTTCCTGTATATTCCTATCCATGCCCTGAGATTATCACTGGAGGCCCTGCTTTGAAAGTCCTTCCATGCTGAAGCACTGTGGATACTATTGTGAGGTGGGTTTTTCCATTAGATTCCCCCTCTTTCCTAGACATATATTTTTATTTTTCTGCTATTGTGTTATCTTTTAAAATAATGTTACATCTATGATGGTTTGAGATCTTCTTGTGATGCCTCTTTTAGTTGTAATTGATTGCTACTTTTTTGTGTGCTGCTTTTATTATGCTTCTTTTGTCCTGATTTATATGGATTTTGGATTTCATGATACTTTGTTGTATAGCACTTTGAGAGATGTTAGCTATAAAATGTTGATTGCATTTTGTAAAGAAATGGACAGATCCATTATAATAGGCATAAACCCAGCCACTTATAAGCTGGATCCCTAGCTCTCCTGACTGGTTTGAGCTGCCTGGGAGAGAACAGGTAACAGGATTTGAGGATTAGTAGATCCCTCATTGAGTGAGAGGGTTGTCTGTGTTGCCTTGAAGGTGATGGTTGTGCATCCTCTTCTACAGAAGCCATCCTTTGATCTAGCAGTATTAGACAACTTCTAGGTGGTCACCAACCTTCTCTTTTTGGGAAATGTGGAAAAGATCTGTTAGAAAGGGTCCTGACATAAGCAGATTATATGACCCCTTTACAGACCTGGGCATCGAGCTGAAATAGGACTGGTAGTTCTTGTAGATAAACTGCAGTGAGATTTAGATGGAGGGAGTGTGGTGCTTCTGGTCCTGCTCTTAATTCTCTTATCAGCATTTTATACCAACAACTATAGTATTCTTCTGAACTGCCTGTGAGGGAGGTTGGGAGTCAGAAACACTGTGTTACAGTGGTTCTATTCCTTATGTCCAGTTGGTGATTGAGGGTGATGAGAGGTTGGACCACTGGGGTGCCTAAGGGTTGGGTGTCTTCCTCATTCTGTTTAACATCTATGCAAAACCATTGGTAGAGGTAATTTCTTGGTTTGGGGTGAGATATTATCAATATGTTGCTGATATCCAACTGTGCGTGCCCATTTCTGACCAAGCAGAGATGCTATGGAGATGTCTGAAGACTGAAGAGCTGAGTGAAAAGAAATTGTCTCAATTTAAGTCCCAGCAGGACAGAGTAGCTTTTTACTCAGAAATATCTGGATCAAAAGTAATTGCAGCTCTGGATTTCAGTAGGGTAACACTCCCCTGGAAGAAGTAGACATGTGATCTCAGGGTCCTCCTGGATATGATGGCTCCTGCTAGAGCAGCATGGCTAAAAAACTTTTGCCCTGCTTGGGACAGAGCATCAGATTTGGCTATTCTTGCAGTGAGATGCTCTGGCTAGAGTCACTCATGCATTTATTACCTTGTGGATGAACTAACTAAAATATATTCTAGATGGTTCTGTTTTTGAAGATTAATTGGAAACTAAAATCGATCCAGCTATCCCCTTGCTGATTGGCTATGGTCATTTCAGTTGAATAACACTGATACTGCGAGAATTGCACTGTTACCAATAGATTTCTGGGTACAAATCAAAGTGCTGATCATTTCTGATAAGGTCCTTTATGGCTCATGTTCTCAATATCTGTGTGACTATATTCTTCAACCAAAGTCTGCCCATCCTGTATGCCCTCACTGGGAGGATACACTTTTGATTTTCACATTCTGACACATTAGGAACAAAGTCACAAAAATTGTCTTTTTTTTGTGCTGCCTAGACCTTATGAAAAACTCTCTGCCTTGAAGTTAGGATGGTTCCTTTATTGCTATCCTTTAGAAAAGATAAAGATTATCCTCTTCCTCTAGGCATATGGAGCTTTGTTGGGTGGTTAGGATTAGTTGATGTCATGATCTTATGTTTCTATTGTTGAGTCTACACCTGGGAGAGAGCCAGACTGGTGCAGTGGTTAAGGTATCAGGCTAAAAACTGGGAGACCATGAGTTCTAGGCACAAAGCCAGCTGGGTGACCTTGGGTAAGTCATTTTCTCTCAGCCCTAGGAAGTAGGCAATGGCAAACCACTTCTGAAATCTGGCCAAGAAAACTGCAGCGACTTGTCCAGGCAATCGCCAGGAGTCAACACTGACTTGAAGGCACCAAAACAACAAAACAATTACACCTGGGACAGCATATAAATCACATGAAATAAATATTTATAAATTAATAATAAATACATTCTATAACATAATTTGTTATCTATATAACCTGGATCTGAACAGCTTCTTAAGGTTAATGCATCAGGTTTGCAAGTAAATCAGTAATTTCAAGATTTTCATTTTCTTTGGATAACTGATCTCTGTAACTTACTGTATCACTTTTGGAAAGTCCTTAATTTCAAAAGTGGTTTCCCAAGCCTAATGATAAGGTTAGAGAGAAAAAAAAAGTTTCTAAAGTTTTCTTGTATTAACTCTTTATGATGTTTATAAGCACAAATTAAAACAAGAGCGAATTATTTCCTGTATATTTACAATTTAGCAAGCTTGATGCATAAAGGTCACAAGTTCCGGAGACCAGGGGAAAAATGGGAATGCAATAATAACAATTATTAGAAAGCAATTTTACAGAAAAAAAAAGGGAAAGAACTAAATTAAACCTTAAATACAATGTATGTATGTATGTATGTATGTAAGTAAGTATGTATGTGTTTTTCAAATTTATTAGCCACCCAACTCCACTGTAATGGTGGAATTCTGCATATTCAATGAGACACTGGGTTATATATTTCCCAAACAGAATCTGATGTATAGCAAACCATTTTTGAAACAAAGAGAGTTATAAAGCTGTTTTCTATTTGGCATGGAGATCTGTTGTTGAAATACAAATGTTATTAATAAAATAAAATGAACAAGCCTAAGCTAAAATAGTCTTTGGATTCTAGCCTTCAACTGATTAATTAAGAGTATTAAGCCATCATTGGATACAGCTGATTTTAACAGTATTTCATACTGTTATGGAATATTGTCTAATATTTCATATTTAGCCAATTTGATGGAGAAGGAGGTGACACTGCAGCTCCAGAAGCACTAGATGAAATGGATGATCTTTGAGTTGGAATTTATACCTTAATTTGGCATAAAGACAACCTGGGTCAATTGTTTCTTAGGAAACCAGAGATTAGCAGCACCTGGGTGTGGGGGAGGTTGAAAAGTTAAGATGATGGTCCTTGCAGGGCAATTGAATCTCCACCCCATTTATGGTTGTATTGATGTTGCATTCAACATTGATGTTGAAGGGTAGGGCTTTGATTGTGCACCTGCCATCTTGACCTTTTTCACCCTTCCCTGCAGAAGCTACTGCCAGTGATATTTTTATATGCAGGTAAATGCAAACTGAGCCATCTATTTTGTAACACAGAAGTTATCCTCAGTAAACTAATAGCATTGAATTGAAATTTAGGCTATACCATGTTTGAAAAATTATTGTAACTGTATATTTTGCTCAGTTTATAATTTCTTTTGTATAAGCATTCAAATGTGAGCTATTTTAACTTTCTAAAATGTTCTATTTTTGATGCATCCTATAACATTTGAATTGTATTATGTTGTATTAAAATTAAACTTAATCAAGGTAGAACTTTGAGCAATGGAGATGGAATGAGAAAGTGGAAGCAGGAAGGAGATTATATTTCTTTGCTTCTACTGAACCATAGAAAACGTTTCTCAAGAAAGTAGGCGACCTGAAAGGATTTTTTTCTTCATGACTGTCAAATCAATCCTAGACATATGCCAAAAGGAATCTTTATAACATACTAATTTATTTTGTAAAAAAGCATAAACAATAAAATTAATATTTGAAATAGTTAATACCTTCTTTTTCATTTATTATTTTTTTTCAGGGAAGGGCTTCTGTTCTTTATAAGTTACCATTTTAGAAGGTCCAGGATATTAGAAACCTCTTTTTGCAACCTGTCTAAATATAACATTATTTATATTTGAATTCACTATACCGTCTGTATTCTATGACTTATTGATTAAAGTCACATAGAATGCTAAGTCAGGATATTTTTACCTACAGTTTCTTGACAATTTTTAATTTAATTGTCATCCACAGTTAGCACACAGGTACACAAGCACACATGTAGCACACTAACCAACTAAAGCCCTCCAAAACATCTTAAGGAAACCAAAAGACCCAGTAGCCCGAGAAGAAAAAACAGGAGTCATCTACAACATACAGTGCAAGGACTGCAACAACCACCATGTAGGACAGACAGGCAGAGACTAGCAGAGCGCATCCATGAACATCAACTAGCAATCAGAAGACCCCATGAAACTCCTTAATCTCACAAGTTATGGACAGACTCAACTATAGTTTCAGCTGGGAAACTGTCAGCGTCTTAGACCAAGCTAAATCCAAAAATGTGAGGGAATTCCTGGAAGCTTGGTATTCAGACAAGTCAACCATCAACAGGTACATAGAGATAATCAACATTTACAGACCATCAAAAGAGACAATAAAAAGGATACTAAAAGACCAGAACACCTCTTCACCAGCAATCAACACCCAGATAAGCAGGGATTAACACCAGGATTAACACCAGACAAACAATCAAGCAGTAGACAATACCCTAATCAAGGAACTACCAACTCAGACAAACAATCAAGCAGTGAACAACAGCCTAATCTAGGAACTAACAAGAAAAAAAAAACAATGCCCTCTCCAACACTGAGAGGACAAGCTACTGTGTATAAACAGAGAGTAAACCCCACTCCCTTCTAGCACTGAAGATGTAGCCTAATCAGGTAATGAAACATGTGTAAGAAACCAACCAAGCTCAAGGAACCCCAATAATTTTACAATTTCTAATTTGGCTTAGTATTGTATGGGAACCAAGCTAGTATTTTTGTAGGAGGTATTAAATGTGCAATTCTGTTTGCATGGCTAAATCTGGTAGGACATACTGTACATCTGAGTAGACATGTTAAGACTGGCTCATAAAGTAGAAGCATGAAAATACTATCTTAATATGCTGATTATATTTTCCCTCAACAATTACATATACTAATCTCTAATACTGTAAATACAGTGGTACCTCGGTTCACGAACTTAATTCGTTCCGCAACTCTGGTCGCGAACCGAATTGGTTGTGAACCGAATCAAATTTTCCCATAAGGTTCAATGTAAATATGGTTAATCCGTTCTGACTCCTACGAATTTGGTCGCCAACCGATTTTTGATCGCGTCCCGAATCAAATTTCCCCATAAGGTTCAATGTAATTACGGTTAATCCATTCTGAACCATATGTGTTTTTTTTTTTAAACCGCAAAAATATGACACAAAGTACAGTATGAAGCGAGAGAAAGCGAACCTTGCTCGACACGACTTCTGGCATGGAGGACAGGAAGGCGGGTGGGGAGGCGGTTACTGCTTGGAGGGAGAGTCCCCCTCCCTACAGGAAGCCGCAACCACGTGTCACGGGAGGGAAAATGGCCGCAGATCCTGTTCGTAACCTGATGCGGAGTTTGCGAATGGAGGCAAAATTTTGCGACCGGAGCTGTTCGTGAACCAAATTGTTCGTGAACAGAAGCATTCGTGAACCGAGGTACCACTGTATACTGAATTGCCACTATATAAAATGACATAGTCTAAGAATTTAATTCAACAATCTTCAGGCATCTAACTCAGAGGTACTGTAGAATTCTCTGCTTGTTGATAAAAGACATATCCCCATCTGAGGATACCTGGTAAGATTACCTAAAGACTAAGTTAGTGTCCTTTCATGATTCCAGGTAGTCCTTGCTTAATGACCGTTGCTTAGTGACTGTTTGAAGTTACGACGGTGCTTTAAAAAGTGACATACAACTGGTGCCTGAAGTTATGACCATTGCAGTGCCCCAGCAGTCATGTGATTGCAATCTGGGCACTTGGCAACCAGCTCACACTTATGACAGTTGCAGCATCCCAGGGTCACATGATCACCATTTGCAACTTTCCCACCCAGTTTCTGGCAAACAAAATCAATGGGGAAACTGCATGATATGCTCAACGACTGTTGCAAAAAAGGTTGTAAAATCAGGTATGGTCACGTGATGATTCACTTAATGACTGTGTCACTTAGTGACCTAAATTCTGGTCCCAATTGTGGTCGTTAAGCAAGGACTATCTGTACTTCAGTGACATATCCATATAGTTTTCTTGGTAACAGTATGGAAGTGATTTGCCTTTGCCTTCTTCTAAGATGTTTATCTGAATTAGAGTTTAGCCTACAGTCTGGAATTTCCTACTAGATGCTCACCTGAATACTTACCAGTTCTGACCTTGTTTACTTTTCTGGGGGAGAGGGGAAACAACCAATGTTGACTTCTGAGTCTAGCTTACTATCTTGGTATTACCTTGTGGTTTCTCATTCAAATATTAAGCAGACTCACCTCTGTTTACCTTTTCAAGGTCAGCCAAGACTGGTAAGGTACCTCCACCTAGAAAGTCAAATCTCCAGAATCATCAAGAATCAAGGATTGGTAATTATTTAGAAGTAATACTGTTTGATACATGAATTTTTAATTTTTGGTAATTAGCAATTTAAAGTAATGACTGCACGAATAGAATTCCAATCATCACAGACATGTTGCATTTACTACAGTAAAAATGACTAAAATAAAATCTTACAAAGACTTTAATAAATACTAAGATGGTCACTGATAACTATGACAAATATTAATGCATATTCAAAATTAGAATAATTACAATACAAAAAGTACAAAAAGTAAAGAAAGCAAAGGAAATTTTTAATGTCATGCAGATAACTCACTTCTAAATCATAGTTGGTGATCCATGATTTGAACCTTGTGCTTGAATGTTTTCCCTCTGTTTATAAGCTTTATTTCTCTTTTTTTTTAAAGATTTCCTTCTGTTTTCATAGAGAACACAATTTGCAATTGCCTCCAGACAGGAAAACAGTAGGTTGCATAGCCTGTCAAAAGTATATATGCAAATCAGATAAAATTTGAATTTGGCGTTCTATTTTCTAGAGACGAACAAGTCACAGTTTTGATGTATGTGGGTTACATTAAAGCAGAAATAACTGGAACATTGTATGAAATAGAGTAAGGCAGGGGAAAAAAGTTTGTAATTACAAATATTCTCAATTTAATAATAAACTTTTAAACCATTTCCATTTAATATGGAAGTCTGTAAAGAATGCATTGTCAAATGAAAAAAAAATTCTCTGTGGGCAGTTCCAGTCAGTGTTGAGGGAGGGAGAGGTTGAACCCAAGGCAAGGGTGCAATTCAAGATGATGGTTGCCAACCATAAAGCCCTTCATGGCATATGACCTAACTATATCATGGACTACCTTTGTCCAATAATTTCTGCCTGACCTATGATCAGGCAGAATGGGTGTATTCCAGTTCCCATTGATTAAACAATGTTGTCTGTTAGAACTGAGGAAGTGTGCCTTTTCTGTTGCAGCACTTGGTCTCTGAAAACCCCCCAGAGATCTATATGGCTCCCATGCTAACAATCTTTAAGAAGCCCTTGAAAATCTGGTTGTTTCCCCAGGCCTTGGGCTAGAGTGGTATTAAGCCCCTTATAGGATTCTTTCTGTTAGCATGAATGCTTTTTATGTTGTTTTTATTATATAGTTAATAAAAACTATATTATTATGTACTGTACTAAGTAATAATTTTGGAACTATTAACATTGTATACCATCCAGAATCTTTATGGAATTGGGTGGCTCTCTATATTTAATCAATAAAAAAGTGTGTCTGTGTGTATAAGTGAAAATTAGAAGTTATTCAGCCTGACTGATGCATTCTGCTCATGTTGTAAACTTGCTTTTAGTGTTTATGTTTACTCTGCTTTATAGACATCTGCAGTTGGCCATGATGGCATTAAAATGATGAAACATGCATTGTGATGTCACGATGTGAGGTCTGCCCTTTTATACTAGATTGCAGTCAAGTATGTAAGGGGCAGAGTTTGCATTGTGATGTTGTAATACATGCTTTGTCATTTGCTTCTCCTTGCCCCTCCATGGATGCCTATGATCTGACATTGTGTCATATTCTCAGGATTGAGTAAGACAAAGATTAAACTATTGGCAAGACTCATTAAATACAGTAAAATAGGATGAAATTTTCTATTATGAGCAAGTTTGTTTTTATTTTTTTGTTTTAAAATATTCCAAGGTCTTTTCACTCATTCTGAACATTTTTTGTCATGTTTTGCCAGAGGGAATGCTAATAATATGGAACAGTCTAATTCTTGGAAGTCTGGAGTAACTCCCAGTTTCCAAATAAATAAATCAACACACACTCCCATAAGCATTAGGAGTAGGAGTTTATGTTTCAAACTTATCTATTTAATATTGAAAAACAGCTGTGACATACAATTTGTTTTTGATGATAGCTTGGATACTCACATTACTATGTTGCCATTCCATATTAGCTAACAGCTGTTAGTATATTTATTTCATAAGTTGTAGGTAAGTAAAAAGTACTACTGTAGTTTTGCTGGAAATTGATTGCTAAGTATATATTTGCTCCTCTAAAGTTTGCATGTGATTGTGGGTAGTATCCTCTTAGAACATGCAGTTCTAATTTTGTGCTTTTAAAAAAATAGTTCTGAAATAAAATACAATTATTTCATTCCAACTTAGCAGAAATAATTGGATAGCACAGTTGTATGAAAGTATACATACTCTTTCACTCAGTGCAATGGAATATAGCTTTTACTCCAAATTTGTTCATACTTTAGCCAGTTCTTATTTTGATAAAGTGTGCATTCAATATGGAGATAAACTTAGAAATGTGATTGTATTAATCTTCTCAATTCTTATTGATGTAAAGTACAGGGTTAAATTCTGAAGTACTGATACATCTTTTTATCTTGTAAATGGTTTTGTTTTGTATTGTGAAAAGACATCTAGGAATTAGTAGTTTCTTTGTTTTCATATACTAATATCACCCAAAGGATTTTCATTTTTACAGATTAAAATGTGAATTAATTTAAAGTTAATTTTATTTTCACATTTCTAAAATATTATCTTGGGGATTCTAGCTAATGATAATGCATGATATATTAAATCACTACAATCTGTTAAAAATTCATTCAAATGATCAAAGTATTTTTCATATTTTTAATATAATGCCAATATTTATTTGTTGACTTTTGGATAGCTTTCCTTTGGATTTGATTTTTTAAAGTTTTAAAATGTTGAAATCCTTTTGGTTCTGTTTGAGTCTAAATAACTGAATTGTGAATTAAAAAACTCTTATGGTTGTATGGGAGAAAACAAATCAAACACCTTTCATTTGATCAGATGAGGAGGGTGAACATGGTTCTGAAGAGAAAAGAAGTTACTTTCATTATACAGACCTAAAAATGAATATATTATATATATGCATTCTTTAATCAAGTAGTCTGAAAACATATTTATCACAACATCAAATTTTTCTGAAATTAGAATGGAAAATTCACTGTAAGAAACACAATCTTAAACAAACAAAGAAACAAACAGAACATTTTGTAAGTATGGATTCAGATGTAGGTACCCTGCATTTCCTATTATATTTGTGCCAACTCCAGATAATTTTATTTCACTTGGAAATTGAGATGGTGTTAAAAATATAAGTTTTTGGTGGAGATCTCTCTTTTATTAGTCTTTTTAAAAAAGTATTTTCTTAAGGTTAGGGGCTTCAGAATTCCAATTTAATCAGTTATTTAACCAAGGTTATATTATTTAGTGCATGATCATATGTAGCTTTTTGAGTGTTCCAGAATCTGTGGAAACACCACCAACAAACACTAGTATGACATAATTCTTATATTTGTCTCTAACAAGACAGAAGTTTGGCTGAAAGACTAAGGGAAATAATAGCTGCATGAAAGCTAAAATGTCAGTACATGCATTATTTGAGGTTGCAGAAAATGCTTATTGACGTTATTGATTTTAAGAATTCTATGTGTTCTAATATATGCATTATTTTTACATAGGCATCAGTGTACAGTATATGACATCTTTGGTATGAGCATGAAAGTTTGGCCACTAGCTCAAGGAACCTGCAGTCTAAAGTTGACAATGAAAATAAACCAGAGTTAAATAGGAGGAGATGTGTTCTTTAAATAACCTGAACTTCAAATTATCTGACATCTCCAAGGTAGTTGAAATGAAATGAGAAACATTTTGTGAATATTCTGAAACTGATTAAATGCCCTTTGGATCAGATGATGTCACATAGGCCTTAAGTTTCTTCAGCAAAGCTAAAAGACATGTTAGCAATTGCCTATTTGAGTAAAATAAATTTGTTGTCACTTTCTCTCACATAATGATTTCCTCATTTCCTCCTTTTTATTCTTTCTTTTTGTAAGTCAGGCTTTTATTCCATTTCTGGTATTCCACATGTGGCAGTGGAGTTCAAATTCCCCATTTTCAGAAATACTTCCAAACAAACTTAATTGTTTTATTTATTTATTTATTTATTAAACAAGTTTATATCCCACTGTTCTTGGTGGTCCACAAAAAGAAGCTTACATAGTAACAGTCCACAAAAGCATAGCCTCAATTTAAAACCCCGAACAGTACATGGCATTGGGCCCCCAAACCTCTCCAGCTTCTTTTATTTTTAATGGAAGGCAGATAGTAGCTTTGTGATAACTGTTCACAAAATAACAAAACTTTGAAGACTCTTCAGCTGCAATCTCTTTGGAATAAAAAGTTAAATCAGGTGTATTAAAAGTACAATAATATATATATATATTATTGTAAACTTGTCCTTTACTTTCTTATATTAGTACTGAATGAGAAGCTAGTGGTTGGATGGTTCAAGACAGATGCTTTACAATTTGTTAGCTTTAGATTTGATAGCAGGGAGATTTGACCGATTTCTTGTGTCTGTCTTATGTAATATCCATACATTAAGGTATTCTGAATTTTTCATACTCATTTTTTCAGCCGAGTGTTATTGTATGCTATTCATCTAGCATTTCATAGCAGAAATATGGATTATTATAGTTGGACTTTTGTTCTTTCACATATAACTGATTCTATACATTATTTATTCTTTTGAAGTAATAAAGAATAGGACTGTGCAGCACTTTAGAAATAATTTGGAAAGAGTGCTTTAGAGCACATTACTGTATGAATGTGGCATCTGTCTGCAACTTTTTAAAGCAGCTATGTTTCTTTCTGGAATCATATAAGGTGATCCCAGGAAAAGACACGTCTCCTTTAAAAAGTGGTGGAGAGATGTTACATTTGCACCCCTGTACATTCTGAAGCACCATTTGAAATTGAATCTGCAGCCCTGATTAAATCACACTGCTAATCAAGTAGTGTTTTGCTTTTGAAAAATAATAGAATTTGCCTTGGTTTATATTTTGGTTTGTTTTCTAGATTTCTTCTTTATTGTTTTAGTGACAGCCATGATTGATGGGAAGTTTTTGTATATGTTGTATTCAGTTGAAACAGAGAATTAACCCCCCCCCTTTTTGTCTGAAGATATTTCTCTTTAAACAATAACATTTGTGTTTGCAATAAACAACTCTATTTTTAAGCTTAATTTTAGTGAATAAATGTAAAAATAAGTTAAAATGCTGGAGAGCATGATACAAAGCCCACATACATTAAATCTGAATTTTTGTCATTAATATTATACAGTAGATCATTAACTTCACCTTGTTTTTAATCCCAGTCTTGGAATCTGATGGGATATGCTTTTGCTTTGGACATTCTGGTGCAAATAGATTTGAATGGTGAATTTGAGATATGCCATTTTAAATCTAGCAGCTTCCAGGAATAGAACATTAGTAAGGATGCTAAATTGGTTACCTTCCACAGGTTAAGAACACGTAAGCATTATAGTGGGTTGTGACTACTACAGTGGAATAGTATGTTTATACACATGTATGCATGATATGCACAAAGTTTCCCTCTTAAAGCTGATGCCTACAATTCCATTTTCCTGTCTTTCTATCAATGATGCTTTGCTAATTGATTTAGCATTTCAAGTACATTTCATGTCTATGAGATCAGCTGTGAAATGCGCCTAACAGTACAGTCAATTGATAGTATGACATTTTGATTGGATTTACATACTATGGTAAGCCATATTAATATCTTGGTTGACAATAAAATAAGTGAAACACCATAATGGATTTCTGTTTGCACAATTGCCCATTGCACAATGTCTCAAGATAAGCATTTATGGTCAATATGCATTGTGCAAAGTCTTCAATGGTTCTTGCAGAACAGTTTGCAAAATAGTACTACTCCCAGAATGTTTTCTACTGAACTATCTTTAGATTTAACTACTTTTCTTTTTCAATAACCTTTTGCCAATTTTAGAAATCTCTATTCTTCTGGTTTTTTTTTTTATGAAGTTAACACAAATTTTGGTTTTGTTAAGAAGATGTGATTTTTGAAAATGTTTTTTCTGTGTCTTAGGATGTTTTCATACTCACATATTCCATGATACTGCATTGACTCTTTTGTATGGCAGATACTTCTACAAGGCGATCTGGCATAGTACAAACAGCCAGGATGGTAGTATCTCCACCAGTAATTTTATAAATGTTGGGGATCTGTAGAAACCATCAAAGTTCAGGGAAGTTAAAAAGAAGTTGAGTAATCTCTCTGCCCTTTGAGTACTCATTCCACCGCTTACTGGCATCCGTGGGGAAGGGAAGTTAAAAAAGGCAAGATGGTGGGTGTGGTAGCATAATCAAAGCCCTGATCCTCTTTGTGTATCAATGTCACATGCTCATAGAAAAGGACAGGGCTTCCACCACACTGCTGAAAATGCCTTTTATGACCCTCATTCCCTGTGGATGCTGGTGCTGGTTTTCACTGAACATGAATGTGTATTATTTATTTATTTGTCAAATGTATGCAGCTGCCCATCTCACAGACAAGTGGCGACAAACAACCAAGCTAAAAACAATTAATTAATAAATACCAAGCAATTATAAGTAGTAGTATTAAAAAATGTTAAAAATTGTAAAAAACAAGCTAAAAGAGAATATTGGGCGAAGAGATGTTAATAACAGTGTAGGCACCTCAATAATTCACCAGTCCCCTTGGGTCCCCAGGCCTGATGGCACAACCAGGTTTTGAGGTACCTGCAGAAGGTCACAAGTGCTGAAGCCAGCCTCACTTTGCGGGAAGGATATTCCATAATGCCGGTGCCACAGCAGAAAAGGCCTACCGCCTAGGACCCACCAAATGTAGCTCTGGAGTTGATAGGATCCATAGCAAGCCCTCTCTGCTGGATTTGGTGGGATGGGCAGATGTAATCCGGGAGAGGTGATCCCTCAAATAACTTGATCCCATGCCATGTAGGGCTTTAAAGGTCGAAACCAGCATGTTGAATTGGACCCAGAAACAGACTGGTAACCAATGCAGCTTGTGGAGCAGAGGTGTAACATGTGTTCTATGAGAAACACACATAGCTGCCTGCGCTGCTGCATTTTGCCCCAGCTGAAGCTTCCAGATACTCTTCAAGGACAGCCCCATGTAGAGCACATTACAGAAGTCCAACCAGGAGGTGACTAGGTCATGAGTGACCCATGTAGAACCCCTCGAACTAGGAACAGGCACAACTGGCACACAATATGAAGTTGTGCAAAGGCTCTCCTAGCCATGACTGTCACCTGCTCTTCAAGCAGGAGTTATGAATCTAGGAGGACCCCCAGATTGTGCATGGGGACTGCTTGGGGCAGTGCAATTCCATCCAGCACCATAGATGGCATAATCCTGGAACTGGCAGTCCCCAAAACCCAAAGCCAGGGTTCAGTTGAAGCCTGTTCTTCCCTATCCAGACCTTCATAACCTCCAGACACCGGGAAAAGATGTGCATAACATTGCTTAATTTGCCAGGGGCAAAGATGTATAATTGGATATCCTCAGTGTACTGATGATACCTCATCCCATGGCAATGGATGAGCTCACCCAGTGATATAAGTCTGGGGAATTCCACTGCCAACCCAGAGATGGAGTGAAGGAGCTCAGGCAGGAGGTTGTTATGCAGCAGGGAGGCTGGTACAGCAGCAACAGACCCAACTGATCCCTAGAGCCCAACTTATGAACAGAGTTTCACATCCAGTGACCTATGGTGCAGTGCCCTTGAAAGTCTTAAGCAATTCCCAGATGACAATCACCACACCTCTACCCCTACACTGGGGCCTCGGTTGATGCCATACCCAAAATCAAGTTGGGTGTATCTTGGAAAGAGCCACCCCCAGCTTCTGAGCCCAGCCAGGTCTTGGTAATACAGTTGTGTGAAAAAGAAAGTACACCCTCTTTGAGTTCTATGGTTTTACGTATCAGGATATAATAAAAATCATCTGGTCCTTAGCAGTTCTCAAAAGTAGGTAAATACAACCTCAGATGAACAACAGCACATGACATATTACACCATGTCATCATTTATTGTGATAATTTATTATTATTATGTCCTGATACGTAAAACCATAGAACTCAAAGAGGGTATACTTTCTTTTTCACACAACTGTGGCAAAATGTGCCAGGCCTGTCCTCCAGCCCACTCCTTCGGCCACCAAACCTAGCGCAGCCAGTACATGGCAATGCTTCTCCAGCCTGCTCCTTCCTCTGTTATTACCTTCCTTATTAATCTTTAATAGCCACTGATTGTGCACATCTCTATGCTTTTTAAATTTCTTTTTAAAGTGGTGTAACGGAAGGGTTGTGAGTATATATTTGAGCAGTAAATTCTATTAATTATGTGTTGTGTGGGTAAGAACTTTTATCTTTTGAGAATTTACTATAAAACACATCACTGGAATAGCTTGTTTAATTGGCTATTCAGCAGTCCAAAAGGAAAAAAAATGATTCAGAGCATGTGTGGGCACTCCCATAGCATTTGTTGGCAACTTCTTAAAGAAACTGCATATTTTCATGCATTTGGTTTAAGATAGTGCCAACAGGTTATATATATATGCCCAGATCACTTTTTTCCTCTTCAAATCTGGATCACTGCACAGCTTTAGCTGTTGACATATATTTGGAATTTTAAATATGTTTTCCTTCAATCTATTTGGTATGTTATTACATAATACATCTCTGTCCTTTTATCATTATACTAAGTCTACCAAAATAGTAATTTTTTCAGAAATGCCCAGTGCATACAAATACAGTTATTTACCTCATTATTGCCCTTGTCTGATAAGAATCCTCCTCCCCCAGTCGGCAATTCTTTCGGAAAGTTGCATTTTTCTGTAAACAAAGAATTAATTTGTGAAACATCCTTAGGTTTCTATAAATGTCAATGATCTTTCCCCCTATTTTTCTTCAAGATCTGTTGTCCAGAGCAAGATGAACTGGCATAACATTTTGACTGGATTTCTACAGTTAAGTAAGTTGAAATTTCTTGTCTTTAGTTCTCATTTGTATGATGGATTTCTTTTTAAATTGCAGAATATGACCCTAATTTTTGATGCTAGAATCAGTGCAAATGTTAAAACTAGTGATTAAGTTCAAATACACTTTATGATCTTATAATTGCTCCACTAATTAAACAAATCAATCTTACTTGTTGCCACAGTACATATTCTTTTTCCACTGCACAAGCTGTGTCACCAGAAGATGTGATTGACACACCTATGGTGTATTTCTGGTGTATTGTACCGGATTTCTTTTATAGCTAATTTTCTGTATAAACTGTACACAATGGGTTAGATCCAGCTTCTTTTCTACCAACTTGAGCATTTCCTGAATGTAATATAATTCAAACAATAGCGAAGATATACTTTTGCTAATTTCTCCCTCCCCAAG
This sequence comes from Liasis olivaceus, assembly GCA_030867105.1. Lineage (NCBI taxonomy): Eukaryota > Metazoa > Chordata > Lepidosauria > Squamata > Pythonidae > Liasis > Liasis olivaceus. The sequence goes on along the minus strand of CM061350.1, from coordinate 136,284,551 downwards.
TTCCTCAATTCTCCAGAACAGTTTTAAGAGTAGGAGAATCTTATACTGAGAGCCAGTTTGGTGCAGTAGTTAAGGCATCAGGCCAGAAACCAGGAGACCGTGAGTTCTAATTCTGCCTAAGGCACAAAGCCAGCTGGGTGATCTTGGACCAGTCACTCTCTCTTAGCTCTAGGAAGGAGGCAATAGCAAACCACTTCCAAAAATTCTGTCCAAGAAAACTTCAGGGACTAGTTCAGGCAGTCACCAGCAGTCAACAATGACTTGAAGGCAACAAACAAACAAACAAACTTACACTGAACCGGAAGCATTCCATAATAGAATAACCCCTTTTGTTTATGGCAGGCAGGATCTGCATCCTGTATGTTACTAAAAGAATGTTAGAATGATACATTAAGCCAGTATTTCTCAACCTTGGCAACCTGAAAATAAGCATGCTGGCTGGAGAATTCTGGGAGTTGAAGTCCACGCATCTTCAAGCTGCCAAGGTAGAGAAACACTGCATTAGGCCATTCTGAGTAGCTGTTAGGATCACACTGGTTCATGTAACTAAAAATGGTAACTTATAGATTTGGTCCACACATATCAGTTTAGGTAAGCCATCAAAGATAGTTTAAGAACTGCAACAGATAATCATGTGTATGACAGTGAATGTTACTGGGCCATTTATATATAATTTTATTTTTTAAATATTCTTGATATTAACAAATTGTTGCAAGCAAATGTTAATCTGATATTCTATAATATAATATATACTGTATATCAATTGAAGATATATAAGCCCATGAGTATGTCTAAGTTTTCACCTTACAATAGTGATTTAGCTCTTCCTTATTTAAAATATTCAAACTATTGTTTCTTTTTTTCTCTTTATTTCAGATTTCTTTCAAGTAGTAATTTCTCATTGCATGGTATATCAGATTCCTCCACAGAGCTTTGAAATGCCATGTGTACCAGCTAGAATGGCAGAGGATGGTCCCACTTGGCATGATGTGCATGATACAACTGGAGCCAATGCCACTGTACTGGTGGCTGAAAATAATTTCTTATGTTGTCGCTGGAGTGATACATATATACATTGTTTTGCATACACTGCAGAGAGGGAAGCCAAAGCATTTATTTCTTCAAGAATGGTTGATTCAACACCTCAGCAGATAGGTGTGCTTGGGAAATATGTTTTTATTATTACTGAGATTATTTTAAATTGTTATAGTGGCTGTACAATGAAAATATAAGCAAAGAATATAGATAAATCAAATTGTATGCAGTAAAATAGATCAACAGTAGAACCGTGACCAAGCTAAAACAAATTATGTTGGCTTTTTAGAAAAAGTTCTTTTCAGCAACAGGATTTTGGCCTGCTACTGGAATGGATTTAAAGTCAGTGTCAGATGAGAAATTGGATAGCCCAGTCTTGCCTATAGGTATTACTGAAAGGATGAATTAGTATGCGTAATAGCAGTTGATCTCCAGAGGTGAGAACATGGGTGTCCATGAGGGTGGGAGAAGGGGGAAAAATGATAAAATATGTGCCATGACTTCATGACATACACTCCGCTGCTAATTTATTTGCATTGTGATGTCACATATAAATGTGTAAGGGGTGGAACTTGTGTTTTTGTTTTGTCTCTTTGATGGTTGTGGTGGATGCCCATAGATGGGAGCTACATGAAATAATACGAGCTTATGTAAAATCAAAATCATTTAATAGAAAGCCAAAGCAAATAAGTTTAAAATCTGACTCTTCTACAATACCCAAACATATAATCCATAGATGCTGATGAAAGCAAGACAGAATTGGGCTAAACCTTGGTTAGGGAGGTAGTATAAAATAGCCAGAGGTTCATACAGTAAAAACAAAGACACAAGCTGGAATTGTAGAAATATATAATAATTTGGAGAAAGTTATTGATCCAAAACCAGTCCATGGGAGAGTACAGAAAGGAATAACCCTTTAAATAGGGTTCTGTTATCAAGTAGGGAAAAACTGAAATCTGTAATACCCATCTACTACATGTACATATTTGGAGTTATAATTGGTATGAAGAGCTAATCAAAGTGGACAGAATTAATATGTGGCTTCACGTGAATGCTTGCCATATATTTGAGCTGGCATATCTTTACTTCCTTCACAGCCATGATTTGTACAGTAGTTTGTTAGTTACCTTGGCAGCAACATGGGGGCTTTTTCCCACTGCCCTTTTAAGGGACAAAATTATATAGGAATAAAATTGGTTGCTTCCACTCCAGTCTTTGTCCTGCCTCTGTTCTGAATTGTTGCCAAATGCTAGTATCCTTATTTATCATGTGCAAGCCATGTTAAGGAAAAGAATTGGTAGGTTGCTCTGGCTTTGTTTCCCTCTGCTCCTGCCAGATATAAAATATTGGGGAAAATCATTCATCAGTCACTCTCTAATGCAGGATGAAGATGAAGCTTAGAAAATTGCCAGTTTTTGATGAATAGCTAGATTGGGGCATTTAGCCATCTGTTAGTACTCACTTCTGGTTTTGTGTGTTTTGCACTGGTATGTTTAAAACAAGCACAGCTAACAGCTCACTTCTGAGATGGGGGTGCTACGAAGTGACTATGCAATAAAGAGGGACTTATGGTGGCTTTTAAAAAGCCAGCTATCCTTCTTTATCTGTCACTTCACAGGCTGTACAGCTGATCCCTAGATTGGTAAACACGGTGGGTTAATGGAGAACTGGCTCTTTCAAAGCCATTAGGTCTCTGATCCAAGGGATCAGCTTACCCATGGGATTGGAGAACTGATTGCATACAAATCTGATTCTTGCATCCTGGAAATCAGCTGACTGGGCTAGCAAAGGAAAAGAGTCTGTTTAAAAGAGCCAGATTCCACACCATATCTGGAGGACAGTGCCCAGGGACTGGAGTGAAGATGCATGTGTCTTCCAACCTAAAGTGGCCAATAAGTGCTGGGCTGCCCCCTAGGGTCACCATCAAAATGGTAGAATCAAAGTGGTAGTAAAGGGTGTCAGATTGTATCCACCTGAAAACTACTGTAGGTTGTTGGTGACTCAAGGGGGAAAACACTACATTAACACTGGAACAGCTAAGGATGATTTGAGGCTGTCACAGATGTAGGCTGAAGAAGAGATGAAAGCAACACTAGGGGTACACAGCAAGAAAAAATTTGCTGGATATGTTTATTCCACAGTTAGATGAAAGTGGGAAACTGGAATGAAATTTAATTCTTCTAGAATTGTATGGAAAGTCACCATTTTTATTTCAGCAAATTTTGGATTTAATACAATCAGGATATCAGTTTCAGGAAATGGACTATTTAAATTTCAACCTAGGAAAATGTAAGTGGATGCTTGAATTTATCGATATTGGTGCCACTAAGAATATTAACATGAGCTATAACATAATAACACTTGATAATTAGTATTTATAAACTTTATTTGAAATGTAGCCTCTTCAGTGCATGATAAATTATTTTCAAGAGTTCAGGGTTACAAGGATGTTTTCTTTAATGCTTAACTTTCTATTTAGATTCAGTCTGGAATCTGCAGTTTTGGACTAATGAAACTACAGAAGAATTGTTTTGCATTGTGAAATTGTCTACTAAGTCACCATATTTGAATGAAGACTTTACAGTTAATCTGTTGCATGCATTGTAAGTATAAACAAAATCAAAGTTAAAATTTGTGAGCTTTACGAAGTATAGGATCTTATCCTGTTCTAATATTTTGACTCTTGATAAGGGTAGTTCCAGTTTTATAGTTTGGTTGTCTTTCTGCCAAGCAGAAAGCAAATTACCGCCTTCCTATCTATGTTTTTTATTTTAAGAACAGTTTAAGAGAAGCTGATTTAAAGCAAGGAAACACTCTTATTTCCTTTTTTGGGATGAATGTGACTTCTTCTCTTCAAAATAAATTTGAAGATTTCAAGAATTATGCAAAAGTAAGCAAGCCTATCCTCCCCATTAAAATATAGTTTTAAATGTTATTGCATTCTGGGAGTCTTTTTTTTTTTTTTTAGATTGTTATCCCACCCTTTTTTTCATGTACAACTCAAGGTGGAAAACATATCAATACTCCTTCCTCCTCCTATTTTCCTCACAACAACAATCCTGTGAGGTGAGTTGGGCTGAGAATGACTGGCCTAAAGTCACCCAAGCCAATTTTTTATGCCTAAGTGGGACTAGAACTCACAATCTCCTGGTTTCTAGGCCAGCACCTTAACCACTACACCAAACTGGCTCTCCTTTGCCAATGTAACAGTTTTACTTTATAGAGTTGTAACATATTGTTCTTTTGTTTGATAGATTAAAATGTAATTATGAAAAGTTTATTGCCCAGCCATAACTCCAATGAAATAATTCATTTTATTTGGAGGTGAGATAATGAGTAAATTTATTTTATTGTTTTACAAGTTCATAATATCATGACATTTAAGAACCCTGGAATCAGACCCATACTCCAAACATAAAAAGTAAACTGTTAAAATGAGGCATTTTCCATCCTCTCTACTTTGTCTTTCGTAAAGTGGCAGGTTTAATTTTTGGCAGGTGAAAGATATCTTTTGTCAATACACTTCTTAAGCAATACTTCTGTTTAGGCCTTAAAACAGGAATCAGGCTGCCTTATATTGTCATCAGATACTTCAGTTAAGAATTGTAGTTGTATTTTCATGCAGCCCCTTTTGAAACATTTAAAAATGTTATTTTGTGTTCCACATGGTCTTCTCAATAGCAAAATATTTTGGTCACATAGAATGGAATACAGAAATACTTTTATTATGTGGTCTGGCCTGAATACTTATGTTCCCTATTGGGAACATGTGTGTTTTCATTAGAAGTTCTACATCAGAAAGCCTTCTGCTTTAAAATCTCCAAGAAGAAAAAGCACTTACATGTACCATGAGTGCATTTTTACAGTGTTTATGTATCACACTAAGGTATGATTTGTTTTAATCATGGCCAAGAGTCCACACCTGCTGAACTCAGAAGACTTATTCTGTAATGTAGAATTGGGCCGCTAATATATCAAAAATTGAAAACTCACAGCATTGGAGAATGCAATATTTGTGTTTTGATTAGCTGCCATGTTCCGAATGAGAGGAAAGTCCCCTCATTTAAATAGAATGAGGTTCTTTGTCTTGTGCTTCTTCAAGCAGACTCTCAAGCCAAAGGAAACTAGGAAAACATGGTTCACTAGTTGGTCCTAATTCACCTTGTGTGCCCTCTGCAAGATAAAGGAAGCAAACATAAATATTCAGGAACCAATTACAAGGATTCCCACAGTCATCAAAATATATTATCTTTTGAGGAACTGGACAGATCTGAGAATCCAAAATTCTTGCCATGAAGCCTAGTGAATGCTGATTCATTATGAGAATTGATTCACTTTGAAAGTGATGAGAACGTACGGGAGAAGTGATTGCTATTTTGGAGCTCCCATGGGCTTTCCTGTAGTAAAATTGATTACTCACCTTTTATAAGCAACCAATTCCTGTATTAAACTTTTCTTATATTTAAGAAAAGCATATTATATGAATGTACTGACCCTTACCCTGTTTTCTATTACACCAAAAACAATCAGTTGTAGTGGTTATGGTTAGAAATCGTTTCCTTCCTTCCTTCCTTCCTTCCTTCCTTCCTTCCTTCCTTCCTTCCTTCCTTCCTTCCTTCCTTCCTTCCTTCCTTCCTTCCTTCCTTCCTTTCCATTTTTTTCTCAGATTTTACAATCATTTTTATTTTTTTCCTGAAATATTGCATTTTTCAGATTTCTAAAACAAATAATTGATCTTAATGCAATATGTTTAGTTAACATGTTTTTGTTTCAAAGAAGTAAGACATTGAGTATCACATCTGGATTCTCTTAGGAATTTAGAAAAAATAGTAGCCAGTGGAACAATGAACTCTTTCCACTTGCAAGTAGTACAGCACAAACTTAAGCCAGAGTATTTTTTCCTACGCTTTGTTTATCAGAAGTGTGATCCAAAACATATGAATTTATAACTGTATTTTTTTAAATCCCCAATATGAGCAACTACACTTTCTCCTTGCATTGATTGCTATGACTTCTATTGTGATTTGGTTTTATAGTATGGGAATTATGAATGTATTTGAAAAGACCAAATAAAATATCATTGTCATTGAGTAAACGTGTGTTCTATTTCTCCAGATTGTTTTTGGCTCCTTCACTACAGTACTTTTTATGCTGTAATGTATCTAGTGAATTAGCTGAGGTATACTTGTAGTCCCTTTTTGGTTATGGTTTGCCTTGATTGTCTAATTTTATCATAGTTACTGAAGGGTAGAAACAATAATTTGCAGCATTACAAACTATAGTGCAAGCAAAAGTTCAATTACCAATGTTAAATTAGTGGTGTTTCATACTGAGAATGTGGGACATGCACCAATCCAGATTTGACAGTATGTATTAACTATAAGGCCATACATCATACAGGCTGTGACTTAGTTTAGCTGTGAAGATGCTTGGAAGTCTGTTTCAAGTGTTGCATTGCAAACCAGAAAGAGAAGACATGGATATTGAGACCCTTTCAGAAGGGGAGAAAAAAAAATTAACATGAAAACAAGTGATTGTCATTATCTGCTCCATTTAAGGGAGCCCACATAAAAGTTGACTGTTCCTAGATTAAAGAGAATAGAACTGTTGCCTAAAAAACAAGAGAAGTTCGTAAACATAGAGATCATCCATGCTAGCTGGCAATTCCCCCTCATAGTGTTTTTAAAAATTATTTACTGAGTTATTCATTGTTGGTGGCAAGGAAACAGTCAGCTGCCCTCGTCTTGCCCTGTTGCTAAATTCACTCAGTGCTTAATTTATGTGCGTGCTTAGTTTATTACTTTGACAATCTGCCACAAGGGCTGAGGTGTTTTGTCAGCTACTGCTTCTGTTCACACTGACAGTATTGTTGCTAAAGGCTAATTTTGTCTTTTTACTACACTTCATCTGATACTTTCCATTTTGGATGTCACAAGTTAATATATATTCAAAAAGATGTTTGCTTCATCTGAACAGCTTTCCAGTCTATGAAACAATGTGTAAAAACAAAATTATTTGGAGAGGTCAGCCAAAGAAGATATTTTGAACAGAATTTTGTAGAGAAATGAAAACAAAATAGTATACTTAAAAAGAAAACCCAGACTTTCCATAATCTAGTCCAAATAACAGACCCAGAGGAGTTTGAATTTAAATGACATTTATTTTTTCCTCCATGGAAATAGAAAAGCAAATTATATAATAACCTAGCAAACTACAATGCTAGATTTAAAAGTATGAAGGTAACATAAGAATATTTGAGGGTTATTAATCTAGAAGTTTTTAATGATAATTGTATACTTCCATGAATATAATTTTGAAGAAACAGCTGAAAACAGATATAGCATTTTAAGAGCAACAAGTGCAATTTTATTTCTCTCTTTGAACAGTAGGCATGCCTTTTTTTTCCTGCCCTGCTGCATATTCTGTTGACATTAGTTCTGTTGGTATTATGAGTAATACAGACCAAACAAAGGAAAATGTAATTCTTAAAATCAAGAAAAATGATATACTTTTCCATTCTGAAAAGCGTCAGTGGTATTCCAAGGTAAATGGATATAATATTACAGTTACAATGGCAACTGTGAGTTCTTTCAGTTCCTTCCATCTATTTCTTCCATTCTTTACCCCCTCAGCAACTTATTTTCCAAACAGTATAAAAAAGTTTATTTATTAAGAAGCTTTTCAACTTATTTACATTTTAAAAAAAACAAGACCTTTTTTTTACCTGCTCCAAAAGCATAGTCTTATAGTTTTAAAATGGTCTTTTAAAAAGTGTTTCACTGACTTAAGGTTTTGTTTCCTGCAATGAAATGAACAATCATTTTAAAGCAGCAAACAGACACTATTTTCCAGAAAATAATTTCTCCATCCCTATAAATCTTTTTAACACTTTGTCAAATTTTCAAGCTTTGGCTATCTAGTGGGGAAAATCACCCAGAAAATTCAGCCATATGAAATTGTCCTTCCACAAACACTAAATATTGCAGGGATTTTTGTTTGTTCGAATTTTGCCCAAATAAATGCCACACATTCAACAGTGATATTACTTCTAGGATTTTTTTGAGCCTTTCTGCATAAGTGGATTAGAGCAGCATTGGACTACTTCATAAATTCCATAACTACATTATGTCACCCTCAAGTCATGCCTGCTCTATGATTGAGCTCTCTCTGTCTTCTTACTTCCTGTCTTATGCTTATCCCTTGTAAAGCAATTCAACTTCTGGACATCCCCAAATTCTTTTCCCTTTCTTAAATGGGATTCATTTAAAATCAGCTGTAAAACATTGAAGCAGATTCTGAGTTATTCTCCTTCTCCGCTAGCCAAGCTCTTATGATTACAAAGGGCTTGTGTTGCCTTTAGATGGTTGGTGGGAGTTTTGGTGGGGAGAAGAAGCCACTAGATTTTGTTTTTTTTTTCCTGTGGAGTGGATTGTCTGGGCACTTTGCCTCTTTATTTGTTTCTTAAGCCTTTTCCAAAAGGACTTTCTTTGCAAATGAGTAGCTAGCATGTAAGCAAGCATACTGTATGTTATCACTTATAGGAGAAGACAGGGAGTTCCATGGATTGATCAGTTTTGGACCAGTTAAGCTTTCAAATTGTGGATATTTGTCCTCTAGTTTGGATATAACAGATAAAATGGATGAAAATGGGATGGTTGTACAGACAGATCATCCCTCAAACGTTTGCTTTTCCATCTGCTACAGAAATGGCTTGATAGTGTTTATAGAGATTGATGTAGAAATGTATTTTAATAATATGATTGGAATTGATTGTTAGAATTATACAAAATGATTACAGATATTTTATCTTGCCTTTGCATAAGTAAAAGTGTTGTGTTGCATTTTCAACAGTTTGTTTTTCATTTCTTACATGCGTATCTAAACTAATGCAAGTAATTTATAGAATTTCTAATAAAGTCCTCTGCATGCTGTAGTAAAAAAAAAAAAAAGAAACAAGAAAATGACTAGTTTTGTTTCCTTTTCAGAACAGATACGTCACTGGAAAGTGCTTCTACGAATTCACTAAAGGAAAATGCAACAGTCACTCACTGTAATACTCTAAAAGCCCCAAAATATGAATGTCAGATATCTTCAATAAAACTCAATCATATTTACATTATGTGGCTCAAGATCACTAATGGAAATGTATTATTGCAGTCACCATTAATGTCAGTCAAGCCTATAGATATTGGTAAGTTTTGATTTATTAGCAAAAGCATAGAACCACTTGCCAAGCTCTGTCAGAGTAAGCCAAAATTATCCTCGAGACTCCATTGTAATCAGAACATCCTTGGTTTGCAGGTCTAGATGTACACTATGGCTGAATTAAACTTACTCTAAAAAATAGATTCTCTGAAAAATATGAACTAATGGGAAAGGTAGCACAGAATGTAATGTTTTTTATATCCCAACATGCTTTAATTGGATATTGAAGTGAAACAGTCATTCTGTTTAGTGATACTAGTCTTGAATGAATTCCCTAAAATGTTGAATTAATATTATTAGTTCTAAATCCAGCATTCAGTGAACATTGTGGTTTATAACTTGGTATTAACTCATGATTATCCTGACACTCAGACTTAATATAAGAAAATGTTAATTATATAAATTCTTAGTATATTATCAAGAAAATTATATTAGAGAAAGAATATATCATTTTCATAATCCTCTCTGTAGCCAGCTGAATGAAATTTAAGAAAGAAATGTTTACCAATTCTTTTGCAGCCCACACTCTTAATGCTGCTCTAGAGTTTCCTATCTCCCCCAAAATCATTAATTTAGGGGAAAAATGTGAATCCCTCCTTCAGTCAGGGCATGCCTGGATTCAACCTGAAATTATTTTCTAAATTAGGAATATGTTCACATAATGATCTGTCATGGTTACTGGAAGCATAGATTATACAGGCTTTTAATTACATTAAAGCATATGAAAGGGCTTCCATTTGTAGCTCAGGCAGTTTTGTTTTTTTTTTAACATGTGATTATGCCAATATAGAGTCAAACAATACACTGGGATACCTGTATTTAAGGACTAAACTGCATAGAGAAGAAAACGGGGAGAGGAAATGCTCAGCTCCTAAATAGCACAGAAACCATCCCTCAATTAATTTTCATAGGTTCCCATCGTTCCAGTTGGTTTGTGATGGCTCATTTCATTTCTGAAGTTGGACTTCAACTGAGGAGAAGAGCACTAGGAGGGAGCTGCAGGAAGTCCTGATATGCAACTGAGGGATAGTGTTAGTTTCTTATAGATGCCTCTTTGCTAATAGAACTGGATCCCATTCCTCACTTTACATATAACTGGATAATTTAAGCACATGAGATTTGATTGATTGATTGATTGATTATGTGCCATCAAGTTGGTGTTGATTCTCAGCAGCCATATGGATAGGTTTTCTCCATGATCATCTGTCCCTAACCTGGCCCTTCAAGTTTTCCAAATATGTACCCATCACCATGGTAATTGAGTCCATTCACATTGCTGTTGGTTCTCTTTCCTTCTTCCTTTCCCAGCATTGCAGCCTTCTCCAGAGAGCTAGATCTTTGCATAAAGTGTCTGAAATATGAGCTTGGACATTTGTGCTTCGAGTGAGAACTCTAGGTTGACTTGTTCAATGATCCATTTATTTGTTTTCTTGGCTGTCCATGATATTCTCAGGAACTTTATCCATTGAATATGGCAGTAGTAGGATTCTACAGCTTTACTGTTACCTGTTCATACAAAAACCAAGTTGGCAACAATGCTTCTACCATGAAATCCAGAAGTTTTATATGGGGGCATGTTAATCAAATTGGGTAAAAACTGACAACCATTATGCTGAAGAAAACTATTATTTGCAGATTTTCTCTTGCATGTTAATTTCTTACCTGAAATCAGTGGGGTATAAAATGCTTAACTTTGGCTGATTATGTTGACTTTGTGCCAATAAGCATTTATTGATCTGGATTTTCAGTATGAAAATGAAGATTTGACAAACCAAAGGTACAAGTCCATTCTAATAAACTGATATTCCTACTTACATTGAAATGGTACCCTTAGTGGTACAGGTAGTCCTCATTTAGCAACTGCCTTGTTTAGTGATCATTCACAGTTACGACGGTCATGAAAAAGTTTGATAAAAATGATGAATAAGCTTGATAAAAAGTTAGAGCCAGTTTGGTCTAGTGGTTAAAGCACCAGGCTAGAAACCAGGAGACTATGAGTTCTAGTCCCACCTTCGGCGTGAAAGCTGACTGGGTGACTTTGGGCCAGTCCCTCTCTCTCAGCCCAACTCACTGCACAGGGTTGTTGTGAGGAAAATAGGAGGAGGAAGCAGTATTAGGCTACTTACCACCTTGAGTTATTTATAAAAATAAGAAAGGCGGGATAAAAAAAAGTAAAAAAAAAAAGTAACTTTGTGACCAGTCCTCATGCTTATGACTGTCGCAGGTCTGTAAAGCAAGGGAAAGCTGAAGTAAGATCATAACACTGTTGCTGTTTTACTTAGCGACTGCTTTGCTTAACAACTGAGTTGCCAGTCCCAATTGTGGTTGCTAAACAAGGACTACCTTTATTGGGACTACAGCTCCCAGAACTGCTTGCTCTGAACTCTGGAAGTTGTAGTCTCAACATATCTTGATGGAGTAAAAATGGGGAAAGCTGATCTGGGTTCTAGTGAAAAAAAACCCTTTCAGGTTTTTAAACATCCAGTTTCACTCTGTAATGCTTTATTCCAAGTATGAACAGCAAAAATAGAAAAAAATTTTTTTGAGAAGATGCTGAAACTCTGAAGGGTTACATTTTAATAGCTGTATTATCACAACACTTGTTTCATAAAAATATAATTTGTTTTTTTTTAATTTTACTTCTATTTAATTACATCAGAGTTTGATATAAACAGATAATGGATGCACTTAATATTTTGTTACTTTCTGGCTGAATAAGTAGCTGCTTCTAAATTACCCATTTTCTGAACTGTTTTGTGTTTTATTATTTTACTTATAACAACAAAAACATTTTGATGGACCACTTTTCTTTACTTTTTAGTAAATTAATATAAACCTTTTAGAATGAGTGTTTTATATTAGTTATAATATAGGTTAATGTTTTGGAAAGATGATGGAATTACAGGAATGACACAATGATTCTGTAATCATGTTATTCAGTAGTCAGATGTTTTAAAATATCTAGTTAGCAGAATTAAAATAGCATTTGGTGGAATTCAGTTGTTTCACATCAAATACATGCAAGGTCTGGATATACATGTAGACTGAGATAGCTCTGTATACAAGTCAGCAATACTTTATTGTGGAATGGAATTGTGAAAGTGGGTTTTCTGATATTAAATTCCACTTTTAAACTTTCTTCTAAGGCACAGGGCTTGTAGTGGCAGTTAGTTGTTTTTAGAAAACAGGCACATTAAAGTGTGATTATTTATTTAATAAAAAATGTAGCTTTGCCCTTATACACACTTTCTGAAGCAGCACCCCCAGGAATATTCATAATACAATCAATATGTGCTGAATAGCTGAGATTGCAATTTTTTATATATTCACAAGAATATTGGCCCAGTTGAAGTATTACTTTTTAGTAAAGTTATACATATGATCTAATGTAAGCTCCATTTAATGCAAATATTGCTTTCATTTTTTTAGTCTTTAATCAGGCTTGCTGGTTTATTGATTTATTTGTTACTGTATATTATTTCACTTAATTTACAAATATCTTGAATAATTTATAAAATGATTAAATTTTTAATAATAACAGAATAATAATAATGCTTGAAATACATCAGTTGTAAGAATTGTCATATTGTTTGAATTATATTTGGTGTGTGTGTTTACTTGTGAAACAGTGATTCTTTTATGTTAATATTTTATCTAATACAAATAGACCTAGAAATATAGGTACACATAAAATTGTGAAATGAATGCATTCAAGAATAGTGCTAAAAGTTGAATATCCAAATTAGTAGTATAGAATGGTACAACATTTGCTGAAGATGATGATTCATATCAGATATATGTTATATGAATATAGTTTGTGGAAAATAAATGATATGTTATAAGTCATAGGCCAACTGAAGTTACAAAGAGATGTGTTTAATGTGGCAACTCCTTAAAGAGATTCAGCTAAATTCTATAATTGCTTATAAAATAATTTGTATATTGTTTGGTGCTTGATCTTAAGTATCTGGATTCAGATTTCAGTCTAGCCAGGTGGCAGTTTTAGAATTAGTATTAAAATAAGGGAATATTGTTAAACTTTCCCAGCCCATGAAATAGCAAAACAGTCATTCATTTGTACTGTTCATCTTTTAAAAAAGTGCCTTACTTTTGTTTCTTTTCCACTAAACCTATTAGCTGGTATTGGATATCTTCCTTCCAAGCCTGGATATACTAAATAATATGGGAATTTTAATTATTATTTTGCTTCTTTTGGATACTGAACAAGCTCCAGCCACAACTGCTTCAGACCATAACCACAATTCAGCAAGGCATTTATGAATATGTTGAAATTGTTTTGTTGAACTGGAACATGAGGGAATAGGATACTCCTTCTTGCTTAAGGTGAAATTGGTTGAAAAACATGTTCCAGATATTAACTGAGTCATTTAAAAACATTTATATCTATGTATGCGTACACATGTGTGTGTGTACACACACACACACACACACACACACATGTACACACATACACAGAGTTCAACATCAAACTAAAATGAAAATATTAGCAAGCTAAAATATTACCAGAAATCAGCATGCTTAAGGCATATTGTTTATAATAATATTTTGCAGTAAAACCTGAGCCTCCATTACATCTGCAAGTCGAAATGACAGATACTGGACAGTTAAAAATCTCTTGGTCTCAGCCAGCGTCAAAATCAAATCTATTTCTGTATGAAGTGAAATGTTCTACAAACTCAACTAAAAGTTTCCAACAGGTGAGAATTCCTTGTTCTGAACCTTTCATAAAATAGGTAAGAGACATTGTAAATCTTAATTTAAGATTAAACAGTCCTAAATATTTAATTTGTGAGAAACTGAAAAATGAATTGCACAGTATAAATGACTACCAGTACATGTAGAATAATACAAAGTTTTCTTGTAACTACGAGTTTTCATTTGGGAACAGCAAGATGGAAGAATGAGGAAATACATGTTGTGAGATCACTACGCAAACCACGTTTTAGATATTTGTACCCAATATGCCGATGTTTCCTTATGATTTCATTATAATGGTTTGTATTGGACACCTATGCAAGCAATCATAGTTTCCCACCACAATACATTCCCATTGAAGTGATTAAAATCAACAGATATAACACTTAGAAATAAAAGGGATTTAATCATGCCTCATTTTCATTGGACTGTATCTAATTAGCTCATGATATAAGCACTGAAACATATTTCTAGAGTAAGATGCAGTGTGATTACAACCTACTCTCCCAATTGCACACAAACAAAAAACACCACTCTCTAAATGCACTTTGAACCTGTTTTAAGTTTGGCATGGAATTGTCTAGGAATCAAAATTTGTGTGCATATGAGAAAGATTGAACAATCCTCTCCATTTTCATTTTGTACTATTTAATGCCGTTTCTATGAGTCAAACTGAAAGGTGACAGAGGTCATGGAGTTTATATATGTAACCTTTGCATTCTGGATACATCTGCTTTATATAACATCAGGTGTTAAAATGAAGAAAAACCCCTTTTTTCATTAGTTTCATTTTATGACTTCATCTCTGATTTTATTTTTTCAAGTTAATTCAATGAAAGAAGGGCATTATTATGATTATTTTTTTCAACAATAATTTAATAGGTGGCTGAAATTACCATGGAAACATCACTGACCATAAATAATGAAGTACTTGAATCTTCATATGTAGTTCAGGTTCGGTGCAAGAAGCGTCATGGATTAGGTCTTTGGAGTGATTGGAGCTCACCTTTTAACATGGATCTGCAAGGTATGTTCACAGTAAAAATTTGATTAGCATAGGCCTAGAATATTAGAGTGTTTTATTTGGGTGCTTTGAAAAATATAAAGCCATTTATGTATGTGTCGGGTGTTACACAATTTGAAGTACTTATAATAAAAAACAAAGCAACTTTGAGTAGGTTCAAGTGGTGCTACAATACATGCAGTTTATGCATGGAATTACAATTCCATGATACAGATAGTCCTCATTTAATTATCATTTGTTCAGCGAGTGTTAGACATTACGATGGCACTGAAAAAATGGACTTATGACCTGTGCCTGAAATAACAACCGTTGCAGTGCCCCCGTGGTCATGTGATAAAATTTGGGTGCTTGGCAGCCTGCCCACACTTACAACCCCAGGGGCACTTCAGCTCCCCCACCCCATCCCTATCTCCCCCCAATCTCTGCCCTTTTGGCTGTCTTGCACCCTGCCTTGCAGAGTGGCAAGCAGCCCCAGAACTTTGCAGCTCTGCAGCTGCTTGCCACACCATGGGAAGCCTCAGCAAGTGCCAGCAAGCATTCATTTTCCCAGTTGCCTTCTCTCCCCAGCCCTACATGGCTCCCCAGTCCACCCCAGCAAGCAAGCCAGCAATCATTCCTTTGTTCCCCAGTAAGCATTCATTTGCCCAGTTGCCTTCTCTCCCAGTTCCCTGCACCAACCTTTCACCTTTTGTGCCCAGTGCCTCACTGTCTTTGCCTCTCCTTTTTGTACCCAGCTTCTCTGGCAAACATTTCCTACATGTGACTAAAGCTGTGCCCTCTTTGGGAAAGTTTGTGAAGAGAGGGCAGCTTTAGCCACTTCGGAAGTGGGGAGGGGAGTAGAATGGCTTGGATTGGGGTAGGTGTTCAGCTAATGACTGGTAAAATTTGCTTAATGACGGCAAGGGGAATTGCCGGGACTGCCGTTGCTAAGCAAAGCAGTCATGTGATGTCTTGCTTAATGACCACATCACTTAGTACCTAAATTCTGGTCCCAATTGTGGTTGTTAAGTGAGAACTACCTGTTTTTGAAATCAGAATATCTTTCTTGTAAGAATACTGTGAAATATGATTCAAATGAAATTTCAATTGGAGTTTTAATTTGGATAAATGGTGTATTTATTCTAAATAATTACAATTTTTAAATGGACTTGTATTTGTATAATTTTGATGATAGTAATGATAGTGATAATAATAATAAATGCAATTACACATTTTAAAAATAATTTTTATTAAAAGATTTTACAAAGATTTAAAAAACTACAGATACATAGAAAAAGAAATAGAAAGATTATAAAAGGGTAAAAGACAAAGTGAAGAATAACAAAAAAGAAAAAAAAAGATATTTAAAGAAGTGACTTCCAATCTTCTTTGCGGCAGTTACAAACATAGCAGTTACCATCTCCACCCTCCCATATTGCATATCATAGTTCCCGTCTTCCCATAAACAAACCTTTTTAATCAATAAATTCTGAAATCAGCACTTCATTTTTATCCATTTTCAGCAAAAAGTCTGTAAAGGGTTTCCAGTCTTTTATAAAAGTAATTGTAGTTGGCTCCTTAATCAAACAAATCAGTTTAGCCATTTCTGCAAACTCAGTGATTATTCAATTCAAATTGAATAATTTTCAATTTAGTTCATTTCCTTTTACTGGGAATTTTTAAAGATTGTTCTTAATTTTGGGAAAGACGTAGGATATATAGAATTCTATCGAGTTTTTAATTTTTTTTGTCTTTTAATTTCCAGAGTAAAATCATATTAGTTTGAGGCATCAGAAACAAAAAGAGTAATCAATATACTATGGCATAGGTTTCCACAATTACATATATTTAGCACACTTAGCACAGTTGTTGCAAAGAATGAATAAATAAGTTTATTATAGATCACAGATCCACCAAGTATATCAGAAGCATTAAGATAGAATAGAAATAAATTAAGAAAATGATTAAAAAGTAAAATACAGTAATACAAGATAAGAATAATACAACATGCTAATGCTTTATACACTATAACCAATATAATATAATCAGTCCCTAATTAATTTGTCATTAGCAAAGCACAAGTTTCACAAGCTACAAATGCAAACTCAGGGACAATGTGTGTTGTAGGGTCTTTGCTCCCAGAAGGAGTTTTCCATAAAATTCATTTGGTCATTCACAGAGTGGCCTAATGAGGGATGTTAGTAACTCCCTACAAATATTTCTGCAGAAGTTACAACAGAGTAACACAAGTAAAGTCACAGTAGTCTACAAATCATATATTTAGGGATGTGTTACGCTTTGGACCCAAAGCTGAAAAGGTGGCTGTGTGCGTGCAAGCCACACCTGTTAACACTGTTTTAAAGAAGTTGTGTCTTATCTTGGGCTTGCACAGCAGTCATGTGATCTCTTATATATTTGAATTAAAGGACCAATACCTGCTCCAAAATATTGTTGTACCTATCAGTGCCTCCTTGATGCAAGTAGGTATTTTCCTGAGACTGAGTTGTGTGCACACCCAAGACTGCTCAGAAACACCTTTTCAGCTTTGTGTCCGGAGTACACAGCATGTGCCCACCCACAGTATAATAAATACATCTTTAAAGGGTCATAAGACTCTTGTTTTTCTATTAATGTTTAATGTAGTTCCTCTGTACACTTCCCTCCTATTTGTCCTTGTTAGGAAATCCTTTGTTAGGAAAGCAAATTACCTTTTATTACAGACCTGTTTTTCACACTTGGAGTTAGAGAACTAACAAATGTTTGCTTCAGGTACCATTCACCAATTCAAAACCCTATTCTTTTATATGGAAATTAAATATTCATGCATTTTCTGGATTCCATGCTGAAAGTTCAGTGAGGAGCTTAGGGAATCTGTATCCCAAATGAATGGTCTGATAACTGTGGTATCCACATTCAGGGTCACAGTGTTAGAGCTCTTCAAATTGTGTTGTTTATTTTTTCACAAACACAGTATGATACACTTCTACTCATAGGATAGATTCTATGTTCACCCTGAATTATCAGAGGAGAGATTAAAATTCCTTTCATATGAACTTACAACTAATTTACAATAATTTTTTTCAGACCTTATAACAGGTTTTCTCCATTTAGAGAGACTAGGATTCTGGCAGAAATAGCTATGAAACTTCTCAGGAGCAACATTAGTTTGTTCTTTATTAGGTTTGGATAGTAATAACTATTTAGTTCTATATCTTAAATCTTTTTAATGCTTTTTCCTCTTCAATTTCAGTTGTAGCACCACTTGGAAATTAATTTAATAGTTTGATTCTGTATCACTTCTGTTTCTTGATTTTATAAAATTTAATGGCATTTGAATCTACTTGGCATCTGGTAAGCTGAGTGCAATTTATGTATACATTCCCATCAAGCTATTCCCTTTCATGGTAAGCATTACACAAAATGCAGAAAAGGAAAGGTAAGCAAAATGAATCTACAGTAAATCTACACCAACACCTTTCACTGTACTTTTCTATACTTTTCTATTCTTCCAATTAATGCATTACATTACATCCATCCACTAAATCATATATTGGCTTCCAATCATCAAACATCTTGTGAGGATCTCAATAACTTATCCATTCGCTCTTCTTCATATTTTTTTTATGACTTAATTCTTCAGTGTTTCTTCTTATATTGGTCATTATCAGTATCTGCAAATCTTAAACTTTCTCCATCCATTTTCCCATCTTTTGTAAACATTCTATCAAGGTACACAAATTTACCTACTTGCTCTTAATGCGTGCCATTGAATAATATTTTGTAGTTCACTCAATATTCCCTGTCACATACAGCTATTGTAATCTCTGATACATTAATTTTCAAACCCATATGCTTTGTTGTATCATGCTATCTTATTTAACACTTGCAGCAAATCATTTGAGTTCTCAGCCAGCAGTATTTGCATACAAAAACACACATAAATTCATGCTCACAACCAACTTACATCTAATGTCATCACAAGCTTTTGTTATACATTCATAAATATTGAACAATCAAGATACTACATATCCTTTTCTTATTTGCTTGTCAATGCTGAACCATATAACAAGCATTTTATTCTCATGAATGCTTTACTTCTATATATAACTTCAGCAGTCAACCTCCCTATTTGTGCAAGTTCCCCAAAGTGGTCCATTGGGGACCACTATCCATTGTTGTTATTGTTATTATTATTCATGGTATTATTAGTTAAAGTAGTATTTATTAAATTGTTTCATATAATAAATGGTTGGGGGTCAATGAACAATTTGAAACTTCATGAAGGGGTCGATGAGCTGAAGAGTTTGGGGACCCCTGATCTAAAGCAATAAACTTGCTTTCTCACATTTATACATTTCTCAGTTACCCGCTGAAGAGCAAAAATCTGAACTCGACACCCCCTGCTTAGTTGCACTGTAGTTCTCATATGTTACACATTATCACTTCTTTTAAACTTTCAGTCATAATTCTGCCAAGCATTTTCTCAGGCACATTTAAAAGACTAACTCTCCTGCAGTTTTTGTATTAATTCTTGTTATCTTTCCCTTTCTATAAGGAAACAATAACAGCATTCCTCCAATTATCAGGACAGATGCAGTCTTCACAGACACTCTGTAATCATTTCCTCCTAAGTCATTTCACCACTTTTATTATTAATTCCATTTCTATCCTCTCTGCTGGGGGTTCCTTGTTTAGCCCTTTTCACCTACTTCCAAAACTATGTTTTATTTCCATCAAAATCTCCATCCCTTGTAAACTTAACCATTCATCACTCTCTAGCTACATTTATGCAACCATTTTTTTCTTTCCATGCATGTTACATAATTTTAATTTACTGCAGCAAGCATTCTCTTACAACATTTTCTTATCCTTATCCTCTTATCATTCTGTCAAGCACCCCTTTTCCCGTTAGCATAACTGCATACATTTTTGTGGCACCTTGTAATGTAATTATTTTCACTTTGTTCAAGCACCTTTCACCCAATCTTTCTTACATCCACTTCCATTCATTCTGCTGAGAGATCAGTCTATGTTATAATACTTTTTAATACAGGACTCATACATTTCCTTTGTGCACTTATGCTAGTTTTGTCCTGTTGCAGGTGAAGATCGCACACAGAGATTAGGTTTCAGTAATTTACTTGGTTAAATTAGAAATTTACAGGCAGAGGCAGTCAGCATGGGTGTGTGTGCAGTTGCATGCAGATAGTGCGCAAACATATGCAAGCCTGCCTGCAAACAAGGCCAGGTCCAAAGAGCAAGTAATAGCAGCATCAGGTCATGGTCCAAAATCCAAGGCATTCACAAGAAGGTTGTCAGCCAGTCCAAGGTGACAGTAGCAGTATTTCAGGATGTAACAATTCTGAGGCACAAGCATGCAGGGTCCAAGTTGGACCAGTTGTTTCCAACAGGTTCGCTTACTAGCGGCTGCCCTTATATAGGGTGGGAACCAATTAAGGTTGTCAGTGCTTGTGCCTGGTGTGGAGGAATGCTGAATGCTCCATTCTCCAAAGTGACTGGCATGTCTGGACACTGGGCGTTGCCCAGGATTGGAATCCTCTTCACCTAATTGTGGACGCAGCTGTTCCAGGTGAATGACAGCAGAATCAGCCTCAGTTGCTCGATTGGTTACCAATTCCTGAGGCTCACATTCATCTGGAGTATCCAGAATAGGCTTCCCAGCAGCAGAATCTTCTTAATCTGATTTGGACATAACTACTTTCATGTTAATTTCTTTTGTTTCTTTTATTTTCTTCTATAATCTTCTTTCCTCCAAGATTCACTCTTGATACTACCACTTAATGGTCTATTCCATATTCATGACCATCCTTGTATCCATTACTGATTTTCTCAGTTTTTCATCATGAATAATCAAATCAATCAAATTTATTGTTTTATTACTCTCCCATGTCTTCATATGAATAGACTTATGCTTAAATCACATAGTGAAAACAAACAGCTCTTTTTCTAAGGAGATGCTCTCCCAAACATTATCATTCTTATTCATTTTTGGTCTCTGGATGGCTCAAACCTTTTCTGTACTCTCTCATCTTATTCACCCATTCATATCAAACAATAGTTAGAACTTAAACTATTACTTAAAACAATAGTTATTTTCCCTGGATCATATTTATTCAGAGGACACATAATTTTCCCTAAAACTCATTCCTAGTTCTTCCATTATTACCATACACTAGAGCATATCATGCAGCTCCTACCAGCCTATGAATTATTACTTCATACACAATCTGAACAGCTAGGTGGCCCTGATAGAAACCTAGCCTATAAGCCCAGTAAAATAAGGAATATATAAACCATATATGACATACATTTTAATTCATTCATTCATAATTAAACTTAAATCTTTATTTCTCTGAATGTATTTATAAGCCCCATTCCACAAATAGAGACCACTTTCCTTCCCCTTTCTCTTAGTTTCACAAACATACAATCTATTTTTCTTCGTTTTGTTTCACTTGCTAAGTCATGCTTTTACGCTCTTCTCGTCTTACATTTGAAATCACCATCCTGCACATGCTGTAGTTGTCAACAAGTGGACCCATGTATATTGAACACTACCTCTTTGTCATGGCTTTGGTCAATTGAGGCTTTCACATAACTTTCCTTGGTAAAGTAAAGAAAAAGTAGATTTAGTCATCAGCCTCAGCTTTATTTATTCCCAAGCCACATGCAACATTCCCTGCTAACACTAAGAATACAAGGCTGGTCAATTGGCACATTATGGTCAGTATGTCATAAGCGCAAGTAAAGCCCAGTTTTATCCCAGATCTGCTCACATTATTCTATAGGATCTCTAATCTAGAGACTACATCTCAAACCAATATACTGGTACCCACACATCACCATCTATAAAGATGGGAAAAATAATAACAATAATAACAGCAACAGTATTAATAATTAACAATTATATATTAACTATTACAAATATAAATTATTATAAATAATAATTTAATGATTATAATTAATTAATAATTAATAATAATAAACATCTGCCTATCCCAGGTCCTTGGGAAGGACTCAATAGGTGGACAAAAATGCCAAATCCAGTCTAAACATCTGGCTGACTGTGTGACCAACCATAATAATAGCAATAATAATAACTACTAGGAAATATATGTAATGTGCTAAAACAGTTAGAAACAAGACTGCAGAGGGTCATCCAGGTGTGCGTGTGTCAAAATATCAAGATGGGAGCTGCAATCACACAATGGAAGCCTGCCCCTTTTTAATGTCTGTCTGTAGATTTTTATATACCCTGCCCCCCTCCACATGAATGCTCCTGAGACAGCAATTTAAAGATTGGGGAATATATACAATATATACATCAGAAAGAGAGGAAGTTCATAAGAGAGCATTATGGGTAAATATTGATATATAAATAAAAAGGTTTGAAAAGAAGATCTGGACTTACACTTCACTCTGTCTGTAGCCACTGTCCAAAATGCCAATCATCATCTCTCACACTTGACAGCTATTGTTAAATAATATAAGAAACATCTGGCTGTAACACAGATTTGTGGAAAAGTATATGTAGTAAATAATTATTCTAATGTGTAAGATGAAATATTAACATTTGGTAAACACTTTTTAGTGATCCTATTGTGATGAAGATGCTGATTAGGAAGAATAATTTCTTTCCTATAGGGAACTGTTTTCCATAAAGGTACTGTTAGTGTTATATAAAATCATTAATGTACTTGGTGATGGCAAAGAGTTGCTCTTCATTCATCCCACTTCATTAACATCAGATGTACAACAAGCTAGAACTAGGGTTATATTTTTACATCTTTAATTAGCTTTACATTCTAATCTGTATTTAAACTGGTTATAGCTATTTAAGGTAAATGGGCAAAGCTGTTTAATGCCTTATAAGAAAGCCTGTATTCTGAGACCTCCGTTTGAATTACATTGATAGATTTTTAAAATTGTATGGTACACACCACACACACACACACACACACACACACACACACTTACTGTTAAATGCTATGGTATGCTCCAGAATTCATCAAAATAGATGAATGAATGAATGAATGAACACACACACACATACACACACACACACACACACACACACTGGATCATGGCCCATGAGGAATAAAAAATTATGTTTGTTTATTTTTACAATATTTTTAATTTATCCCAATCCAAAGACCCTGAGTGGCATACAAGATAAACACATAACAACAGAGGTTGCAAACGTATCAAACCTATCCTCAATAGATGCCCATAACAATTAATTAAAAATAAATGAGTGGTGGAATAGTGGTTGTTTTTACCACTTTATATAATGATTGGAGGGAGGGTGCTAAAATGTATTTCTGGAGTCAATGAATGTTGAAGTGTGGGGGCTACTTCTTTCATAGTTAAGGGGGAAGAACATATTTAATCTGAGAGAGGGACTGCCTTTTTCTTATGTTGGAATCTGATTAATGAGAAAAGAATATTATTTTATATTACATAAATGACAAAGTAAATTTACTATTAAAATGCCTACATTTGTGGTTGCTTTTATAAAGAATAATTTTATAAAAATTATTTTAAAAATATAATGTTTGATTTCTTTTGTTTTTAATAGATGTCATGTATTTCCCTTCCAAACTCCTAGCAAGTGTTGGAACAAACGTTTCCTTTTACTGTATTTATAAAACCAAAGACAAAATAATCTCATCGAAGAAGATAGTGTGGTGGTTGAATTTAGCAAAAGAAATCCCAAGTAGTCAGTATACTTTTGTGAATGACTACACTAGCAAAGTTACCCTTACCAACTTACCTGCAATGAAGCCTGGAGGAAAATTCCTTTTTAACGCTTTATACTGTTGTAATGAGAACAAGGAATGTAATCATCGTTATGCTGAACTATACATAATAGGTATCAGATTAATTCTACAATTATATATGTTGATGAACCCTTATTCTTTGTTTGCATATTCACTAATGCTGTTTTTCAAATAGATGGCAATATAAACATCACATGTGAAACTTATGGCAACCTACAAAAAATGACCTGTTCCTGGTCCATCAATCCAGATCCAATGCTTTTGGAGAGTACTTTGCTGTTAAGATATTACAGGTATATGTTCATTTTAGTATGAAATTTTTGAAAAGCTGTTTTTTTCAGAACTGAAGATAGTACAGTGATGAAGAAAATTCTATGTAATAGGGAACTTTTAGAGCTCCTGGAGAGTGTGTCCCAGGGCAGATGAACTGGTAGTCAATCATGGACTGATGATTTAACAAATAAGCAATGGAATGCAGTGACCAGAAGCATTTGCAGGATCTAATGCTTTCATGAAAATGTGGAAAGCTGTTTTCATAATTTGCCTTCTCTTGACCCCCCTGCAGACATCTCTAACTAAATGTTACAGATTCAAATCCTGCTTAACTATAAAGATCTCTGAACCATCTTGGGTTAGTCACAGCCTGATATACTCATAGCTTTATTGTTAAGCTGCAAATACACTTTTGAGCACCTCAGAGAAAAAATGAGATTCATCTGAAATCAATAAATTCAATCTGAGGTCTTTTGCCAGGGAAAGGAGTATTAGATTTGGCTCAAGGCTGTTTGGCTCAGTATTGTAGCAGCTTGGATATTAGCTTTTGCAAAGTGCTGTTGAAATCACCTTCCACCCTCAACCTCTGTTTCCCATCTTCAGAATGAGATTAATATTGACCTGTTTCTTATAGTCATTGTGAAGATGAACAAGGATAAGATTTACAAAGTTCCTTGTGCGCTAGAAGTGATCTCTGTCTATTTCTCTCTTTCTAACTGCAATATGGCACATACCCCTTAGTAATCTTTGTTCATGTGTTCACATTCACGTAGGAAGATTATGGCACCAATCAGTGCCATGGAACCAATAATTCTATTTGTTCCACTAAAGTCTGCAAAAGAAGGAGAAAACATGAATGAAAGTAAACATATTATGAACTTGTCACTTTTACTTTTTCATCAACTCAGAGAGAATCTAGATTGATAATGACCGTTCATTTCTTTAGTGTGGTATCTTGTAGAGACATTTATTCATTTTCCTCACATCCTATTCATTATCAGTATCAGCATTCCCACTGATTTTAGCAGGCTTTAGATCAGATTGTGAGGCTTGTTGTTTTCTGGTGAATTGCCAGAAGGTAAATATAAAACTGGAGCTGGATGATCTACCTATTTTCAAAGAGACTCAAAACCTGTGGCTTGTTTAAAGAGGCAACTAACTCTCATGACTAATAACAACAATCAAGTAATCAGCCATGAGTACACCAGCTGTGTGTACTCAGGTTCTGGTAAGATGACACATGCCAAACGTCTTCCAGTACTTCATATAATTGACTTCCCACCTGATTGAAATGGCAGTATGGAGAAGCTGAGCCTGAAATGCAATGATGAGGCCTGTAACCTGAGGCATTATAGCAGGACGTGCATGGTTAGAACGAGCTTTAGGCTTGTTAGTTCATTAGACTTGAGTCAATGGTGCTGACGTTCTAAGATGAGAAATTCTGAGATGCAAATCGATTTTCCGGATATTTGCCTAAGAATGTTGTTTGCATCTTAATATACTATAAAAGATAGCTCCGTCCCAGAGAGATGTGCTGAAATTACATTTAATGACATATAAATTTAACAAATAAATAAATACATTAATAATAAAATAGTTCCTTTTATCTGAGTAAGCTGAAATAAATGGCTAGCTACAAATTTTATAACTAGATAATTAAAAATACAGGTTATGTGAAGACTACTCTTTATCACTTACATTTTTATT
The DNA here is from genome assembly GCA_030867105.1 of Liasis olivaceus. Lineage (NCBI taxonomy): Eukaryota > Metazoa > Chordata > Lepidosauria > Squamata > Pythonidae > Liasis > Liasis olivaceus. Next base: position 136,258,811 of record CM061350.1, on the reverse strand, counting down.
TACAAAGAAGAGAGCCAGTTTGGTCTAGTGGTTAAGGCATCAGGCTAGAAACCAGGAGGCTGAGTTCTAGTCTCACCTTAGGCATGAAAGCTGGCTGGGTGACTTTGGGCCAATCACTCTCTCTCAGCCCACGACGTCAGGCTTGGGCGACAAGCCGGTCGGTCAATTCCTGTTGCAACCAACGGATCAACATTTGGTTGATCTGGAAAAAAAAAAAAGCGGATCCTGCACATGTGGGAAAAACACTAGGATGAAAAAAAAATCTTTTCTACAAAGTAGTTATACTACTGATGTTAATTTAAGTGCTAGGTGCATATAACTGTATTATTTTCTTGTTATTTTAAGGAACGATATATACTGTTCAGAATCTCCTAGCATGCATTCAGATTCAGAGGTGAAAGAATGCAATTTTCAGAGGAATAATGTTTATGAGTGCATCTTTCAACCATTTTACCTTCTGTCTGGATACACTATGTGGATAGAAATTAAGCACTCACTGGGAACAGTTACATCAAGGCCAGTATGCATCCTTCCGAAAGAAGTAGGTAAGTGAAAGGCCTCTCAAACAATGGATTATTGCCCAGCTTGATTTGAACATACCATGGGTCTTCGGGTATTTTTTTTTAGTTGATAAAAGTTTTATCTTCACTCTGGCTGCAAGCTGCACCAGAGGAGAGGGCAGAGGAAGGGGAGATTGCCATATACAGTGTTGTGATGTCATGTCATAAGCTGCCCCCCCCCTTTTTTTTCTTTTGGTGCCTCCAAGTCAGTGTTGACTCCTGGCAACTGCCTGGACAAGGCCTTGCAGTTTTCTTGGCAATGTTTTTTGGAGGTGGTTTGCCATTGCCTGCTTCCTAGGTCTGAGAGAGAATGACTGGCCCAAGGTCCCCCAGCTGGCTTAGTGCTTAAGATGGGACTAGAACTCACAGTCTCCCAGTTTTTATCCTGATGTCTTCACCACTATGCCAAACTGGCTCTCTTATGATTAGCCAACTCCTTTTCTATCTGTTGCACACATATGCCAAAGAGGCAGAACTTGTGGTTTGACTTTGGGATAATGGCTGCTATTTTTGAATCTACACGTTATGCTATACATGTTCAGATATAACTCTTTAGAGCAGTGTTTCTTAACCTTGGCAACTTGAAGATGTGTGGACTTCAGTTCCCAGAATTCCCCAGTCAGCATGGCTGGCTGGGGAAATCTGGGAGCTGAAGTCCACACATCTTCAAGCTGCCTAGGTTGAGAAACACTGCTCTAGGGGCTTGTGGCAAATTTCACTGCCAAGGAAGAACCGTTCGCAAAACAGCTTTTTAACAGTATGAATTAAAGGAAAATAAAAAGTGAGGTTCCTGTCTCACTTTCAAGATGTACGTAATACAGTTAATACAAGCTGCAATACAACATTCCTTTTAAGATGTATCCTGTATTTCAATCTGTAATTATAAAAATGTAATTGCTGCTTCTTACACAAATGCTATTGGCTCCTGTTCCTTGAAATTCTTTTTTCTCTCTTTTTTTTTCATATTCCACATCCAAAGTATTCCTTTCAATTGGCCATTTTAATTATTCAGTCAGTATAATGTGTGGAGGATAAAGATAGCTGTTTTTATTAAAACTGAAACAAAATTAAATGCATGTGAAATTACAATGAATTATCAGGCCTTGCAATAAACATTTAAAATAAGTTTTCATTTCTAACATGTCTTTATTACATTTCCATATAGATAGATCGGAAGGGTGATTTATAGAACAGATTATTCTATGCTCTAGAATCACATTACAGGATTCAGTAACAAGTTCATAAGGCCTTGCGTGGTCATTTAAAGATTGGTTTTGGAGACTCAGTTCTGTTGCAGCCATAGATACGACAAAGGCTGCAGTGTTAGTTGTTTGTCTGCTCCTTCCACCTTTAAAGCAGCACATGAAAGATGCCTAATTTTAACATCAAAAAAGGTGTGTGTATACATGAGTATTTGAACTTTTCTTTGTCCTCAGCCTTACCTCCCTACAGTCCATTGTTCTAAGCATTTTTCTTCAAACAGAGCTCCAGTATTGTGCATGAGTCAGCCTGCTGGGAAAGTGTCTGAAGAATGAGAAAATGGGACAATGACGTCTTATAATGGAAAAAATAATACCTTTTTACCTTATATATGTACCCCGTTGCCCTCATTGTGCCTGAGATTATGGTTACTTTCTAGGGTTGCTGCATATCAGCATCCATTGCTGCCATTTCCTGAACAGTTTCAGCCAATCATCTTTATTGTACAGGTTGAAACATGTTGCATTTCTAAAAGCCACAGGAAAAATTGGCTTCCTTATTAAATTATTATAAAATTTACTTAAAATTAATTTGAAAACAAAAAATAGTTTCTAAATAGATCTTGCATCTGGATCAAATGTTAGTAATTTGGTAACCGCTCTTTCTATATATTATGGTGTAGGGCCTTGAGTCTTGGAAGTACAAAATCTAAGATCCAATTCCATAGAACCTGAGTTTGGCAACTCAGCCTTTTTCAGACAGCAGTCTTCACCAGGTAAAGGCTAGATATCATATGACTCTGCCAGAAATATAAGAACTCCGGAAAAACCTTGGAGGAGCAATGCTGTCCTCCATATTTCAGTATAAGTTTAACCCAGTTGTCTTGAGTTGATACTGGGTTGGGAGAGAAGGAATTTTTCATGAGAAGGAACTATTTTTTTTTCAAGGCAACAAGGAAACAAGGCTACTACTACAATTGTTTTACAATTAAAGATCGATAAGCACCCAATTTTATAAATTGCAGGATACAGTACATGGCTTTAATGAAGTACAGTAGGGAAGAGCCAATACATAGTTAGACAATGAAGATATTCAGTAAGTCAGCCAAATTTCTTTTGTTTACCTTTCTAGTGAAGCCGTTCTCTCCCTTCAGTGTCAAAGCTGAAATCACAGAGGATACTGGGCAGCTGAATGTGAGTTGGAATAACCCCAAACTTCCGAAGAATGACCTTCAGTTTCAAGTTCGATATGCTGCTAGTGGAAAAGACATTAACTGGAAGGTATGTTCTCATTTAATGCAAACCAACTAATGCTTCACTGCGGATTTCCTATTAGTTTTATTAATATCTAGTTTTTGATGTGCCCCTTTTCTCTTTGATTACATAACAGATATCCAATCTTGGCTTTAGTCACTCAGAAATGATTTTATTCATTATTTGTTTAGGCATCCTTGCTTTTTTACAGATTCAGGAAGTTTCTGCTGTATCGGTTACCTCTGTGAGTATTGCTGTACAGGATCCCTGTATAGTTTACATTGTTCAGATGCGCTGCAGTATGACTGAAGGAATTGGCTATTGGAGTGATTGGAGCAGTTCAGCTTATACAGTTGTTAAGGATATTAAAGGTCAGTATATTACCTATATGCTATTGGCTACTTATTTATTCATTTAAAACTGCATGCATATAAACAATTTGAAATATACATTTTTTTTCCAGCTCCTTTGAGAGGACCTGAATTCTGGAGAGTTATTAACGAAGATCCCATGACAAGCCAGAAAAATGTCACTCTGCTTTGGAAGGTAATTATGGGAAGAAAAATAAGATATTCAACATCTAGTTTTGTTTTTGTAATGTTCCTATTGTGTCTTGCAATTAGGAATATGAAACTAGCTAAAAATGTAATCCCTTTACTGTCTACTCTGGTAGGGTAGTATCCTGATTTGGCTTTCATTTTCAATTAGTTAAAAAAAACATAAAGAAGACATTTTATACATTGTCCTGATTTACATAATTCTTATATTAACTAAGAACCTTTTTTTTTTAATGGAAAAGGGCAATCTTTTAAAATTTGAAGTTCCACGATGTAACCACTTTTAAAATGTAATAGTTATTGTTTACATGCAACTTTCAGAAGTGTATCTTTTTTTTTAGGAATATTTTCTGATTAAGCTTTGATTCAGGAAAATAAATCCTAGTAGGCTTTTAATGCTAGAAGTTGTCTCAGAATAAAATTTCTAAATTTGTTTCAAAGGAATTCAAGGTGGAATTTTTTTACATTTCTACTTGTGATAGGCATAATGCATATTTTCATTGTCTTTCAAGGATACATGATCCAAACAAATTAATTATTAGCAAAATCAGCACATCAAAGATTTACAGCAAGGTTCTTTGGTGGATCAGGGAATCTCACAACTTTTAAAAAACTTGATCAGGTACAACTCTACTTGCAGTGTCAGCAGTTTATGTGAATAGAACCAAAAGCCAAAAGTTCTCCCTTCTCCTTGCAATATCCCAAATGATTTCAAAATCTGTTCCAAAGGATTCCCAGGCCTAAAGATCAGATCCTGAAGATAACATGGGCTGTTGCAGGGAGAAGGAGAGAGAATTCTTTTGTATGAGCAGAAATCTGTTCCTATGCCACTGGATTTCACCCAATGCCTTAAACAAAAACAGACAGTCAGTCTAAACTAACAAGTGTTTCCAATGAGAATTCTTAGAAATATGGAACCAGCAAAGTAGTTTACTAAACTAGAAATCCATCTAATTGCTTTCACACTTTAAAAACCTTTGGAAAAATTGGTTTAAAATACAACCTCGATTGCCCAGCAAATTAGTTTAATTTCTGACCTAATTGGCTATATAAGGCAATGAAAGTTAATCTTCTTAGTATTTGTAGGAAAAAATATTTGATTATAAAATGAATAAAATATCTGCCCCTGTATTATTAAAAAAATTGAAAATTAGCTTCAACCCAACAACAAAATAATATATATGTATTTTTTTTTACAGCCATTGATGAAGAATCTTTCTTTATGCAGTGTTCTAGACTATGTAGTAGAGCATAATACTTCAGAAAACTTTACATGGTCTGACTATATAGAAAATGACACTACTTATACTTTTTCCTGGTCAGAAGATATACATTCTGTTAAAATTCTAGCAATCAACTCAATTGGAGCTTCCTCTGTGAATTTTATTTTAACTCTATCACAACAAGTAAGCACAGGTAAGAACAACCATTTTGAATAATTGCTCCCCCACAACCATTTAAATGTATTACTTTTAAATAAAGAAGGTATTTAGAAACTACTGATCTTATGGAAGTTATTCCCTTTAAATAAAATGTTTAGGATTGCCATCTAACATCCTTGAATGCATTCATTTTGATTACTCTCATTCTGGAATGCTGATACAAGTATTATCAATACATGATAGTAAACATATAAAATAGCTAAATATATAGAGAACATTCTCATTGGAATTATGCAGTGATGTATACTTTCTTGAGCCAAGAACCATATGTGTCCTTTAGGTGGCAAGTAGAGGCCACAGTTCAAAATTAGGTGCCAAAGTGTCCTCAGGGGGCATCAGTACATTAAAATGGTGGTGCAACTGGGTGATTAAAGTTGTGCACCTTTTTACCAAGCCCTGAACATATCAGGCATGGATTTGGTTGCCCAGTTGCACCCACCATTTTGACATGGTTGACTCCCCTCCTGATCCCCTGAATAGTGGATGGGGAACTATATTTGATTTACAAAATTACGTACTCTTTACATTTATGTTTAATGAACATTAAATATTGTTGACTATAATTAGGCTCTAACTATGTTTTTAATGCCCATTCCATTACAAAAATTAATGAAGTACAACTTTTTGGACATGTGTTCTGGGAGGCTAAAATTGTGTTTACTGATCTAAATTTGATAATGCTTTATCCAAAATAGATTTACTTGTATTGCTACATGTGAATTAAACTTGTTTCTACAAATAATTTGCAATCTAGTAATATTATCCCTTTCTTTCCTTATGAAGTTTACAATATTTCTAATCTACAAAGTAAAATAAAGTAATTTTGTTTTTCTTCTTTAAGAGATAGATGAATTATCTTTCAACTTTTGTGCAATTTTCTGATTACCATTTTTTTTGTTTGTTGGTTGGTTTGACTTAGTAAATATTGTGCAGTCTCTGAATATCTACCCAATGAACAGCAGTTGTGTAATAATGTCCTGGACACTTTTACCTATGGATTATATTGTTACATCCTTTGTAATTGAATGGATCAATCTAAATGGAGAAGAACAAATTAAATGGATAACGGTTCCTTCCAATGTCAGAAGGCATCAAATATTTGGTGAGTTTGAATATGAAAGCATATACTTCTGTTTCTCTTGTGTTACAACAGTACTTATGCTGGAAAAAATAAACTGGACATAAAATATAGAAGGCTAAGGAATTTTGAGTGTATAAAAAGATTTACTGAAAACCAATGAAGAATGACAATTTCTAAAAAAAATTATATTAACAGGATTCAAAATATGCTGTGTAACATATGAGCAAAATACTGTAATCTATATTAACATTATTTTTCCCTTCCTTTCTGTCCTTTCTAAATTCCTAAATGTCATAAGCATGCAACATGGATGGTCAGAGAATGAAAGGAAATAATAAATATATGTATTTGCTAAATATTTTACAGGAAGAATCCTACAGTAAAATGTTTTTTCAAAATGTAGGGTCTATTATTCTAAAAGAATAATATTTTCTTCTTTTCAAGATTGAAAAACTTACCTGTGCTATTGTGAATATCATTTACAGACCTAAAGTTAAATGTCAGGTCCAGTGTTTGTTTTATGCTATAAATTTAATATAATTGCATTTATTTTAAAAAAATTATAAACTGCCTCACTCCAGAGGCTCTAGGCAGTGTACAGATTAGATTATAATATATTATTATAATTATACAATAAAGCACAAGATAAGCCATAGAAAAAATAATAACAATATCAGTTGTGCAGACTACATTTGTTAATCTCCAAAGGCCATCCAAAATAGCCAGATTTTAGCTATCCTCTGGAAAGTTGAAAGAAAGGGGGCCATACTTGCCTGAGGGGGATAAGCTGCTCCACAGGAGGAGAACAGCCACTGAGAAAGTCCATCTTTGTGCCCCCTCCCATAATACCTTCTGATTGGAAGAGACTTTTAGCAGGTGCTTTCTGTTTACTCCAGTTGGGTGAGCAGAATTTATCCGGGACCGTAGTCTCTGAGGCTTTAAGCAGATCAAGCTTCTCAGTAAGGCTGCAGAAATGTCCGTAGCTGATGATTCACCAACATCAGAAACTCAGTACTGATGAATGAAAAAAGCAAACAAAAGTGCAAGAAGAGGCTTTGAATATAGAAGCATGGGGTGAGAAGAGGAAATGAAAGTACACTAGTTCTGGAGTCCCCTTTTTTCATTTCCTTTCATTTAAATCGCTAAGAATGAAATAGTTTAAGCAAGAAAAAACTAAAAAAAAGGAAGATACAGGAATGGTGTATTGTTCACATGCTTTTGCTCTGTGAACTTGGAAAAATATAGGATGAACCTGTTCCTATGCTTCTAGATATCCCTACATCCATCTGTAGGAAAGTTTTGCTAAAGCATGAAATTAAGTTTGCCAACTTGTCTTTGACATAATAGATCTTAAGAAAGGTTGGGTATCTCCCCTTAAGTTAGGGAACCCAACTTGTTCTCCAAACAAATTGGAGAGCCACCAGAGGCCTTCTGTTGATATGGTAACATAATGGAAAGGGCCTGCCTTCCTGCCTTCCTTCCGTTTGTGTTTTTGAAGGGTGTGAATGTGTGCGAGAGGCCTCTTAAAACACTCTGAAAACAGCCCATCTGGACCACATGTTGGATTACAAAATGCAAGTGATTTGTCTTCTAAAAGCCTCCTAAACATATGCTCACCTTGAAGTTTGAAGAGAAAGAAAAAATTATAATGCTGAAAATCTGCTATTTCCACTGAATTTTCTTTGGCAACATGATCTTGCAGTGCTGGAAGCTTCTAGATATCCTATGATAGGTATATTATCACTGCAGGTTATCAACTGCAGGTTGCCCCAACTTAAATTGTGGGAGATATACAGTTATATCTAGTAACTTTTTATTCTTTTATGATTTTGGGAAGCTATTTTTAGCTCTCTGTGTCAAAGCAATAGAATATAGGAAAGTGCCAGTTTTCCAAACTTGTAAGTCTCAGATTGTTGCGTTTGACTTTCTGTAGCTGTGAGGTTTAGTCTCTTCTATGAATCTGATAGACTGGGAATTGCTCACATGTGCTGGTATTTGTAAATTAAACATTATTGTTTTATTCCAGATAACTTCGTTCTCATTGAGAAATACAGATTTAGTTTATATCCAGTCATTAATGAAGGAGTGACAAAACCTGCAATAACAGAAGGATTTTCCAAAGGTAATTTTAGTAAAATATTATCTTAGATAGAACTTCTTAAATAGTAATGAGAATATAGATAATACATTGGAGATGCTTCATAACATAAATGAATGCATTTTTAAAATCTTTTTTGTAGACTTTAACAGAATATGTTTATATTCCAGTTATGATAGTTGAGAGAGTGTAAAAGCTGCTTAGAAAATACAAATGGTTTAAAAGGGATTGTGTTATCAATGCTTTTGCTGTAGCTCAGACTACAAAGGATCATGCTAGTGACAAACATGCACATGGGGAACAGGTCAAATATTTATCATGCAAGTTGCTTATCTTTCATATCTAACATACGGTCATACTTCTTCCGTTAAACTCACAAGATGGCACCCATAGACACAACTAAGATTGTTGGCTGTTAAAGCAGACAAAAACATATTAGTAAGTCTACAGTACTGGACTGCATTCTCCACCTTGTCCCCAATTGAAGAAAGATACATCACCGGGCAGCAACAAAAGGAAAGGTATTAACCATATGTATGATTCATGGCTTAAATCCCCATAGGAAAATGCCTTTTTCTTCCATGGTAGCATTTTTTTTTATTAAAAAGAGGGTGGCTAATTGTACCTAGTGTTTCACATATCACAAGAAGAAATTTGGTGAGCCTGATATTGGCTGATTAAATACAGAACAGGACAGGAAGCAGAGTTCCTTCAGTATTCTATGATGCAATTCATATGGAAATTTGAACTCATTCATGGGGAGTAAGTAATCCCTGACTACTTTGATTAAACTGAAGCTGAAGTGCTGCTCCTTCAATCTGCTGTTTACAATTGCCTAGTTGAATGCATATCTTTTCTGAGAAGATGGCACTAAAATAGGATGTAAGTAGTTCTGCCTTTTCTTTGTTATCTGTTCTGCCCTCCTCAATGAGCAGCTGGTATATTGATTGTTTTCTTTGTTACTCTGAACATCTCTAAATAACTCCTTTTCCTAATCACAGTACATTCTGGTTTTTAGTCTTCCTGACATCTCTCTACAAATCTAGGCTATGTATGTACTGTTCCTTAGTAATATATCTCTTGTTCTACCTCTTATATGTGCCTTTTTTTATTTTCAGATTTTTCACTATATTTTATGTGCAACAATATTTGCTTCTTCGGCTCTCTTCCCTTTTATTTCCAATTATTTCCAATTGCAATTATTTCCAATTGTTCTTTTAGAATCTCAGTTTTCAGGAATTCCCATTCATCTGTGCATCCTTTTCCCATTAGCTTCGACTACTGTGGAATCCTGTATATAATTACTAATAGTTTTTACAATCTGCTTTCTTAAAGACTAAGACATGTGTTTCACTACACTAGAATTTCTGCCCCCAGCCCAATAGTCTCAGGTTTTTTTTTTTACTTTGTATAGTAAGTATTCCATATTAGTTAGGTACAAGACAAGGAATGCTAATTCTGCTGTAGCTTTCTCCATTCTCTGAAAAAAAATGTTGATCAAGCTGATTCCTGAGTGTTTTGGAAGGATTATTTTCTCCCCCGACAAATGTCTGAGCAACAAAGTCCCCCATCGGTACTCGTTCCCTCTTTGAAGACTCAAAAATTGGAAAACTTCATCTATATGAAAACTTCACCTATATCTTATTCTTCTTATTATTGAGTGGTTGGTAGCAGATACTCAGAATCATTCTGGTTTTATTCCTTTTTCCATTTATTTTAACCCATATATTTCAGTGTTGCAATGTAGATGTTTTATGTTAATTTGATCACAAAGAAAGTAATACCAAAAATTGGAAATATATATTCTCCATCAGTTATGCAATGTTTATACTAATGGGAAGTATAAAAAAGGATGCTTAGTGAAATGATAAAGTGAAAAAGGCTGTGAATGAGCAAAAGTGCATATAAGAGAATGACTGCAGCAAAAAATGAGGATGATAGAAATATGTAGAGAAAAAGAGTGGTGAAGAATGTTGTCAACAAGAGCAAGGAATGGTTAAAATTAAAAGGGACAGAGAAAAACATGGTAATTTGGTGGCAATTTAAAATGTCTTAGAAGTGAAAAGAGTTAAGCGTCTCCAGCAGAGTAAATGGAATTAAAAGTGTTTGAATGCTTTGGGATGAAACTAAAGTGAGGGAATGCTAGAAGGAGTATTTTAAAGATCCATATGGGAATGATAATTAGGTATCAAAAGTGAAATTAAAACAAATGCTATAAATGTAGTATCCAAGAAAAAAATGGAAGAAAAGGAAATTATAAATGTGGTGAGAATGTTGACAAATCATAAGGCTACAAAAAATTTAAAATACCAAGGTAAGTTAAGGTATGGGTATAGTTTGCTTATGAAATGGCTGTAGGACTAATTTAACACATATGAAGACTGTAATCTGTGCATAATGATGGCAAGTTGCCATTATTGTTCTCCTATACAAAAGGAAAGGTACCTGGAGTATATTTAAAAACTACTGGGGTACCGGTCCGTTAAAAGTGCCTGGGAAAATGTTTAACTGAATTATGATTGAAAGATGAGAGTGTGACAATGGGCAAAATGTGGGAAGTGCAATCCAGCTTTATACTGGGCAGGGGGTCTGCAGATCAGATTTTTGCTCTTCAGGAGATGATTGAAAAAAGTATGAATATGAGATAGTTTATTTTTATGTTTGCTGATTTAGAGGAACCATATGGGAAAGTAAATTGGCTTCAGTAATGAAATGTTTTGTGTGAATATGGAGCTGAGTGTTGCTGAATATGTTATACAGATAGTCCTTGTCTTACGACCACAATAGGGACCGGAAAATTTGTTATTAAGCAGTGTGGTTGTTAAGCAAGGCATCACATGGCTACACCTGATTTTACAACATTTTTTTGCATTGGTTGTTAAGCAAATCACATAGTTGTTAAGCGAATCATGTGGTTCCCCATTGATTTTGCTTGTTGGAAGCCCCCTGGGAAGGTTGCAAATGGCAATCACATGCCAGTTGCCAAGCGCCCGAATTTTGATCACATGACTGTGCAGATGCACAATGGTCATAAGTGTGAGGACCGTCATAAGTCTCTTTTTTCAGCACTGTTGTAACTTTGAACGGTTGTTAAACAAATGGTTGTAAGTCGAGGATTATCTGTAGGTGGAACAGTTGGTGAACAGTATGACAGTTGCTGAACAGTATATAGTGGAACTAAAGCATGCATGAGAATAAATGGAATGTTTATGTTTGTGATGTTAGAAGTATGTTGGTTGTTGTCAAACTACACCTCAGGATTTGGAAGTTAATCATAGCTTTCCAGTCATTTAACTCCTTATTCGGTACCTGACTTAGCAGAAAACACTCAAAAATGACTTGGCTAGTTTAGAATCTTTATGGCAGACAGGAATGAAGCCTTAAACACAACAGTTGATTAACCAGTTAAAGACAAGGAAATCAGAAACTTTTAATATATACCTGTGCTCCAGGTTTTAAATTCTAGAGGTTTTTCCTTTCATCCTTCACAGTTAATGGATCCTTGGTCTTCTGATGGCCTCGGGAGGTAGCAGAGGTATGTTTATATAACAGTTCTCTCTAATGTAGGAGAAAACTGTTAGCTCTCCCCTCATCAGTCTCAATTCATATAGTTGGGAATGTGAATGTCCATGTATTTTTCTATGTAGATGATATGTTGTTGGCTCAGAACCTAAGGAATCTGCAGCTATGTTAGATAAATTGTATGATGCAACAAGGAGTATGGATCTGAAAATTAAAATATCAGAGACCAGGGCAATAGTAGGAAAAAATTCAATTAAATAATTGAAAGTTATGCATAGATGGAGAAAAACTAGAGTAGGTTGATGAATTTGTATACTTGATAGAATTTGTAATAAAGATGGGAAAACAAATGGAGAAGTTTTTAAGACATGACAATTCTGGTAGAAAAGTAGTGTGCACTCTCTTTTGAGAAATGAATATTTGTCAAAAGAAAATAGTAATGTATAAGATGCTTCTGTCCACTTTGTTATATGGAAGTGAGAGTTTGGTAAGTGAGGAGAAATTGAATAAGTTGAATGCAGGAGTAAGAAGCATGTGTTGTTAAAAATAAAAGAGATAGTAATGAATGATTGTGGATTGTATACAAAAGTGAATGATTAGTATAAATGAAATATGTTGAGGCAGTTTGGTGGTATAAAGAGGATTTAATTACAGAACAAAAATATGGAAAAAGATTGAATTGAAAGGAAAGAGAAGGCCAAGAAAATCATAGTTGCATAGGGTTGATAAGATACTCAAAATAAGAGAGGTGCTAAGTTAAAAGGACAAAAGGCAATGTATGAAGTGATGCATGGAAGAGGTAGAAGCAAGAGTGGTTTGCAATGATAGAAATGTATGGAGAAATACAGTGAATGATTTGGTGGGAACTAGATTTAACTATTTTTTTTTTATCTCATGGCTTTCGGCTTTTTTTTTTAATTCATATTCTGTGCTTAGAATAACATTGCTTATCTTGAAGGTGAAATTTATTTATTTATTTATTTATTTATTTATAGAGCTACCCATCTCAGCAGTGTGATGGGTATGCTTGTATGTACAAGTTATTATCTTTTAGTTCTAAATAATTCTGTTAGACTGTCATGAAATATGGTTTCAGTCTTAATTTTGGTTTCTTTTTTTTTTTTTTTGTTACAACTATTTTTCCGACCAATACAAAAAACATTTGAGAAGGATTTCTTGTTCTGGATTCAGCCAAACCTTCATAGCAGCTGAAAGTACAGTAATGGGAATGTTTCTATTTCACATATCATTTTGCCAAGTACAGTGGGATCTGACTGCTACTTACAACAGCAGGGCAGGGATTGCATCTGGCCTAAACCGTATTTTTAATCCATACAGTATAGTATTGATAAAATATAGCTTTTTAATACTTTTATATAGCGTTAGAGTGAATTTCTTTACTTCTGCTAACATATTTCTGAAGCATCGCCTTTGAATGCTTAGACCTATTGAGTATGCATTACTTAAAACAAACGCTTGTTTTAAATTACATTTGACTAAGAGTATAGCCATTTTCATACTTCTGTGGGAATATTTTCTGCCTTTTAATGCTGTTTAATGGTGCTTGTTTTAGAGTACTCATACATAGAATAGGAATGCATGGCTAATTTACCCAGCCAGTGTATTCTTAACTGTATATTCAGTTTTACTTAAATAAATGAAAAAAACTGATTAATTCAAGCAGATCAAGATTTAACTTTAAGGAGATAAGGACGCTCATGGTTTAAAGCCTTTTAATCTTATTCTCTTTTAATTATGTTTGAGGCCTGGTGAATTTGGTGGGACTTTCTTGCATTGTGCATAGGATCTCACTTGAAAAATATAACTTACAGTATGCGCAAAGATATCCAGATGTATTCATCAATAAGTTTTTTAAAAAATATATATATATAGTATTCAGGTTTGATCTTAGGAGACTTTGCTAGGCATATTGTGCTAGAATATTCCTCAGCCAAAATACCATTTAATGGCACTAAAATAATATCTTGCATGTGTATTTTGATTGTGATGGCAATAACTTAAAAAAATATATATATTGTTTTTTCAGATGAGATTGAAAAGCAGCATGATGTGAACTTCTATGTGATTCTACCCTTAATGATTTCATGCTCATTTTTGCTGCTTGGATCACTGTTGATTTTGCAGCAGAGGTAAAGTTTTCCTTTATAGTAGTTTGCTGAATCTGTTCATAGTGGGAGAACGCTGCATAATCTGTAAGATCATCCTCTTGAATGGAGGAAAAGAGAATAAATTAAATTTAAAAATTAAAATTAGGGAATATTTTCAGATTGTTAGAGTTTGCATTGTAGTATTATTATTATGTAATATTGCAGCAACCATAAGCTGTAATATTGTTTCTGATCATTCTTTTGTTAAATTTATATCCCAGCTTCTGTTAAAGACAGTATACATAGCATTGCATCTTTCAGTTTTTCATGCAACGACTATCCTGTGGCAAAGACAGAGCTGGGAGAGAGTGACTGGTCCAAAATCATACAGTATGCCTCTGTAGCTGAGGGTGGCCTTAAACCAGGGTCTCCCAGGTCCTAGTCCGCAGCCTTAGCCACCACACCAAATTTGATTTGTTCGCCCTCGGAACCAAATCAATTCCTTATCTGAATTTTTCAGAATGAAGAAATTGTTGTGGGTTGATGTTCCAAACCCAAAGAATTGTTCCTGGGCACAAGGAGTTAATTTCCAAAAGGTATGGAGTTCCATTTTAGTGCATTTCATTGTTTTATATCTTTTATCTAGTTGGAAACTGAGGCCAATTATTACCATTACATTGCCAGTGGATTTTCAGATATATTGACAAAGATAAATTCAGCTAGGTAGGTATCCATTCATACATAGGTAAACATGTATATTCTAAAAAAAAAACCTTCCAAGTTTTTTTTTTTTTTGGTATTAAGAAGTTCCAGTGCTCAAACGAATACATATGCAATATGGAGATTCCATGTTCTGTTAGGACAATATGCAGCAAGCATTCAACATTTCTATTGGAACCAGGGATCTTCAATCGTTAGGGAAGAAGAATCTGTCTTAACATTGTCTAAGAAATATGGTCATTCTCACAGAGCAGGGCATAACATATACAAAACATTGTGAATGGATATAATCCACCTATCCACATTTCATTTCTCTCTTTCATTCCTTTGGTGCATTTCTTGGTGATTCTTACATGGCACAGATGGCAGTTTTATAATGTATATACTTTGTGAATGAAACTATAAAAGTTGAATTAAATATTCTAATAGATACATAGAAAACATTGGGGAAAATTATTTTTTAAATTTATACATTATTTTCAGTTTACATTTCCATTAAAACTTTACTTTCTCATCTTTATTGTTAATTTTATTTCATTTCATTTAAACAGAGAATGGACATTCTTTGAAGTCTAATCTTGGTCACTGCCCGCTGAACATTGTGCCAGCTCCCAGACTTCCTATACAAGTTGTTAGAAGAATTATCTATTTGAATTCAGAAGACAGAATTACTTACTTATCATTTCATTGTCTGCTGACTTTGTTCGTACATAATAGTGTTGGAACTATTTTGTTCAAAGGTTATACTAATGGTATATCATTCTAAGAACACTATTTTTCAGCAAGGACAGGTTTTGTTGTGTAAGAGGAACACTTGAGGATTCAAGGACAGTGGAAACTATGTTGTATTCATTAATACATTCATTTCCCTAGAAAACTCGATTAAGTAACCTAAGCTCAAAGAATAGTCTGGGCAAACTATCTTTATGATTGGGTTGAATTAATAAAGTTGGGGGAATGTGGTAGCTGGGGAATGATTTTGTACATAACTTGGATATTCCCAGCACCTGATTTAGAATGACAGATAAAGTTACAAAGCGTCATGTCCGTAAAACCAGCAACATCAAGGGGTCTTTAATTCTAACATTTTCTTAAACTATTTGGTTTGTTTTCTAAATGAGCTGGCACTTTAAAGTGCTTATTATGGAGCATGTTTTTCACGTAGAGCATCATATGCTGAATCTCTATAAGCAACCAGTTCAGGACAGCCACATATATGTACCCTTATAGTATAGGTGCCTCACTGAGCTTTTCCTGGTTCACCCAGTCTCTCAATTTCATATTCTCTCTACCAGTTTGAAAGCTGCTCTGGATCTCCATATTCTCACAATGTCAGAAGGGTTGGAGAATTTAGAAGAATTTGTTTTCTTGTGGGAGGAAACTCTTGCTTCACCCCTCCTTCTGACACCTGACAGAAATGAGTTATAAAGGGAAAGCTGGATGGATGGTTTTGCAGCTCACTTGTAGCAGATTTCCTCTCCAGCCCATACGGAACATGCCTGCGAAGCACTGGAGGACTGCAGCAGCTTTAGAGGGCTTGGGAAGTGAAAACAGTGATATACCCTCAGTTGAACTGTGCCAAGAAGCAGGGAAGAATATAGTCATTGTTTTAGATAGAAAAGAGAATGAAAATTATTGTCGGGAAAAATAATCCTATTTAGTTTATTTTAAATGGCCTCTGAAATTCCTCCTACATGTGTGACCAGAGAAAGTGGGAGAATCGTTTCATCCGATTTCCCAAATAAAAGAGAAATTCTGTAATTAAGTCATTGGGTATAAAAATAACTATGTTGGCAACATGATACCGTTTGGTGTCTTTCAGAAGGTCATGAACTTTGCACCATTTCAGATTATTATTGGTGGAAGCTTCCACAAAAAGTTACGAATTACACTTATGGCGATTATTACAAAGTGGCTTTTCCCCCTAAAATGATAAATTAAGCGGGCAGAGACAAAAAGACTGAGATATCTGCTCTAGTTAGTAGAAACTATCCCTGAGATTACAAATTGGGAAATAGGAAGTTCAATAGAACAGAACTGCTACATAAAATTCTATAAAAATGCACTCTAGTTCCACATGCTAATGACATCTACTTATATTCTGTGAATTTTCAGTCTTAATGTAACAAAAACTTTGAAAACTCAGAAATATCTAAAAGCCTATTTACAAGGTATAAACATATTCTGTGAGACAATGGTGTTCATTACTGTCCAATTTCATGCTAAATACAATATATACAAGGGCCATGTACTTGTTTAGCTGTAACTATTCTACTCTATTTAAAGTCATACTCAAATTATTTTTTAAATGAAAATTATAAACATTCTGAAAGATTTATTGATTTCCGAACATTTTTCAGCTTTTATTTAGTCTAATTCCAGTTATAATTTTATCTTCTGTTACAGCTTGTCTGCTTCATTAGAATGGTATCATATAAAAAGGAAATGTTGACAAATTAACATAGAATGACATATAAAATGAGCAGGATTTTCCTTGTCCCAATTTCTAATTTGTTCAGGGCACTTGGAAAATAGCTGTAGATTTTGAAGTAACTTCCTAAAAATATGAAAGAAATATGAATAAACTATTTATCAAAAGACAAGTATTCTTCCTAATTTAGGTGCAATGTCTATTAGCAAATGATCTATACAAACTCAGTAAGAGTCCTTTGTCCGCTCTCACTTTTTGGCAAGCTTGGCAAACGCAACCAGGCAGTGCACCAGGGAATTATAGGGAGTAGGAAATCTATCCCCATTTTTAAGGAAAGATGAACACAGAAACAAAATTCTGTTGACCCCCTCTGAACTCATGCTGTCTGCTGGTGCCCTTGTACTAGAAAGACAAAAACCTAGTCTGGATCTTTTTCCAAATTATAAAAAATTCAGCACAAACAAGAATGACAGAAATTATTCCCTGATAAATACTTAACAGACCAATATAGGGAATGGTTTCTGAAATTCTCTCCAACCCCTTTAGCAGCAGCGGCCATAGGAGGCATTTGTATGTGTTCTGTGTAATAAAGTATTGTGTGTGTGTTTGTGTATATGCACTTTCTTCCCAGAAACTAATCAGGGTAAATGCACAACACCAGTGTCTGCATGGGGCAAGGGGAGTCAGATTGATTGAAGCAGTTTTTCAAATGGTTTTCTGTGGAACCCTAAGCTCTGGGACAACTTGATGGGGTTCTGTGAGAAACTAAGTGCAAAAAGAAAACAGGTCACTCAGACACAATCAATTTTCTATCATAAGAGCTTTGCTTCTTGATTAGAGATTCCAGTAATTTCTTTAGAAAGAAATTACAGGTTCTATGGCCTGAAAAAGTTTGAAAATCCTGCACTAGAGCATCTCTGAAGCCTCTTCAGACCTTTAGCAAAGAGTTTACCACCCCAGGTGGCTGCCTGTTTCATGGGCTGACAGCTTACAGAGTTAGGAAGTTCCTCCTAATGTCTAGCCTGAACCCATTTCCTTACAGTTTAATCCATTGGTTTTCATCCTGCTCTTTGGAGCAATAGAGAATAACTCCACTCCTTCCTTTATGTGACAACTCTTCAGATATTTGAAGACTGCTTTAATTTCCACTCATCAGCTGTACAGGGCAAACATACCCAGATTCTCTAATAATTCCTTGTAAAGCTTGATTTCCAGATCCCTCACCATCTTGGTAGCCTCTCTGTAAATTTAATTTGTCACTGTTCTTTTTAAACTGTGGTACCCTTAACTTGACACAGTATTCAAGTGATGTATCTCTATATGTGAATATGTGCACACTGGGAAGCAAGGGGCAGGCCACATACACTCTGTTCTGCATCATGTGACCAAAGGGAGGACCCTCAAGTGGGCTGGTGAATATTTTGACCTGCTTCTCAACTGCCTTTCAAAGTGGGATTCACTGTTGTTTTTTTTCTGGAAGCCTTTTCTTCACTACTCTGATACAATCCATTTTCCAACTCATTCTTTCTTTTGTTAAATTCCCCCTCTTGCAATTTGTTCCGTTTACAAAGAATTATCCTGTTGATGGACATACAAAATCCTGAGCTTCTTTTATGTGAGGAATAAAAAGGGTTTATCTATTTTCTTAGTATCTATTGCCCTGTGTATGTTTGAATGTGATTATACGTACACATACACATGCTGTATGTATGTGTGTATGTATATTTCAGCCATATACATAGAATGTTACAGATTCTTTTGGCTGCCTTCCTTGCAAATATGTTTCAGTTTCCACATGAAGTCAGTTAATTATTAATAGTGGATACCTAAGTGATTCCATTTTTCATTCTCCTATTATCCTGCAGATGAATTTAAATTAAATTATTTAACTATTTTATAATTAAAGCATTATATTTTATCAGCTAATAATATCTCTAACACACTAGGTTTTCATGAATTCTTTTCATTCTCTCCAACCCAACAGAATATCGGGAAGAAATTCTGTAAAGGGGCCCAGCATTGTGTCCATCTGTTCATTCCTCTGTCAATAGGATAACTCTGAAAATGGGACTTAATAGCACAGAATGGGACTTAAATATGCCATAACTGATTTGTCCAAGTAGTTATGCTCAGAGAAAAAAAATCCCTCTTCATTACAATGTTGTAACAGAATGCTGTATGCTTGTGACTCAGCCACATTAGTTGTTGGCTACTCTCAAAGAAATTCTCAGAGAGTACAATGTATTTCTGAAGGACTACCATTGTATAGGAACTCTTCACCCATTTCAACTGTCATCATCAAATGTTTGTTAATCCTCCCCCTCTCTTTCTCTCTCTCCTTGTGCACTGCATCTATTGAGGGCTGTGGCAAGCTGAGAATATTAAAGGCATTCCACGTGGCCAGTGTATAAGTTCCCTGCAGTCGGCTAAACGCCATTCTTGCAAAGATCCACGATTGTATCCATTGAAGCTTTTGCAAGAGCTGCTATGGCTGGCCTAGGCTCTCTCCAGCTGGCCAGAAAGGGAACATAGAAATCAGTCTCCAGCCTGCAACCCATCCCCCACATTAGTTTCCGCATACAAGTTTGTGGCAAAGAAAAGCAGACAATTGGTATTGCTGCAAGAGCTCCAGAACCCAGTGCAAGGGCACTGCGTTGCTTTAGAGACATTGTAAATTGGGGCGGGGAGGGGGGGAACAAGGACCACAGAGCCAGGAATGGGGCACTGATAGAAATTGTTATGCACGGGAAAGCTACCTGCCTCCAAGCCTTCCAGAACTCAACTAAAATTGCAATGTATTGTCAAAGGCTTTCACGGCTGGCATATGAAGGCTGGTGTGGGTCTTCCGGGCTGTGTGGCTGTGTTCTGGAAGTTTTGTTTCCTAACGTTTTGCCAGCATCTGTGACCGGCATCTTCAGAGTGCAGGAGCACAGACAGGAGCAGTTCTCTCTGTGCCCAGGATGATGTTGCTCCTGTCTGTGCTCCTGCACTCTGAAGATGCCGGTCACAGATGCTGGCGAGACATTAGGAAACAAAACTTCCAGAACACGGCCACACAGCCCGGAAGACCCACACCAGCCTAAAATTGCAATGATTCTCTAGATTAATGACGATACTAACTTGAAAACAAAGATGTGCATTGCCACTGCAGAAGCTGCATCAAATCCTCCTGTGCTCTTAGGCCTCGTCCATCTCAATACATGCTTGTCCTGATCTGGATTAGGCCACTGTGTGCTAACTTTCCAACCAAAAACAAAAATATGGAAGGTCAGCTGCATAATACATTTTCAATGTATTTTAGCTCCACTAAAGCTAAGCTAAGAAAGAGCTCAGGAAAATGTCTTCTAGGGAATGGGGACAGAAGCAATATTTCTGAGATGCAAAGCTTCTCCTACAATCTTTTGTGTAAACCACCCAGAGTTGCTCTACAGTGATATGGGTGGTGACAAATTTGAAAAATAAATAAATAAATAAATTTTGTGACTTTCCTTAACCACTCATGAAAGAGGCAAAAAATTTGCCAATATTTGATCAGAGTAAGTTTTAAACTTAGGGAATACAGTATGACCATATATTGTTTATGTAGTCTACATGAGAAATATACAGTGGTACCTCGGTTCACGAACTTAATTCGTTCCGCGACTCTGGTTGCGACCCGAAATGGTCGTGAACCGAATCAAATTTTCCCATAAGGTTCAATGTAAATACGGTTAATCCGTTCTGACCCCAAATTTGGTCACCAACCGATTTCTGGTCACGACCCGAGTCAAATTTCCCCATAAGGTTCAATGTAAATACGGTTAATCCGTTCTGAACCATATGTTTTTTTTTTTTAAAAACCGCAAAAATATGACACAAAGTACAGTACGAAGAGAGAGAAAGCTAACCTTGCTCGACGCGACTCCCAGCGTGGAGGACAGGAAGGCGGGTGGGGAGGCGGTTACTGCTTGGAGGGAGAGTCCCCCTCCCTACAGGAAGCCGCAACCACATGTCACGGGAGGGAAAATGGCTGCGGTTACTGCTTGGAGGGAGAGTCCCCCTCCCAACAGGAAGCCGTGACCACATGTCACGGGAGGGAAAATGGCCGCGGATCCTGTTCGTTACCCGATCCGGCGTTTGCGAACGGAGGCAAATTTTTGCGGCCAGAGCTGTTCGTGAACCGAATTGTTCGTGAACAGATGCGTTCGTGAACCGAGGTACCACTGTACTTAACTTCATTCCGGAAGTTGGAGAGGGATTGCAAAACCTGATAAACACTTGCACTGTATATCAATGAGTGCTGATTTCTGCAGACACAGCTGTACCATAGGATATAAACACTGGCAAGAATAACATATTTTCAGCCAGTTTTACTGTCAGGTAAGTGTGCCTAGAATTGCAGCATTTATTATCCCAAGGACTTTGGTCTTTGCTTTGTAGTTATTTTGATTACCCCTCATTTTATCCATCAGTTAATTTTTAGAGCCATTGCATTCTTCTTCTCATTTTTACTGAAAGGAAGATGCAATGTATGCATAATTCCTCTAATTGACAAGACTGAAAACATATTATCTAAAGCTTGAGTTTAAACTTAAAGCATACAAAAATTAAATATCTAAAATGCTATCATAACCTGCAGATTTAAATATATATATTTTTACTTTTAACATGTCTGCCTTATGTTGGTGCACTTCATTAAAATGAAATATATAACCCAGGACATCTAAATGCAATACCATAATTTGGTTCCTCCCTCCAAAGAGATAATTTCAAAAATGTAATCAATCAAGCTTTGAAAATGAAGAACTAGATTCAAGTATAATAAAATGTTCATTCACTTAATTTTCCCTATTCTTGTTTTCTTTTCATTATGAACCATTAATCAATAAGTGAGCTTTACAATATTCTTGTTTTTTTAGCCTGAAACCTTTGAGCATCTCTTTCTCAAGCATCCCGAAGCATTGTCATTTGGTCCTCTACTTCTGGAGCCAGAAATAGTATTGGAAGATATCAGTATTGATAAAGCAATGAAAAATGAAGATAAACAAGAATTACTAGCTGTTGACTCACTGTTTGCAACCATTCAAGACTTTGAGCATGACTCAGCTTGCTCTATTGGTCATTTCAATAGTGACAGTCTCTCTGTACATGATGTTGAAAACAATGGAAGAATGTCAGAACAATGTAATGTGAAATATGCAACTATTATAAGTGGCTCCATGTCAAGTAGGCTTTATGAGCCTCCAAAGGATTTAAGCAGTCCTTTTGATAGAAGTTTTGTGAACCTTAAGTCTTCAGTTCCAGCTTCTTTCTCTAGCATTTCTTGGGCAGTAGGAAATCAAGCATTTCTGATATTACCTGAATATTTTAAAGACCCTCCCAGAAAAACTCTCTCTCTCTCTGTTGTTTCCTCTGAAGGTTTCTCAGAACCTTCAGAACAAGATAAAACTTTCACTAAAGGTGGCAGTCCAGAGAGAAGTTTGTTCTACTTAGGCATGGGCCCACCCAAAAGTAATGAAAATGATATTTTTTTAACAGAAAATTCAAACATGGCATCATGTCACTTTCATACCAATACTCTCATTAAAAACATGAGGATTTCTCAAAATGTAACATCTGATCTAAATCCTTTTATCTGTGACTGTGAAAGGCCCCTTCAGACCTTTATACCATATATGCCTCAGTTTCAGACATTGACAGTTAAAGTACATGAGACAGCTAGTAGCAAAGCTTAATTAACACATACTTCTAATCTATTTTGATTATAATGTTTTATGTCCAACAAATTTTATTCATTTAGAACATTTTGGCAACTTTGGTACTTTGCAGGAGAATAGGTAAATATTCAGATTTTACTCATAATCCATATTATTTAACTCCCAACTAATACGATATTATACTTTCCTGAAGGAGAATGACCAGTTAAAAATGTGCTTGATTATCTGGAAAGACAAAGTAAATTCTATCTTTCCAAATAAGCAGGTTCTGAATGTGGTCAAACTAAGATGAAACAGAATCAATTCTTTCTGCATTATATCCCATTTAACACTCTGTTTATAATCACAATCACATAATTCCTTTAATTTTTACCTTTGGTTTCCCCCACCCCTGGGGGAAAAAACATAAAGAGCAGAACTTTTAACTGAGCATAATACTTCTGTTCAACTCTTTTTTAGGGCTTACAGTTTGGGAAATCCAAATTCAAACATATTTCAAAGTTCTCTATTCTATACAGGTAATCTCCAGTTTAAGAACGAGTTCAGTTCCCAAGGTCTGTCTTTAAGTCGAATTTGTACGTAAGCCAGAGCAGTATTATTGTATAATGCTGTATAAGTAGTATTGGGTAATTAACTCAAACCACTATGTATTTAACTCGAATTTTGTTATAATAGGCTCTGTTCTTAAATATGGGTCATCTGTAACCCGGGCGTTCTTAACCTGGGGACTACCTGTAATTAGAATTAGAATCAGATTAAAATGATGTAATTACATACAAAATGAACATATATTTTCAAAATTAAACAAGATCAACAATTTTGAATTGCTTAGTGTAAACTATATGAATGAGGAGGAAGAAGAAGTAAAAATCAGATACATTTCTTTTTCACCATAAACCTCAGATTTTGGTAGTTTCTATAACTAGTAGTTACCAAATCAATTTGACGTTAGACAAAATCATACTTTATTGTGCTTGAAATATTTGTTTGCAATTTTGTGATGTTATGCAAACTTTTTTATCAGTACTTTCTTAAAACATTGCTACTTGAGATGCTGGATTGAGGAAGCCAAACTTAAATCCATAATGTTAACATTGTTAATAACTTATTTCATTAAATGCACTATGTATGTTAAATAATTTTTTTTCTAACTCTGAAATTGTTCAGTCAACTGAAGACATGGTAATGACTTGCCCAAGTCCATGAGTAGCAGATTGGACTGGCAGAGATTTGGCAAGGTTTGCTGATAAGCAAATACCCCCAAAAGAGCAGAAATCACAAAGTCCAGAGCAGGCATCAAGCTATCTGTGGGTATTTTTCTGGAGTAAGCTGGGAATAACAAAGAGTATCTTGGCAACAGGACTAAATCTCATTATTTTGTCTTCTATAAATTGGTATTTTGTGATTAGCCATACATACTGTGATAGCCATTCTGTAAAAGCATCCATGTTATTCTCTCTCATTCCAAATGAATTAAATTAAGCCAGAAAAGGTTGCCTGCTCCAGTGTACAGCCATTAAGTTTAAGTTTAAACTTAATGTTTAAAGTACTTAGGCTTAAGTACATCCATTATATACCCATCAAACATTAGCAATAATTAGAAATATGATATCAATACTTCTTATAAAGTAACTTCAGTGTGTATCCCAAAATTAAGAGTCTTAAGGTTTATGTGAATATATGAATATCCCCTCTCTTTGCTGCTTGATCAGCCACACTTGAAAGTTGGAAGACCTATTGGAAGTTGGAAGAACATAATTTTGAGGCAGTCCAGAAGCTGCAGTGAGTACAGAATCCATCTGCAAGACAGTTAAGTAGGAAAGCTAAATAGGGTTGTATGAACTATCAGACCACATTCAAGAAGTTTATTCTAGTGTATGAAGCTAAAAATGGCTTAGGATATCTAAGAAGGCAGCTCCTTCTATATCAACTGACCCGGGTGTTTAGATTAGCCAGGAGGTGGATCACACTAAAATACATGACGTTTTCAGAAGAAACGAACAATAATGGACAATTATCTCACTTCCTTTATCAGCTTAGTTTTAACCATCGACATCCAGCGCAGATTTGCACTTAGGATGAACAGAGACTGCTATTACCTTTAGGAAAGACGTAGGGCACAATATCCATCCTGGAAAAGCTGTGTATCAATGGCCAGTGTCATGTATTTGAATGTATGTTTTTGATTATGTGACCTGGGTAAATTTAGCTATATGTTATGTCACAACAATTATTTTGGAGTCTTTTGATTGTAGCTGTACTAATTGCTAGTAGCATCTTAATTGTTCTAACTGCTGTGTCTCTGAATTCTTATACTGTGCCTTATGATTTGTTTGCCAAGTTCATTGTAGTGTTTTGAAATCTAGCTTACAATGATATAGGGACCAGTTTCTAAAGTGTACATGTACCATGAAATTCATGGTATAGCTTTATATGCTATGGTAAATCAGATACCTATTTCTGTAAGATGCATAACTATTCATTCAAATTACTTCCCATTGATTTGAGCATGTTCTTCTTTGATGTGCTTCTGAAATATTCTTAAAGTATTTCGATAAATTTACAGTATTTTTGTCTGCTTATCAGAAAGATATGATATAGTAAGCTAGATGGTCATCGATGGAGTAGCAATCGGATAAATTAATACTGGTTATGTGAAAATGGCGGCAATTTTTATTTATATAAATTTTATATGAGTATCCATTGACCCTAAGGACAATACACTTGATCCAAAGGATTGGATGGTTTTCAGATCTTCTCAAAAACATGCTACTGTTTTATACTTTTTAGCTCCATGGTTATTCAAATTTAGGCTGGAAATCAATAGAACATAATAGAGGGTAGTTCAGAAAGATGCAGATGTTGACTCTTCACTATAGAAGTGAAATGTGCTTCTCTATTACTGCTTTATACTTTTATTGTGACAGAAGAAAACTATTAAATTCACAGAGAATAATCCACTAACTGTATTTAAATTAGAATAATAAAATTATAAACTCATGCAGTTGAAGGAAGCTATTTAGTTTGGCCATCAGGTATAATCTTGCCCAGATCAAGGACCCAAATCAAAGCACTCCTGATAAATACCTCTCCAACCTCTGCTTGAACTGTTGAGAAAAATCATTTTTCCATAATTATCAGCTGGAATTTGTGTTCTTGTTAATTTGAATCCATTGTTCTGTATCCTGCACTCTGGAATGAAGGGAACAGATCTTTGGGAATTAAGGAGTGCTACCATATTCAATCCCATTTGCTCAAAGTTAAATATACTAGCTCCCTCTCTCTCTCTTTACGGACTTAGTTTCTGGTTTCCTGATTATACTTAATGCCATCAAAGCACCCTGGCATAAGACAAAACTTTTCTAGCTTACCCTACAGCCTACCAGTAAATTGCTTTGTTCCAGTAGTGTTTATTCTAGCTCAGGGAGCTTTCCAAGGCTTAAGCAAAAGCCTTTCCCAGCCTTTTATTGACATCACTTTAGCCAAGGTTCGCTGGGGATAAGATCTGAGGAAAAATGTTCTACACATTAAGCAGAACAACACTGATATTTTCTCTTGGGTACTTAAAAAATAAAACAATACTTCCTGAGGCTAGCAAGAAATAAGAAAAATGAAAGGGAGCTCATCAAATATGAAATCCCAGACTGAGAAGGTTGTCCATTTGCTCAACATTCTGACCTATAGACAGACCACTGCAGCCTTTGGGTGCTGCCTTTCCTCACAAGATTTTGGTTGATCTCAAAAAGCTAACAGGGGTGGATCTGCTAGCACTTGGTTGAGGGAGGAGCCACAAAGAAATATAGGTAACCCTCTGGTTACAACCATTCATTCAGTGACCATTCAAAGTTACAGTGGTGCTGAACAAGGGGACTTATGACTGGTCTGCAAAGTTGTGTGGGTCATGGGCCCATTCTTATTTGCTAATGTTTAGGAGGACTTAATCACTAGTCCTCCCCCTCACATAATGCTTATTAATTTAATGGGGATGCTGTTAGGTTAGGATGCACACCAACACACACACATACAGAGTATATATATCCTACTCACAGAATTAACCAAAGAGCTCCATGGTTGGTTAGTTGACCCATGTTTGGCTAATTACATATTTATGTTTGGGAAGGAACTTTGTGCAGATTACCAAGTCAGTGATCTTTGGGAAAAGTACCTTTATAACAGCAAATAGTTTGGCTTATTTGAGTCAATAGGTGCTATTTGTTCATTAGGTACAACACACTGTACAGATACATTTCATAGCAAAACAGGTAAACTGACTTATTATTTTTTGTACATGATACAGTTAGATCAGATGCTGATGATGTGGGGCGTACTCTTTTTGGGCTATAATTACTTTGTCCAGCTCACCCAAATATATTCTGATATTTACTGATTATGCAATAAGAAGTGATGCCAATATCACTGTCAATCATATTAATGGAACAATGGCCATGGAAAGCAGTATGCAAATAGTTTGCCAGTCAGCTCCAATATTTCCTATTATTTTTAATCTGTATTTTGCCATAGACTCTATAATATAGAGAGCTTTCCATAATTTGGCATCCTTCAAGTACATTGGGAGTATTAATGCCTGGCATTCCCAGGCAGCAGGACCATGCTAATTGCTAACAGAGAGTACCAGAAATAAAAAGGAGATATCTATTTATATATCCAAATGAATATAGTTTATAGCCTGGCAAAGCTGGCTCTTTTGCTTGTCCAGTGCTGAAATGATCATGTTGTTTTGTAGCTAACTAGAAGTTGTTAATGAATCTACCTGCTGTAACGTGTAAAACTTTAAGCAGCAGAAGCCCTGGCTACCATATGGGCTGTGTGGAAGGACTGGAATATGGAACGTTTTTGACCAAATGGAAAATAATGTTATGTCTAAGCTGCACATAAAGCAAAGTTTAGGGTTACAGGATTGGAAACATTATGGACCGGAACAAATGGTTGGTTTAAACCCATCTCTCCCTACCAATTTACTTTAAGCACTGCTAAGTGCAGAAGAGGTTGGTTTTCATGATTCTGGAAGTATAGTTGTCATGTTGGTTGTGTGATACATTATATCTAGGTTATGCTTGAATATACAATATATACAGGTGGAACTCACATCCAAAATAACTTCTACTACCTTCAAGGACAGAACTCAGTCTGAATGTATTTATTTATTTATTTATTTTTATTCATTCATTCATTCATTCATTCATTCATTCATTCATTCAGCTTGTATGCCGCCCATCTCCCCCAACGGGTGACTCTGGGCGGCTCACAATAAAAAGAAAAAACACAGTTCTCTCCAAAGATGGCTAAAATCTATAAATAGTTAAAAAACATATTAAAAATGTGCTTTTGAATTCATGGGTGATATTTAATGTTTACGGGTCATTTGGAGGAACTTTTACTCTGGATGAATTTAATACATTCTATTTTTCAAACTGTGAGTAATGTTTGTATCAAGGGTGGCTCTGCTTTTTATATCCTGCGTGTGTCTGTAGAATTATTGCACACTCTCACACTATGCTACCTGACTAGTCTCAGCATTTGGATTCGAATAAAAAAGGATTTGAGTTTTATTCCTGCCAAAAGTTTGGCTTGAGATTTCAACCATAATTTCTTAGTTGTTGAGATGCAATTTGAGTTCATGCTTTAAAATACTTGCCAAAGTAATTTTGTATTTATTTTTGTGAATAAAATGTTCACTGTTAAAGTTGCATTGCAATTGTATTTTCTAATCTTTTCTGCATGGGATCTTTGTTTGAATATTTTCAACGAAATACACCTAGGAAATTACAAAAAAGAATGGGAGCCAATAAAAACGCTGAATTAGCACATTATAGAATAGGAGTCATAACACCCTGGGGGCAAAGCTAGCTGAAGACACTGAATTGCTATGTTGTAGTTCAAGACAACCTTTCTAACTGATAATCTTCAAATTGTTGGAATAGCATATTTATGGAATCATAGTTGGGGAACAGTGCATGATTAGGCCAAGAGAACGAGAGAGACAAGAAGGGAAATGATATAACATTGTACCAAGCCGTTAGAAATGATGCTAGGGTATGGTTTGTGGAATCTTGCTTAATTCTGAAATAAGAAGTGAGATATAACAGCTTGTTTATTACTTCAGAAGTGACCTTCCAAGTATTGTTGAATTACAACATTCTAAGAGCCATAATTGGTGAGTCCCTTGTCTGAAATTCCAGCCCTGCCCAACATCTGAAAAGCCTCCAGTCATGCTTTTCACTGGTTACTTTATGCACTGCATTTTTTTCCTTTCCCATTGAGCCATCAACCAAGCGAACCTTTAAAACTTTTCTTGAAATTATTGGTTGACCAGTCAATTTATCAATCACTAGGGGGTAGCAAAGAGTGGGTTTTTTTTCTTTTTTTTTGCCTCTCTTGACTGCCATCTAATTGCCATCCAGATGTTTGTACCTGAAATGCAGCAGTGAATAAATACTATTGAACAGCTGGAGTCTGAGGAAGGGATTTCACTATGGTGATTGGTGTGGCAGCTGTAAATTTCCCTAAGGACATCGTATGAGGAGAAGACATCAGTGCTTCTCTGGGGGTGGCAGACACTGGGAAGGGAATACACTGCCAGGCAGCTTACAGAAATACAAGAGTTATGATAACACTTTCCATTACATGTACAGTCAATTTCAGAACTGTTCTCTCTGGGTTGACCCATTTTCCAGTCAACCAAACCATTTTTTAAGTAGCTGTGTCAGCTGGAGTTCTGATCTCCTTTGCAGCCAAAAGAGGGCTGAATGGCGATGAAAAGATCAGAGACCAGATTGAAGATAATCATCCCACAGGAATCTCACCAGCATGGAGGATGTTGTTTCAGTCTGCCTCCCCAAAGCACATCAGCACGCCCCCTGCCCCCATTGCCTGCACACAGAGACTCAAGGTGGGATATTAGGGAAAACACCACTTCCAGTATGTAATATCTTAAGCCATCCTCAGGCTGTTTCAGCTGCAGGAAAACAGGTATAGGTATAGGTATAGGTATGCAGACATGTGCTTGAGAAAAGAGCCATGCCCCATCCTCACATCAGGACAAGGAGACTGTATGGATTCAGATGATAAAACTGAATCATGAGAGGGCTCAAAATCGGTTGGGCGTTGTGCTTTCATCATCAAGAGTCAAATGTATAGGAGGCTTTCTGAGTCATTTGGTGGTGTAGAAAGCTATGTGTCCATAGACACATTTTTCTTTTTATATGCTCTGAAGCTGACATTCAAAACAGTTTCCAGGAATAAGCTTTAGCTTAATGTTAAGCTCTGTTATTCCTGGAAAGTTCTGAGTATTCATCCTGATGCTTCTGTGAATGAAAGGGCTTCTTTCATTCACAGAAACTCTGGAATCTAGTGAAGGATCCAGCCCCATGGAGCCTGGTAGTTGAAGTAATAGGTTTTAAACTTCAGATTTACGAGGCTGAATTGGAGCTTAATCCCTAGTCCCAGAGGTGTATTTCCAAAATTATTATGGTGCCTAGAACATCTTTCGGAATAATCTTGGATTACATCTCTTATATTTTGGAACATTGGGCAGTAAAAGTAAGATTGCAGATCCATGCTCAGAATGTGGTGCATACTTCATGTAGCTATGGTTAGATTTGATTTCACAGAAATACTTTGGAGTGCCTATGGCCATGAACACAGCACCTGTCTGCAATTCTTTAATGCAGCTGTATCTTTTCTTGAGATAATGTAAAGGCTGCGGAAGGCAGCTACCCAGTCCTGGCAAAAGACACAACTGTTTTAAAGAGTGGCAGTGGGGATGTGATTTAAAGAAGCACAACTTCTTTAAAGAGTCCTTGGGTGGGGGTGTGGTTTTTCTCCTTTGTCCTCCTTCCAAGCTTCTTTAAAGCTACCGTATATAAACACGGAACCAAACCTCCCCCTCACTAGCACTGATGAAGTTGCCTAGTCGGATAATGAAATGTCTGCAAGCAAACAACCAAGCTCAGAGAGCACCAAGGACTCCACACAACTGCAGATATTCTCTTCTATTGAAACTTATGAAACTGCCCTGCATTCTTTGTAAGTATGCATAGGCTGTGTACTTACATTTCACTCTGCTGAAATCAGGAAGGTAGATGTGAAGTTGCCTTCCCGCAACCGCCTTGGCCTCAAAACCAAATGAAATCAGACCAAACCACACTGTATGGTGACATTTTAATTTTCACCTTTGTTGTGTGTGCTGTGCCTTTTTGGCATTTGCCAAACTTCCCAAAGGAGTGATATGACGTTTCAGGAATGATGTGACTTATTTCAGTGGCAGATATTGGATGCATTAGTTAGGACCAAAAGCCACACTGTCGTTCATATCACAGCTGGAGTTTAATGCTGTTTATAAAAGGGCATGGTCCAAACAACAGGAGGTTTCCGTAGAGGAATCATTTAAGCAAGTTTGGAGTCTGAGTTCATCTTGTTCTAGAGTTAAAAAGCAAAAAGCTTGGCCTTTCTTTTCTACCTGCTGTTTGCTGCACTGGCCTGCCATCTAGTGGGCTCTAAAGGGTTTGAGCATCATTGATGGTGAAATAAAGGATGCAACCTGTTAAAACAGGAATGGGTTTTTTCCTGTGAAAATAATTATTTTTCTGGCGTGCAAAAGGCAATGCAGCAAGCTTCTTTGTGAAACTGTGTACCACTCTTGAAATGTTGTATTCGCTTATTTGGGAATGAACCGACCTCGGGAACACTTACGCTGAGAGACACGTTTCAGAATAGCACTCAAATATCCAAATTATAAAAAGGAATGATTCCTTCTTCAATACGACGAAGCTGGTGTGCACTGCGGATTATGTAAGGTAGCACCACTGAAAAAGCTCTAGACTTGTGCTGCACTTCAAGAAATAATGAATATGAGAAAGTACTTCAGATGATAACCAGACCTTGTGGGAAAAGCCAACAGCACACAGTGACTTCACTGCACAAAGGTCACCATCATCATGCGTCCCAATGTAATAATCATTACATTGTAATACAAGTAATAATGTAATACAAGTAATAATCACAGCATTTGCATGAAGTTGCAAATTTTTCATCATCTGTTTTCCACATGCTCATGAATACAGCCGCTCATGAATACAGCCCTTAAAACCCCCAGATTACAGCCATTTAAAGTATTAAAAGTTAACCATGATGCATGCTTACAATAGGCATAATTCAGTTAATCTAGGAATTAAAATGGCCCAACATGTTGCCAAATTTTGCACCAGATGCAGATTCCAGATTCTTTTCAATGGCAGTCCGCTGAACAACACAAATGACTGTGTCAGAACTCAGAACTTGGAAAAAGCAGTCTACACACCCAATGTAATTAGCACATCTAGTAAGAATTCAGTGACCATACGTCGTTTATTATAAAGGACAGTCCTTTATTCCAGAAAGCTCTCCTTTAGATTTATTTATTTTTCAAAAACTCACTTTTGTCCTTTATTTTGGTCATTTAACTTTTGCTGTACAAATAGTACCACTTAACACACAGTCTTTCACATTCATGTGAAAAATATGGAAATGGGATTGTCTTTTTAAAATAAATTTACACATACTGCTTGATTTTAGATATTTTTATTAGAATATACATTTTCGTAAAGTTTTTCTTGGTTTTGCTCTTGAATTTTCCTTTGTAAAGCAAAGTTATAAACATAAACAATTAATTTTTTCTATCCTAATGAACCTCTTTCAGATTGCCCCTTTTTCAGGTTTGTCCTTTATTTTTTCCAATAAAATATGGTCACTGTACGTAAGAGTCAATGAGCATCCTCAAATTATGAATCTGACCTTTACAAGAAGTGCAATGCTTCAGTTTGTTTTACCCTACCTAGGATTTCACACTATTCTCCCCATCCAATAATAGCTCAAAATTTCTCTTCTACCTTCATAAGATTAAATGAAAATATGAAATATGGTGGGGCATAGTCCACCTATTGATATCTCTGT
Organism: Liasis olivaceus; assembly: GCA_030867105.1. NCBI lineage: Eukaryota > Metazoa > Chordata > Lepidosauria > Squamata > Pythonidae > Liasis > Liasis olivaceus. Next base: position 136,226,192 of record CM061350.1, on the reverse strand, counting down.
TGTCCATATCTCCAGGTGGCCTCTCTCACCCTATTGGTGCTGAACAATGTAAGGAAAACAATGGCTATGCCTGCTCAATTAATCACAATATATTTAATGAATCCAATATTCTGGGTTCACAAGATGCACTGAGCTATAAACTAATCACATTAGCTGAGTTCACACAAAAGTCTAGACTAGCTACTTTTTGATGCAGTGTGCAAACACAGCTGGTAAAATTATGAAAATTGCACAGGCCAGTATGAAAGAGCGGAGACGGCCCACCATTACTTTCCAAGTTCTATTCATCAGCAGCAAATGATTAATATATTATAACACAGCGTAGGGTAGCATAGCATAGCACAGTATAGCCAATTCATATTCCCTCAAAATGGCATCAAATGAAACCATGGTTGATATTGAATAGTCCGCCAGCAATAGACATCTGCTAGGGCAGGGGTGCCCATGGCTTGCATGTAGGTCCAGAAGTCAATTTCCGCCTCCCAATACCTTCTAACTGCAACACTGAAACTTGGCAGCAAAATAGTTGACTGTTTTGTGTTGCAATATTTGCTTTCTTGCTTTCTTGCGTTCTTGCATTCTTCCTTTCTTGCTTTCTCTCTCTCTCTCTCTCTCTCTTCCTTGCTTCCTTGATTTCTTTCCTAGAAATGGGAGTGAGATGCTTCTGGAAGTAAAGCACTTACCTTCAGTTCATCTGGTGTAGGGGCAAATCTAGGATTATAAAAATCTGAATGGCCACTGGCTAGCATTAAGGATATACATATATATCTAACTTTGTGCTGCCATCAGATTGCTTTGTACTGTGGTTATTATAACTTTAAATAGCCCAAATCTGTACTAGAGAAAGTAAGCTCAAAAGTCAGACTTGTAAAAATCTAATCAGTTCATCCAACCCCACAAATGTCACTGTACACTCTTTTTCTTTTCTCTCCACATTTATTGGCTTGAGTGCCGTTGGCATTTATACAACATGCATACCTGGAATGATTCACACATGACTGCAACTTTAGTACTTTGTCTACACCTTCTAATTTAATCTGGGACTCTATGCCCCATTTTCAGCGCATTTAGTCGCAAAATTTTTGTGACTGCAATTCTTTGCTGCTTTTGCTTCATCTTCTGCACAGTCCAGTTCAAATAGATCTAAGAGTACTTTTCATAAGCAGTTCTCAATTCTTAATTACATAAAAATGATTGCCGTTCAATCTTACATCACATATATTCTCTGTGATATATTTTACTTAGACTTGTTTCCAGATCTGAAATGTATAAGGCATCTTTGATTCTTAAAATGAACACCTCTTCTTTGCCTAATTCACAGTAGAATTTCACAGAGCTTCTTCTGGCTGAGGTGATCTTTTGTCTGTTAGCCAAGTAAAAGGTAGATTTACAATCATTCTGTTTGGCAAACCTGTCTTTCTCTTTAATGAAAGCAGAAGTTTCTGCAGATTCAAAACAGACACCATTTGGTGGCCCATTTGTTCCTGCATTCACTGTGTTATGTTCTTTCTGGCCTTTTCTTATATTGACCTGAAGCGAGTCATCACTTTTGGAATGCAATCTACTAGGCTTGTCTTGTCTTCTTTCCAATGATAACTGGGTTGCAAAATGATCCAAGCCATTGTAAATGAAGCATTTCTTCCTTTTCTTCTGGTCTTACAAGCAGATGCTTGACTGAGAGATTTTGCTGTTCAGTATTATGCAGTTTACAGTCTTGCAAGCAATTGATCACAAAATGAAAACTTGCTTCCTTGATCATTTCATCACTACTTGGTAATTTCTAGGCAATAGATTAAAAAATGAAGGCAGGACTATCTTGTTGTATAGGCAAGTTTTGTCTTTCAAGCTGACTTGCAATGTCTTTTATCTGATGTATATGCAGATTTAGATTCCCACTTTGCCTCCTCCAGACACTTCTCACATACCTTTATGAAAAGATGCACTTTGGAGATTTTTTTGTCATACAAGTCTGGGAGGGTTTCCCAAATGTCTTTGGCTTGATTTAAATCCCTTCAATGCACAGTAGTGGAGTCACTCATTACCAGACAGATCATCCCAGGTGTTCTGTTTTGTGTCCCAAGCACTTTGATCCTGCCTTGCTTCCATAGGTCTCTCCTTATCCAGCACAAAGATGATTCATTGAGACTTCAGAACATCATGAATGACCAGAAGGCAAATGTTGGTCCTTCAAGCTTCTCTACTTGCTGAAACGTTCCTGTCTTCATTTTTGAAAGTTGCTTACATTCTTTTTAATGTTTCCATTAGCTGCTCAGGAAACTTACCATTTCTTTCTGCTTTATGAACTTCTTTGCACCTTTACTTCACTAGAGCCCATAAGCATGTTGGAGGTTTAAATGTTCTCTGGATTAAATGTTTAAATGTTCTATGTGTGCCTGTGAGAGTTCCCGAGACCAGCAATCTGACCCTGAGGAATGATTAGTGGTGAAGCAGATTTTATAATTCTAATAGAAATGAGCTTTATTTACATGAAATATATGGTGGGATTGGGCAAAGCTAAGCACCTAGCTATATATACCCTATCAGAATCAAAAAGAATAAGTGCTCTGTGCGCATGTGCCTGAGTGGGAAGATGGAAGAAGGAGTCCTCTGAGATTAAAAATCTCTTAGACAAAGAGTTCACAGGGTGATAGGCAAAGAGGGGATACAGAGTAATTCCTTAACTTTCTATCTAAGCTCTACGGCTCCCTTGTGATCAGTAGGTCATGAAGTGCTGAAGAGTCTGTGCCACTGGATTCACACCTCCAATAACAAACACATAAAGGTCTACTACAAAGATCTTGCCCATATCCTCTTGGCCCATAAGATGAAGACAAACTATTATTGGGGTTGTTTTAATACTTTATGGCTTAAGTCCCCAACATGGAGCCCTTGGGTATCAATTTTCTTGAGGATGGCTTTCTTCAAGCTTTCTTGTCTTCACCTGATTTTTAAATAAATACACACACACACACACACACACACACAGAGTACTGTGCAAAAGTTTTAGGCAGGTGTGAAAAAATGCTGTAAAGTAAGAATGCTTTCAAAAATATATATTCTAATTGTTTATGTTTATCAATTTATAAAATGCAAAGTGAGCAAACAGAAGAGAAATCCCAATCAAATCAATATTTGGTGTGACCACCCTTTGCCTTCAAAACAGCGTCAATTCTTCTAGGCATACTTGCACACAGTTTTTGAAGTAACTCAGCAGGTATGTTATTCCAAACATCTTGGAGAACTAACCACAGATCTCCTGTGGATGTAGGCTGCCTCAAATCCTTCTGTCTCTTCATGTAATCCCAGACAGACTCAATGATGTTGAGATCAGGGCTCTGTGGGGGCCAAACCATCACTTCCAGAACTCCTTGTTGTTCTTTACACTGAAGATAGTTCTTAATGACATTGGCTGTATGTTTGGGGTCATTGTCCTGCTGCAGAATAAATTTGGGGACAATCACACGCCTTCCTGATGGTATGGCATGATGGATAAGTATCTGCCTGTATTTCTCAGCATTGAGGACACCATTGATCCTGACCAAATCTCCAACTCCATTTGCAGAAATGCAGCCCCAAACTTGCAAGGAACCTCCACCATGCTTCACTGTCACCTGCAGACGCTCATTATTGTACCACTCTCTAGCCCTTCAGCGAACAAACTGCCTCCTATTACAGCCAGATATTTCAAATTTGGACTCATCAGTCCAGAGCACCTGCTGCCATTTTTCTAAACCCCAGTTCCTATGTTTTCGTGCGTAGTTGAGTCGCTTAGCCTTGTTTCCACGTCAGAGGGATGGCTTTTTGGCCACAATTCTTCCATGAAGACCACTTCTGGCCAGACCTCTCCAGACAGTAGATGGGTATACCTGGGTCCCACTGGTTTCCACCTGTTCTGTGCTGATGGCACTGCTGGACATCTTCCAATGTCAAAGGGAAGTAAGCATGATGTGTCTTTCATCTGCTGCATTAAGTTTCCTTGGCCGACCACTCTGTCTGTGGTCCTCAACATTGCCCGTTTCTTTGTGCTTCTTCAAAAGAGCTTGAACAGCACATCTTAAAACCCCAGTCTGCTTTGAAAGTTTTGCCTGGGAGAGACCTTGCTGATGCAGTATAACTCCCTTGTGTCTTGTTGCTGTGCTCGGTCTTGCCATGGTGTATGACCTGTGACATGAAACTGTCTTCCATAACCGCACCTTAGTAGCAGAGTTTGGCTGTTCCTCACCCAGTTTTAAGCCTCCTACACAGCTGTTTCTGTTTCAATTAATGACTGGGTTTCAAACTACATATGAAATTGATGTTCATTAGCACCTGCTTGGTATAATTGGTTAATCATACACCTGATTCTAATCCTACAAGATCCCTGACTTTGTGCAAGTGTACAAAGTGTGCAGGTGTAAGAATTGATGCTGGTTTGAAGCCAAAGGTAGTCACAACAAATATTGATTTGATTTAGATTTCTCTTCTGTTCGCTTACTTTGCATTTTGTAAATTGATAAACATAAACAATTACAATATATATTTTTGAAAGCAGTCTTACTTTACATCATTTTTTCACACCTGCCTAAAACTTATGGAAAAAAAGAAAAAGAAATGGAATGAGTACAATGCAAAACAAAGCACCAGCTTTAAGTATAACGTGAGTATGAAATGTATATATGTCTGATTTCTCCATATCTAGAACTGATTCCAGACAATGTTCAACATGCAATTTGGCATATGTGTACAAAAATATGCTTCTTTAGATTTAAAACCACTGACCAACTCCATGTGCTGTAACTGTAGAGCAAAATAAACCAAAACAAGACTAAAAGCCACTGTAGCATTTATTAAATAACCAGCTATATGAAGTCCCAACCTAGATTAGTCATTTGCTTTATAACCCACTCACATATACTTCATAACGTAAGAGGCTAGAATCAACACCTACCTAGCCACCTCTGAGTCACCTGCTACAATATTCTTGAGCAGATAAGAGCTCCTCAGGGATCCTTGATCTGCTGAATACATTAAACTGCTTTTAAATTCTAGAATAAGACAGTATTGATATAGTCTATGAAAAACATAAGCGTGGCAGGTTGTCTTTATGAAGGCAGCATGATGGCTTTTCCATTAGGTTAGATTTTAGTTCAGGAGCAAGCAACCTGGCATCCTCTAGAAATTTGGGCTGTGCTTCCCTGCTCCCTTCCCATTAGGTATAGTCATGGGCTGATGGGTCACACAAAGCCAATCATACTATGTGTCGGCCTACTGGGGTAAACCAGATGAGTTAATTCTACTTTATTGTAAAGCTACATTGACAGAAACCTGCAAGTCTGAAAGTACAATTCTCCCTCCTGTCACATTTACAGCCCAAGAAAATAGGGAGGGTCTCTTCTGAGCGTCTTGCCCCACCCACTATCCAGCTGTGGGCTATGCCGTCTCTTATCTGACCATTCCCTAGGTGACATCTTTTCGCCCTGCCTCCCAAGATCTTTCCCACATACCATTGCATTATGTGAACCCACGGTAGGAAAAGCACTAGCAGGGTTTGTGCTAAGGCTGGGTCCCCCTAAGCACTTAATCACAGCACAACCATTCCTTGACAACTGCATTGAGATTTGGCTGGAATGACATAATGGGAACAAAACAATTAATGCTGCTGTTGTTTTCCGTCAACTCAAGGATGGTTGGAAAGCTCTTCAGTTCAGCAGGAAGAAAAAGTCCTAAAACTGGAAGCTAAGAGTTAGATTGTACTTTGAGTAATTGTATTATTACTTCATCAGTGGGGACAAAATACCTGAGTTTGCAGATGGACCTGATTAGTGCAAAACTGTCTGTCAAAGAAGATGGAGAATCACTGAATGCGCCAATGTCACATGTATGCTACTTTAGTAAGTTCCAGGAGTTACTTCTGCTAGAAGATTGATCTACCCTGCTTCAGTTTGCATGCCTCCTAGCTTTTTGTTAGATTAAGAGACTTTACTCTGTTGATCAAGTAATGTTCACCTTGTTTTCTGATGTAATTTTGCTTGATGACATTTTTATTTCACTAAAGGCTATTAGGCGAGATCAGTCTGAATTACAGTTTATACTGCTCTTGCAGCATTTTTCACCAGTTTCCACAAAATGTTTGCAAGAGAGCAATCTAAGGGGAAAAAACTCCAGAGGAGACTAAAAATCTCTTTAAATGATATTTTGTGTGAGGCAATTAATAAACCTGCTTGTTACTGCTAGAGAAAGACAAGAAAGGGGGGGCATAGAACATATTCTCTAAACAATACTTTCTGCCCCCATGAGTGTACTGAATGAATGGGAAGTATGAAGTAAATAAAGAAAATATGTCAGAGCTACAGCAGAGACACTTCTTTGGAGAGAGGGAAGCAACGATGCCACCATTCTTCTAAGCCTGCTTTAGTAGAGCTGTGTAGTGCTTCAGATTCAAAGGGAAGATGGAGTATTGGAACATGTAGAGATTTTTGTGCCTATATTTCCCTAAGCCCAATGAATCTTTTCCTGGAATGCTCTGCAGCTTGGAGGCAATTGCAGGCAGGTGCTACATGAGTAGCAAGTTCTTAACCAGGTTTTTCCTTTGGATCCAAAGTAGTGCAAACCCTAATGCTTAGTTTAGAGCTGAAGCTTGGCTTGGCTTCTTTACTCTTTCACTGACCCAAGTACTAACTGGACATTAACAACTGAATGGTTTTATTTCCAGATATTAGCATCACTGACCTCTGCTTCTAGGAATCCCAATACTTAGATGAAACCCTCCACATAGCACACTAATGCTCCCATCCTTTCTCATCTCTGTTTTCAGAGATATATAGGAATAGACTTTTTCTCCAACAAACTTTACAAACTACATCAGTGGCAGGACACTGTCTAAAAGAACATGCTAAAAAACCCTCGAAGCTATCCTGGCCCAAGCATCTGTTTTTGCTATGTTGAATTAGCAGGGCCATAACTTCATTACAGTGGAGCTTCAGATTCAATAAAGTCGACATAATGTTGGCATAAATGTTCTTTCATAGATGATAATCTTGTGGAGGAGAAATCCGTTAACAAAATCAACAGCAAATTAGACAACTATTGTCTTTATTGTATGAGACATCAGATGTATTGCAGAAATGATCAAGAATCCCCTGGCATAAAACAAATTTATTATACTTGGCCTACTGTGGACAGTTCTAGTTATTATGCCTCAACATAGATATTATAGAGCCAGAAAATGTATAGAAACAGCCAGCCAAAATTATCAAGAGGTTAGAGCAATGCTCTGTGATGAAAAGTTTACATGTCTAGAACTATGTAGTTTAAAAAAAGGCAACATGGAGGATAATGTAATACAGACATAATAAAGTATAAAATGATACCCCCCAGGTTAATAAAATATATGCACAGGCCTATAAAGTATCAGCAAAACTTCAATATTTAAGATAATTTGTATTCTTAAAGATAATATTTTGGCATTTAAAATAACAGGTTGTGTTGCACAATATTTTTAATGTGGACAAAACAAATGATTGAACTTGGGCTAAAATATAGCATTCAGCTTTGTATCTGAATTCCTATTTGGAATAGGAATTCCAAATTTGGCTTTGGGAGATTTTGAGTTTTGCCTAGGGTTTTGTTTTTTACTATTTGCAATCATATATTAAAAAAAACAAAAACAAAACTCTACTTTGCCAGATTGTTTTTCTTACTGAATGCCATGCAACACACAACAGCTGTCCCCTCTCTTCTGTTCTTCCAGACCTTGGGGTAGGATGGATGGGACCCCTTTGTTGTACAGTTTTTGTACATGTTATGTATTCATTGATCAGATGCTAACTTGTCTGTATACATTGTGTTGTGTTTTTATTTTGTTATTTGTTTGATATTGCGAGCTGCCCAGACTTGTTTTGGAGGTGGGCAGTGCCTAAATCTGAATGAATGAATGAATGAATGAAAACAATACATAAAGCTGTATCAATGCATCTTACAATATTCCAAACCCAGGTATCTAGTAGACTAGTAACATACTATGCCCAACACTATTAGGATACCACCTGGGCATAATATATTAATAATCCCAAATGATCTATGTGAGGGTTCCTCTCTAATTGCACTTCCATTTTGTAACTACTGATTTAGAATATCTTAACAGTACCATATACATTTTATAAATTCTTTGGGCCATTCTAGGATATGTACTTTCTGGATTACAAAACCTACTGCAAACTGACTAGAACTAAAGTTATCAGCTGCATCTTTAGTAGCAGCCTGGCTTACATAAATTCATATTTTTAAAAATAAAATAAAAATGAATATGGGGTTGCCTGTGATTGGCAATTCCATAAATGGAAGAGTTCTTTTTGTTGAAAAGACACCTGGACTGAGCAGAAACTTCCACTGTAGAAAGGGAAGGGATGGGGGTGGTAATCTTTTCTTCTCATGCAACTCTTGAGGTCTACCATAGCAAGAATTTTCGATATGGGCTTTTTTTGAAGCACTGTGTTTCTTTGGATCCAGCCCAGTATGACCTACTACTGTTATTTCAGATCAATGGCTGTCAAAGTCATATTTATTGTGGCCAACTGAAAAGTTGGCAAGCCAAAGTAATTCATTATACTAATATTTTGTGACACTGGTTGGATTCACACATTGCCAATGAGACCTGTTTGATTTTGGCTTAGTGTAATCTGATAGCTGAGCCAAAACATTTCAGATAAGACTATCTTCACCTGGGTCATGAAATCAAAATTGTTTCTGGATGAATCTATCTCAGTTTAATAAGCCAAGGCACGTACAGGGCTTCTGCTCGATGTTCACGAGAGCTTCACACTTGTGTTGTTCCTTTTTTTTTCTTTTTTAAAATAGTTTTTATTAAAAGATTTTATATATATAATCAGAAATACATCCAAGGAAAAATATAGTAAATGTGAAAAAGAAGAAAAGAAAAGAAAAGAAAAGAAAAGAAAAGAAAAGAGCAGAAGATCTGAAAAAAATATAAAGAAGTGGCTTCTGATATTTCTTTCAGCAGTTATACATACAATTCTAATCAAACCTCTCTCTTGTTAAAGTCACGTCCTCGGCCTCTTTAGGTATTAATGCTATATTGGCCTCTTTCCAGCTGTCAGGAATCTTTCTATCTTTCTATTCTGTAAAATAATATTCATTGTTTGTTGTAAAGGTTGTAAAAGTTTATCCTCAAATCATTTATAGTAAGAGACCAGCAGACCATCTGGACCAGGTGCCTTTCCTGTTTTAGTCTTTTTAATAGCTTCACAAACTTCCCTTATTATTATAGGTCCATTCAAAATTTGTCTCTGATTCTCTGTAATCTTCCATAAATTCTGTTTATGTAAATATTCATCTACGTTTTCCTAGGACATTTCTTGACCTTTAAATAAAGTAAAGTAATACTGGTGAAACACTTTTCGCATATTTGTATTATCTGTTATAACCGTATTTCCTTCTTGTAACTTTAGTATCACTTTTTTTTCTTTTTGCAGTTTATATGCCAACCATTTCCTTGGTTTATTTGCAAATTCAAAATTCCTTTGTTTTGCATAATTCATCTTTATTTCCATCTCTCTCACTGTTAACATAGATAACTGCCTCTGTAGAAGCTTAGTTTGGTGGGTAATAATTGTCCTCTCTGGGGACTTTTTTTAACCTCTTCTTCCTTTTTTTAAAATCTCATCCAAAATCACTTGTATTTTCTCTTGCCTTTTCTTTTTAAATTCACTGGTACATTGTATAAAATATCCTCTTATAAAAACTTTCTTTGCATCCCAAACTGTTCTTACTTCTGTGCCTTTATTAAGATTATTCTCAAAAAATTCTTTTAACTTCTTTTTGCAATTCTCCACTACTGTTTCCTTTTGCAACAACATCTCATTCAATCTCCATCTGAAAGAGCCATTTTTCTTTTTAAAAGTTAAAGTCACTGGGATGTGGTCTGAGAAAGTCTTTGGTAATATCTCCACTTTATGAATATTAGTAGCCAAAGTCGTAGAGATCCAAATCATGTTCTTTTCAAGAATAAATGTCTTTCAGAAAAACAAGTATATTCTTTTGAGTCACCATTTTTATAACTCCATACATCAACAAGCTCCAAATTGTCCATTAAATCAAAGAAAACCTTTGGTAGTTTGCCTTGTGTATTTTTAATATTTTTTTCAGAAGTTCTATATTTTTGTGGGGAAACCACCCCATTCCAATCTCCCAGGAGACACCAATTTTCATACAGAAAGTTCAATAGTTCTATAAGTCCTTTATAAATGCTGTTTTATGTTCATTTGGGGCATAAATTCCCAATACCAAAGTCTTAGCCCCCTGTAGATTAACTTCCACCTCAACTTATCTGCCATAAGCATCAGTCAATATAAGTTTTGGACATAGTTGAGAATTTATAAACAAAACAACTCCATTTCTTTTCTTTTTTTTTTTTTTTCCATTCCTGCTGAAATAAATTCTTCACCCAAATTTTTGTGACTCAAATATTTTAAATCCTTTTTCTTAATATGCATTTCTTGTAAGCAAATCACATCTTATTTTAACTTTTTCAAATAATGATTTTTTTTTCTCTTTTGAGGAGCATTTCCTCCATTTATATTCCACATTAAGTATTTATAATCCATAGTTAAACAAAAATTTTAGAAAAATCAATAATGTGGTAGCATCTTCAGTGTCCTGTTGTATCTATTGTGGCATTTGTTTGGTCACATCTGTCATTGTCACTTCCATTTTCATTTCCTCCAATTCTTTGAATTTTCCCAAGAAATCTCTTGCTTTCTGCACAGAGTTCAGTCTGAATCTCTGCTGTTTAAAAGTAAAAATCACCCCTTCTAACTTATCCCATCTAAATGGAATCTTTTTCTATTTGAGTTTGTCTGTCAGAAATAAATGTTTTCTCTTGCACAGTATTCTAATTGGAATTTCCTTAAGTACAATTACATCTGTATTATCAATCCTCAATCTGGTATTAAATCCTCAATCTAGTATTAAAATGCTACTTCAAAACTTGATCTCTAATCTTCTTTCTGACAAAGTGCACAAGGACATCCCTTGGAACATCTTAATTTTGCAAATCATGTATTGATCCTGTAAACCTTATCAATCCCTGCCTCTGGGTCATCTTCATCCCAATTCTAAAAGTTAGACAGAGACTTAATAATCTTTTCTCTGATATCTTCCCCTTGGCCTTCTGGAATTGCTTTAAATCTTAAACAAAATTCTTTTTCTCTCAGTTCCAGTAATGCCAAGTTATCCAGATCTTTCTCTATCTCTCTGTTTATAACTTCTGTCTTACTTTCCAAAACTTCTACTTTGTAATTAATTTGTTTTACATCTCCAGCCAATTGTCCTACAGATTCTTCAATCTTCTTAACTTCCTCTTTCATATCCTTTTTTATCCCTGCAAATCCTTCTTAAAAGCATCCAAACTATTGGCAACTATTTCAGTCATCCTCTTGCGAAATACCTCAAACATTTTCTGCAATAAATCTGGTGTGATGCCCTTATCTGTAAGTTGTTCTAGTGAACCTCTCCTATTTTTGCTGCTTTTCTTATGGTTGCCATTGTAATGAAGTGAAAGTACAACAGTTACTAGGGTGAAAGCTTCTCCTCCCCCCCCCCCCCCCCCCCGTTTTGCTTTTCTCTGTCTTTAACATGTTAGTCCCCAATTAGCTCTCCATAGCTACAGTCAAACAGTCTGGCTCATGTTACCCTTATCTTCTTATTTTGTAAAATCCACCAATTATCTACTTTCCTTAATAATAAACAATCAGCATACCCAGGAAGGTCTGGTCTGTCTGTCTAGTTAATTTTATTATTTTCAAAGGTACTTTTGTCAAAGAAAAAAAAATTCTTTTCTTTTCTAAAATTACTGTTTGCTTTATCCATTTAAAACTTCCCTAAATCACAATCTCATTAAGCCTTTTGCTTTTAAATCAAAATCATTTAAGATAGTATTTTTTTCCTCTTCTTAATTCCAAAAAGAAGGCAACTCACCAATGTCTTTATTCTTTCCTGCCATTCGGAAGATTTCTCTTAAGTCGTAAATTAATTGCATCCAAAAGTGTTTAAGAAAGTGAGGCTTTTGCAGGTCAAGGGTCCATAAAGGCTACATAGCGGTTTTGAGCATGATGGTAATCCCTCGGCTCCCAAGCCACTTAATCCACAATCAACTGCAAGAAACTCCATTCCTGCAGTCTCCTTGCAAGGAGCAGCTGTTCAAAGCACTAGTGGGCAAATCCCAACCTCTCCTTCTCCAGGGAGAATTTCGCTGGGCAGAATTTGTTGTCTGGCCACCTATCTTCACCGCTGTTCCTTTTTTTCTTTTCTGACTACTGCAATAAGCCAGTTGTTCTTCAATTAGTTATTGTTTCCCATTACATTTCAAATAGAAGCCAATTTCAAAAAATTACCTTTTTTTTTCTTGTTTTGTACCTTGTTATACTGTTATACTGTTTTGTGCATTTGTGTTGTTGCCGACAATCCTTCCCTCCTCATTCTTGGTGAACTACAACTAACTATACTACTAGAGCTAGTTGCAGTTCACCAAGAATGAGGAGGGAAAGACTGTTTGCAAGAACACATGTACAAACAGTAAATTGATTCAGGCTCTCATTCTGACTCAGATCTCTGTTTAACATAGCAAATTATTTATGTAAATTAATATATGTAGATTTAGAGACATTGAACAGAAGAGATGAACTCATTATTATGACTTTGATAAGTGTTGCTTCATAGCAATATGCCACATCTAACTAATCTGACTTCTCTCAAAAAAGCTAAACAAGGTTGTATCAATTTAGGTTTATGGATAGACCAGCAGGACATTACTGAGCTATAGACAGGAAAATCAAAGAACAGCTTGTAAGAAGGCAATAGCAAATGACTTCTGTATTGTTGCCAAGAAAAGTAAGTGGATGTTTCCAGATGATCATTAGGGCTCAAATCAAACTTGAAGGAACCTTCATTTTTATTTCCTGTTACTCGTTACAGCTGAAAATGAGAAAATAATCAAGGAATGCTAGTTTGGGCTAAATTTATTCACTAGAATGAATTGTATACCCTTTCTAATTCTTTAATCTAAATACTAGGTTTCTTTATATACTTAGCCAGCTTGATATGCTTTTGCTATGTAAATCCAGATTCTACAAGCGCTACAGTACTATTAGGGAAATGATAACTATTCCCACAGGAAAACAGATCATCATCAGATATAATTGAAAACAGGGTTTTATTGTTTTAATCATTATCTAAAAAGGAAAGTTTCTAATTGAATTCAGATTTTTTGACTCCTGTGATCTATGATAAATTGTCTAAATCATCTGTTCTCATGTTTTTCCTTCAGCTACATTGTGTGCATGTTTAATTGGAAGCAAGCCTTACTGAATATAATAGAACTTCTAAGTAAATATGCAGTTGATATGATTCTAGGATAGTGTTTTTAGCACCAGGGATCCTAAATTTTGCCCAGTTAGTAGCTCCTAGTAATTCATATAGCTGTTCTGAGCCTGATATATAACTGATTTCTTGGAAGTAAGTCCAATCCTGTGCATGATTGCTTAGAAGGAAATCTCATTTTGAGCAAGGTGACTTGTTTAGGGCTACTATATCTGGGCAGCAAAAATCTAAATGACTATTAAATGGGAGCAAAAACAGTGAAAACTGTAACTCTGACGACCTCAAAAACGACAGAATGATCTCAGTGCGTATCCAAGGAAAACCATTCAACATCACAGTAATCCAAGTCTACGCCCCAACCACTGATGCCGAAGAAGCTGAAGTTGACCGGTTCTATGAAGACCTACAAGACCTTCTAGAACTAGCACCAAAAAAAGATGTCCTTTTCATCATAGGGGATTGGAATGCTAAAGTAGGAAGTCAAGGAGTAATCGGAATAACAGGCAAGTTTGGCCTTGGAGTACAAAATGAAGCAGGGCAAAGGCTAATAGAGTTCTGTCAAGAGAACAAGCTAGTCATAGCAAATACTCTTTTCCAACAACACAAGAGACGACTCTACACATGGACATCACCAGACGGTCAATACCGAAACCAGATTGATTACATACTTTGCAGCCAAAGATGGAGAAGCTCTATACAGACGGCAAAAACAAGACCAGGAGCTGACTGTGGCTCAGATCATGAGCTTCTTACTGCAAAATTTAGGCTTAAATTGAAGAATGTAGGGAAAACCACTAGACCACTCCGGTATGACTTAGATCATATTCCATGTGAGTACACAGTGAAGGTGATGAATAGATTTAGAGGATTAGATTTGGTAGACAGAGTGCCTGAAGAACTATGGACGGAGGTCTGTAACATTGTACAGGAGGCAGCAACTAAAACCATCCCAAAGAAAAAGAAATGCAAGAAAGCAAAATGGCTGTCTGATGAGGCTTTACAAATAGCAGTGGAAAGAAGGAATGCGAAAAGCAAGGGTGAAAGGGAAAGATATAAGCAACTGAATGCAGATTTCCAGAGAATAGCAAGGAGAGATAAGAAGGCCTTCTTAAATGAACAATGCAAAGAAATTGAAGAAAACAATAGAATGGGGAAGACTAGAGATCTCTTCAAGAAAATTGGAGATATCAAAGGAACGTTTAGTACAAAGATGGGCACAATAAAGGACAAAAAAGGCAGGGACCTAACAGAAGCGGAAGAGATTAAGAAGAGGTGGCAAGAATACACAGAAGAACTATACAAGAAAGATCTTAATGTCCCTGATGTCCATGCTGGTGTGGTCACTGACCCTGAGCCAGACATCCTAGAGAGTGAAGTCAAGTGGGCCTTAGGAAGCATTGCTAACAACAAAGCTAGTGGAGATGACAGTATTCCAGCTGAGTTATTTAAAATACTAAAAGACGATGCTGTTAAAGTGCTGCACTCAATATGCCAGCAAGTTTGGAAAACACAACAGTGTCCATGGGATTGGAAAAGGTCAGTTTACGTTCCAATTCCAAAGAAGGGCAATGCCAAAGAATGCTCAAACTATCGCACAATTGCACTCATTTCACATGCTAGCAAGGTTATGCTCAAAATCCTACAAGCTAGGCTTCAGCAGTACATGAACCGAGAACTACCGGGTGTACAAGCTGGGTTTCGAAGAGGCAGAGGAACTAGAGATCAAATTGCCAACATTCGCTGGATCATGGAGAAAGCACGAGAGTTCCAGAAAAGCATCTACTTCTGCTTCATTGACTATGCAAAAGCCTTTGATTGTGTGGATCACAACAAACTGTGGCAAATTCTTAAAGAGATGGGGATACCAGACCACCTTACCTGTCTCCTGAGAAATCTGTATGCGGGCCAAGAAGCAACAGTTAGAACCGGTCATGGAACAACCGATTGGTTCAAAATAGGGAAAGGAGTACGACAAGGCTGTATACTGTCACCCTGCTTATTTAACCTATATGCAGAGTACATCATGAGAAATGCCAGGCTGGAAGAATCACAAGCCGGAATTAAGATTGCAGGGAGAAACATCAATAACCTCAGATATGCAGACGATACCACCCTAATGGCAGAAAGTGAAGAAGAACTAAAGAGCCTCTTGATGAGGGTGAAAGAGGAGAGTGCGAAAGCTGGCTTGAAACTCAACATTAAAAAACTAAGATCATGGCATCTGGACTGATCAATCCCTGGCAAATAGAAGGGGTAGAAATGGAAGCAGTAACAGACTTCATTTATTTGGGCTCCAAGATCACTGCAGACGGAGACTGCAGCCATGAAATTAAAAGATGCTTGCTCCTTGGGAAGAAAGCTATGGCAAAGCTAGATAGCATATTAAAAAGCAGAGACGTCACCTTGCCGACAAAGATCCACGTAGTCAAAGCTATGGTTTTTCCAGTAGTAATGTATGGCTGCGAGAGCTGGACCATAAAGAAGGCTGAACGCTGAAGAATTGATGCCTTTGAACTGTGGTGCTGGAGAAGACTCTTAAGAGTCCCCTGGACTGCTAGGAGGTCAAACCAGTCAATCTTAAAGGAAATCAACTCTGATTGCTCATTGGAAGGATTGATAATGAAGCTCAAGCTCAGATACTTTGGTCACCTAATGCGAAGAGAGGACTCTTTGGAAAAGACCCTGATGCTGGGAAAGATGGAAGGCAAAAGGAGAAGAGGACGGCAGAGGATGAGATGGCTAGATAGCATCACTGAAGCAATGAGCATGAAATTGAGCAAACTCAGGGAGGCAGTGAAAGATAGGAAGGCCTGGCGCAATATGGTTCATGGGGTCACGAAGAGTCGGACATGACTTAACGACTGAACAACAACAACAACTCTTTGCCCAGTTTTATGCAGCCCACGAATGATAGACATTACCTTGCTGCCTTGGCTTAATGTGATATGTAAACCCAGCTATGAAGTTCTTGAGTATTCACGAGCAGGTTTGTCCCCATGAGAAAGAGTTATAAATGCATATATGTAGGACTTCCAGCACATGATAGACAATTCTTCTCCAAAATAGGAAAGAGTCAGTATTGACTAAATAACAAAGGATGTTTTAGCAATGATTTTGTATTTGATAGCTACTTTACTTCCATATTAAACTGCAAATCTTCAGTGCTGAGCTTAGAGGACCTACAACATTGCTCTTCTCTATTTATGTTCTCCTATTCATTAAGATTTTCATTCATAAAGATCCATTAAGGGTCATCTCGCTTTCTAGTAGAAGTGACATTCTCTACTGTTGGATGAATAATAGGCAACCCTTGGGCTAATTTCATGCCATCCTCAACCTAGTTCAGCCTGGCAGGGAACTACCTACCCTTCCTTACAATCAACTCTTTGTGCTAGGGAAAAGATTGGCAGAAAAAAAAATGTCAGAAGGAATGAAGATCACTAACCACATCTAATTTTAATAACATTCATTTCTTGCTTCAGCTCCATCTACCATGTTGCTTCTAACCAGGGGTATAATCAGGGTGGAATAGGCTCCTAGAAAAGAAGACCTCTTATATCTTGTATACTGAGACAAAAAGTATGTAAGGTATGTGACAATAACAATATAAACAACATCAAGCTTATTAGCCAACCATACCAAAGTTGTTGCTTTTTTGTGTTATTAAATGCAGACTGAGACCAAAAGCACATCAAATAAACAAGTCAAACCAAATCTTTAAGCTGAATACAGCAGCAACAATAATTTACCATCTGTAAGATTCCACTGGGCTAATGACTGGGATTCAGCAACATCATCCCTGCAGGTAAGTGCTATAGAAGCAGGATTGTAGAGGGTCACTCAAAAGCTTTTATTTTGTGCCTTTTCATCGGCCAATATACAAATTATCCGGGAAAGATCCAGGTTTCTGGCACATTCGTTTTCAATCAAGAACACCAACAACCATTTTAGGCACTGCAGTGACCTGAAGCTTTGCAGATAGTTTCTTTTAATAAATTTAAGATTTAGAGAATGACCTCTCTGTAGCTGCAGGTGTTAGAAGTACCAACAGTAAGAAAAAAATAAGCATGCAGTGTGGAAGTCAGTAAACTTGATGACAAGAGTATGATTTTCACAGTAAGAAGTTCTATAACTGCCTTGTTGATTTTTTTTAGTAATATGAGATTTCAATAATAATCAATTGAAAGCAATTCTCTAGGAAGTGGGTTGGACTTGTCATATATAAGCCACCTGTGGATTGGATCCTTGCCCTTCCTTACTCCTCTGGGAGGCAGGTGATGATGTAACTTGCAAAATGCAGGAAACCATCAAACCTTCTCTGTGGGATGGAGTACTGCCTGCAGGCTTGAAACCTTTTCTTCTAGAGGCCCTTCTTGGTATCTGGCCATATTTGAGAACTATTGCTCAGTATCTTGGGGAGTGGATGAAGGTTGTTAAGACTGTTTGGGAATCCAATTAGAGAGTGAAGTGAATTATCCAGACCCCTTGAATCAAGCTTCAGCCGGGCAGAGGATGGAAATTTGATTATATTGTTGGATGACTTTTGTCAGGACCTGGATGGGGGTAATGCACCAATTTTGGTCCTACTAGAACTCTCCGCAGTCTTCAGTATCATAGGACATGGTATCCTTCTGAACCACGTTGCAAGGGTTGAAAGTTGTAGGCACTGTTCTGCAGTGGTTCTGCTCTTTCCTTAGCAGCAATTTCATTCAGGGGCTATAGGGATCATAAGGTGAGCTTGGTGGCTCCTCACTTGTGGGATGTTGCAGTGTTCAGTTTCCTCTACTGGTTAACATCAACATGAAGCCATGAGAAGAGGTCATCTATCAGTTTGGGTTGTGGTATTATCAGTGCCACCCTGGTCTGTGATGATAATTCCATAGGAGATTTTGTTCCATTGCTAGGAGACCACAGAGTTTGAATGGGATTAAACAGACAGAAACTAAATCCCAGCAAGATGGAGTTACTGTTTGTTGTTATTGATTCATAGTCAGCAGGAATGTTATCTCCTGAGATGGTGCTCTCCCTGAGAGATTAGGTCTGTGACCAAGAGTTCTCTTGAACTGATGGCTATTGCTGGAAGGTCTTTGTTCCAGCTTCAGCTGATGCTCCAATTGAGGCCTGGCCGGCATTATGAGGATCTTGCAGTGGTGACTCATGCCCTCATTACCATGTGTTGGACTTCTGTAGTGGGCCGCCTTCTCAAAATGTGGCACCCTGTTTACTAGCGGCTATTACGGACTGGAAGTCATGTTTGATTATGGTGGGATATTGAATGAAATGAAAACAAACAATATTACACTTGTGCTGTAGGCCTTGCATTGAATGCTTTATGGGTTGGTACACAGCTACCTGCAGAACAAAGCAGAATGTTCATGTTCAGTACATTTGCACTTAGATAGCTCTAGGTTGTACCCCACCTTTGTGAAGTGAGGGGAACCAAGGCCAGGAAGCATTGATTTTCTGTTTCAGCCCCCTTAGAAATCGGGCTTGCCTTATCTATTACAGTTTTCTGGAAGTCACTTAAGACAGAGCTCTTTCGGAGAGCATTTAGTAAAATTATCATTATCATCATCTTATATTACTTATGACTTGCTAATATTATTCTGATTAATTTATTGTTTTATTATATTATTATATGGCTTGTGTTATTACTGCTGATGTTTGTGAATATATTTGTGATTATTATTTGCCTTGGATGATTTAATTCTCAATTGAGTCAATAGAAGATTTGGTATTATATAAATGGAATTAATTCTTGAGGAGTTCTCCATCTGCAGATAACTGCTCAGCAGTTACTGAGCACAGGGTAAATGGCTGCAGGATATAAAATGTAGAAAGTACTTTATTCCAGCCTGCCAATCTGTTTTAGTTGAGAGATGGTCATATAGGACCAGTGTTGGAAAGAATACATTCACTCTGAATTGCTTCCTTGCACGTGTTGGTCTTTGATCCTCACAAAGGTCATAATGAAACTTCTCTATCTGTGACATCTATTGGCCTTGAGATTCCTGTAATATATCTCACATTTGGGCCATCACTGCAGCACTACCATGCATGATGTTGTCCTGACTTTTGGTATTTTGCCAATTATTCAGAAATGTCTGGAAAAGCCCTGCAGATCTGCTTATGTCAGTCTATGGTGACTGCATCAGTTCTGAGAAGTGCCAAACTTTTGGTAAGCAGCATAGTCAAAATGAAAAACTGGATTTTTTCCATCCAAAATTTCAGAGGGATAGCTTGCATTGTGTCATTCTTTCCCAAGAGAATGATTTCAGTCAGTGCTTTGTTATCTCTTTGAAGCAGAAATAAATGGGCACAAGTGCCTCAAAGTGTGCCGATCATCTTGTTGCACACAATGACTTCAGAATAATTTTGGACTGAGATGTTATTCACAAGGAGAGTGAACCCCATTGTTTGATACTTTGTAAGATTGTAAAAATGTTCTAAAACTCAAAATAAGTTTCTCACTTCTGGGACATCTGATAGAGCATCATTCTGGACTAAACTGAGACTGTGGTCAGCACTGTGGACATAGGCAGCTCTTGATTATTGTGCTATTCCTCTAGCTTGGGCACCAGTATGCAACCCACATAAAGACTCTTGTATCTTTATGAACATTGCTATGAGTAGATAGTGAGCCAGGTAGCTAAGCTTAATATCTTAGATTATATCCATATTCAGAGACAAAAAGAGAGCTTTCTTTATATCTTTTATGATTCTATCCTGGCCAGAATTAGAAAAAATGCTAAACAGTTCTGCTTGGACATTTCAGTGTTCCATCCTTCATAATAAAAAATGTGTTCTGTATAGGATCATATTTTGCAAGGCTGATGAACTGAAATAAAGTAAAACTTACCTGAGTTTATATTTTGTGACTTCTAAAGGGCAGGAATTCAAGGTCACTGTGAGACTGATAGTTCTATCAAGCAGCTGCTGCCAAAAGCTTGCCTCTTCTAGATTCTGTATCTGTGCTTTGTATGAGTATTACTGCTCAAGAATCATGCAGCACGGTTTTGTGTTTTAGCCATGATTTCCAGTCACTAAACCACTCATTCTGTCCCTGGTTTGAGGGAAAAAAATGATTTGGCAAGAGACTTGGTCTGTAGTTAGAGAATAGCAGTGCCATTATCATTGGGCTTGCACACCGGTTGTTTAAAAGCTTCTCTTATCACTGTCCTTCTGAAATGGAATGGGTGACTGGCACGACCCATTTAAAATAATGGAATTCTTCTTGCCAGCATTCAGGAATTCACTGAAGTGAGCTCTGTGAGCAATGCTTGAGAGGTCAAGCTGGCAAGTGTTATTTGGTTTTCTTGCCTCTTTACTGATTGAGACACACACTCTATTTTGGTCAGTAACGATCTGCGCACTCAGTGGTTCTCTGCTACGCAAGGGAACAGGGGGTTTAGGAAGATCTTGAGAAGTCAAGGTAACATCTGGTAAACAATGAGCTTCTTTTTGCTCCTGACCACCCTGTTTACTATCTTCTCTTCTTGGACCCTGTGCATTTTCATCACTGTGTCTTTTAAAAACAAACTAATCTTTGCTTTGATGCTCTCTCTTCTCTTTCTCAGCGTTCACGTCTGTGTACCACTGTTAAATTCATTGCTTTCCATCTCTGCTACTTGGAGTTATTATTTTAAACTTTGTCTGGTTGTCTCTTCTAATTTTTTTTTTTACTTTTAACTTCTCAAGATTATTACCATATTCAGAGGATATTCAGGTTTCATTCAAACCTTAAGATTTTGAGGGAGATTCAAGTATGTGTTGTTCTGCATTAGTAATCAATAAATCATGTTCTATAGTTTATGACTTAGCATGCATTTTCAGCGAACTCTGGGTTATTTGATAATATGCGGTTAAACAAAATCACCAGGATCATATATAAATCTGTACTGAGGTCACTTTGGGGGTACATGTGCAACTTTTGCTATCCTAACTAAATGATTGATGGCAGAACTCACACAAAGTTCTAATAATTCAAAAGCTGATCCACTTTCCTATGGAAAAACATTAAATTGGGATATGATACGTAATTTAAAGAAAGAGAAAAATGAAAGAGACGTTAAATTTTGCATTATGAATAAAAAGTTAGGGAAATTTTTCTATGTGAGAGATTGCTCTGAATCTTTCCTAACACTACAGTTCAGGCCACCTGAACAAGCCTCCAATAACAAGAGAAATAACAAGAGAAAATTATTCTTGCTATAGTGCATATTTAATTTATGGAATAAGATGAGACTAGAGGGATTGCTGATTACCAGCTTAGATGACACTAAAAGAGATTAGAAAATTAAAGTAGGATAAGATATAAGGATTAAAGGTACTGTTTCTCTGAACCAGCATTTCTCAGCCTTGGCAGCTTTCAGATTTGATGGCTGGGTAATTCTGGGAGTTGAAGTCCATACATCTGAAAGCTGCCAAGATTGAGAAACACTGCTCTGAACACTAGATTTGGGAAAGATTCTTTTGGGGGTAACTTTTATTTGATGCTCAGTTTGTGGGATTTTGGGGCAATGCATTTAGGTGGGTACTGATTGAAAGAGGATACTAAGAAGATGGAACATTCCAAAGTTGGAAACACTGTCTTTGAAGGCTTCATCTGATGTTGCTTGAACACTTTAAAGCTTACTTCAATGGCATGAATTCTACTCCCCCACTTTATCAAATTCTGTGGTGAAATATGCACAACCCATGCTGGCATACTAAGACAGCCAATTAAAGCATCATCATCATCATCATCATCATCATCATCATCATCATCATCATCATCAAAACTAAAAGCAAATCAATTATTTTCCAAATAAATATTTTTAAAAGGTGACATTGTTATATAAGAGTCCAGTCTATTGTATTTACCAATATATACAGTAAATACATTTATCTATAAACAGTACTAATTGATGCTAATCTAAATGAGCATAACATGCTGTTAATAGCATGACTTCCTGGATTGTAATTATGATTCAGCTTGTTTGCTTATTCACTGATGTACATAATCTAGATATCCACAGCAGGGTTTCACTAGGGAGAATTAGCAAGAATCTGTGTCACAGCTTCCAATTAAACTATTATGGAGAAAGAAGAGATGTTTGTATCTTGTTAAGAAGTTAGTTCAGCGACTTTTTCTATACTGTCATAACTAATTTCTTTGTCTTTTTGAAACCATATCATTGTAGATGTAATCTCTCTCAAATTGAACTTGACTTATGTTGACTACATGGAGATGTCCAGATTTTTTTTCTTTGCAACGATACAGGAGTGGTTTGCCACTGACTTCTTCCCACATCTTGTGACTTCCTAGTTTAACCTACAATCCTGGGATTTTCTTATGGTCTTCTGTTTAAGTAGTAACCCGATGTGACCCTGCTTTCAGATTAACCAATAAGCTGAAATCTAGTTGGACCACTCCAGATTGGTATACACAAATATAGCATATTATTAGCTGAATTTTGGAGTTATACAAAATGAACTCAACATTTATTTCAGTTATACTTTAAACCCAACTATCTAACCCCATTATTCTTTTTTGATTCATATCTCATGAGAGAAACTGAGAGCTTGCTCTGGAATAAGTGAGACCTAAAAGATGTGCTGCCAACTTTATAACATTCAAGGAGAAAATTAGTTTGCAGATTTTATAATAATTTATAAAATCTGTGCTTTTCTTAATCTTTTGTATGTTGCCTTGGGCATGGTTTTTAGTTGATAAATACATTAAGTACAAATATAAATGTCATTTGTGAAATAGTATTATCTGGCTAAAGTTACACACATTCATATTTCAAAATTACATTTGTAAAATATTGTCATGAGTGGAAGTTAGGTTTTCTTATTTTCATGCCAACATGAAAGGTCAGATTGATTATTCACATTTTAACACCATGGTGTTCTCCAGTTATTTTTATGGCAGTAAGTCTGGTAGTAATTTCAAGTGCATAATCATGTTGGTTGGTTATGGCTTAATAGGGGGTAATCAAAGGACCAGTATAAGAAAATATTTCAGTATAATTATAATCTTTGATAATATCACGTAGCCAGATATTATATATATATAGAAAGAGAGACTTGGAAGTAAGAATTGTAGTAAGTGTCAAGGAGCACAATACAATTAAGGGACTGTAGCAGAGTTACATACTCTCTAACTGCAAGATTGCATACCCCCCCTCCCCACAAGCCTTGGGTGTGCTGCCCACTCTCCTGTGTAAATTGCCATCCAACTGTAATGTTTACAATCAGAGAATGGGCAAATCATTAAAACAACAGGCTCATGATTTCATGGTTTTCATTTAATAACATTAAAAGTAACAGAAAGTTCAATGCATTTAATTTTTGTCCTGGTCTCACCTATTTCTTGGTCTTGTCTTATTTCTGACAGTTCAGAGCTTGCCATGCCATGCCACATTGGAAAAAACAAAACTCCTGTGCCCGATAGAATTGCTATTATTGTGCCATCTGCCACTGTGTGAATTCCCTTGCTTTAGCAACACTGACACCCTAGGATGCTGCTACAGTTATTTCTGTTATGCATTCCTTCCAGGTCCAGCTCTGCATCCAACCACAGCACACAGCACCTACCATTCAGATGATATGGCAGCAATCTCATCATAAGCCTGTATCACGCCGGTCTCATGAGTGTTCAGAATGCAAAAGGGGGAGTTCTATATTAGACACCATGAAGAAAGAGTCCATGATATAAGACAAATTAAAAAGAAAAGGCATCAACTGCTGTTTTTGGCCATGTGACAGAAACATTACAAGTGCTGTATCAGCACATCTGGGATGGCACCAATTTGGGAAAGGCTTTCCAAGGAGTATGCCTTTCTTCTTCCGTCTTCTTCTTGAGCTGTAAGATATGACAGATGTTATGCCAGCATAATGTGATGCATATTAGCCCCCTTCCTCTGGAACAACATCCCCCTCAGAGATAAGGACAGTGCTCTCTTTCCTGGGGTTTTGGAAAGCTTTAAAAACCTGGCTTTGGTCCCAGGTTGAGGTTGATGTTTGTTACTTGTTTAATGGCCCTTGTCTTGTTTTATGAATTTTGTTACTAGAACAGGTTAGGCCGGGCTGTCTGTTGTTTTAATGCCTCTTTCACTTTTGCGCACCACTCAGAGTCCACTGGAAATGAGTGCCCAATAAATGTAAATAAATAAATAAAATAAAACCAATCTTTCAAAATAAGTAGTATTGCACTTCAAGCAGGATCTTTAGCAACTGAGATCTTTGTTACTTACTGTACATTTTCTGCACAGCTAAATGAAGTCAAGGTTAAATACTGAACAACACAGATGGTTTCAACACCTTCCCCTTAGGTGGCTTTCTATTTCTTATTAAAATTGAACTGTGTTCCTCTGACCTTATATGATGCAGCTACATCTTTGTTTTTACCTTTTATTATTTGCAAGCACAGAAGGGGATCTGAAGTATATTGATGAAATAATCTTTCCACCCCAACAATTGGGAGCATGCAATGGCTTCCATAGTGGATGAAGGAATGCACAGTAAAAGAAAAAAACATTTTCTTCAGGTGTGATCAGTGTTAAAAAAACAATCCTTCCTCCATAATTATGAGACTTAAGGGAAAAAAAATCTCCACTCCATGGAAAGGGGATGAGTAATAGCAGGGAAAAGCCTACCTGAGTCCCATGGTTGAATATCTCCCATGTGTAGTTCTGGTTAACTGGAAAAGGGCAACCAACATAATAATAGAAACATTATAATATTTGATATATGGCATGACATAGAAAATGAAGATAGATCAAAGAGTCTTTCATTCTTATAATGTTAGGTTTAGCCACTGAAAGTAAATGGTGGGTTACTCACTCACACTAAATATAGAGAGATTCAAGACGGGCAAAAGAACAGAACACATATTTAAATGACTAAATGTACATAATCAAACAATATCGATTAAATTGGAATAGGACAAACACATGGAATATAGAGCTATCAATGGCTACTAGCTATTATCTATTACTAGCTACTATCCTGACTCATTAGCAGTTGACCTTCAATATCAGTTTCGAGCTAGCAACAGTGGAACAGAACTCTTATTCTGTTTGCGTGTTTCCCAATAAGCCTGGTTGGCTAATGCATAACACAGAATATTGAATTAGATAGAATATATGAACAGCAGGACTGTTTTCTATTCTTGTTTTTATGGTGCAGCAGCAATAGGAGGTGGGGCCAAAAGCGATATTATGTTGGGGATCCATGTCATCCTTTTTTTCTTTCCATTCTCACCATTGCTGGAAGAGTTGCTGGCTGCTCCGTCCAAATAGCTGCCTTAAGATTTGTATCAAGGCTATACTTATGGATATGCAATGTCTCTTGAATGCAGCCAGGGCTTGGTGATGTGATTAGACAAAGGTATGGTTGACCCACTCGGATTAAAATATAGTAAATCATCATTTGTTAGATCCCAGTAAATCATGCTACGTGTGATATTATTTTGATTTTTTAAAAATAGTACTTACATTGGCTAGTTTTAAGTTAGAGAGAAGGCAATTTACACCATAAAAATATTGAAATAGACCTGCCTTGCCCAGACACAAAACATCACTTTATGAGAAAACAAAAAAGAGAGGTTGGTCCTCATCTTCATCTCTAGTTCCCTCATGGTCTCAGCTACTTCAGCTTGCCTTTGTTTGAGAAGATGGTCACCTTTCCAAGAGCACAGTGCTGAAACCTTCCTCTGTGTTTATTTTAGCAGAAGGCCTGTGGAGCCTAGGTCAACCTGGAGGGTTTCTTATAAATAAATAAAGATAATTTTGGACAGTTGGCACTTCACTTTGTAATATCTTTTTTTAAAAAAATAAATTCAGGTAAGATTTCAGAGGCATTGGGAAATCAGTTCATAGACACTCTGGTGCACCTGAGCTCCATGTTGCCAACCCTGTTCTAATTTTATTCCAAAGTTATATTAAAAAGGGTTAATCTGTGTCACTGATAAATGTGCCTAGTTTGTGGTGTACAATTAATAAAAAAAGTCAGTCTAAAATAGACCCTTGCTTTGACATAATTCAAAAGCATAGCTTTTACTTAACATTAGCACAAAACTTAAAATGTGGATATTTTTTTCTATCTGAAAGCACATGCAGAGTAAAAGCAGTTTGACAGTTTCACTCAGGACTTATGTGGGGGGAGTAGGTGAGAGATGAATTCCCCCCACAAACCTTATTTTTGCTACTGGAAATTAATGTTTCCATCTCCAGTTATTGAATTCATATGATTCTTCATCAAACAAAAGCCCTGAGAATAGTAGTTGTGTAATGGGACAAAAAATAACTCCACAAGGAACACTCATATTTCTCAGCCAACAATAGGATTTTATTTATTGGAAACATTTTGTCTGAGCATTTGTACTGAAAATGTCTCCTTAGAGCATCTTACTTAAATGTAACATTAAGAGAACTCCCTGCCTTCTCATGCACTGTCTACATATTACATCATATATGCAATTAGGAAATAATCTGCTTTCAAACCCTTAGCCTAGTAGGGGCCATAAAACAGTCTGACAAAAAAGGGTCTGCAGATGTTCCTCCATGTGATGATACTCCATAAAAGAAGCCTAGTGTAATAATGTTTTATTGTGATAAATTGCAGAGAAGCTGGGAAATCTCAATGCTATTGCTAATATTCTGGGAGTGGGCCTTTTCTGGAAAAGCAGGAGAGTTTCAAATCTGGGGAAATTCTTCTTCTTCTTCTTCTTCTTTTTAACCAAAACATCTGTTTAGGCAAACATGGCTACATGTTAATATTTGATAGTATCATAATGGGCCCATTTTATACTTTCCTTTGTGCAATAGCGATATTCAGGCCCCTTAAGAAGTGTGGAAGGAGGGGTGTATAGTGGAGGAGAGACTGATGTGGATCATTTCTTCCCCACAGATCTCCGAGGTTAATCTTTTCATTTTTTTCCTCCTGGAGATTAATATCCTTCATTTCCCCACCTCTCCACTCCCTAGCGATTTAGGCTGCCTTCCCATTAACTAGGGCATCTGGTGTGGGGTCTATTTATGCATGGAGTTGCCTGGGTTAGCTGGGCAGCATCGACAGGTGGTGGCCCGCGCTCTCGTGTTCTCTCTCTCTTACACACACACACAGACACACACACTTAGTCAATGCAATATTGTCATTCAGAGCAGTGGCTGGGAAGAGCATCAGAGCTATTCCCCGCCTGCCTGCTGCTGTTGCTGCTGGCGAGAAGACGCTGAGGGGAAATAGAGGTTGGCTGCCCAGCCCCAGGCAGCGGGCGGCAGGTTGGACCGCAGCCCCAGTCAGGGAGAGAGAAAGTCCAGCCCAGCCCCGCGCCGGCGGAACCGGCGAGCGAACCTCCTTTTGGTGAGGAGGAAGGACGCCGCCGACGGACTACTGGCAAAGGTAAGAGCGCCCAAAGCCCGGGGGCGGTAGTTAAGTGCCTGCCTTGGAGGGAAAACAACATTTTGGGTCCCCTCCTCACCTCGCCTTTCTCAGCTGAGGCAATGGCTCAGTGTAACAGCCAGCCCTCCGGGGGGCGGGGGGAGAAGACACCTAGTTGGGGGAAATGTCAGGTGGGGGAAGTGGCAAGCGCGCGTTTAGGTTGCAAAATGCGATATAAAGAAAGCGGGGGTGAGTCCTTCCCCCCCCCCCCCCCCCACACACACACACAAAAAGTGACCGGTTGATTTGTTTGAATCTCATAAAGAGAGACAAAATGCCTCCCCGTCTGCGCGGAAAACGTGTATTGGCTGCTGGCACGGGTAGTCCCTTCTCTACACCCGGGCTGTCTCGCGAGCGACAGATTAAAACTCCTCTCGCCTTTTCACCGAAGCCTCGACAGGAAGAACATCTCTGTGAACTTTGAGGCGTCAAGGTGCCTGTCAAAAAGGTTTCTCTTTAACAGATCATCTGAGAAGAGTAGGCAGCCTTTTCCATGTGCTGACAGGTGGGATGAAGCGCTTAAAGCAGGATGTTGAACGCTAGGAAGGGAAGGGGGGCATTGAAAGGGGCTGATGAAGGGAGAGGAAACAGCTTAGTGAACTTCTGCTAGCCAGGAATGGAAACACACTCTACTGAGGAAAAAGATCATACTCGAATGTTAACTGTTTTAATTTAAAAGTAAGCATGAGGGCATCTGATATTGTTCTGTCTATGGTGGTGCTACAATTATCATTTTTTTAAAAAATGGTTTTTGACCTACATTTTGTGTGGGTAAGACAGTGAATAGATAAATGGGTTGCAGATACCTAGAGGGCTGTGGCATTGCTAGTTAATGTATTCTAGTTTACCATATCTAATTTTGCTGTTGGTTTTGATTTAATGCTGGTTTTACTGTATCCATATTCAACTGTTCTTCTACACACTGATGACTGAACTTAGTTTATACTTTGGGCTGGAGCCAAAATATATTTATAAGATGGCAAAATATATTATGAAATAGATCTAACTTTTGAGTTTTAGTTTTGCATTTATATAATCTTAAAACAATAATATTCATAATTTTCCCACAATAATGCACTGGGACTCTTTGTTTGTTTGTTTTGTTTTTCAAGCAAATTGTCCTGGTTTGAGTAGATGAAAACTGTTCAATAGTTAACTTCTCTTATAGTTTTTCTAGCCTGCTGCTAATAGGAGTTCATTATAGAAAGATATGACATTGGTCTGAATATTTTGTAATTTTGCCTCTGGCAATATATTCTGTTTAGAAAAATAGAACTGATTGCCCCAAGTTGCTCTCTATTTACTGTTATACCGGCTTTCAAATTTGTCATTTTATTGTGCAATAATACTGTTTGAATAATACACTTTCCCCATTGTTGTGAATCTTGTTACATAAACAAAGCCTAGTTGCCGCTTTCATTTTTAGAACTGTGTGAAATACTCTTTGGATATAGGAAACAGTTGAGGATTTACATCTGCACATTTATTAGACTTACAATTTTAAATGTCTAATTGCAGCTTCACATGATTGGTTCATTGTAGGGGCAATATATGATAACAGAGTCATGGATCATCAATCCAACAGATGTTCTTTTTTTCTTTTTTCGTGAACAAGAAAGATGAACAGTGATCAGCTAAATTGCTGACTAAGTAATGGTTATACAGATGCCTATATAAGTACCAAAACAAACTGTTTTGTTTACTGGAAATAAGATTCCTAGAAATTGATAGTGAATGCTTAATCAGATGATGGCACTGTCTAAAGTTCACCATGTATTTTTGGAAGACATCACTACACTGAATAAATATATACTTTTATTGGATCTATGCTAAGAACTGATACTCTTAGAATGTTAATGGAACTACAGTAAGTTAATATATTCTAAAATCTTATCACACAAACTCGCATACACACCATTAGAAAATCTCCAAATTCATCATATCCCAATTAGAGATATCATTTTTATATTAGATTATAAATTAGTATAAATTAAACCTTCTTCACTGATTTTTATGAAAATTTGATGTCCCACAGTATATTCTAATTTTCTTGAAAATGTAGTCCAATAAAGACAGATAGTCAGACAGACATGATTTCCCAAGACAGATTATGGGAGAATATATTTTTTGAATCTTATTTCAAATCTAGACATTGAATAAGATAGGACTATTTCCAGAGGAACTCTTGATCATTTGTGGAGCTCTGAACTGAACCCTGAGTCTAATTCTGCTGAGAATGATACAATTTCATAGGAAGATCACAAGAAAAAAAAACCCAGTAAAATTAAAATGTCACCCTCAAAGCTAAGTTGAGGTGTTATCTATGTATATTTAACAACTATGTTATGCTTTTAGTTACCCAAGACTTTATGGCATTTCTATAGATCCTTGATCTATAGATTCCTTGATCTAAAAGATAACGGCATTTTAAATTGAACATGTCTTGCAAGATATTATTCAAGTTCTCTTGCTGTTATTGTTGCCCTGTGATTTCTGAAATGCTACATTTTTTTCAATATATTGCTTGTAGCATCCAGGGCATCTGGTTGTATAAAATTTCTCCTTCTCCTCCTTCTCCTTCTCCTTCTCCTTCTCCTTCTCCTTCTCCTTCTCCTTCTCCTTCTCCTTCTTCTTGTCTTGCAATGGTTTCCCTCAAATAAATACAATTGTTCAGTTACTGGATTCAGAGTGATATGATTCACAGAAATATTCAGTATTTTAATTTTGTGCCAATGGATATATCTTCCTGAACGAAGAGAAGCAAACATTGCTGACTACCTCTTCCTCCTCACCACTTTTCATTCTCATTGGAAGGATTCTCTCCTGCTCTCTAGTGAAAGATTTTAAGAGATGATTATTTCATGAATAGGAGGCATTTAAAAGATTTTCACCTAGCCCTCTGATTATGGCACAAATGGAGAGCTTCTGACCGTATTTCTAATCCAAACCAATATACTCTAGAACAGCACAAATTCTAGGGTTAATAACTGTGAGTATTAGCATACCCATCAATCACCTTGCTTGATGACATGACAAATTTGAAGGAAGGATATTACATATATTAAAATATTATGCATGTGTCCTATCTTACTTAGGTTTCCTGATGACTGAATTGATTTAGTTATACATTTTAATAGATTTTCCCCTTGTCCCATTAGATGTAGTGAGGGTATTCCTAGCACACTTTCCAATTTCCTGGTTGTCTCTTTAAGAGTTCCCTTATTTTTAAGCTTAAGGAACTGTTGAGATTTTTTTTTCCTTTTCTTGTTCTCCAGACAATATGCATGTCTTTAGGATGTTAGAGTTAGACTTAGCCGTGTTTAATCATATTGAAATCAATAGGACAAATTAATTGTGACTATCTTAAGTCATACTGATTTCTGGATGTCTTTTCCAAGCATAACAGAAAATTTATCCATACAGAATGGACAGGCAACTGTTTCTGAAGGGCAGAAATGGACAATGTTGCTGTCTATTAATCCCTCACTCATTGTCAAAGTTACCTCAGGAAGCGTTTTTCTCTTTTTTGTGATTGAGGCAGCATACTAATTGATGAATAAATGTACACTTTTACCTATTACATTGCCTTGAGTGCTCCTTTCTGTTCGGGATAGGATGCTTCAGTTTGCTGCAGGCTAACCCCAACAGTCCTTTGGCTATTTTGTAAAGGAAGGTCCATCTCTTTTGTTATGGTCTTTGCTCCTGATTAAAAAAAGAAAGCACAGGGGAAAACTTAAGGAAAGAAATATTATGACAACAATAACAACAACAACATAATAATAATAATATAGCAACAACCTTTTGCTTGATTTTGTACTGACAACTTTCTCTGTGCTAAGCAAAAGTTCTAATCACTATGCTATTTCAGCAATGCTGGTAAAGGGAGATATAGAACCTATTAAAGTGGAGCAGGATGAAAAGAGGGAAAATGTTATTTTAAAGGTGGTTGTTGTACCTCTGTATATGTACATTTTGATGATTTAACCTTGTATATATAAATTTAATTTAAACTTGTATGTACTGTATATGTGTGTGTGCACACACACACATGTGTATGTATGTATACACACACATGTATAAATATATATATATTCAGAAAGACCTGCACACAAGAAGAAAAGCAATTAGCATTCACTTTCCTGGAAAAGAAAAGTGGGAGGGTGCAGCAGCAAGGTAATTTTCCAGTGGGAAGACATAGTAGCTTCTTGTCCAGACTGCATATCTTGCAAGCTGTTGCTAAAGTATCCTAGTCTGGGTAGTATTTTCTTAAGCTGGTTTTGAGTTAAGCTGGCATGAGCACAGGACAGAACAGCTTAAGTGGTAAGTGCTGTTATGCCCTAAATCTGATTCAAACTCAGTATATAAAAGTATTATGTACTTTTGTGCATATTTTAATAGACATTTAAAAGTATAACCTTAAAACAAGGTCACCACTTGGTATTTTCCAGTGCACATTGCTCACATCTTCAGCTGAAAGCCATTCACAGTCCAATACTATATTTCCAATAATCAGTTTGTCTACTGAAACATATATTCATATTCCAATTAGAATAGGATGGCAAAATGATAATGATAAACCACTAAATGAATATAAGTTAATCTTCCATTTTTAGCACAGCAAGACAAAGTTATATTTGTTTCTAGATATCTTCTTCAAGAATATATTTAAACAGAAACTTTTGTGTGACTTCTTCAAATTGAGCTTGGTGTACTTTTATTGGGAATTATATGGAAGTGATTTGTCATTGCCTTCTTCTGGTATATTACTTTGATTTTCTAGTATAGACTACAGCCTGGAGTTTCCTGATGGCCTGATCCTGCTTAGCTTCCTAATCCAGTGGCACAAAGCTTTCTTGCCTGAATGAACATTTTATAGAAAGGCAGGCACTTGAAGATGACCTGAATTCTCAAGATTAAATCCGCAACATACATAATATTCAGAAGTAGCTCAGACAGATAACTTCCTAATTCACTGAACTATAAGTAGCAGGAGGAGGTATATCATAATCAGACTTGCAAAACTGATGTCAGCCTCACTAGCTAATGCAGACCAAGAACTCAAGTATCTATCTATCATTTGCTATGGTTAGATCATTCCTTGATTGCTGTGAAGTTGACTGGTGCTATGAACCCCTGCCATAAACTTCTATTTGATCAGTCCTCCTCAAGGGCCTAATAGATCCATTTGGTTTCCAGAGAGTGCTTGGGGTTTTTCCTGAGATTATAGTGGGCAATTCTGCCAACAACTTGGTCATCTCCTGGAATATGGTGATGGCAGCATCCTCGGATACAATTGCATCTGAACAGCCTTTCCCTGTCTGCCAGTACAGAGGAATCTCCTTAATTTATGGAGGAGTTGGAAATACATAAAATGATGCTGACAGAAGACAAGGAGTGAATCTGCCAAACATAGGATTAGATTTGGGATAATAGCAACAAAAGACAGTACTTCTCTGCTCTTAAGGTACTCACAAATTTCCATCCACTGGCCCCATTCAAAGTGATCTGGACCCATTCAGGGAAGAACAGGTTAGACAAATGGATGTTAGGCCTCTGTGAGAAATTTGCTGAGTATCTGGAGGATAAAATTGCTGGGATAAATATGAGCATATTGGTCCTGAGGAAGAAGATAGGGTTAACCATGACAACAGTCCCACCACTTGCAGTCCATATTCCTGTCCTGTCTGTCTGCTTGGATCTAAAAGGGTGGGCTCACTTTGGCCCTACATTTAGGGAAGGTCATCTACAAGAACCCCCAGGGTGGGCCTTCTCCATCGCTGGCCCTTTTCTACAGGAAATATTCCTTTAGAAATCAGGTTGTTCCCTATACTTTGGGTGTTTTGTAATGCCATTAAGACCTGGCTGTTTCAGCAAGCCTTTGGGGTCTGAAGGATGGGATGCTTCCTTCCTTTAGGGCAGTGTTCCTCAAACTTGCAACTTGAAGATGCATGGACATCAACTGGCTGGGGAATTCTGGGAGTTGAAGTCCACTCACCTTCAGGTTGCCAAGGTTGAGAAACACTGCTTTAGGGGAATGATTTTTGCTTATGTAATTCTTTTGGTGCTATGTTTTTTTCTTATTGAGTTGATTATTAATGTGGTTTTGTCTTTGTTATTATGATTTTGTATTTTTAAAACTTGATCAGTGAATGAAGCATCTTAACTCTCAGAGTTATTTGTTGACTGGACCTAGTAAATACAGGTAGGCCTCCTTTAGCCACTGCCTCATTCAGTGACTGTTTGAAGTTATGATGGTGATGAAAAAGTAACTTTGTGACCAACACTCGCATTTATGACCTTTGCAGGTCTGTAAAGCAAAGGAAAGCTGAAGTAGGATCATAAGGACAATTGCAATTTCACCTAGCAACCACTTTGCATAATGACCATGCTGCCTGTCTCAATTGTGGTCGCTAAATTGTGGTCGCTACAGGACTACCTGTAAATAAAATTGTTCAGACAGTTGTAAAAACCGGAAATCTATTTTTTCAAACTGATGATATCCCTAGCCTAATCATTTTTGAAGTATTGCTTAGGGTCCAGTTGTTTGACCCATTCATTCAGTTTATCGATCACATGCATAGCAAAAGGTTTTGTTAGCCACTTGGAGTTATTTTGCATAGTTTTGCTAAAATAAATGTATGAATGTGTGAATGAATGTTGAGTTCAGAGTGAGTTACTGTCATGACAAAGAGCAGTCACTCCAGGATCAGATCTGCAGAGTAGTAATTGATGTGTGTACTCCAGCTTTTAAATACACTTTTGCATCCAAGCTTGGAAAGTAATGAGCTAAATCAGAAAGAGTTAGTTCCATATGCGGGACTCTAGAGCAGCATGTTCATTGCCTATCCATTTTATGGTTAAACAAGACTTTACCTCTGTCAAAATTCACTCTGCAGCTTCTGCAGTTAAATAAAAGCTGTTACTGCTCTAATTGCCTTTTGTTCATTTGAATGTATAGAATTGCACCACTTGTTGCTACTCATCTTAACTATTGTGATGGTGCACACTATACATAAGCTGCCAAGGGAAAACTGTGCTCACCATTTTAAGATTGTGCAAGAGCTGATAAGCTGTATTCATGAGCTTTCTGGGGATGATGGTGAATGATAAAAAGTGTGATATGATATGTCTGACATACATGAGTGAAACATCAGAATGTGTGTACTTAACCATGACATTTACAGCATGACATCACTATGCACATGTGTCATCATTTTGTGGCTTACCTAGGAAGCTTCTGGCTGTATTCTGCCTGCAGACCTGAATGCTAAACTTGTGGAAAGGAAGTGCCATGTCTCACTGTTTATGGAGGGGTATATACATTCCCAAGAGTGGCAGTATGTGATTGCTTAGCTATTTATATGCATTCATTAATGCCTTCCTGGCATGGCTAATAGGCTACTATCTGTGGTTAGTGTTATGATTTCTAGGTATTATTATTGTCAGGGATGCTGTGATATATATCTTTGTGTCTCCTGTTAGCTTTTTTCTGCAGCTATTAAGCTGTTGATTCTGCTGCTGGCCACGCATAGGTTCATTGTCCATAAGGTATAATGGGGCAGGAGGGATAACCTGTTTTAGCCTAAGCTTTATATATATATTTATATAGACATATATACCCAGAACACAGCAATTAATGTATCATACTTAGATTTTTAGCTGGAGGAAGAAAATGGCAGACACTGAACTGGCTTGTGTGTAGTGCAAATCTACAATGTAGTTTGTATGAGCAGGTAAATTTCAAGATAGTTTTCTCTTTTCTTTTTCTACTGCAAGTAACTATCAGACCAACTTGAGCTTTTGCTTCCATTTCAAGCTAACCAAGCTTGATTTCTATCACAAAACCCAATAAACTGGGGTAAAATTCAGTTCTAGTTTAAGGAAATAATGAAGACCAGTTTCTATTAAATTTTTAAAGTTAATTGTTTATCTCTCCTCAATATAAATCATCTTTTGAATGTTATGTAAAACAATGGCAAAGAACCTTTTAATTTTTTAATGTAAGTGTATAAAGCAGGAGTTCAGTGTGTTAATTTAGTTTTGAATTTTACTCACAACAATTTTTTATTGTTTTTATTTATTACATTCCATTTTTCCACAGCAGAGATGGACACTTGTGAAATGTTCTGATGTGAAAATGGAGAATTTTCATTATTAAAAAGCTTACAATATGTGATGTGCATCATATGTGAGTATTTATAGCAGAGACTAGTATGATAATGTGCTGCACATTAGAAAACTGTAGAATTTATTGTAGTCATATGGTGCATGGGTGTAACAATGTTAAAGACCAGAGAGAAATTTCATTGAGCATCTATTACTCATACAAAATGCAACTATTTTTACATTGTGACTAATCTGTATTGCAGATGACAAGTAGAATTGACTAAAATTTAAGATGCTTTTTAAAAATTAAAGGAGTGATAGAATTGTTCAGAGATCACATTTTCTATATTTCAATGCACTCCTGGAAAGTTCTACTGCTGTGACAAGAATACAGGTGAAACTCGAAAAATTAGAATATCGTGCAAATGTTCATTTATGTCAGTATGGCAACTCAAAAGGTGAAACCAATATATGAGATAGGCGCATTACATCCAAAGCGAGATATGTCAAGCCTTACTTTGGTATAATTGTGATGATTATGGCGTACAGCTTATGAAAACCCCAAATTCACAATCTCAGAAAATTAGAATAGTGTGAAAAGGTTCAATATTCTAGGCTCAAAGTGTCCCCCTCTAATCAGCTAATGAATCCATAACACCTGCAAAGGGTTCCTGAGCCTTTCAATGGTCTCTCAGGCTGGTTCAGTAGGAATGACAAGCATGGGAAAGACTGCTGACCTGACAGTTGTGCAGAAAACCATCATTGACACCCTCCATAAGGAGGGAAAGCCCCAAAAGGTAATTGCAAAAGAAGTTGGATGTTCCCAAAGTGCTGTATCAAAGCACATCAATAGAAGGTTATGTGGAAGGGAAAGGTGTGGTAGAAAAAGGTGCACAAGCAGCAGGGAGGACTGCAGCCTGGAGAGGATTGTCAGGAAAAGGCCATTCAAAAGTGTTGGGGACTTTCACAAGGAGTGGACTGAGGCTGGAGTTAGTGCATCAAGAGCCACCACACACAGACGGATCCTGGACATGGGCTTCAAATGTCGTATTCCTCTTGTCAAGCCGCTCCGGAACAACAAACAAAGTCAGAAGCGTCTTACCTGGGCTACAGAAAAAAAGAACTGGTCTGTTGCCCAGTGGTCCAAAGTCCTCTTTTCTGATGAGAGCAACTTTTGCATCTCATTTGGGAACCAAGGACCCAGAGTCTGGAGGAAGAATGGAGAGGCACACAATGCACGATGCTTGAAGTCCAGTGTGAAGTTTCCACAGTCTGTGTTGATTTGGGGAGCCATGTCATCTGCTGGTGTTGGTCCACTGTGCTTCATTAAGTCCAGGGTCAATGCAGCCATCTACCAGGAGATTTTGGAGCACTTCATGCTTCCTTCCGCAGACGAGCTTTATGGGGATGCTGACTTCATTTTCCAGCAGGACTTGGCACCTGCCCACACTGCCAAAAGTACCAAAACCTGGTTCAATGACCATGGGAATACTGTGCTTGATTGGCCAGCAAACTCGCCTGACCTGAACCCCATAGAGAATCTATGGGGCATTACCAAGAGAAAGATGAGGGACATGAGACCGAACAATGCAGCGGAGCTGAAGGCCGCTATTGAAGCATCCTGGTCTTCCATAACACGTCAGCAGTGCCACAGGCTGATAGCATCCATGCCACGCCGTATTGAGGCAGTCACTGCTGCAAAAGGGGCCCAAACCAAGTACTGAGTACATATGCATGCTTATACTTTGCAGAGGTCCGATATTGTTCTATTTCTAATCCTTGTGTTATTGTTGTCATGTAATATTCTAATTTTCTGAGATTGTGAATTTGGGGTTTTCATAAGCTGTATGCCATAATCATCACAATTATACCAAAGTAAGGCTTGACGTATCTCGCTTTGCATGTAATGCGTCTATCTCATATATTGGTTTCACCTTCTGAGTTGCCATACTGACATAAATAAACATTTGCACGATATTCTAATTTTTCGAGTTTCACCTGTATACTGATCTCAAGAATATGAAGGGAAATTACTAACTTAAAAAAAACCAAAACTGTACCTAGCTCCATACAGTATTGTCTGTTCTAAAATGCTCCAAGTCTACAGCCTTCTCTGATATTTATAATCAGTTTATATTTTATTAGCTTAGTCTTTATTTCTTCAGTGAGTGCTTCTGTGTAATCTGGCCATCACTGGTCTAAATGTTTTATTGGCTTTTGCTATGGGAAATATAAAGTTTCTATTACATTTTCATTTTGCTTTTTCTTGAAAAAGACTCATTCTTCCACCCAACATCTGAAATGGCCAAAGATACTTAATTTCCTAAGTATAAAAGTACTATGTGCTTTTCAGTCATTTCCTGATAGTAACAGAAGGTGAACATCTCATAGAAATATGTTTTAAAAGCCATTTGACAGTTTTCTAGGAATAGATCATATTATTCTGTGTTTTATGAACTAATTTTACATATGAAAAACAAAAAGAATTAATGGTGTTTAGCAAATTGAATTGCTCTTAATACACAGCATACTTAATTTCAGTAGCTCAGTCTTGGGCATCTCCAAGTAATTAAATTGTTCCTTTAAGTACTAGAGCAACTTCCTCTGATTTGTGTCTCCCTAGTAAGTCTCACTGTGAGTTATGGATTATTCAAAAGATCATGTGGCCTCACTGTGGGATGCACTGCAATTGGTAAGGTTCTAAGTTCACTGTAACTGTAATATGATATTAAATTATTAGAAAGTCAACTTTTAGATCCATATTTTCTGTTGAGTTGCCAATTGCTAGTATTGCAAGTATAGAATCAGTTACTTTGCAAATGAAGTTTTCTTGTTTAAACATATAACTATGATCGCTGGAATCTTGACTCTGCATCAGTAGATGCACTGGTGATGGCTAGGGCACCATCTTGCAATATTAGCTGGATTCCTTTTGGCTTGTAAACTGCAACAAATTAGATAGGGTGCTGTCTAGGTGGTTTCCTGCCACCCGTTATTTGGATTCCTGCCTGTCCTGCCTGCTGTGGAGAATGGGTGGGGAGGTAGCCACCTGGTTCTGAGATATTGTCAGTGCCTCTTTGTGGGAGTGGGAGTTATGAGTAGTCTTGTGCCATATGCTAAAGAGGCCATTCCTGGCAGAAGACAACCTAGACAGCACCCTATCTACTTCCTTGCAGTTTTTTCCCTTTTGGGGAAGGTTGTTGAGACAGTGGGGGTGGATCAAATTTGCAGCAACCTAGAAGAAGTTAATGATTTTGACCATTTTCAGTCAGGGTTCAAGGTCATGTAAGCAGCAGACAGCATTGGTTGCTCTCTTAGTTGACCTGTCATGAGCTGGATGTAAGCAGTTTACCTCTTCTTGTGTTTTAGAGCACTTGGCAGCTTTTGATACCATTGACCATGGTATCTTACTGGACTATGCATAGGCATTGGGATAGGACTGTTCTGCAGTGGTTCTATTCCATCCTCAGTGGGTGGTTTAAGTCTGGGAAAGGGATTAAAGATCAGGCTTGTGCCCCCGATATATTCTCTTTCCCTTGCTTTTTAACATCTGTATGACGCTGCTGGGAGAGTCAGTTGCAGTATACTGATGATACACAACTTTACATGCTATTGCAGGCTGTAGGAGAGATCCCATTGATGTCCTATGCTAGTGTCTAGAGGCTGTAATGGTCTGGATGGGAGAGAACAGGCTGAAGCTTTGGAATGACCTCTCAAATTGGATCAGGATAGCCTCTCCTTGTTGCTCTTCAGGGAAATGTTGAAAACAGTGTTATTCCAGAGGTTTGTACTCTTAACTTAAGCACTGAACCATCTTTATTTCTTTAGTTTTATTTTTGTTCATTGTTTTTGCTGTTTTTGCTAGGGGTTTATGATATTATTGTTGTTTTAACCATATTGTGGATGTTTTAAATTCTGCTACATACTTTGTAAACTAGCAAGAGTAATCAGACTGCAGCAGGTTATAAGTTAATAAACAAAAACCCAAATGAAGAAATAAAATAATCAGCATTATAATAAATGCTTGATTTTAGGGATGACCATTCAGCAGAGTTCAGATGTATTGGACAAAGTTTTAGTTTGGACTTGACCTCCAAATAATGGACAAAGTCCTTGAATCTAAAGCACTCCAAATAGATTACAGAATCTTCATAATTTACATAAGTTTACATAATTTGCATAGTTACGTAATCAGTATACATTTATGTGGGTGATATAGTTACATAATTTCCATAATTAATGAATAAGTTGATGTTAATGACTTAATTATATCAATTATGTAAAATACATCAATTATATAAATTTGGATTTATTGTACATGCAGATTTAACACATACCCTTATTCTCTGATTAGTCTGCAAAATTGAGATTTTATTGTATTTTAGTAACTGCCCTGAAGTAGATAAGATAATTTGAAAACAAGGAATATCATCAGTTAAATCATCCTCTCTAAATTAAATATAAAATAGACTTCTAAAAACTGAAATACGTTTTCATATTCCTGTGGAAAATTTGGTATGACTGTGATTTAGCTTAGATTAATCTCCAAGTACATTTCATATAATGTGACTCACTGAAGTGGTATGATTAAAGTAATTGATTTAATCCAAATTCAGTGGGGGGAACAGATTAGAAGTATAGCAAATTCATTTTAATTAGGATTAACAGTAGCAATGCTACAAGCATCCATAGGGGTCTCATGACCTTTTCTTTTGCAACTGATTCTTTAAAAAGCATATTAGCATGCCTAGAACTCAGATTGCTTTTGGGCTGATGTGGAATTCTGGGGAAATGTAGTTGAGTGACTATAGTCTTAGACAGTACATTAGCTCTTTTCATGAGATAAACACACAAACAAACACACTTTAAAAAAACCTTTGTGGGAGATATATTTCATTATTTTTTGAAAAAAAAGAATATAATTGCAAACTATTTGCTAGTCATAACAGAAAAGATATTTAATGAAATTATTTAATGAACTAATAAACTATCTTCTGTTGTTTATTCAATCATGATATAAGTCCAGGGTTAAAACAGACGCACTGGTAAGGTTTAAAGTGCATCTCTTCTACTGACTCTTGAATGTATAGCTAAAATGTTAACATATAAGAACAAAGTTTTTGTGGGGTTACTATTCTTGAAGTCAGGGTTTAAATTTCTGCTGATTGTTAAAAGATAAATCTTGAATAATGTCTTGCTGTCAAGCTTCACCCAGATATTTGAACTAGAAGGCTTGTAGGTGGAGATTCAAGGACACGGCTCTTGATAAGCCAGTTTTATTACAGATATTAGGAAAAGCATAATCAGAGCAGAAAATTAGCAAGTGCAAACTATAAACAATATGTATACCAATCCCAAGGGTCAGATCTTATATATGTCTTTTTCCTACCTGTGATTCTCAACAGATCAGAATTAGTTGTTTCTTTGGGGGAGGAGCAGTTTAGATTGGTACACTGTTGTTACAGATCTGTCTCATCTTAGGCAATCTCTGCTTTTGGCTGTACTTATTCTTACCCTCAGACATACATCATGATAATGCTATGTCAAAAATAATTTGAAGTTTGAATTTTAGAAGACTTTTACGATATTTTGAGATTATAAAGTTGGAATGAGTCATCAAGTTCAATTCCCTACTCATTGCAATGGGAAAACAAAGCATTAACAACAGCTGTCTTGTTTTTGCAGTGAAAGAGTGTTTATCACACCAAACTATTCTTAAATTAAATTAAATCTGTAATTTAATTTAATCCATGATTGCATGTCCAGTCCTCTAGTTGACAGAGAACCGATCTTGGCCTTTCTTCTACTATGTGACATTCTTTCAGGAATTTGAAGAGTCTGGTCCCATTTAGTCTTTTCTTCTCAAGGCTAAATACATACTCAGCTCCTTGAATTTCTTTTTACAGAGAAATTTTAATTTTTAGTCCCTAATTATCCTCACTGGTCTTCTCTGAACTTGTTCTAGTTTGAATCCTTAGTGGGCTGCTCAGAAATAGGCACAATACTGGGTCTGACTAGCACAGACTAAAGTGTAACTTACTCCTTGTGATTTAGAAACTTAATTCTGTTAATGCAGCCTAAAATGGCACTTTTATATTCTGAAGCCACATTATACTTAGTGACTTATATTTGATATAAATCAAGTATTATTTCCAGTTTTTTTTTCAGAAGTAATATTGCCATTGCTAGGAGTTCCTGTACATTTTATTTGTTTCCTAACTTTACACTTGTTTCTGTTAAATTTCATTCTGTTCTTTTCAACCCATTTCTTTTTCTAACTATACTGAATTTTAATATACCTTGTAGGTTATCACAATATGATGCATCTACAGCATTTCCACAATTTGCTAAAGAAGTAACACAATTACAAAATGAGATGTGGTTTCTTTGACAAGACTTATTCTTGTCAGATCCATAGTGCAGTAATTATCATACTGTTTTTCAGGTACTTCTAGATCATGGGTTAATCTACTTAGCATTTTCCCAGGTATTCATGTCAGAAAGATAACATATAGTTCTTGGGGTTCTTTTTCCTGCCCTCTTTTGAAGATAGAGACAACATTTCCTCTCTTCAGTCATCTGGCACTTACCCCTTCTCCAGCATTTCACAAAAATAATACATAAAGGTTCTGTCAGACCATAGCAGGTTTCTTTGGTATTATAGGATGGACATTATCTTGTCCTAGGTATGTAAGCACAGTCAAGATAAAAAGAATCCCTCAGAATATTTCTTTTGGTATCAAGTTTCATTTCTACCCCTTTCTACAGTAGTTGAAGAACTGGTGATTACTTGCAGTTGGTCAGATGGATTTAGGATTTATCTGGGATAAAAATATGATTTTAGGAATTATAGTCCCAGATATGCTGTTTGGCAATAATGTTGTAGTGCTTCAGATTATATACAGAACTGACACTGAAGT
Organism: Liasis olivaceus; assembly: GCA_030867105.1. Classification (NCBI taxonomy): domain Eukaryota; kingdom Metazoa; phylum Chordata; class Lepidosauria; order Squamata; family Pythonidae; genus Liasis; species Liasis olivaceus. The sequence continues at coordinate 136,183,365 of CM061350.1, read as the reverse complement.
GGATTTGGTGCACAACATGGTATGCATGAATGTGTAAAAAGTAATTCATTTGAAAAGGGTTTTAGTAGAAACAAAATGTTTTCCTGCTGCAACCTTAAAATAATTCAGTTCTTGATCCCTGAATGAGAAAAGAATATCTGCAAATTCTGAAGAGCCTTTGATGTATGATTAAACTCATACATAAGCTAACAAGAGACTTTGCTTGGAGTTGCTCAAATTCAATGTATGTTTAAAATATTTTGTATAAATGTCTTATTAACTAAATGGTTAGTTTTTCCAAATCTGATGCACAATAAGAAGTCTGAGAGATGAAAAAGATACAGAAAAGAACAGTAAATATTTTGAAAGTTTGGACCAACATTTTTTTTATAAAAAAGGTTTTTTTTTTTTTTTTTTTGGTCTGCTTCACAGTCATTACTGACCCTGCAGTGACCGCCCCCTAGCGGTTTTCAAGGCAATTGCATCTTTCTAGTTTCGGAATTAGACTTTGCCAGACCCTAATTCCTAGAGCGTCAGCCCAGCTGGCAGCACAGGAGGCGGGATTTCCGTTGCTTCGCGCCCCTTTTTTTTTCGGGGCGAGCGCAATTTCGCGCTTTTACCGGCAACTGTGGTCCCGTCTCTCTGTGGAGTCGCTGCCAGCATTTTTCCTCCCACTGGAGTGAGAGTACTCATTTATCTACTCACGTACGTTTTCGATCTGCTGAGTTGGCAGAAGCTGCGGGTAGAGAAACAAGAGCTCACCTTGTTTAACGCGAGAGGCTGGACTCGAACCGCTGAAGTTTCCAGCCATTTCTGGCCGGCACTTTCAGCGTCATTAAGCCGCTGCGCCACCGCGTCCCCTGTAATTATAATTAAAACAATGTTTAAAGTGGAATATGTAAAGCATTTATAAAAATATGAATATTAGAATATTATTAGATGGTTAATTTAATCATTATTAGATTATTAGTTTTCACTACATTTACATTTCTTTTTGTGAGGCTCAAATTGTGCCATTAAAGTAGAGATGGAAGCTAACAAAATTCTAATATAAATAATGCATGATGTAATGTTCTGATGATACTGGACATTCCATTCCATTTCTCTACTATGGTAAATGTTACTTCAATGAAATGATAGAAATGAGGGAGGAAAAACAGTCATGGATCAATGCCCTGTCATTTATAGTGGATAAACTGGCAGTATGTGGAATAATTCAATTAAGTTGTATGAAAGGTGTGACTATTTTAGGCTAAACAGAATTTTAGCTCTATATAGTAAGAATGTTTGTCTATGAATTAACCTGTTCTCTATCTGTTAAAATATTGTTTGTGTAGCTTTATTTACTTCACACAATGCTCTTTACTTCTTTTAACAAATCAGGTACAGTATGTTTATGCATTCCTAGCCCATGCTGAACAACTACAAGCTTTAAGCTTAATTAATTAATTTATTTCTGAATGGAATGGCAGAGTAGATGATATTGTGCATCAAAGGCATATGATGTCTGTTTATCATCACCCTTCAAAATGGTCATATTTTCCTGCAGTATTTAAGATTAGCAAATTTATTCTCTTGTGTCATAGTTGGCTATTCAACCCTTTTCTGCAGCAGCAAATGTATTAGTCTTTGAGATGTCAAAGAGCAATCCTTCTCCCCACTGCAGCAGATTAAAACAGTGATCTTTTATTGTTGTTTCTTTCTCTCTTTTTGTTAATCATCACTTCATTAGTGGAAGAATGCAGGTTTCACTGCTTATCCACTTCATCTGAATAATAAATGGAAGCAATGATTCCCCACATCACATTTGCTTAGAGAGAAACAAATCTTTTTGGAAACACTTTTAATAATCTGCAGAAAACATTGATGGCCAGAAGAACATGACTGTTGGTAACCCATTCAGTATGTTTGGAAAAAGAAGAAGCCTGGAGATTGCTTTGAAATTCTTTTGCATTCTTAGTATTCAGAACCACTTATTTCAAATGCTGTAAGGTTATGATTATCCCATCATGGGAACCAACAACAGATGATGTACAGTACAGGTGAAACTCGAAAAATTAGAATATCGTGCAAATGTTCATTTATGTCAGTATGGCAACTCAAAAGGTGAAACCAATATATGAGATAGGCGCATTACATGCAAAGCAAGATATGTCAAGCCTTACTTTGGTATAATTGTGATGATTATGGCGTACAGCTTATGAAAACCCCAAATTCACAATCTCAGAAAATTAGAATAGTGTGAAAAGGTTCAATATTCTAGGCTCAAAGTGTCCCCCTCTAATCAGCTAATGAATCCATAACACCTGCAAAGGGTTCCTGAGCCTTTCAATGGTCTCTCAGGCTGGTTCAGTAGGAATGACAAGCATGGGAAAGACTGCTGACCTGACAGTTGTGCAGAAAACCATCATTGACACCCTCCATAAGGAGGGAAAGCCCCAAAAGGTAATTGCAAAAGAAGTTGGATGTTCCCAAAGTGCTGTATCAAAGCACATCAATAGAAGGTTATGTGGAAGGGAAAAGTGTGGGAGAAAAAGGTGCAGAAGCAGCAGGGAGGACCGCAGCCTGGAGAGGATTGTCAGGAAAAGGCCATTCAAAAGTGTTGGGGACTTTCACAAGGAGTGGACTGAGGCTGGAGTTAGTGCATCAAGAGCCACCACACACAGACGGATCCTGGACATGGGCTTCAAATGTCGTATTCCTCTTGTCAAGCCGCTCCGGAACAACAAACAAAGTCAGAAGCGTCTTACCTGGGCTACAGAAAAAAAGAACTGGTCTGTTGCCCAGTGGTCCAAAGTCCTCTTTTCTGATGAGAGCAACTTTTGCATCTCATTTGGGAACCAAGGACCCAGAGTCTGGAGGAAGAATGGAGAGGCACACAATGCACGATGCTTGAAGTCCAGTGTGAAGTTTCCACAGTCTGTGTTGATTTGGGGAGCCATGTCATCTGCTGGTGTTGGTCCACTGTGCTTCATTAAGTCCAGGGTCAACGCATCCGTCTACCAGGAGATTTTGGAGCACTTCATGCTTCCTTCCGCAGACGAGCTTTATGGGGATGCTGACTTCATTTTCCAGCAGGACTTGGCACCTGCCCACACTGCCAAAAGTACCAAAACCTGGTTCAATGACCATGGGATTACTGTGCTTGATTGGCCAGCAAACTCGCCTGACCTGAACCCCATAGAGAATCTATGGGGCATTGCCAAGAGAAAGATGAGGGACATGAGACCGAACAATGCAGCGGAGCTGAAGGCCGCTATTGAAGCATCTTGGTCTTCCATAACACCTCAGCAGTGCCACAGGCTGATACCATCCATGCCACGCCGCATTGCGGCAGTCATTGCTGCAAAAGGGGCCCAAACCAAGTACTGAGTACATATGCATGCTTATACTTTGCAGAGGTCCGATATTGTTCTATTTCTAATCCTTGTGTTATTGATGTCATGTAATATTCTAATTTTCTGAGATTGTGAATTTGGGGTTTTCATAACCAATCATTGATAGATATCAGGAACTTTTGTAGATCATGCAGTTTAGCTTCCAAATCATTAGTTAAATGAATTGAATTTTTATGAAACTTGTCTCACTATAATTTGATAGCATTAAAATTTAGAACTAAAAAGTTCTGTTTGCTTCATATTTTTAAAAATATTTTAAAAATATTTTTAAAAATAAAAACCCAAATTCCTGAAATGAGGTGCAAATATATACAGCTTGGAGATAGGAACTCTGTTCTAGTAATGACTTTGTATTCAGTGCTGGTGCACATCTAGCAAAGATCTATCTTTTGCCAGGACATTGCTTCATTGTTCTTACTGAAAGAAATATCCGTGGGTCCATCCCCAAATGTGGGAATGCATGTAAGTCTGAGCCTACCTTCAATCACGTATTTGAACAAAGTATGTGTTTCAAATGCAGTGTGCAATTGCTATCAATCAGCAGTTCTAGGAAACAGAAGCCTTTTCTTTAAACTAGATTGCTTCTACCACCTCTCTCTATGGGCCTTTCTCCTCTACTGAGTTAAAGTGTTATCCACGTGTCCTTAAATCAACATAATTGCTACCATAAGATTTGTTACTGCTGTTGTTAATTCCTGTCCTGCTTCTGCATCTGTTCCAAAGCACTGTTCAGTGGTATTGTCCTGCTTTGTGAGTTTCTCTTCTCTTGTCAACTTCTTTCAGTGCATCACCAGCAGGGAACCAATCCGGGCCCCTTATCAAGAATGGTGAGGGTCTAATTTCAGGCCTCTGTTTTTCTAGGTGGGTTTGTCTGTCTCTCCTCCAACACCTATCTTCTTAAGATCTCCCAAGTTAAACTCATGGGAAATAAAGAAATGCTTGGAAAACAGACAACATTCCTCCCAGAGAGGAGGAAAGCATATTGGAATTGCCACTCTTCATTGTCTTTCACTTTGTGTGAGAAATTACGCTGTCTAGGATGGTGCAATTTTAGTAATTTTAGCTAAAACTACATAATTTGTTTGTTCTGATTTTCTTACAGCTATTTATCCAATTGTTTATTTATTTTATTTATTTTTATTTACACAATTTATTAGCCACCCATCTCACTTTTTCCAAGTGACTCTTGTGAGAAACAGCTCTCAAGTTCCAAAGAATTGAGACAAATATCCAATGAAGCAGCAAGGCATTTATTAAAAGAGTACGTTGTTGCAACAGCGGGTGCCCAGCAAGTAGGCACACCCCGTGATAAGATACATGTACTTTTTATTCCCTAAGCCCGAGTGGAAAGACCCTCCTCCATTTCCCCATTGGTTGGGTACTCAGGAGTTTACAACCTATCCGATATGCCTAATACAACTCCCGGAAGTCCTGCCTTAGTTTACATCTCCCACTACTCAAATTTTAAGCCTCCCCAGCCCATATTTATTTATTTCCTTTTATAGCAGTTTTTGGCATTAGCAGTGACTGTGCTCAGTGATGTGGTTTCAGATCTAATTCAACTATTACCACAAAACCAGCTCAGGTCGGTTCTTCAGCTCCCTATTCAGAGACTCTTTTAACCACCTGTACCAGTTTCCTCTCCATGTTGCCACATCCTCTATATGTTAGCTCTCTTACTTATTTTAAGCAAACTAGTGAAAAGCCATACTACTTTATGCTAAGAACCCCCTAAGCAACTGAGGACTAGTAACTTGATTGTATCACTACATATGTTCTGCTTAGAAAAGCAGGGGTCTGGAAGATCCCCTTTCACTACTAGTCGCTCATTATGGTTTATTCTAAAGCATATGCTGTCAAATTAGTTTGCCTGCAAAAACAACATTTTGTCATCTCTCACACTCTGGACGGTGTACAACAGGGTTAAAAATCAATGAATAAATACATTAAAAAGTATAAAAATATAAAAAACCAAACTAAAACAAAAAATAATAAGCGAAGAGGTGTTAAAAATAACAGAGCCACTTCACTAGATCACCTGTCCCCTGGGGTCCCCAGGCCTGCTCACACAACCAGGTCTTGAGGGACCTCCAGAAGCCCAACAGTGATAAGGCCAATCTCACCTCAGGGGGAAGAAGATTCCACAGCATGGGCGCCACAGCAGAAAAGGTCCGCCTCCTAAGGCCCACCAAATGTAGCTCCCTAAGTGTTGGAACCTGTAACATGCCCTCTCTGCCAGATCTGGTAGGACAGGCAGATTAAATTGGAGAGAGGCAGTCCCTCAAGTAACCCAGACCCATGCCATGAAAGTTTATTCTTGGTGTTCTTACTGCCATATTTCCATTTCCTGGCTATGGCATGACTTTAATGCTTTCTGTGTGTCTCATTGTCATGTGCAAATACATGTTCAAAGCATTGTGAACTGAAGCAGTGAGGAACTGGAGCAGTGGTCTGCAAAAGCAGATAAATCATATAGCTTTTAAGGAACACTGTGAAACAGCAAGGCAAAGCTGACAGCTTTATAGGCCAAGGTAACTTTACAATGTTCTAATATTTACATCATTTAGAACATTGTTGATTATGATTATAAGTTACCATCTGGTTTATTTGAGATTCAGTACAGAAATGGAAGAAATACTGTGTTCAAAGCTTTATTGCTGAGAGGAATGTTTATAGTAGATCAGGATTATTTTTCCTGGATCCAGTTTCTTGGAAACATGGCATGTTTTGCAGATTAAAAAAAACATGTTATGCCCAGAATTTTTGAAGACACCAGAAACCTTTCAGTTATTACATAGACATATCCGGGCCATTACATAAAGTATTGTTTTGTAAGCATTCTAGAACAGACTGTTCCTGTCTGTAATAAAACCATAATGCTGTCATCTCTGTCATATTTAATACAGAATGAAAACCGTGTTCTCCTTTCTTCAAGTGATTGGAGTAGAAAGGCAACCACAGCTAACATATATTCATTTTTTTGCATAAATACCAAAGAATATTTATGTGTACTTGCCATTATTACTACAGATATCTATATATATTCAGGAATACACACACACACACACACACACACACACACATATGTGTGTGTGTATTCCTGAATGTGTTTTGATAATTGTATGCCACTTACATTTTAATACTTTGTTTTGGCAAAGGATCTGAGGTTTGTTTGTTTTTTTAAATATTTCAGAAACTCAGAAACTAGCATTGACCATTTGATCCCCATAATGTTTCTCTGACGCAATACCCATTTAGTTATTTATATGTTATTTATGGTAAGACCTTTAATCTTTCTCTGCCCTAATTCTTGTTATCTTGACAGTGTGCATAATGCTCAGTATTTGTGATCTCAGCTTTCACACAAGTGATGTGAGTTAGGTATTTATTTACTTGTTATATTGGTATGAGGTTGTATAACTTTTTTTGACCTGAGAAGTCTCAGTATACTCTCATAAGAACATGCAACACCTTTAAATTAATTTAGATCATGCATCCATTAAAGCAATCTGGGGAATAATTCTACAGAGTATCAGACTGAGATCTTTCTCATTCTGCTACTCAAGATCCTTTTGAATGGTGGTATCAAGAATCAAACTTGGCATTTCCTTGCAAACAGCATGCCCTAACTACAAATACTGACCTATCTAACAAAGTTAATCAAGTTTTAATACATACTTTTTATTGCAGGTAGTGCTATGTTTTTCAGGAATGTACTACACTTCCAATATGTAATTTCACAAATGGAGAAAAAGCCTCTGTCAAGTACTTGATGATAAAAACTTGCAAAAATTATGCACCACAATCCTCTGAGGAACTCAACACAATAGAATGCTTGGCTCTTCAGAGAGCTATAGTGCATAATTTATCTCTCTTTCTTTCTCTCTGTATATAAAAATTAGAATTTATACCTCTTTTAATATGTTTAATATGACAATACTGATAATATGCTGCTATGGAAAGGTCTCTCCTCCTTGATGCATGATACTTTGGAAAAGCTAAAATTAATGAGAAATAATTGAATTGTTCAGCCACATTTGTAGATTTTGCATTTTTGTTATCAACTATAGATTACAATCCTTTTCCAGAAATAGCTTTTTAATAGAGCTGTGCATGCCTCAAAAAGTGCTTTGAATCTCACACAAGCTTAAGACCTTTCATTAAAGTGGTCTGGCTTTTTTCAGGCTTTCATATGAGCCCTAAAACAAACAAGCAAACCAACAAACAATGCAGCTTAAGGAATTCACTTATTAAGATTAATGCAATTCTTAAAGCAGCAGCACCCTCTTTCAGGTTCTTGTGAAAGCATGAAAAAGCTAGGCTAGCAGACATGGGCTGTGCTTATGTGAGGGCTGAAACAGTTCTTCCTAATTATTTTCAAACTATGCCCAACCCTACTTCATACAGTAATAATTTCCCATGAATATAATCAGTACAGTAACTTTTAGCACTAAAGAAGTTCCGTACTGCTATCTTATATAATAACTATAATAATTACTGTTTGTGAATAAAATAGTTGCTGTGTATCATGCCGTCCACCTGTTATTTTGACTTGATCTGTGGAGTATTTTAGGATTTCTTTTGTTCTTCATGTAGCCCAAAAGGTCCATTCGTGAAATTTCTTGGCTCAGTTTCTGGCTGTTAAGAGATAGCCGTGTGCTAACTCTCTACCTGACTGAAATTCAGTCTCTGCCAGAGCAGTGTGTGCACATCACGTTCATACACCAAAGAAAATAACTTTGGGATCTATCCTGTATAATGGAATTTTCTATTTCTTTCCTTCATCTCGAACAGCTATGGAACACATAGTTAACTGCAGGAATGAGAGCAAATCCATTTCCAGAGCTACTGTACAGACTCTGCTGGATATCGCCCATTAATTCTTAGGATCTGTGTATCTGCAATTCTGTGCCTTATTATCTGTGACTCAGCCGCATTTAGTTTAGCTTTGACTGCATGGATTCAGCTTATGAAACACATTGAATAGAAACTCTTCAGGCAGATTTTGTTTTTCAGTATTATCTAATTTCTAATGTGTTGTTTTGTTACAAACAATAGAAAAAGAATGGTTGTATGCCTTGCTCAACCAGGTTTAGTATCAGAATGATATCGCAGACTGTGGGCAGCTTTGGTCACCTTCAGTGGCTGATAAATACCATCATCTTTGTAGTGGCTGATTGCCACTGTTTTTGTGAAAACTGTAGGAGCTCTACAGAGGCCCATTTGTAATTGAAGCTACAACATAAGGAGTGAGGGAAGCTGAGGCTTCTCTACCCTCTTTATATATCCATTTACTGCCTTTCTAGTCTGATGGGCACATGAGGAGTTAGCCACAGATGAAACTCCCAACCAGATTTGCATGACACAGGGAGCCATGCCTGAAGTAAGTAAACCTTTAACAAACTGTAGGTACCCCTTTTGAACAATTTAAATTAGCTGTTGGTTCAAGTTCACACAACATGTTAGGCTTAACCATGCCATGATTTCACACTTCAGAAGAAGTAGCTTGTGCTCACCTATTAGAGAAGTAGATCCATTAATTACCTATACTTTCTAGCTGTTAAATCATTACTACTCCTGTGGAAAAAAGAAATCCTGGAGAGATGTTCTGCCCACCTGTGTACTCAAAAATAACATCTATTGTTCTTGTGTGTGAGTGATGTAAAAGCATATGAGACATCTTCAACTGTTCCAGTTCTCATTCAGATTGCTTCTAATGTTAACCCATTAATTAATGTTAGATCAGTAAATTGCTATTCAAATTTGTATAAAGTTCTTGCAAAAGGAATTTGGATTGCTTAAACATGCAGAAAGTCTTTATGGCCATTTAAAACACTTTGATTTCCGAATTTGATCTAGATGCATTAGCAGTAGCTAGTACTCCTGAATTATTATCAATTCTAAAATGTGATTTTCTCAATTTGGACAGAGTTTTTTTATAGGCAAATAAAATATTTTAAGGTGGATATTAGTTATTTGCAAGAGCTTTTGTCATAAAGAGTTGGAATACTCTATATTGAAAAACCACTGGGTAAGAAAGAAATATTAAGTATATTTCTTATGGCCTTAAGACAATTTCGCTTTTTTTTTTTTTCATTTTTACTGGACTTTTCAGAGACTTAAAAAAAAGGTTGCTTGTCAACTTTATTACGCTGGAAATGTAAAACAATGGTGGGGACACTTACACGTATAATATTATTTGTTTTATTTGTCCCATTTTTGTTTAATATTGATATGTTTTTAATATGGTTTTTGGGAAAAGTAATAAGGTTTAAAGATGGGTATGTTATTTTGAACTTTATATCAAAAATGTGGAATGTATTAATATATGTCCGAGATGCAGCCAAAAATATAGCCAATAATAATAATAATGGAAAAGATTTTGTAACTCCTAATTTCCAATCTTGGATTTATGAAACGGGTTCATGCTCTACCTTTAACCTGGCTCTAACTTGGCAAAATGGAATTCAATCATCATATACCATGCGGTCAAAGTTTAATTATGTATTTTAAAAAAATTGCTGTTTGTAATAAGCATGATCTCCTGCTTTACTGTTGTCCTTTTTTTAGGCAAGAGTCCATTTCCAAGCAAAGCACTGAGCAGCAGTTGCCAATTATCTTTATTTTCTAAGAAAACATATGAAATCCATTAGAGGTCTATAGGTATTCTTGAAAAGTAAGATAGTGCTAGAGGCTTGCATGTTGTTTTTCTGCATACCTCTCATTATTTTTTAATTGAGAGATTTTTTTTTTTTAAAAGATCAGAATACAGAGCCTGGTAAGCTTCAAGGCATAACGTCACTCATGGTTATCTATTTTAACTTCTGAAATGACAATATTTTAGACAGTCTAACATTATATAACATAATATTTAAACATTTTGATTTTGAAAAAGTATACTTTTTATCATTTTAGTATTGAGAATTATGCATACAGTTTAATTCTCACTGATGGAGTGGAAGAATTATTTTTCTTTTCAGTTTAACTCTGCACTTGCGGTTAAACTATGCAGAAAGAAGTAGTATAATGTAGTTGAATTAGTACTGATTTTCTCATCATAGCTGAAGGAAATTAAAATCAGTGACAATATAATTATACCTTCTGTAAGAGATCAGAATTACTGGAATGCATAAAGCGTGCTAACTTGGTTGATGCAATCCTTTTAACCATTGTAAAATCATTGTAGGAAATATCTCAATGCAACCTTTTCTAACCTGGTACTCTCCAGATATGCTGGATTTCAACTCCCACATTATTCAGCCAGCACAAGTGGATAATTGCCAAATGATTGTGCTTTACCAATACTACACTTACATATATCTAACAATTTCCTTCATCCAAGTCTTTGCCTTGCTAAAGCTTTTACCTGAATTCACTCTTTTAGGATTTTGGTTTTTTTAAATCACAGAATGAAGAGTTTATCATCTTTCTCCTTCTCCTCCACATCACTATTATGTTCTTGAAAGACAGCAAAAGTTTTTCTCAGATTGGGTTGGAATAAAAGTTCCCCAGATCCAATATATCTCCCTTACATGGCTAGAAACATATGCTTTGTTCACGCTTTAAACAGCACCAGAAATACAGCTTGGTCTCTGTTCTGCCTTAGTAATTACTAAATCCCCATCAAACAAATACTGCATTAAATTGGTCTTTCACTGCATGCTGGTCACAATTTAGAAACAATATTAATTTTATTTTAAAATTAGCTAATAGTGTTTTTTTTTTTAAATCTCTGTTGGAATTAATGAAATAACGCTTTGCAAGGACATGATTTATGAGCTGTGGGTCATCTTGTTCTTACTGATCTCTAGTAAGAGAAATCATAACTATCTTTCTTTTTAAAGTTGAAAATAAATGATTGTACTGTCTTAGCTATAGATAATTTAGCTGTTTTTAGCATCTCAACAAATTAGTTGAGACAAGACGTTTCTTCTCAGATTATTACTTGTTTTGTCTTTCGGAAAAAAGTGATGAAAATGAAGGTAGCAATTTGGTTTTGTTTATATTTTTATGAAAACTTTAGAAATTCATACTTATTGAATCAATGTATGAACTGATACACTTTACAATACAAATTACAAAATACAGTGGTACCTCGCGTTACGAACTTAATCCGTTCCGTGACTCTGATCGCAACTCGATTTGGTCGCGCCGCGAGGCAAATTTCCCCATAAGGTTCAATGTAAATACGGCTATTCCGCCCTCCGAATTTGGTCGCACCGCGAGGCAAATTTCCCCATAAGGTTCAATGTAAATACATACGGCTCTGCATTTTCTTTGGAGCCATGCTGACAAGCACACCAAAAACCTTCCAAACGCCACAAAACACACCACAAGCCTCACCGAATGTCTCCTTGCTACCGCGATCTCGCCCACAGGAAGCCGCGACCACGTGGCAGCAGGGCAAATGGCCGCGGATCCGGTTCGTAGCGCGGGGCGAAGGTCGCACGGCGAGGTAAATTTTTGGGGCCTGAGCTGATCGTATCGCGAAAAATTCATAAGGAGGGGCGTTCATAACCCGAGGTACCACTATACTGGTATATTTTGCAGTATTCACACTTTTCATAAGTTTGTAAAAATATATATTAAAGGAGAGATTTTATGAGTGTAAAATTGTATAGCATAATATGGAACTAACATATCTGAGCTGGAAAATGTAGGATTTTTTTTCTTTTAGATAATACACCTTTTCCTTTCACATGGAACATCCAATGCATCAAGTTAAAGTAGTTTCCCCTTTGTTTCATGTATCTAAGTGAAACTTCAACATATGATTGTCATGGGGTACATGTATGGAATCTGGGGATTTGACTGAAATTTAGTACAAAACAGCATTCCAGTTTTTTTTTAATTTATTCAAACTATTGATAAAGCACACTGAAGAGAATAGTGAAACACTTTCAATTCCTCAGCCTCAAATCTTGCTAACTGCACTGCATATTATTGTGAATGATTTGTTCCTGCTCCATATTCTCAGTTGATAAAACAGGAAAGCCATTTGTTTTTAACAAAAGCAATATGTTTTCCTGAGGTCAAGATTTCAATATTATGCAACACTATGCCTATAGATATCTGCAGATTATGAAACAAGCTTAACATAGGTATAAGTTACTCTTTTTTTAACCCTACCTGTAACTTAATTCTAGAGTTAAAGAAGGGCTTTCAGAGGTTGATGGCAAAGTTTCCCAGATGATCAGGCAACTATCCTTTCTTTAGCTGGTAGGCTTTGATTTTATCTTGTGTCATCTTCTGGCACCCCAATGTGCCCTCTCTTTGGTTGATTGTACCAGTACCAGTCATAAAAGCTGATTGTTAAATTTTCTGGAATTTTGGAAGCTGGTTGAAAACAGAGCTGAGCCGTGAGGTCTAGCATGCTGATTAGCTATTTGATGGTTAGTGGTGTGACATTAAGGCTGGTAGGTGTTCTTGAAAGTATTGCTGCATTGTCTGTATAGAGTAGAACAGAGATGTGTGATCCAGCAAGTTTTGGGGAGTGAAAGTTCATGTTGTAGAGATGGCCCACTATGGAGATGATACAGAAATTGAATAAAGGTGGGGCCAATATGCAGCCTTGCTTGAGGCTTTTCTCATTTTCAATGGCACCAGAGAAATGGTCCTAAGGGTTACATCTTACTTTGAGTGAGGTCCCTTCATGTAGTCTATGTATTAAATGAAGTAGATGTTGGTCAATCGAGGAGGTCTCCAGTTTTTCCCATAATTTAGCTTGGGATATGGAATAAAATACTGCTTTGAAGTCTATGAAAGCAGCATAAAGGGAGGTTGTGTTGTGGGAGGAGTATTTTTCAATGATATGATATTTACCTGGCAGTGGAGATACCATGATCGTGAATAATTTGTCAAACATTTCTACTTTTCTTGGTAGTATACAAGCCAGACCCTTGTGTGTTTCCATTCTTAAATGTGAAGAAATCAGCATATGAAGACAAGTACTAAAATATGGTTTTCTCCTTCCTTTTTTGACCAGGAAGAAACACAATTGAAAAGAGTGTTTATCACTGAGGTGATTTTCCATCACCATCATGAAGAAAAGTAGGAGTGTAATGACCGTCCCTACAGAAGGTGTAAGTATAAACACACATACATATGTCTGTTTCAGAGAAAATATAACTAAGCATGTAATGTTGTTAGATACTTATTAAGGCCTTAATGCTGATTATATTGTTGGCTTTTCAAGCTTGTAATTTGAATGTAATGTCTTACAATGCCTCTGATGCAGAACATTGTCCAAATATAAATGTACTGAATGAATTAATGCTTTTTGAAGAAAGAAAACAAGTTATTATAAAATTAACATTATATCCTATTGAGTCATCCAAGACATTGTCCAAATATAAGTGGCAATCGTAGTAAGTCTGATGTTGATCACAGTGCTCTGATACACTATATATATATATATATATATATATATATAAAATATATATATAAAATAAAAAAAATTACATATATATATATATATATATATATATATATATAAAGCCCAAATACTGAGACATTCTATTGTAGGGGTGTTGTTCTATCCTTGATCACTTTGGGTAACTTTGAGGTATGTTTTCTAGCTCTACGCTATTGTTTTAAAGAAGTAGCAGCTATAGAGTTTGAAATACGATTATTTTGTAAGATATTAGCATTTTTATTTCCAACATTTTTCCTTAATGACCAGTAACAAAGAATTTGGCTTTTAACAACACCTGTACACAATGTTAACTTTTTCATTTAACTGACCATCACTATTCAAAATTCTTTTTCCTGATTTGTATATAAGTGAAGATTTTTTGCCCAGTGTACATCCCTTTACACATACATTGTTCAATACTTCCAATTTTGTTGTCTCTTAGCTCAGTTTGGACAGATCTTTCTTGCATTTTCTCAATCCCTTTTAGTTAACATTTCATTCTTACTGTCATCATAAAGTTATTGGCTCCACTCTACAACTCTTTGTGTTGATTTGAAAGATCTAAGAGATCTTTACTTGAAGCAGCGTTTATGATCATGTAAGCAATATAACCATATTCAGTTTCGGTTTCTTTGCCATTACATAGAAACTGAGGGGTGTGTGTGCAGACACTGATAATGCTTACATTCCAATAGTAACCTTTTCATTTAATGCTGAATGGGGTCCAGGTCCTAACTGGGATATGCAAAAGTTGAAGTGATATTTTGGAAGGACACTGAAGAAATTAATGGTTTGTGAAGCAAGAAAACAATTTGTTATAAAATTAACATTATAACCTATTGAATCATGTGAAAGAGTTAATGATGTGCTTAACATTTGCATTCAGACGAATGATTGAATTGCATCACATTTCATTTTTCCTCATTCATTTGTAACTGTTCCTTTTTAGTGTGAAATTTAATGCTTATTTTAAAAGCCAGTTTTATAGGAACAGTCTCTGTGTTGGATTTGTAATTAGTTGGTGCTCCAAATCTAAACTTTTTAATTTAGCTTTATGAAATTGCTTTCTTATATAATTCAGTTTTCTATTTGTTCTCTTAGAACACTAAAGATTACTTAGAATGTCGTCTCAGCAAGTCTTACAGCGCATCCAGTAACACCCTTGGCATAGATCTTTGGAGGGGAAGAAGATGCTGCTCTGGTAACCTACAATTACCACCGTTGTCTCAACGACAGAGTGAAAAAGCAAAAACACCAGATAACATTTCTAGACCCACAACTTTGCCTTTAATGACCCTTCCTAGTATTGCCATCACTACTTATCAGGATAGGTAAGTTGCTTCTTTAAGATTTAATTGCAGAACTTTCTTCCTGACACTGAAGTCATAGGCATATTGAATAAGGGTTAGTTTACTATGCAGATTTTTTAAAACAAAAAAGTCACTTTCCTAATATTGAATTAATCATGATGGGAGAGATATTTTTTGAGGGTGGCAAGCATGTTTGGAGTTTTGTGAACATGTCATGGGTGCTCTCACAAAATGGCTACCACAAGTAGGTTTGCCTAGACATGGTCCCAAACACTCATTTATCAATCTGTCCAGGATATTTCCTATAGACTTCCAGGATGTCTCTACTTTTACAGTTCTCTTTTGTTTTTCTGATCAGCTGGGCTCATTTCGAAATAAAGCACTGGGCTTCAACTACTCACCATTTCATTTTCTAAGAACGTCTATTGGGTCTAGAGACATCCGATAAATAAAGATGATTCTAGAGAATGTTAATTTATTTTGCAGCACGCTACCTTCTTATGAGCTTTTTTTTTTTTTTTTTTAAAGATAATTTCTTTTCTTAAAAGTCATGCTGGATAGAGAGTCTGGTGGGTGGCTACATAGGGAGGTAGCCACAAGCAGAATGTTGATAGTTATAAACTTGCTTCTTCTTACATCAATGGGTTGAATTTATATCTGGTTCTCAAAGGTGGAAGAGTTATTTCTTCTTTATCTAGCAGATCATTTCTGCTTACAGAGTAGAGATGATGGCAATTTTACCAATTCTTCTACCTGCAGTCCACCTAAACTGCTGTGAGCCTATAAAAGCCTATAAAAGCAGGAAATTGGCAAACAGTAACATGTGTGAGTGCATATGTATGTGTGGAGAGAGAGAGAGAGATTATTGCTTCTTTTAAGCAATATTATATAACACAGAACTCCAAATATTTGCTTATATGATTTAAGGAAGGATATGAACATTTTATGAATGTGTAATTATATAAAACCAGTCAGCCAGCCAGAGGGTCAGGGGTAGACCCTGTTATTCCCTCAGCTTCTGTTCTCCACTAGCAACAAGGCTCCATTGTCTTTACTATCTAAGTGTGCCTCATCTTGCCGCATCTCATGTTTGAGATGTGTGGGTATATCTCATATATGCCTCCTCTGTATATCAGATGTTGACTGTGTGTATATAGAAGTTTATATTATAATTTCTTATGCTCATATACTTTTTAAGATAAAACCTGAGAATCAGCTAAAATAGAAAGGACGCAGATGTAAGTCTGCCTCTGGGTTAAATTTTAACAATTAAGTAAATTCTGGGTAAAAATAATCTTTTAAGATCTTGTTATGTAAATATCTTCAGCAGGCAGTACCAAAGTGTTGTGTCTGCCTCTTGGCTGAGAGAAAGGTTGCTCACTCCTACTCAAGAGGAACATCTTTCCCCCACTTAACATTAGCAAATTTCCAGGGCAATTAATTAGTTTGCACAAAAGCAGTTACATAGTTTGTAATTTTTTCTGAACTTTCTATAGTATCCTTTAGACAGTTTTTTCTTGTACAGTTAACAGCAGAGTTTTCACTAACCTGGGGAAAAAGCAGAAGGAAAAGATGCTGGGGTTAAACTCAAGAGAGTATAAAATATGGACATCTTATATCCTCTTCAGTTTTGTTGATGCTGTTTGTTCAATTTCTAGACCTCTTTTTAACAAGGCAAAATTAAAGCTATATTTTAAAATATTATTCCACTAATACTCTCTATCCTTCAAAAAAAAAAAAAATCAAACTCAGTGGTTTTCAACTTGGATGTTTCTTATGGTCTATATCCTGAAAGTAAATTTGTGTCAAAATGTCTATATGATATTTTTGATGGTATGAACTGAAGGTTTTTCAGTTATATCACTTAAAATGATGTCTGTTAGATGAAAGCGATGTCTTGTTGCACAAAAAGGAAATAGAAAACCCTATATTTGTTTGTTCTTACAACTTCAGAAGAAACAACCAAAAAATCATGTATTTTTAACTTACATTTCCTAACAAATTATGACTGAACAGCTTGTTTCCATCATACTATTTTCTCTTTATAGATTTCTATTATTCTGTGAAATGGTCTTTAAACATAATATTTCTGTGTACATTTTAAAAACTTAAAACATATTCATATTAGAGATGTATAAGACCCATGCAATAAAAATGAACGAAGGTACTTAACAAAGCTTCCATGTGTCTCAAGTGGGTGGATAGACATGCTTTTAACAGCCTCAATGATAGAAATATAAATAAATTCTAGGCTAAGTTTTATAATCAATTTACTTTAGGTAACATTTTTTGTATTAATTTTCAGATATCTCAGGTTACAGGAAATTATATGAAAAGTTCAGATTTTGACACATTATTGCAAAACATGTAATTATGATAAGAACTGAACTTTACATATAACTGCATCATCATCATAAGCAGGGTTTTTGGGAGATCACTCCATGCAAGTAGTTTTTTAAAATGTACTTTATTTATCTGAAAAAAGAAAAGGAGAAAAGAGATAAAAAGAAAAGAAAAAACCCAGAAAATTAAAACATTCATATAGTAATCAAAGCTAATATTAGATATACTCATTTTACTCAATTAAACTATTAACATTCAAGTTATTTATTTAACAATGGGAGAATGGGAATTTATATGAATGATATATGCAGTTCAAGTTTCTAAGTCAACTTCCACCTGGGATTCTCAACTGTAAAATGCTTTTTTTCACTCAGCAATAAAATGCTTATTCAAATGTGAAAGAAATAAATTATCTGATCAAATATAATTGGTGGAGATTGGCAACTACGTGTGCAATATTCATTTCAATTGTCCTCTTGCTAATTTTCAAACAATTAGGATATTTGTTGAAAGATCATTAACATTTACAAACCTCATTAGTCTTTCAGACCAAAATTAATATGTAAAATAACTACCAAAATTTATCTACCATATCACACAACCACATTTTATGAACCCATGTTGGTGTGTTGAGGGTCATATCTTCAGTAACCAGCTGAACCCATACCTTTTTTCATAGGTATCCAAAAGACACCATCATGATCATAAAGATCAAATCTGAATTAGTGTGCTATTGCACACCCCATCTGTCTAGTAGCTAATATAAAGCACTGGGAATTCCACATTTGCCAAGATAATTGGACTCTTAACAGATTTCAACTTATTAGGGGTGTCAAATATGCCAATTCCAAGATGGTCTTTGAAGGCAAATTTCCAATATATAAAACTTCCCATTCATTAATCTGAGAAAGAACATATGCTTTACAAATTAACATGAAACTGTAAAATTATTTTCTATCTCTAACAGCTATAATATCTGCATCTGCGTTATCTGATTCTATAGGAAAACCATCTGGCCTTTGAATTAGCTATTCCTCAAACTCCTAGTAATACATTTAATTTCTTTCTCACAGATAGGTTCAGAAAATATTTCATTTGCAAAGTATTTTTGAGATTTACTAGCTATTTGCTTGTGTCTCATACTGAACTGATTATTGGAAGAGAATGGAATTAAATCTATCTTTCATTCCTTTGTATCAGTGTCAATATGTTGGACTATGTATGTATGTATGTATGTAAAACCATGGTCCAACATATTAGACATTGCAGGCAGTCGCCAGGAATCTATCTATCTATGTGTCTATGTGTCTGTCTATAGCCTTCAAGTCAGTTTTTGAATACTGGTAACTGCCTGGACAAATCCGTGCAGTTTTCTTGGCAAGGTTTTTTGGAGGTGGTTTGCCATTGCCTCCTTCCTAGGGCCAAGAGAGAGTGACTGGCCCAAGCTGAAGCTAGCACCATATAGTTTGATATATTAATTCATAGAGTTGAAAGGGACCAGTTAGGTCACCAAGCTCAAGCCCTTGCTCAGCACAGGTATCCAAAATAATACATCCATAACAGGTGTTTCTCTAGCCTCCCTGAACATAAGGTAGTTATTGGCTCTAGTGTTAAACTGTTCTTACTTTTAGAAAGGGTGGGTTTTTTTGCTTTGTTTTTGTTTTGGTAAAATCGTTCAATTGGAATCTGCCTTCCTATAACTGAAATTAATTATTCTGTGTCTGTGCTCTGGAAGGAGGGACAGTATGTTTTGTCCTTTTGTGTGACATTTCTTAAGAGTACTTTCTTATCTCCCTCTCAGACTTTCTTTTCAAGATAACACATGTTCATCTCTCTTCACAACTTAATTTTTCGACTCCTCCTTTCTCTGAAATTATTCTTTGAATATTTCTTAAAGTGTGGTGCTCAGAACTGACACAGCATCTCACAGTGGAGTCTGAACAAAGCACAATAAAATAGGATTATTACTTCCCATAATTTGAAAATTATACTTCTTTTAAGGAGGCCTAAACTTGTACTTGCCTTTTTTACGGTCATATTATTCTGCTGACTCATATTCAGTTTGTAATCAACTACTTTTCAAAGATTTGTTTTCCACAAGTTCTATTATCAAGTCAGCCAATTCTCATCCTGCAACCATACATTTAATACATTTTAATTTTGCTTCCTAAGTTAAGAATTCTGATATGTGTCTGTTAAATTTTTATGCTGTTGCTTTCAGCCCACTTCAGGTTAATTTTGAATGTTATTTCTGTGTTCTAGAAGTTGATATCATTTGCAGAAATAAACATGTCCTGTATCCCTTTATCCAAATGATTTCTACAAATACTGAAGAATAGAAGCCTGAACATTGTAGCATCTGTTGAATACATTTCTCTAGTCAGTAAAGGAAGCATTGATGAGTTCTCTTTGAATATGAACTTTGAATCACTTATATTCTGTATAGCCAATTCAGTTTTAGCAAAGTATTTGACCAAAAAACCCCTATGGCATTCTTATTTGTATGATTGTTAAGTGAAAACTAGGTAGCATGGCAATTAAGTGAACATAAAGCTGAATTGCCATGCTACCTAGTTTACACTTCACAGTCATACAACTAAGAACGTCATAGGGTTTTTTGGTCAAATTCTTTGCTAAAATTAATATTACTATATTTAAATCATCCCCATAATCTATAAAGGGAGTTACCCGATTAGAAGAAAAGAAAAGGTTAATCTTATTGACAAATACATTGTGAACAGATTGTTTATAGAGTGACTACATATTGATCTATTCTAAAATTTTCCCAGTTATTGATGTCAAGCTGCCTATTCAGTATTTCCTTTCATTCTTTGCATTTCCTTCTTTAACTCCTCTTGGGGTTCATGTGCTATCCTGTTCCCCTTAAAACCTTCATGAATTGTTAATGATCAGTAGTGAAGCTACTGCAATTAACTAGGGCACATCAGAGAGATGATTTAGCTAACTGGCTTGTGGAAATTATGCTGAAGATGAATTTAGCTTCTACGTTGAGCTTGTGGCCAAGGTAAAAACTATTTGATGTTTCAGGAATACGTTTGGGGGATAGAAATACATAAAGCATCTCTTTAAGCAGATATGGACAATCGTTTTTCTGTTGGTTTTTTTTTTTTTTTTTTTTGGCCACAACATAAATAACCAGACTATTTAGCACTAAGAGATTGATGTTTGAATTTCTGAACTGTAGTATCTGAAATGTAAATAAGTGCAGAAATAATAGCATGCCATTCAATGAAATTGCTGTGTCGTGGTAGCTTTGGTCTTAAGAAAGACATTGGCATGTGGTTATTTCTGGGGTAATTTGCATTTGCATTTTTTCAGCACAAGGACTCTACAGGTTGAAAGCAGCTATAGACTTCTGTGATCCTATGATGACAGCTACGTTCAAAAGCTGAACAATTTTTGTGTCTGCTGCAGGGCATTTAAAACTAGAACTACGCTCTTTTCTTAAATGCTGAACATCTGTGGAGCCAGTGGGTGGTCCATTTTCCACTGGCAGAAACTCTGTATGCCTCCTTGCTCGTAGGCTTCAGGACTTCAAAGGGGAAGGGCAGCTTGAAGCATTTTCAGTTCCCTCTCATAGGAACCAATGGGCATACAATTAGATAAATGCACACAACCTGAAGTAAGGATATTAGAGCAGACAGAAGGTAGGGGTGTTTGCGGGGGGCCTCAAAAAAATCAGGATGGCAATTCTGACCACACAATTGAAGCCCTGCATTTTTTCTACATGAGTAAATATCATACATATATACAAAGGGGCTGTGCTGTGATCATGCAGTTACAACTGACATTTTTACTTTTTTGGCCTCCCCTACCCCATGGATACAGCTGAGTGAGATTTTTTTGTTACATCAGGAACTGGAGTAGAACAAGTGCGACAGTGGTTTTTATTCCTTGTTTCAGCAGTTTTGGTTACAGACTATCTTCAAACTGTTTTGCAGAAGGGTGTGAGTATGTGTAAAACCAGTATGAGCCTGCTCTTAGAATATTATTTTTGGTATTATAGTTTGGTATATCTCTTTCATTTTCTGTTCCACAGTATAGGGTCATTCCAAGCTTGAAAAACAGACTTCGTATATAGTGATTTGTGTTCATATGGTTTAGATTTGGAGGTAGGAAATTATTAATGAATTAGATTAACCTCAAACTCCATATAGACTCAAGATTATGTATGGTCAGTTTCTTAATTAGCTCTAGATTTGAAATCTTTTCTGGCATCTATTAATTTATTTCAGCTGACGGAAGCAGAGACTCAGAGATATTTCAATAATTGTAAGGAGTTATTGGCCTTGGATATCCTGTTTGATCTTTCTTTTGTTGCTGTCCTGGTGGTATGTTTTACCACCAGGACAGCAACAGTTCAGCTGCTCCTAGGGGCCTTCTGGAAGATATAATTATTAACCTTTTAAAAATGATGTACTTGACTACAGGTAAACAGCCTGTAATTTTCTCAATAATTTGACTGGACTGCCTTTCAGCACATTTCCTTGTATATCTAGACCTTGTTTGCTGTTTTCTCTCCAACTTATTAATTCATAATGTTATGAATGTTCATAAACGTTCCATAAAATGTTTATGTTTACTTCATAGTTTTCTTTGGTCAGATTTTTGATTGCAGAGTGGGTAAATTGACAAAGCAAATCTAGCCCACTCTACTTGTTTATATAAATAATGTTAAATATGTAATTTAATAATCCAACAAATTATATCAACCAGAAATGATATTGCAATATCAGAAAAGAGGAGCAATGCCCCCTTGTGTTGTAAAGAAACTAGCTTCTATATTTATTAGTATAATAAAAATAGATTAAATAATACAACCATTTTAATTCCTTCTCTTTGTCCAAGTGTAGTAAGGGCTCTTTCAGTGTAGATGTAGATAGAGATAAAGATTCCCTGAACACATGGGTATTCTTGCCTCTCAGAAATTATATTACTTAACCATTTCTATCTTTAAAATCACATTTATCTGAGCAGCTACTTCCATTGGACTGGCCATGCTAACTGGGAATTCTGAAAGTTGATCTGGAAAAGGTGAGATTGCAGAGGGCTGATCAGGAATATGAGACACAAAACCTTTTTCCTGCTTGAGTGATTATCTACATATACATAACACAATTTTAACATTTCCCTTTTCAAAGTTGCAATAGAAACCCCCCCCCCATATATTTGTATCTTAAAATAGTTTTATTGTGAATTCTGACTAGTTGAGCTAAAACTAGTGAGAACTTACTGCTTCTTTACAACACAAGAGGGCATCGCTGCTTCTTTTTTCTGATATGGTAAGATGGTAATATATGTGCTTAATAAAATATTTGTTCCATTGATTATAGACATGGTGTATAAAATGTTTTTAAAACCATCTTTTAAAAGCTTGCTTGAATTTAATGTTAGATTGTTGCCTTTGGTATACATTTTCTGCTATATTGAAGTGTTTTAATAATAAAACCATTATCCTGATGCATAAGGGAAAAAAATTAAATTTCATTATTAGCCATTACTCACTTTTCTGGGACCAATCAAATGTACACAATTAGTTGTTATAAAAAGCGGAGAAAAGATGGAAAAACAAATCTGACTTTTGCTCAGGTTCATAGAAAGGGATAAAGGACACATTTAAACTTAAGAACCTTTCCACATGTGGCATTTGTACTAGTCTGAGGTAAGTGCCATGCCCCTGTCTCACGGCATAAGGACTCTTCTGCAGCTAAGTCAATTATCTTCTGGCTCAGCTGTGATGTAGCCGAAAATGCTAGTTTTATGTTGATAAAACTGGAGTTGCAAGGTGGGTAGTTTCCCATGAATCCTCACTCTGTGTTGTCTCTAGATCTCTTACTCTCATCCTGGCAAAGTAAAGGTGGCTTGACACCTTACTACATTTTACCTTGCTTTTTAAACTGAGTGACTGTTTTTATTTTCCTTACTGCATAAACAAACTCAGTGAGGCAGTGAAGAACATGAGAGGGGCGATGCTAATCGTTGTGATTTCCCATTGCTGGAGATGGGATACTGGCAAGCTCGTGGACTGTACTGAATATTGTAAGGATGGCAACAGTGAAGATATGAACAGCTTCTTCTGAGACTTTGGAGTTGAGGTTGATGGCAGTGTAGAAGTGGTCTTAAACGAATTAGGTTCTGTCAGGCAATATGCTGGTTTCAAATTACACCTCAAACTGTTGAGACAAATATGTAATAGTTAATTCTCTGATGTTTGAACATTTTTATCTCCAATTTTATTTGAAACATGCAGGGTTGTTTTTTTTTTTTTAATAAGTAGAGCAAAAAAGAAAGATAGCAACTTCTTTTACTATTTTAAAAAGAAGGAATTAATTTCAGGGAGTGGAAGTTGTATAGTGACTTCATAGAAGAGAAAGAAACCTTTCAGTGAAATGCTGGCTGGGAAATTCTGGGAGTTGAAGTCCACTCATCTTAAAGTGGCCAAGTTTGGACAACACTGCTGTAGACAACCTGTTACAGCAGTTGCATCCAGTCTTGCGCCTTCTTTTTCATTATGTGATTATTTTGCTAGATTTATTTCTTGCAAAACTATATCTATTACAAGCAGTGATGACAATTTAAAATCTCCAGTAAAAGATGATTATGATAGGCTGTCCTGTTGGGCTGAATCTCCTAATACCTTGCCCATCTGGGGAGTTCTTAGCCCTTTTACCAATTTCTCCCTTCGGCCCAGCCCTAAGGAAATAGAAGGGAAAATGCTCTAGATCTTATCAAACATATAGATAGAATAGAATAGAATAGAATAGAATAGAATAGAATAGAATAGAATACTTAACAAACCTTATGCCAGCTGTGTAACCAAGTATTCTGGCACATGGGGAAGGTTTTTATGAGAAATTATTTTATTAAGTCAGTGAAACCTCTGTATTTTTTTTAAAAATGAGTGTATTGGGAAAAGGGAAAAGCAGAAAAAAAAAGGAAGATCAACAATCATAGATACAGAATACCCAATAAAGCAACTATAATGAGCATAGCTACAAAACCTGTTTATCTGAGATCTTGGGTATCAACATTTGTTCTAAGTACATTTCAAAGAAGATGGTTGAAGAGGGATATTCAGGGTCTCCCTCGTAAATGTTGACAGGCAGCTCGTCCTGGTCCTCCTCTAGCAGGATGCTCACTTTTATAGAATGCAGAGATTGAATGTTCCTTTGCAAACCAGCAAAATGCTCTGTCTTTCATGACCTGGATCTAGCCAGCAAATCCGAAATTATCTAGGGCTAAACCTTCCTTTCTAAATGACCCTTGGTGGAATGATAAAAGCCCAATCTAGTTGTCATCAGTGTAAATGGGATTACATGGCAGAAGCTTTTAAGGGAGACAAAACTGAATTCCATTTCTTCAGATTTCTCAGCATGGGATTAGTTAATTAGATATTTTAGGAAACACTGTTGTGCCATTCCAAAACATGGGGGATGTCACAACATCAATTAATTCTGGCTATATATTTTATTGCAACTGTTCTCCCAGATTCTGGTTCCTCCAGTGGGGAATTGATGACAGTATGTATTCAGACTTGTACATAACTGTCATACCCATTCTCATTTCTTCCCCATTCTCACCTCCCCCTTGCTCTTTACACCACCTCCAAGCATAACAGTTATTGGAAACCTGTGTGCAGATTTTTGTTCATATTGGTGCATTTTTAAAAGGCAATTTTTAAAAATGTGGGATTTCTCTGTTTTAGAACAATGACTGAGAAGGGCAAAATGGATTGCTCTAAATGCTGTAAGTCAAATATTTCTAGCTTGCAGAATTCCATTGTGAAATAATTCATTTTTAAAACAAAGGACTGTAAGTGTGTTTAACAATTCCTCGCTAGAAAAGAAAGGAAATTAAAGTTTCAGAACACATTTCAAAATGGTAAACTTGGAATATTTTGGTAACAGTAACCAAAAAGGAAATGGGAAGGAGAGTTCATGCAGTTCTTAAAGCCAAACACGCATATCGTGCGGAAGTAATTCTACCTTTAGCAAACTGTGATTCTGTTCCACACTTCGGGTCTTATTGAGATTAAGGAAAAAATGGATGAAAAGGAGTATAGGATTACAGTGTATGAAATTATTGCAATTGCTATCATGAACTGTGGTCAATCAATGCATCTTAAAACTTTCACCTGAAAGCAGCCAGCATCATACATATATACCATAGGTGGTACTAATTTTCAGTGCCCTGCTCAAGTAGATGTTACTCTATACTTTTCAGTATGCTGATCTGGGAGATATATGCTTTTCTCCTTCTTTATTTGTAATTAAAGAAATGTACACTCCCAACATTAGTTGGATTAACAGTTTTCTGAAAGGATGGGCTCAAGTAAGGGCATCTGCCAAGTTAAACATGAGTTTCTGCATTGTTTTGGGAAGGTTTTTTAGGAAGCTTTTCATACTCCACTACAGTGCAAACTTTATCCCATTATTCTACTCAGAATAAAGTTCTTTATCTTCTTCGTAGCACCTGAAATGTAAGGGATAAAGTGCTATCAATGTAAATGAAAGAGTTCAGTGAAAATTAAAATAGGAAAAAATTACCTTAAAATGAAATAAAAGGGTCGTGGTTGGCCATTGTGGCATAAGACACATTTTCATAGTCAGATCCTGAATCCAATATTGTGTATCTGATAGATGTAAAATGTATGGAGAATTGACTATATTTGGAGTTTGGGAATACATAAAGATGCAGAGTTGTATGCTGAGGAGATCTTTGTACAAACTGTACAAATGAATGAATGAAAAGAAAATTTCTAGAAACTCTGAATCCATTAAACCCCCCCCCCCATTCTTGATATGCTTCTTTTATTTTTTTTACCCAGAAAAAAAATGGACAAAATTCTTTTAACTTCCTTTACTGATCTAAAGTATGTTTATTAATTTAAGTTCATATAAATATAGTATATATAACTTGCTTTGCTCGTAAAATATTTATTTATTTATATTTATTTATTTATTTATTTATTTACTGGATTTCTCTCCCGCCCATCTCCCCTACAATAGGGGACTCTGGACGGGTTACAAAGACATTAAAACTATAAATATATATAAAATGTATACCATATATACAATTAAAAAAATACTAGAAACAAAAAATCCAAGAAGGTAGAGAAGAATCAGGGAGAATATTGTTTGGAAATTTAGATTTTAAAGTGTTGTTGTTAAATATATGATTAAGAGAGTTTGATACATTACATTCAAAAGATTTATTTTTCATTCAAGAAGTACACCATGATTTCTTTTGGATCCTTTGTTCTTTTGTTTTATGGATCTGAAGGCACACTCACAGGACCAACAGAAGTTAAAGTCCAACGTTTTACAGGTATTATTTTCTGAGTAACAACTTCATAATTTCAGCAATTTTTAACCTGATTACTACAGTTACAAATGGACTGTTGCTCATTTTTGTGTACTGCCAAACCTTTGAGACATAGTCAGAAGGAGAAAAAAATAGATACTTACCAGCTATTTTTTCTAAATGCAAATGGCAATGTCATCTGAAAACACAGTGCATCTTATTTTTGCAAGTACTGCTTTTTTCAACATTGAAATTGTAATGATTATATAAAGAAAATCATCATGTTGCATAGTTTTTGGATATCACTTTGAGAGTAAAGCATCTATGTATATAAATACCTTATCTTGAAAAGAAAGTATTACTCTTTTAAAAAACCCATACTTCTTTTTTCTATTTTTTCCAATTCTACATGAAAACAAAGAAACAAATGACTTAGGAATATTTTTTTAAAAAGGTTTTCCCAATTTTTTTCTGATACTTATACATCCTCTAGACAGAAAATTTATATTACCTACTTCATTATTTATTGAATTTACTGCGTTTATACGGTATATAAGAAAGCTGATAAAACTTGCTCACAACCTGAACTAATATTTGTAAAACACTATGCTCAATATTTAAGGAAGGAATATGCATCCATTCCCTTTATATATCTGTTTTATATCTGATAAAAGAAAGAAAAAATAACTTTTGACAAAGCAAGGGAACAGAGCTGGAGAATTACTTCACCGTTGATGCCATTTCATCTTGTGATATTCAGAGATGGTGGAGAATGAGATTGGTTTGCTTTCTATAAGATTCAAGAGTGTCAAAAAGAAAATGCAATATAAAAACCTCTTGCGTATGGACGGTTAGAATCATTAATTCTTAAAACTTTTAATTTCTACTTTTTAATACTGATAAGTTTTAAAATTTACATCAAAATGACTCATTAATCACTGACATCTTCAGAAACATAGCAATTAGTCATGTTTTGAATCATGGCTGTAAGCTTTGAAATGTGACTTCTAAGTCTACAGAAATCACGACAGGTCATTTGTTCTCACATCATATTTCTAAAAGTTGTTTTTCCATGTCCTTGGAGTTATTTTTGTACTATCATTAGCTCTGGCTACCAGAAATGGGCTGCAAAAATCAGGACAATCATTAAAGAGCAACAAAGCACCAGAATTTCTAAGTTTCTTTGCTGCAAATTTATAGTTGCAGTCCAGACCTGGTATTCCTACATTTGCAAAATTAGCAATTAGCAAAATAAGTTTTTTTAAAAGGAATAATTCTGAAAAAGAAAATTCAGTGAAATATATAATATTGAAGTCTCCTGAATAAATTGTGCATGATGAAATAAAAACTTATACAGAGCAGAAAAAAAATGGATTAAGCCACAAATCAAATTTTATTATGCTTGTTTATCAGCTTGGGCTACCAGATCAACAAATAATTGAAAAGTTGGCTTTGTTCCCCGGCCTGGGTTTAGGGAGGCTGTTTAGCCCCTGTTGTTTTTTCTTTGGGGTATTTTTTGGGGTCCTGGGATTGTTCCTTCTAGATGTTCAGAAGTTCTCATGATCCTCTTTTTGTTTTTTCTGTTTTTTATCTTATCATGTAAGTTGCCCAGAGTTGTCTGGAGCTGGCCAGCCTCTACATTTAATCAATTTAATATTATCCTATATTTTTAATATGCATAATATGAATCTGTATTTAACTTAATATTTCTTAAGGAAAACTTGATAAAAGACCAACACTATGACTGCCAGTATCCCAGATGTTATACAGAGGCTTCCATTGTTTGCTTGTTCAATTCAGGTTTGATGGTTGATACCGTGTTCTTATTTTTGCAGACTCAGTAATTCCCTGAAATCCTATGTTTTGAAGATATCAAGCAGTAATTAATGAAGCACCTTGCTATATAGTAGGGAATTTAAGGGTAAAAGCATGCTTCCAAGCACTTGCTTAGCACCTGTCTGCAAGTCTTCAAAGAAGCTGCATCTTTTCTCAGGGTCATGCAGCTCATGACTTATTGGGTAATTCAGTGATGAATATAATAATGACAGTACAGTAAGCTTTCTCAAAAGACAGTTCTACAGGATCAGGTGCATTCTATGGTGCACCCTCAGTTACATGGGGCAACAGGAAGCTTGAACAAAGTTTACATGAACTAAAAGTCAGATTTTTTTAACGTTCAGTTTCATTTATAATATATTGGAGTGTGGTAGGAGACAACTGGAACAGTAAAGAATTCTTGAAAATAAACAATTATAAGTATGTACATCTAGAAATTTCTCTTCAAGGTTTAATGAGCAGCCGTGGCAAACAAGACCACAGATTCAAACCTAGAGATAGCACTTAAGATTTGCAGTGAACATCTCTCACTTATGTTTGTAATGTTCTTGATAGAAATTTCTAAATTTAGTCTAAGCATTCAGTTTTATTGGATGTCCACAGAAATATCTTGAGAGAGATAAGTTATATAAATCCATAGTTATTTGGGGGATGGAGGATGAAAGGGGCAAAACAGTAAAATGAGAAGTGACACGGGAATGGCCCCATATTTCTTCTTGTCCTACACTATATTTGTGAATCATGGGAAACTTTAGATTAGCTTTGGACTGGATGTTAATTATTTCCCTTGCACCACCAGGCCCATTTTTAAAAGAAATGTTGATGGTAGAAAGATATAAATACTCATCCTTCTGTCATCATCTCAAAGAACCCAGGGCATTTTGATATTTCTGAAATTGTCTAAGCCAATGTTTTATATAGTTCTGTCCACATTTACACTCTATTCCAGTGTATAGTGAAACCAATTATACTGTGGTAGAATTCATTCAGTCATCCATGATTAGCCTAATCCCATCTGTAATATTATGGTAAATTGTTCTGAAGCTCTGAGAGCCAGATAAAGATTTGCTTTTCCTTTCTAGAATTTAAACTCTGGAATGATTTTAGAGAATTTCCTATGATTTGAGATTTCAATTTTTTTTCCTATTAAATAGCCTATAGTTCAGGAATATGCATCATAACTAGAGAAGCTGTCCAGATAAAATTCAAGTTTACTTAAGACAAAAATAAAAGAAACACAAACCTTTAAAAATACTTGGTTTCTAACGGTTTTGAATAGGGGAGATGAGCAGAGCTAAATTTTGTATAATTATTTGTGCAAGGATTCTCATGCACAGATAGCACAGGAGTTCTGCATTTAAATATCTTTCTAGAATATTTCCTTGCCACCTCATATTCTTAATGGAAATCTAATGAGGAAAACATAAATCAGAAGAAGAGTGTTAAAATGAACAAAATGTATGTAAAGCACATAGCAATGTATCAAGCAAATAATCTCAATAATATATTAGCATATAGTTACATAAAGAAAGAAATGTGGGATTGGTGTAAGGACTGCATATGAATTTCTAACTACATTGAGATTATACATTTAACAGTATTGAATATAGCTTTTTAAATTCTGAGAAACAGTCCTCTAGTCTAACATTTTAGTAATATTGTCTGATCTGTATTTCTTTCATGGAAGATTTCTTTCATATGGTAACTCAGAAGGTTAATATTTTTACCCATTCATCTATCTTGCCCTTAATGTCTGTAATACTTTTCTTCAGAGCAAACAGGAATTTTTTAAAAGATTAAAAAGAGACCAGAGCTGTTTCTAACATCCAATATAGTCTATAGGAAAATAGTTTTTAATTACAATCTACTGTTTCTGGGCAATATAAATGATAGCTTAGTTTGGAAAAGAGAATTACTATGATTAAACACAAGTTTCCTTGACAACCAGCTAGATGTCGTGAATGCTGAATTGTTTTGGAGCTGTATATAGTCTTCAAGATTTCATCTAGAAAGTGATCTTTCTGTTTGCTTACATTTTGGTATGAATATTACTATAACATTTTTTACAAAAGGTTTAGAAGCCTTACTGATTTTCAGAGCACAGCTCATTACACTAGTGAGGATTAACTAACTGTATTGTTGTTTTGTTGTTTGTGCATTTTTTTAAAAGACTGGTTTGCTTGTCCACTGAACCATGAGAATGTACCAACAAAACTGAAAAGGGTTATTTAAGGTCATGTGCCTTTTAGATAAGCTTACTGTACTTCATTGCAAGAATTTATTACATCCATACATACCCATGATGTTATTCTCTTTCAGGGGTGGAAAACATTATGCAGAGTGTAGAAAAGTAATAAGAAATAATAAACCAAAGGAAGTAAAGACATGAGATAAAAACAAAAAGGAAACATAGATAATTCTAGTTTAAGTCAACACCATTTACTGTACTTCTCCATTTCTTTCTGTCCTTGCAAACTATAATTGTTTCCAACACATCCATATACTGCTTTATACATTTGTACAGTTCTCATTTCTACTATGAAAGGGATTCAGAATAAATATTAATGATAAATCCTTTGGGGTGGGTGACAGCCTAATGGTCAAAATCATTTTACTGGACACGAAATAACATGAATTTAATAATGGCAGGCAGGCAATTTAAATGAATTAAGTCTAACATTTGTGCTTGTTGAATATTTTCTGCCTGCTTACAATATATATTTTGTTACTTTAATGTTAATTTTCATGACTGTTACTCAGAGCTTACCTGATAAATGTAATTGTGTAAAGTATGATAAACAAAATTTAAGTCTACCATTTGAGCCAAGAAAAGGAAAAAAATGTATATGTCATGGGTTTT
Organism: Liasis olivaceus; assembly: GCA_030867105.1. Classification (NCBI taxonomy): domain Eukaryota; kingdom Metazoa; phylum Chordata; class Lepidosauria; order Squamata; family Pythonidae; genus Liasis; species Liasis olivaceus. The sequence goes on along the minus strand of CM061350.1, from coordinate 136,151,901 downwards.
TTTTTTAAACTATACCCAGTTTGATTGACTTAGACTCACAAGATCCACCAAAAGCATTGGACCCTAGACAGTTGGATTTTTATATTTCCCTACAGGAGTTGGAGAGATGTTTTATTTTGGAAAAAAGTATCCAAGATACAAATGTGAAATATACAAACATATACAGTATGTGAGAGTTCTTTCTATGGCTATTATCTTATCCTACACTCTATTTCTATTACTAATGATACTATACAATTTTCTATATACTACATTCTACTATTATTACTATACTACACTCTATACTATTACTTCTATACTATATTATCTATTACTATTACACTATTGCTATTATACTACTACTATTACTATTTACAACAGTGTTTTATTCTTACAGACCCTGGTCTGCCTTTCAATCCTCTCTCTCTCTGGGATTTCCTCTATTATTTTTTCTTCTTTATTAACAGGCAGCATGTAAAGCACTTGCAACTTCCCAATGTTGTGCTTGGCTTTGCTTTACTGTGCCTCTTCTTTTTCCACTGGACCCTTCAGTCTCTGTGAAGAAAAACAGCTTCTTTTATTTGGCTGCTTTCTCTGGTTGTTGTTGTTGTTGTTGTTGTTGTTGTTGTTGTTGTTGCTGCTGCTGCTGCTGCTGCTGCTGCTGCTGCTGCTGCTGCTGCTGCTGCTGCTGCTGCTGCAGAGCTTCCAAAACCCACACACCTCCTTCCATCTCTCTCTTCCCCCCCCCCCCACCTGTTTCAAGGTTGCAGCTTTTATAAGCAATTCTGCCATGGTGATGCTAGGGAGAAGGCTCAAATAGGAGGGGAGGGAAGCAGCACAGGTGCCTACAATTGTTCCTCAACAGGCTGCTCTTCCACAGTACAGTAATAATTATAATGACAACAACAGTAGATTATAATGATCCTGCCACACTGAGAGTCATAATGGGAGGGAGGCAGTTGGAATGGAAACTCAAATGAAATGGGGAGAAAAAAAATCCCCCATCCTCAAATTAAGCATGTTAAAAGATATCTCTGTGCTAGTTCTATACCTTATAGGAAGTGACAGCCCAGGATAATTAGCAACCTTTCCCCTAACTTCTGTTCTATGTAGAAAACAGTTAAATTAACTCAAATATTATGTTGATTGTTAACATAAGTTTGTTTATGCATACTAAGAATTAAATGGCAACTATTTTGGTTTGACCAAGTCTACATTTTTGCATGTAACTGTATCTCAACTTATCTACATGAAATTTGACACAGACATTTTACATCTGCATTTGCTACTGCCTCCCACATCCCCATAAATACCAGATGCGTATTTAGAAAAAATAAAATAAAAGGGCATAGATTAAAAAAAAACAAATCCTAAATCAGTTAATATTGTAGAATTCATTAGGTCATAAAGGTCTTGTTTGCCTATAAATTTTATCTCATTCTGCTGGAAAAAAAACATTATTAGTGTTTATCCCATGCTTCAAGTATTGGAAAACAGTTTTTCTGACATGTAATCTGGCTATGATAGCAAATGAGTTTGGATTACCTCCAGAACAATCCAGAATAGATTGAGTCCAAACTGGATTGCATGGCCTCTATGCACACCTAATAGTGTATGAATAATTTTCACTGGTCCTAATTAGTAGCTGGCAGAATTACATATACTTAGCCATGTTTCAATCTAATGTATTTGAGGTAGCTTATACTGAGGCATAAATTGACAAGAAGTTAATTTGTGCTGTTTGTGGTTACCAGTAATGTAATTTCAACTGATAATATACTGAGAAGTGTTTTGGCTGTCTATATTTAGCTTTCATCTGTTGCTGTTACAGTTTCTAAGTATCTTGGATCTTCAGTTCAGCAGAATTATTCTGTTTATGATGACTGCCTAAACACTATACAGTGATGATCTTTCATAATGATTGTAGCTCACCGTAGGCAACACCTGTGGATCATTTATTAATAGACCCTGGTTCAAAATAGGACTAGTTTTTATAACTGCAGATGTCCTCTGAATTTTGATTTGAGGATGAAGATTTCATCTATGGGGTTTGTTTGTTTGTTTGTTTTTTGGCATATATGGAAATGATTTTTTTTTAGTCTTCAGAATTTAGTGTATATTTGTCTCATTGACATTGCCAAAAATCTGTCTGAGGTCTGACTATAAATTCATCCTTGGTTTGCCTTTGAATTTCATTCTATATATCAAGTAAGTGCAAAAGTCTGTAATGGATAGCATACACTACCATTTGTTCCTATAACATTCTAAGACATGGTTTACTTAATCAAGGTTTTATCAAATAATCCTGTCTGAGGGAAGAGTTCTCATCTTCCTGCTGTCCATAGTAATATGTTACGTTATTGTTACTATAGCTCTAAGGTCCTCTTTGAAACTATAGCTCTAAGGTCCTCTTTGAAACTGTTCAAACAAAATTTCTAAATGCATTGTTAGGTACACCGAATTGATTTTCTAATTATATGCTCAGGCTAGAGATGGGCCTGATTTTATCTGAGGCATGAATGAGCCTTTGCTGCTTAAAATACAAGCTTGAATTGGTGCATTTGGAGGGCCCCTAACTGTCCATGACAACTTTCTATTCATCCAGATAAAGGGAAGAAATGTAGTTCGAAGAGACTCTGAAGACTTCAATTCAATATCTAACATTGGTTGTAATCAAAGAAGCTGTGTAGAGGTGAAACAGTAGATTTTTTATTTAGACCTTCAGAAGGCCTAAGCTCCAGCCCAGTGTCTTACCACTTTGGGTAACTCAGTTATGAGTTCATCTATGCCCAGAACACAGACAAGACTTTACCTTGGCTAGATACAATTTTTGGCCATCAGCCCAATTAGAAGGTAGATTCAGTTATAGCCCTTTGCTGGAAATCTTTGTTTATGCTTCATGGAGAAAAATGAATATGTTGGCCACATTATTCTTCACTGCCTTTTTTACTTACCTTGGCGTAAGGATTCAATTATGCTGCCTTTATTGCAGAAGCCTAAATGACAAAGATTCTGTTTCCTGCTCACAGATACATCAACAAGGACTTCTGAGAATGTTACAAAATCTGATACAATTGCCATATCAGTCTATCGCAAGATTATTTAGAGTAGCAGAGATTACCATTGTATTTAATTTTTCTGTCTGTTTTATGCAATAGCCAATAATAAATCTGCACATATATTATTGATTATTACCTACGAAATGCAATGTACATTGCCAGGTTTTATAGCTTTTATAGGTTTTTAATTGTATGACTGCTTTTGTCTAAGAAGATAATAAAGTCATATCTATCTATTAAATATCCTACAATTGGCTGTATTCACACAACAAGCTAAATTCTAAATCATGGTTACAGTCTGCAGTGACTAGGTTTACTCAACAAGTTAAGCTGCATAGATACTACTTGAATACTGGGGTGTAAACACAGTGATTTACATCATCACAGTCCAAGATTCAATAGAAATACACATAGTTTAAGAAAATATGTATGATTTAATGGTTGTCATGCTCGCATTTTACATCTTAAACACATAAAAAGTATTAATTAAATTTAATTATAAAATAATTCTGAGATCAGAAAGGATTTTAAGGCCCTACCTAAAGAAATCGAACAGGCCACCCAGAATCATGTATATGAGATAGGTGGCCATATAAATTTATTAAATATATAAATTTAATAATATATTTATTTATACATAAATAAATAAAATCAAAGGAGACCAATAGTTATAATTTAATCTATGAATCATTGGTCGAACAAAGTTCAGAAGTGAAGTGAAAGCAAACTTTGGCAAATATACAAGAATATCAAAGACATAGGCATACATTCACTTGTTTTTGTCACACTTTAGTTCACAAAGTTGGGTTATCTTCCCACCAAAGACCATCCATGTTCTATCACTATGTATTAGAATTGGACTTTTTAATCTAGACTCTTCATTATTCCAACATTTTACAACTTCTGTTATATTTTTGTCTGACTAGCAGTCTTTTTTCCCCCCTCTGATATCTGCTTCATTATGGTCTCCTGTGGTTATCTGTGCCTGCTTCAATCTTAAATGAAAATGTAACGTTTGTATTTTCGTTATGTCAGTTTAGGGTAGTCTCAAGCCTCTTATTCGCATGCTACCAATCAAGATTATTTACCCCTTTACTGTCTCACAGTGAACATACAATAGGCTATGTCTCTGTGCTTGGCTTTCTATCTGTAACTGTGAAGCCTTAATCAAAACTATCCTTATGGTTTTCTCTGTGACATGGCAGAAAACAATCCCAGAGCACAATACTTTTTCAATCCCACTTTTTAGCTGTCATAGCCTTTACATTAAAGATGTTAAATGACCCAGTATTAAGTGTTACAATGTTATAGATACATGGCTGTTTTACACATGTGTCTGAAGTCTAGAATGTGAATTTGGCATCTCTAGAAACTGTTTTATGAATCTCTCAAAAATATTCAATTAGTGCATTTTACTCTTTATAAAAATATTTCCCCTTCTTCATGACTTGTTCAATGACTTGTTCAACAGAGTCCAGGTTCAGTTAGCTGAACCTGAATATCTAAGAATGCAGAATCATAAAAATATGATTAATTATAGCATGGTCTTGTATATTCAGAAGTAAATTAACGGAGTTTACTTTCATGTAAGTGGCTATAAATGGTTTAAGGTAAGTAATTGTATTACTATTGCATATTCTCTGCTCAAGTAAAGTAGGGCAGCTTGAAAAGTGTCTAAAAGTGGCAGAACAGCATCAGCATCACCAATTAGCAAGAGAATTTGAGGCTGCTGAAAAACTGCAGTATTTTCAGCCTCCAAAATTCTAAAATAGAACTAACCATATTTAGGATTATGATAAAAAAAGAAGAATGTGCTGGAAATGTCCTGAGTTAAAACCTTTTCCCAATTTAGAAGAGTGGGGAAATGTTTTCTACTGATATTCATAGGTTTAAATCAAATGATAGATTTCTAAGAATCAAACTGGTGTGATTTTAGAACATGCAGCATCAGAAAATTTATTTTAGTAAATAATCGCCTCATTCCAAAAAAAAAAAAAAAAAGTTAAAGTAGTTTAATTATAATGTTATGTAATATAAGAAAATGGAGTTGTATCATATCAATTTAAAGCACAGTATCCTATCTAGGTTAGAATTGCATTTTAATGTCATTTTCAATGCTAAAACATCTGCCAGTGAGAATATCTAATAAGGAGCAGATGATGACCAAATATTTATAAATCTGGACTATATATAACAGAAAATGAAGGAATTCTGCATTGTTTTCCTTTTCCCTACTTTAAGGATGCACTATGTTTACAAACATAGCATATTTCTTAATGACCACATTCTACAATCTGGCAGTAATATGGCTGAAGATATTTTATGCAATTTTTTGCTGTCTGAAGAATTCTGTATAATTTAGCCTGCTATGCCTACTAAATGTTGGTTTCATAATGTAATCTTATAGAAGCTGGCCTTTCTTCATCTGGCTGCCTGGGCTAAGGTATACATCAGTAGCTTAGTCCAATTTTTGAAAAGCTTATTGATAAAAACTGATATCAACAAACACTATTTCACTGCAGTAAAGTATTAAGGATTTAGCAGAATGATTTCTTCTGGAACAACTGGATGAAACCTACATGTAGCCAAAATTATTAAGAAAACTGATAATATCTGTTTATTGGCACTTACAAAATAAACTGAATCCAGTAAATTGTCTGTAAGATTCTTAATATCTGTGCTTGCATCTTGTGCATATCTTAAAGCTGTTGTTTCATTTGTTATTCATTATTGGATAATGATATCTCAAGATAATAGCCTGAAGTGGTCAAGGATAAACACAACAGTAAAAGATGAGTGTATCAATGAGCCTGCTATGAAATGAATTTGCCCTTTCTTTCAGTAGAATAATGGAACTTCCAATTATTCAAGTGTTTCTACATATTTTCTCCGTAGAAAGCTTTCTTGGGTTTTGAAGTAATTAATAAAATATGCATCTGCACATTTCAGAACAGTATAAGCAGCTCACATCTCATTTTGCCAACTGTGATTACCCATCATGAATAATAGAGCAACTGTTAAATATTTTCAATAAATATTCTAAACTGACTAGATTTAAATACTGAAGAAGTTCTCATTGAGGAAGCAGCTACAGTTACCTTAACTACAGCTTGCTTTATGGTTCATAAAATACATCATATTTTATCACTCATTTTATCCAATGTGCTGTGTAAGAGTATACTTGATGTAATTAATTTATCAATATCATATATTCAATATATCATATTTATATAGCCACCCATCTCACAGATTTGTGACTCTGGGCAGGGTACAATAAAAAGCAATAATAAAAAACTAACAATTAAGAAATTCAGCAATTAAAACACAATCAAAGTTACCAATAATGGAGTAGCAGAAATAGTTATTGTTATGGGCAATAAAGCCATCTCCCTAATGCACCACCACCTTGAGACCCCCAAACCTGTTGGCACAACCAAGTTTTAAGGGACTTCCTGAAGGATATTGGGGTTGGGGTTAGCCTCACCTCAGGGGGGATGATGTTCCACAGGGCAGCTGCCATGGCAGAAAAGGCCCATCTCCTGGGTCCTGCCAGATGTAACTCCTTAGGGACAGGACCCACAGCGAATCCCTTCTGCTGGACCTATTGGGATGGGCAGATGTAATCGGGTGGAGGCAGTCCCTCAAATAACCCTTCCCATGACATGAAGAGCTTTAAAAAGCTTTTTAAAAACCAGCACCTGGAAGCAAAGTGGTAACCAAGGCAGCTTGCAGAGCAGAGCTGTCGTGTGCTGTTCTAGAGGCACACATAATTGCCTGTGCCACAGTAGTTTGTACCAGCAGAAGCTTCTGAATACTCTTCAAGGGCAGCCCCATGTAGAGTGCAAGGGAGCCCCAAAACCCACAGCTACTTGGTCTTGCTAGGGTTAAGCCAAAACCTGTTCTTCCCCATCCAGATCCCTATAACCTCTAGACCCTGAGAAAAAGGCTTGATGGCATCCCTTGGATGGCCCAGGACAGAGATGAACAACTGAACATCATCCACATACTGAAGATATTTAACTCTATGCTTACAGATGACCTCATCCAGTGGCTTCATGTAGATGTTAAATAGGAGCAGAGAGAGCACTGAACCCTGTGGGATCCCATGAAGTAGGGGCTGAGGGTGGGATCTCTCCTTCCCAATCACCACCAACTGGAACCTATCTTGGAGAAAGGAGAAGAACCAGCACAATACCGTGCCGCCCACCCCCAATCCCCAGAGCCAGTCCAGATGGATACCATAGTTAATGGTAGTGAAGGCCTCTGAGAGGTCAGGCAGAGCAAGAATGGATGCTTAACCTCCATCCTTCTCCTACCAGGCATCATCTAAAAGTGCAACCAGTGTCATATCCACCCCATACCCAGGCCTGATAATCTGCTTCATCCAGAGTCCTCTGAAGTTGCTGTGCAACCACCTTGTCAATCACCTTCCCCCAAAAGAGGAGGTGAGATACTGGGTGAAAATTGTCCAATATGGTGGGATCCAGAGATGGTTTCTTGAGGAGGGGATGAACCAATGCATCCTTAAGAAGCAGAGGAACAACCCCCTCAATCAAGGAAGAATTCACCATTGCTAGAACCCAGCCATACAACATCCCCCAGGCAGCTTTAATTAGCCAGGAGGGACATGGATCCAAAGAGCAGGTGGCCCAGCTCACAGTCCTAAGGACTCTGTCCCCTTCCAATTCAATTTGATATCAAATACCTTAGATGTTGCTATTTTAAATACTGAACATATTTTATTAAGTAAATCTAACTCTCTGTAACATTGTTTTTAAATAAGTAAATAATTACTTAAGTATAAATCACTGCCTTTAATACTGATATTAAGCATTGAGGACAGGACTGTCAAGGATAATTAGTCTTGAATACTCAATGTTACCTCTGTGGCTTGTCCATGATTTAATTATGGATGAGAGAACTGACCTGGTATGCATTACTAAAGCCTCATTGAGCACAGAGGGTTTCCCCCCTCAGATATACAGTATGTGCGGGTTTCATGTGTGGCATCAGCTACAACTCTGAGGCTAGCATGCTAAAGTGACTATTGTTATCCAAGAGTAATGTGATAGGGCACTAGGGATCAGGTGGGATTGGTGCTATTGTAAAAGTCTTCCTGCTGCATAGCAACCTCCCTGTCTGAACTGCTTGATGCTGTGTATAGGTTGGTGGTGGAGCTCCCCTGACTGGAGACATCAACTTGCCTTCTTTGGGCCCATAATTGGAGGCATTTTGGGAGTTCAGGACCAACATGGCAACCGTGGGCCAGATCCAGATTATCAAGGTCCCATCTCGCATTGGGGATCACATGCTACATCTGGTTTTTGTCTCAAGGCAGTGACAATGTGATCTGGAGTTAGAGAATTACCATCAATCCTTGTCATGGTTGGATCACTCCCTGTTAGCCTTGGATTTCTCTGTGGCTACCTACTATCACAGGGAGGAAGTATATATTCATTCAGATTGCCACAGGTGTCTGATGGATCCAGTTGGGTTTCTAGGGAACATGGGGTTATTCCTGAGGCTTTGTTGCATGGTTTGACTGAAGCATTATCTGCTCTTGGAATGAAAGGGTGATAGCAGCCTTGGATTGGATTATACCTGAGGACTTTCTGTGTGCACAGATCCTGAAGGCCCCTGGTTTTCAGAGAGACCCCAGGAGCTAAAATATTACAGGGCTGCTAGACTTCTCTAGGCTATAGGTTAAATAAAATTAGTCAGATTCATCCCATGTTGGATTCTAGCTGTTCAGGTCCCATAGAGTTCACTGAGACATGGTCATGCTTGGTTATATGGGAAGAGTTTGAGCCTGTTAGTCCTGGGTTAGTCCTTGGAGCTTTCAGCCCTGCCACTTGTGTTTTAAATCCATGTTCCTCATGGTTAACAAGGCCTTCCAGGAGATAACATGTGGCTGGGTCCATGTGGTGATGAATGTTCCTTGGGGGAGAAGCAGGTAGTTCTTTTGTGTGCTGGGGTTGGGAATTGGGAGCACAGTTTTATACTGCTTCTGCTTTCTTCAAAGCCAGTTCCAGTTGGTGTTGGGGGGATGGAAAAGACAGATCTAGACACCTGCATTGTGGAATACCTCAGGGCTCTACTCTCTCACATCAACATCTACATGAAATCACTTGGTGAGGTCATCTGTAAGCATAGAGTTAAGTATCTTCAGTATGTGGATGATATTCAGTTGTACATCTCTGTCCTGGGCCATCCAAGGGATGGTATCAAGCTTCTTTCCCAGTGTCTAGAGGCTATAGGGATCTGGATGGGAAAGAACAGGTTTTGGCTTAACCCTAGCAAGACCAAGTGGCTGTGGGTTTTGGGGCTCCCCAAATCTGGAGATTTTCCATCTTTGATTTTGGTTGGGTAGTGTGCAAGGGTTCCCCTTGGACTCACATCTCCTGCTTGAGGAACAGGTGGCAGCTTTGGCCAGAAGGATCTTTGCAACAAATCCATCTCATGTACCAATTGCACCCATTCCTGGATTGAGAAGTTCTTCTCATGTTCATTCATGCTTTAGTCACTTCCCGGTTGGACTATTACAATGCACTCTACACGGGACTATCCTGGAAGATAACTGATCCAGAATGCAATAGCAACTGCAATTTTAGTATGCCCCATGGCAACATGGGTAATTATAGGCACAGTTTGGTATACTGATGCAATGCCATTAATTTATGAGCTGCACTGGCTCCATTTGGCTTCTAGGTGCATAATTCAAGGTGCTGGTAATCACTTATAAAATCCTACATGGCTTAGTGACAGGTTATTTGCAGGTAGACATTTTTCGGGTCCCTTCTGTGAAGCAATGACAGAAGATGTGCCTCCTCTGTTATGGTACCTGCCCTATATAACAGCATGCCTCCTGATATTGGGGTGGCCTTGATGCTTTTAGCCATCTGTAGGCCCATGAAAGTTTAATTTTTCACTCAGGCATTGAGCCAAGATGTTAGGCATGTAAGGTTCATTGGTTTTTGGTTGTTCTTTTTCAGAAGGGTTATTAGGAGCCTTGGTCACATTGTATTGCTTATGTGTGTTTATGTGATGGAATGGAATTATGAAGGCCAAACTCAGGGAGGAAAACATGCTCTTTCGTCTCCTGAGGGGCGAGGAAGAGATAAGAGGATGAGGCTGACACCTCCCTGAGGAATTCACACTGTTATGACTGGCTGACATTGGGAACTGAGGTTTCAGTCTGGGAAGATTCTTGCTAGAGGTTGTAGCTAATAAACATTGCTGAACTGAATCTACGTGGTCTCCTGGAGTTCCTTGGGCTAGGCCTGACAGTTTAATTATTATGATTTGTTGTTGTTGTTATAAATATTTAAGTTATTGCTTTTACTTTTGATGTTGTTTGCATATTTTTTAGTTGCCCAGAATAAATACGTTGTCCATATAAATCATTCAAAATAACAACACCACCACCTTTAACACCCTCAAACAACATCTGTCTATCCCAGGTCCTTGGGAAGGACTCGATAAAAAATGCCAAATCCAATCTAAACAACTGGCTGACTGTGGGACCAATGATAATAAATGCCTCCCACTAGTAGTAGCAGGAAACACTGGGGGAGAGAGGTATCTCTTTGCTTCTTGTTAATGAACACCTAAAGGCATTTGAGTAGCCATGGTGAGAAACAAAATGTTGGACTAAGATATGTCTCAGCCTGATCCGGCAGGCTATTCTTACTTATACTAAATCTTATATTGTTTGGCTTTGGCTTAGCATATTATATGAATTCAGCCACTGTGTTTTGCAAATAATGGTTTATAACTTAATGTGTGAGCCCAGTCAATTGTGACTTATTCACAGACCATTGTTAAGTGGGATAAGTGAATCCAATCCCTGTCTAAGTGGAAGCATGCAAACAGCTTGAAACTGCACGAAGGTTGCCTTTCATTAGGAAAAGTAACAGGTAGCAGTTGAGAGGTAAATATCTCCTAGGGTTACCTATTTGCTGCTATGGAGAGTTTTGTAAAACTGAGTATTTGGATTTCCTCCAGAAATCCTCTGCATGCTTTATTCCTTCTTCCTTTCTTTTCACTTCTGCAAACAATGGTATGTTCACATGTGAATTGTTGAATGGGCTGGTCTTGCAATTGTATTTATAGTAAAAAAAAAAAGAAAAGGTTTCAAAGGGATAACTCAGAAAATATTGGGTAAGTAATAATTTGACAATAATGTGGAATGGATGCTCTATAAAAAGTAACAGTGACAATTATTTTATTTACTTGTTTATTTGTTCAAGTATTTAATCTACACCTTGCCTTTCTACTCTGGGGAACCCACAGCACAGTGACCAAAAATAACATAACCAAAATGTAAAATGCATATTAAAATTAACAGTAATAAATACTAAAGTAATCTGATAATTTAAAGCCTGGCAAAAGAGACATTACAAATGTCCTAAACATGCAAGAGCAGGGGCAAACTCACAAGGGAGTGTATTCCATAGCCTGGGAGCAGTAGCAGTCTTTCTGCCATATGCTGGAAAGATAAGCCTCTGACAAAATGGCTTTCTGGAAGATATTAGAACCAGTTCATAATAGCAGGTGTTAGCTTTAAGCTATTTAGGACTTAGTTTTGCAGCAAGTGCAACTGCCAGACATTTTATGCCTAACTATAACTATGAATCTGGAGACAGGATGAAAGACACTCCTAGGCTGCAAACCTGGTTTTTCAGGAGTGGTGCAATCTCACACAATATGGGCTGAACTTCAGTGCCCAAGACCAGTTTCTTATTTACCAACAGCACCTCTGTCTTGCCTGGATTTAATTTCAGCATGTTTTCCATCACTCAGTCCATTATTGAACTTAGACAATGTTCAAGCCTATTGATTGTTTTCTTGGGACTGGATGGTAAGAAGCAATAGAGCTGAGGACACTCTAGTTCATCCTTCTGGGGGATGTCTCCCAGCAATTTCATGCAGTTGTTGTTGAACAGTATGGGGATAAAATGAACTATGTGGGGCAATCTATGTCAGTGATCTATGTGTTGAAGAGTAATTCCCTGGAGCCCTGGAAACATGGCCTGACAAAAAGGATTGAAACCATTGAAGAGCAGTGACCCCAAGGCCTCATCCCACCAGGTACTCCAAAAGGATATCAGGTTCAATAGCAGGCCAGTGAAAGGTCCAGGAAAACTAGCAGAATACATTCCCCACATCCAGTTTCAATATAATATCCCATCTGAAATCCTCATTGAAATAGATCTGGAAAACAGAATCATCCAGATGTACCTGGAGTTGCAAGGCCACCATCTTTTCCAGAAATCTAATATTTGAGTGGCCTGTAAACTATACAGATCTTCCAGGACAATAGAGTAAAAGACTTAGAATTGCCTCCTTTAGCAGACAGGAACACTTCCTTTCCTTAAGATTACCTTAGTTAACCATGGGGCCAATTCTGTCCAGCTGATTTAATTAGCTAGGAGAAGCAAGGATTGAATAGGGAGGTGGTAGCCTTTATTTCTCCATATACCCTATCCTTAAGATCTGTAAGACAAAAAGAATCCAAAATATTAGGACAAGTGGTTGCTGAAATTACATGCCTATGAACTGTACCAGTTTGGAATCTAAATCAAGATGGAACTACTTTGTAACTTTGTCTGCAAGGAATGATGCACATTGTCCACAGAATAGACAATGTTATAACTCCCTCCCTCCAACATCTTGGTGAAAGAGATCCTACCCAGAAAGGAAGAACAATGCTGGCCTTTTGTTATGGATGAAGTGGAGAATAGAATTGAGCACTCTTGGCTGCCTCCAGTTCTAAGAAATAACCTTCAAATGTATCTCACTCCATACACAACATGATCCATCCTTAGCATATCTTTGCTTGTACTCTAACTTAAACTCTATCTGTTTCATCCTTCTCAGCTCTCAAATAAATCAAGGAGTTGACTTGGCTTTGCAAGAGGGAAGAGTATGCTTAAGAACAACAGTGTTAACTGCCAAGATCATCTTCATATTCTAGAGATCCTCCAGGATTTCCATAGTATCACTTGGCATGCTCATTCAGAGAAAAAAAAATAAATCCAGATCTATCCAATGCCTTTCAACTGGTCTTCCCTGCTATAGGTTATACTGGTCATTAGCTTAAAAGTGATCAGGGAGCAAAATGTCTATGATAGAGGAGTCACACAGATTAACAGCTCCTCAGAAACAGCCAGATACCCTGCTGTACATATTGGACAGATACCAAGTGGGATAGGTCCATTTCCTGATGGAGATCTTGAAGCCCTGAAGCCTTTTTTGACTGGGCAACCCCAGCAACAACACTGAAATCTTCCCCACCCCCAAAACAAGGAACCTCAGGTAATCCCAACACCATACCCCAAATAAAGCTAACTAGCTCAGGGGGGAGACTATTAGGACAGTGGGGTAGATGGTGTACTAACAGTATCTCTACACTATCCCAATCACACAAACACAGCAGCATGCAGTCAAAATTATATAGTTCTGTGGAGCAACTGGTCAGTGAGATGGAATTTGCATGAAAAGATCACCCTGTTCAGTGGACAAAGTTGAGAGAGAGGAATTCCTTCCTCTTCTGTGGTTCTGCTGTATATATCAAATCTCCATGGCATACTGTAGGTTAGCGCTTTCATTCAGGATTAAATCTTGGATAATATATGTTTTACCAGTAATTGATCTGGCATGAAATAGCAGGTTTTTCAGGTTTGAAAATTGAATGATTGGTTTGATTAGCAAACTTCCCAGCATTCTTTGTCCAAAGCACTGGTTGGAACACAATTAAGGTAATAACAATGTCTCTACAAAAGTATCTGATGGTCTTCAACCCCATGTATGGAGATCTTGGAAAACAATATGTTGACCTGAAGGTGATCTTAGTTTCTACTTTTCACTTTGGATGCCCATTAAAGGTCCAGCACTGAAAATTGAAAATATTCAGAACTGCAAATTATTATTACTGGTAAATATGATTAAAATATTTTAATTGTTACTTTTTATTTAAACATAGTATTTTTTTTAAACCGTAAGTGTTGAACAAATACCTTGTATGCTTTTTTTCTGCATCAGCCTGTTGTTGGTTGCTGTTCACTAATACAATGCCTCCTTATAATTGTTAAAATAAACCTTTTAGTTTTGGAAAGTCTTCAGAGACCATTCAATGCAGCATGTGATGTTACATATAATTTAATCAACTTGAAATCCCAATTCTGTAGTGTTTGCTGTGGGATGTAGTAATTGAAGGAATTAAAATACATTTATCATTTCTTCCATTTAGATATTCAAGTCTTATTTTTACTGAATCATAGAATTTAAATCATGTGCTAGAGTTTCTGATTAATACATCATCTCAGAAATTTCAAGTAAAAGATGAGGACAGTCCTCAAAATACCTGCCCTTTTTTTTAAAAAAAAGAACATCTTAGAGGCTAGCTTCTGGAAGAATTCAGCTGTGAAATAGCAGATGTTACAAACAAACTGTGGGAAGGGAAGAGTGGGAGAATTCTTTCTCACAAAATATAAGAAATAGATACCACTTCTTCCACAAATAGCCTGCCTCCTTCACCCACAATGTATTTGCATTAGGAGCATGTTGCTCATAATTCATTTTTCTCTGCATCAATCACCCTTTTTCCTAGTCTGAATTAAAACTTCAATAGATTTTTGAGAGGGACTTAATATATTGTTGCACATTGTGACAAAAACACCTAGTTTAGGTGGCACAGTGACGCCCTCTAAACCATTGTAAGTTGACCCAAAGCTGAGAGGCCTCTATAAATACAGTTCAGCACTTTCTCTTGTAAATAAAACTCAGCCAACAAAATCCCATTTACACAATGAGACAAATGGTGAAAACTTTATCATTATTAGCAGGTTATTAGAGATCTGGAGTTAGCAACTATGTGATTTTTCAAATTGCTGATTAGATCCTTGATTACTCAAAACACAGACTCCACCAAAGAAGGTATCTATCAGTTTTCCTTCACTTTGGATACAAGTGGATAGTTCTACAAAAAAGAGAACAAAGATAAAGAAACAGCAACAGCAAGGCCCTGTAACTGTATCTAAACAGAACTCCGAAACCCAACATCACATTCAAGGGAGTAATAAGTAGCTTGGTTGGCTATCTTGATTTTATTTTGAATTCTGTCTATATGATTGTTGCCTTTCCTTGTTTTTTCTGTATTTTCTTTTTCTCATTAAATTCATTTGATATCTAGGGATTTGGCCTTATTGGCTTAATACAGGACTTTTTCATTCACACCTTTCCCCATGTGCAAAATTTCATGGCTATATATTGTAGCTATCTTTTTTGTTTCATACTGGTCCATGTAAACTTCTGTACTTCTGAGCTTTGGGCAGCTAGATCCCTTTCTGTTTCTTAGATCAGGGCTGTCAGCCCTTTGAGGTAGGCCAAGTCAAGAAATAGATCCCATAGCAATGCCAGGAATGTGACTTTATTGTTGTAGGGTATTTTAACAGAAAATTGAAAGTATGTTCAAAACCTTCACCAACCCTTTTTAAGAACAATAAGGTCAAGGCAGGGCTGTTCTGAGTCTCTTTCTCATACTTTTTACTTTCCCAGGGCTGAGTAACTATCTTACCCTTCCCACCTCCTTGTCAAGGCCAGAACTAAATTCTTCTAAATGGGCTGAAAGGAAAAGTAGGCTAAGAATCTCCAGCTGAACATACTACATGGGTCAAGAAGTTCAAAGTGGTTGGTGGTAGCCTATTCTGATTATACTTCCTTTGTGAGCTTTTAAATTAATCCCCCTTCTATTGATAACAGTGATTTGATGAGATTGTTCCCATCATAATATCTTGTTGGCTGTTCACATATCCATGCAAATACCCAAAGAAGCTCAGCACCAACTCTCTGTACTATGCTTTGCTATTAAGAAGCAGGAAAAATAGTTTAGATTTTTATCACACATTGTGGTCATAGGAAAATTATAGTATAAATATAGTACTTCTCAATCCCAAGGAATAATCCTACTTCCTTCTTGGTGGTTGGAAGCTACATCTTTTTTGCACCTTCTTTTCTTCTGGATTAACATCTTGCTGGTCAACAGTGTAACCCAGGTAATGCAGAAAATCAGAGATGACATTTGGCTGGATTGACAAGCTTATTGCTTTAAGACTGAAAGTAGGGAGCTGGTGGAAATAGAAGATAGTTTAGATTCTCACAGGACATACTGTAGTGCTTATGGGAGAAGCTTAGCATTCTGATAAATCTTCCATCAACATGTACATAGAGATAAACCCCATTATCATATCATTTAAAAGACATAAATAAAAATCAAGGAAGGAAACTTAACAGCCCAGAGTACATCCTCTTTATATATATACTAATACATACATACATACATACATTTTTATTAAACATTTTTAAAAAGAAAGATAAAAACTAATACAAGCTAATATGAAGTAAGGAAAAGAAAAGAAAAGAAAAGAAAAGAGAAAAGAAAGAAAGAAAGAAAGAAAGAAAGAAAGAAAGAAAGAAAGAAAGAAAAAGAAATCAAAGAGAAAGCTAAAAGTGCAAGAAAGGGAAAAAGTAAAAGAAAAATAGAAAACAAAAGATACAAAGAAGTAGCTTCCAATATTCTTTACAGCAGTTAGAAGTACAATTATAAACTTACCTTTTACTCAATGGTTATAATAACTCTCTTCTTTCTATAATCTGTCCTGTCTAATCATTAAAACCATACATCATAAGTTCATTTTTCTGTTTTATGCAAAAAGTCCATAAGGGGTTTCCAGTCAGCAATAAACATAGATATTGTCTTTTCTCTGATCAGAGAAGTCTATTTAGCCATCTCAGCAAGTTCCATCATCTTCACCAACCATTCCTGCATTGTGGGTAGTGATGAATCTTTCCATATTTGTGCATACAATAATCTCGCCTGCAGCTATCGTGTACAAAAACAAAGCCCAGAGCACATTCTCTGTAGCAACCAATACCCAGATAAGTAGGAAACAGATAAGCAATCATGGAAGAAACAAGGAAGTATTGAAGGTGAAACCACACCCCAACCAAGACTGGTAAGACAAACTACCATATATAAACAAATATCAAATTTCATTCTCCCATGTACTGATCATGTTACCTACCCTGGTAATGAAACGTCTGTGGAAAAACAACCAAGCTCAAAGAACAGCAAGAACTCAGTAAGATAGACTCCCTACATCCATGGTTAGAAAGAATTATCTAACAAACCTTACGGATTGTATCTTATATTGCACAATCACTTTCACTTTGGCCTCTTATCTGTATTTCCGTTTTTAACAATTCAGATATAGAGAACAACTTGTACTCTCTAGTCTGACATGTACTGAGGGGAGGATAAGTAGTGGTATGCTAAAGATAATTAAGATATCTTTGGCAGATGGTCAAATGTCTGGATTATGATGAGGTGTTCTATCAGACTGTCTCCAGATGTTGTCCTTTTTATACCATTTATGCTCTAAAAAAGTAGAAAAAGTGTCAAGAAACCCTAGACATTTTGAACCTTAGCATAGACCTGAAAACCTAGGAAGGTGCTATGCAGCAGCTAGCCAACTCCAAGAGGTCTGTCTGCTGTTATTTTGGGGTTCCTGACAAGCTGAAGGAACATCGTCTGGTATATATATTTTGTCTCCTTTGTAATTCTCTTAATATATGTTCAATAAAATATCTTTGGCATTCACTGTAGCACTGAGTTTATTGTCTTGGAATCCCAGAATTTGTTGGCTATCAGTTGGCCACTAGTGCCAATGCAATGACATATTAACTTCAGGGAGATCCTGGGAAGAAAAACCTTGGTCATGAAAGTGATGGCAGACAGCTAAATATACTATAATGATTAGAATGGACTTAAACATTCTAGTGGCTGTTGAACATGGCTTGTGGATCTTAATCCAGAGAAAGGATAGCTCAATTCTAAAAGAGGTTGAGCATTTTTTGTACTATTGAAGGCTTGTCTGTTTCCAAGTGGGGCAAAGTCTATGAAATGTTTGAGGGCAAAGCCCAGGGGAAGGTTCAGGGAAGAGGGGGAGCACCATGCAACCTAATATACCAGTACACATAGCACAGGAACTGTGCCATAAGACAGGAAGAGAGAGAGAGGGAGAGAGAGCAAGCAAAGGTTTACCTGTCCAAGAGTTATCACTAGATGTAGGCCAGCTGCTAATTAATCTGAAGGAAAGAGATGGAAAGTCTGCCACTAAGTTCTGCAAGCCTGTTTTTTCTCCTTTGTAATTCTCTTAATATATGTTCAATAAAATATCTTTGGCATTCACTGTAGCACTGAGTTCATTGTCTTAGAATCTCAGAATTTGCTGGCTATCAGTTGGCCACTAGTACCAACACAATGACATATTAACATCAGAGAGAATCAGTCTAGATAAGAATCATTCAGGTATTTAAGAACACAGAGGGCTGCATATCTGCTAGGCATACCCGTATGTTGAGCTCAAATCTTAACTGCCTAAGATATAATTACAGTACTTTGAATTGTTCTGAGGCTAAACGTTAGAGAGTAGTTTTGTAGTTTTGCATCGAGTGGTGTTAGGCTATCAGTTGGGAGGAGAATGCAAAACAATTAAGGAAATCAGGAAGGTCAAACTGTTTGTTCTGATAAAGCTTAGCTAAAAATTCTCTTTACCGTCTTTTAAGTGAGTAAAAAAGAAAACTGGAAAAAACTCTTTCAGATTCCTTATGTATCCTGTCACAAAGTGCCCCTGTCACATTCTAACAGATGTATAAGTATTTCCAAATAGGAAAATGTGTCTGAAACCATTTTGAAACTGAAAAAGCAAACTCATGTACAGGATTGTTATTTTTTTGTTACTTTTGCTTTTAATTAGGGCTAGGAAGTAACAGTGATGCAAGTCCACATGCAGTGGCAAATGGATCTGTTGTGGATCAGTTTTCAATGGAATCAGAACAGTTTTTTTCTCAGGAGTTCTGTTTGACATTGAAGATGAAGAAAGCAGGGCAAGAAAAAAGGAACCTTGAGCTGTAAGCAGAACTGGTCTGAGTAAGCCTCTAGGCAGCCAACAATTTGAGCAGAACCCAGTTAGTAGATTCCAGACATCTTCCCAACTTCACAAAACAAGCAACACTGATGCTGTTTTCACCTTATATTTAAAAAGGTCTATAAAGATTTTGGAATACCTAAGGAATATATGTGAAATACATTTGCTCTCAAATCACTGTTGGATTGGAAGTGGTATACAGAGATCTGGCAGATGGGTATAATTAGAGTACTGGATTTGAACTGGGAAGATCCAGGTCAAGTCCCCAGTGAGAAACTGAGCTCATTGGATAAATGTAGTCTGCCTCAGATCTCCCCATTTCACAGGAATGTGGTGGGGATTAAATTAGAAGACAAACCATGTAAGTTGCTTTGAGGTCTCAGAGACAAGATAAGATATAAATGCAATGAATGAATACAAAAAAAAAAAAAAAAAGTGATGAAATGACTTCCAGGGAAGCAAGGGCAGACTGAAGATGGCTCTGTGAGAATGTAGCTGATGACCACAGCACAAAGAGGAGCCAGTGAATGGATAGGTTCCTTGGAATTCCTTTCCAGAGCAAGGAGAGGACCAGGATTGGCCACAAGCACTCCATACAGTGGCTCCCTGTGAGGAGACCATAAGACAACAGTTTCTGGCAGGTTTTAGAGCTGGGGGAAAGTCATCGCACCTAAACTGTGGTTTGAAATTAATTACAAGAATACTTCCTGTGAGTTGTTTAAAATTTTACATACATATATATATATATATATATATACATACATACATACACACATACATACATGGCCAAAGTGGTCCCAGTGGTGGCAGAAGCACTCCAGGCTATGACTCCTAAGCTGGGAGAATGGCTCCAACAGATCCCAGGAACAACATTAGAGCTCTCTGTCCAGAAGAGTGCAGTGCTAGGAACAGCTAAGATACTATGCAGAACCCTCAAACTCCCAGGCCTCTGGTACAGGACCCGAGATTGAGGAAGACACGTACCACCCATAGGGGTGAGAGGGGAATATATATGTATAAATGGGTGTGATATTGAAATCTTTCCATGGGAAAGTGGTGTTGATTAGGGGGGGAAAAACATGATAAGAGGGGACTTTGAAGGTTTACTAGAGGGAATCAGAGAGAACTAAAGATTATAATTAAAGGAGAAGAGACCCATTAATACAAAATGAAGTAATATTTGACTCTGGAAGAATTCAAGGATATTTGGGAGCAATGCACTCAGAAATTACCCTTAAGAATGTCTGCTATTATAAAAATGGATTCAAAATAAGTTATAGAAAAGGAGCAGATTTTACTGGATAATACAGAGACTGAGGCTGATTTGAATGTGGTTCTGAAAATGGATTTAAAAATGTCAGACTACAAGAATGATATGGAAAATGATGTTACATTAGATTTACAAATGAAACTGGCTGATGTCTTAATAATTAAAGGGGACATACAAATAATAAATCAGAAGAGTGACTTGGATAGTTTTCTTATCTTGGATTTACAAAAGAGATGTGTTAAACGTGAGAAGGAGTTTCTGAGAGAAGACAAAGAGAAAATGATAAGAAATCAACTCGTGGGACACTATTTGAAGGCATTTAATATTAGGATTCTTAAAAATAAATGGAAGGAATACAAGATGGGTTTATTTGATCAAGGTTAAAATATACTGTATATGTTGTTGTTTTTGTTAGCTTAGTGGACTTTTTTTTTTTTACTAAGACTGAATGACAAGGTTTTAAAGATTTGTTTATAGATAAGAGATAAGATATGGGGAAGTTTTTTTGCTGTATTTTTAGACAAAGATAAGTTACTGTGTTAAAAGTGAAGGAATATAAAACTGATTTATTTGATTAAGGTTTTATCTATCTATCTATCTATCTATCTATCTATCTATCTATCTATCCATCCATCCATCCATCCATCCAGCGGCTGGATAGCGTACTGGAGCGGCTGTATAGCGTAGTGGTTAGAACACCGCCTTTGATGCAGGAGACTGGGGTTCAAATCCCAGCTGGCACCTACCTTACCAGTAGGGGTCCTTGGGCAAAGACCCCCTAACGCTTCACCTGCCTACCTCAAATATGAGAGTGACACGAACTAAGAGAGTCATGCCAGCTCGGACGTCGCCCGGATTAACAAGGTCCGTGTCAGATGTTGGGGAACCAGGACAATCTGATGTTAAGTGGGCTACTGGAACAAACCATACATGGATGAGACAAGAAAACTTGGAATTGATGGAATGCTACTACAACAGCAGACCTAATGAGAGGGGATATATGAAACGTATGAGGGAACTATGGATAGACAGAAGGCCTACATCCACACTAACTGAGAAACAACTAGTTACCCAGCACTTCAACATAGTAAAGAGGAAGCTGCTCTCACAACTCGAGATAGACCAACTCTACATTACAACTCGGACTCAAGCAGACCTGAAAGAACAAGCAGTTGTGCAGCCAACACCTGAAGCTGGAATGTCACTGCCACCCCTTCCAGTACAGAGCACAGCAGCTGATATGAGGCATAAGATCATGGATAAACTAGCTATAGTCAACCCTCGAGTCTGATTACCAAGGCTCAGTGGAGAAGTACCATCAGATAGTATGCTAGAAGATGCCAACAGAGCCCTCCAGACAATCCCTACTACCACCATAACTGAAACCAATGAATTGGTATATGCTACAGCCACTGTAATCCTGGAACTGCTTGGATACATGATCAAGAAGAACAGCAGTACATACCCACCCTGGAAAATGAGATTGGAGGCTAAGATCAAGGCAACTCGGAGAGAAGTCAGTCAGCTGGTGGAACTACAGAAGCGCGTGGAGATTAAGGATAAGACTCGGCTACTGAAAAAATACACGGGCCTGACTCCATCTGAAGCCCTGGAGACTGCTAAACAAAGGCTCACAGCACTGGCTACCAGGCTAAGGAGATACACTAGAGAAGCAGAGGCCAAGAAGATAAATGCCCTGTTCTCCAAAGAACCATCCAAAGTGTACTCCCAACTGCAGTGCAACCACAGAGTATCAGCTGAGCCACCAGCAGCGGAAACTGAACAGTACTGGAAGAACTTATGGGAGAAAGAGAAGACACATAACACCAGTGCAAAGTGGCTGCAGGACCTGAAAGCAGACCACAGCAATCTCCCAGAACAGGAACCAGTCACCATCACAGTAGCAGACATCCAACAGCGGGTCAAGAACATGAAAAGCTGGACAGCACCTGGCCTGGACATGATCCACACCTACTGGCTAAAGAAACTAACAGCAGTGCATGAACGCCTAGCAGCACAGATGAACCAACTGCTAGCAGCAGGCTCCCACCCAGACTGGCTAACACAAGGAAGGACAGTGCTGATCATGAAAGACCCTCACAAAGGAACAGCACCATCCAACTACCGGCCAATAACCTGCCTCCCCACAACATGGAAAGTTCTATCAGGCATCCTAGCTGCCAAGCTACAAGACCATATGGGCCAGTACATGAGCACAGCTCAGAAGGCCATTGGGAACAACACCAGAGGCTCAAAACACCAGTTACTCATAGATAGAGCAGTCACCCAAGATTCAAGGTCTAGGCAGACCAATCTGAGCACAGCCTGGATTGACTACAGGAAAGCCTATGACTCAGTGCCGCACACATGGATCTGTGAATGCCTGGCGCTATACAAAGTCAACAGGACACTAAGGACCTTCCTCAAGAACTCAATGGGACTGTGGAAGACAACACTGGAAGTGAACTCAAGACAGCTCGCACAAGTGGCCATCAAGTGCGGCATATACCAAGGTGATGCACTGTCCCCACTGCTGTTCTGCATAGGCTTAAACCCCCTCAGCCAGATAATCACAAGGTCTGGATATGGGTACAAGTTCAAGAGTGGAATCACTATCAGCCACCTCCTCTACATGGATGACATCAAGCTGTATGCTAAGAGTGAACGAGACATTGACTCACTGATCCACCTGACACGGATCTACAGCGAGGACATTGGGATGTCATTTGGACTGGAGAAGTGTGGCAGGATGATAGTAAAGAGAGGGAAGGTAGTTAAGACCGATGGTGTGGAATTACTAGTGGGCCACATAGCAGATATAGAGACCAGCTATAAATACCTTGGTGTCCCACAGTCACACGGGAACCATGAGGAGGAGGCAAGGAAGTCAGCAACATCCAAGTACCACCAAAGGATAAGACAGGTCCTGAAGAGCCAGCTCAATGGGAAGAACAAGATCCATGCCATCAACATGTATGCCCTGCCAGTCATCAGATACCCTGCCGGTATAGTGAGCTGGCCAAAGGAAGACATGGAGGCTGCCGATGTGAAGACCCGGAAGCTCCTCGCAATGTACGGAGGTTTCCACCCCAAGTCCAACACCCAGAGACTGTACACCAGCCGCAAAGAGGGCGGGTGGGGTCTGATGAGTGTCAAAGCCACTGTCCTGGATGAAACCCAGAGTATCCAGGAATACATCAGTAAGATGGCACCCAAAGATGAGCTGCTGAGAGAATGCCTCAGGCAGCAGCAGACATGGGAGGAAGTTCAAGCGGAGGAAATACCATGGCAAGACAAGCCCCTGCATGGGATGTACCATCGACAGATAGCTGAGGTGGCTGACATTGGGAAATCCTATCAGTGGCTGGAAAGGGCTGGACTAAAAGACAGCACTGAGGCACTGATCATAGCAGCACAAGAACAGGCACTAAGCACCAGATCCATAGAAGCAGGGGTCTACCACACTAGACAGGACCCAAGGTGCAGATTGTGCAAAGAGGCCTCAGAGACAGTCCAACACATAGTGGCAGGGTGTAAGATGCAGGCAGGAACAGCATACACTGAACGGCACAACCAAGTAGCTGGCATTGTGTACAGGAACATCTGCACAGTGTATGGGTTAGACCCCCCCAATTCCAGATGGGAGATTCCACAGAAGGTCATGGAGAATAACAGGGCTAAGATCCTGTGGGACTTCCAGATCCAGACGGACAGGCAGGTACTGGCTAATCAACCAGACATCGTGGTAGTAGACAAAGACCAGAAGACAGTGGTAATGATAGATGTAGCAGTGCCAAGTGACAGCAACATCAGGAAGAAGGAGCATGAGAAGCTGGAGAAGTACCAGGGCCTGAAGGAAGAAATCGAGAGGATGTGGAAAGTCAAGGCCAAAGTGGTCCCAGTGGTGGTAGGAGCACTCAGGGCCGTGACTCCTAAGCTGGGAGAGTGGCTCCAACAGATGCCAGGAACAACATCAGAGCTCTCTGTGCAGAAGAGTGCAGTGCTAGGAACAGCTAAGATACTGCGCAGAACCCTCAAACTCCCAGGCCTCTGGTAGAGGACCCGAGATTGAGGAAGACACATACCACCCATAGGGGTGAGAGGGAAATTTTTTTTTTTTTTTATATTTCTGGTAACTCTTAATGGACTTTTGCTGATTAGGACTGAATGATGAGGCTTTATAATTAATGTTTATTGATAAGAGATGAGATATAGGAAGAAGAGATCTTTTGTTGAAATATCAGAGAAGATGATAAGTTACTGAAGTTGTTTCTACTTGTCTTAATGGAGGGCGAAGCCATTTCTTTTTATATCTTTTTTCTTTATTATTTCTTCCCTTTTTTCTGTACTTTGTATTTTTTATTTTTTATATTCCTAGTTTGTATTAGTTTTTATCTTTGTATTTGTAAACTTCAATAAAAAATTATTACCAAAAAAATCTATGAAACTAGTATTTCAATTAGTTTACTTCCAAGTATAATCAAATACAGTATTTTATATATTCCGAGCAAATAAGGAAAATTGAGAACATGTTGACTTACCCAAGGCCAACCAATTAGTGAACCCAGATATCCCAAGGTGGGTCGAAACTTAACAGCATTTTTTTCATATTGGTTGTAAAAAGTTGTTTATACCAAAATGTGATATTTTGTACAGAATAGAAACATCTGTTAAATGGAATTTCCCAAAGTTCCATTTTTGTTCTTTTATGTGGAGGTGGGGGAACGGGTGCCAGTTTATCTGTAATTTGTTGAAATCACGCTTTTTAGTTAAGTTGACAGGGTTATCATTATCATTTGGCTTTTAAAGTGCATTGTACTAAGAGGATATAGCATCTGTTTATATGAAGTTTTCTTTTCTTTCTTTTGGTTTGACTCATTGTTGCTAATCCTTTTTATATGGTACAATGACCTAAGTGACAGAAAGAGAAATCTTGTAACTAATTTTATCTAAATAATGTGCTTTCATAGAATGTACCTTCTGGGAGAAGCATCCAATTACTCTGCCATTAGTATTATAAGGAAGGAATCAACCAAACCTCCTATACTTTGTAAGCAAGGAATATAAAATGCACCAATTCTGCACTATGCTCTGTCATTATATCACGACAATTTGACTTCTAGAGTGCAGATAGTCAGAAAAGCTTTGGTGTTGAAAATTTTAATTAGAATGCATATTTGATAGCATACACATTTTAATAAGTGTTTTTAAAAATAAATCTAGCCTATTCTTAAGGATCACGACCAAAATACAGTCATTATTGATAAACAATATTTTCTTTCTTAATCTCTTACTTCCAAATAAATAACTTTTGTATTGATTCCATTTGCTCATTTGGGGAGTGTACACATTTAGCATAATTGCTGAGGATAATTAGTGTACTTATCCTCAGCAATATAATGACTGATAGCCTGAAAAGTGGGATATATAGCTTGATTCTACATATGTTTATTCAGAAGTTCAGCTAATTTGGGCTGAGGCTTTACCACAATGAAAGTCAAGTAGTTTATGGATAAGTCAACACCAGTGTGTTGCGTTCTGCTTGTAAATAGCAGGGTTTAGGCCTTAAAATATTTGTTGCAGTATTTTGAAAGGAAGCTGCCACTATCAGAAGGCAGGACATTTTCTAATAATTACTACCCAGTTGCAAATTCTCCAGTTTGGGCAATCTTAGGATGGTAGTAGTATAACAAAAAGAGCTTTAACTGGGCTTGTTACTGCATCAGCCTTGATCACCTTCTCTTGAAAGGGAGTTATAGGGAATATGCCTTTTTATTCTCCTGGATCCCCTCCAGCATATATTTTGGAAAGAGCTGCACTCCACCTGAACAGAAAATTCATTAGACCCAGTTTTGTCCCCAGAAAAGTAGATTTGCTAGGCCCACCTTTGTCCCTAGAGGCCTGGGTGGCCTTGATGTCATGGAGTCCTTTAATCACCTGTAGGTGATGCCATTCCTGACAGGAATGGTTTGGCAACTAAATCAGCCTTCTTTAGTCACCTGACTTAATGCTTCATTCTTTTGCACTAGGCTTTGGTTATAAAGTAGCTAGGAGGGCGGTTCATCTAATGGGGTACTGGAAGAATTGGCAGCAATCGGATAAGGACTCCAGTCCCTGAAAGAAAGGAATGTAGAATTCAGTATTATTGTTTATAATGCAATGGTTTACAACATTACATATACTAAACTGCTTACAAAACTCCTACTTCATTCTTGTGTACTTAATTAAAACAAGAACCAAGGAAATAGTCACTAAAAGATGGAAGTTCATTGAAATATAAAGTACATCTTCAGTTAAGGTTAATTAGCACCATAAAGTTTTCAATTAAGTTTAGTACATTATTATGATGGTGAAGCAAGTGGAGAGACATTGACAGCTCTTCCTTTGGACTTTCACAACTGGAACTGAATACTGTGATGCTTGCATCTTCTGTCTTGTTGTTCCACTTGCTTGATCACCTCACCCCTCATTTTTTAAAAAAATGTTTATATATTATGTTTTGCACACATCTTTTTCTCCTGAGCATTTTAGCTCATTATATTATTATACCATGGTGTTGTATTATGCTATATTATCTAGTAGTAATAGGCCAGTAGAGCTAATTAATTATATATGGAGCATCTTCAGAATTCACAGTATTATATGAAAATTAAAGTCTTCATATACTATAACAGAGCAAAGTATGAATTTATTGGAACCCCATAACTCCATTATATATATATATATATTTAAAAATATCATTTTCTTCTATTTAATGTACCTTCGCATGTCTTTGATCTTGATTTTGTCCAGTTAGATAGCCATCTGACCAAAAAGTAATTTGTTATTCACTGGTACTGCAATAAATATATCATAATTGTTTTCATAGATATTTTTGGCTATGTGCAAGCCTAATGTTTCACTAAGCTTAATGATTCCATTCTGGTTCACCAAGGCACTCAGCTTTCTGTCTTTGGCAGACTAATGGGTAAATTTTTCTTTCAAATTGCAAAACCTGCTGATACTTTTTTCTTTAATGCATACTGGAATAATGATTCATATATTAGTGATAAAACTTTGTACCATGCATTTCCCTGCAGGGATATTGTTGACTTCATACCTGGAAAATTGTAAGTTTGTAAGTTTAAGATATAGCTTATTTTCTTTAGAATTGAGATTTATCAGGTTTCTATATAAGGTCTGTTCTCCTTTGATGGTTTGCTTGCTTATGAGATTATAAGATGCATCAATCCAAACAGATGCTAGGCAGTGTACTACTAATAAAAGCAATAACATAATGATAAAAACACAATACAAATTATGACAAAACTAATACTGTCATCAATGACTTCACAATCAATCCTCAAAGGCCTTGAAAAAGAGTTGAGTTTCTGGAAGGGGGCCATCTTCACATGGGGGGAAGGAGTTGTTCCATAGGAGGGGAGTCCCCAAAGAGAACGCCCACCTTTAAGACCTCTCCTGTCACGTTTCATGATAGGTCGGGATCCTTAGCAGTTACTGTCTGAATAAAATAGGCAGAATTGATTTGGAAAAGGCAATCTTTTAGATACTAGCTTTAAAAGTAGCACCAGTATCTTCACTGCATATGGAAACACACCAGTAATCAATGTAGCTTCCACACAATGGTGTAATGTGGCAGTAACACAAGTGACCATAAATACACAGGACACTGCATTTTGTATCTGCTGAAGGTTCTAGCTGGTCTCCAAGAGCAGTCTCATGTAAAGAAAATTACAGCACTCTAAATATGAGACAAGAAGGTCATGAGAGACCTTTCTCAATGGCCTGGTGAATCATCCAAAGCTGAGCAAAGACTTGTTCTTCCAGCAGGAACCAATAGACTGTTGACTACGGCAGTAAACTTGCTCTCTCTGGAGGAGTACAACTACATTGAGAGTCAAAGTTGGTATTGCTCTAGAATCAGTAAGTTATAAATTAACAGCCACTCTGCCTTGCTTGGGTTGGATCTGAGCCTACTTCTTTCTATTCAGGCTCTGATAGCCTCCAGGCACTGGATTAGAACTTCTTCCATATCTTCTGTTGGGCCTGGGCGAACTATGCAACTGGGTATCATCAGCATATTGATGAGACCTCCCCCAAGTTGACATGATACAGTTCCTGTCTCATGCTGGGGACTGAATCCAGTCTGCCATAGGTCCTGATAGAGCATATTGTCCATGATTCTCTATAACTGCAGCCCCACCCCTTTCTCAACAGCATTCCCCAAGAACGGAATACTGAACAGTAGTTGTCTATTACCACTGGATCCAAGTGTGGTTTCTTGTGGAGATGGCATACCAGCATCTCTTCAAAGCTTCTTCCCTTAAAAAAGTTCTGCACATTTGGACCCAATTCCCAGTTCCCTCTCTGGATGCTTTAACCAGCAAGTCAGGGCAGGAACCTGGTCTAAAAGTGACAGAGCTAAGATCATAGAGAACTCTGCCCACTGCCTTGAGATTTACAGACTCAAAAACCTTTCAGGTAATATCATAAGACATCAGCTAGGTCATTTCAAAAGCTATCTATCTACCAGCTCAGAGCAAATGCAAATGATTTTATCTAAAATATCCTCAACCAGATTTCACAATTTACACTAATTTGTTTTTCCAACCTGTTCTTCCTTAATAGGATCCAGGGCACTCTAAATAGTTCAACTGGCTGACAGTCCATAGATGCAACAAAGACAGAGCAGTAGTTTCACTTTGCCACTCTTACTGCCACAGAGTAGGTTTGAATTTGCACTTGTACTTGTGTCCACTCATACTCACTTTCTGTTTTCAGCCAGCATTGCTTCAAGCATCTCTTCATTTCCCAGAGCTCCTAAGAAAACCCAGGAGCCAACTGGATTTGATGGACTGGGAAATGGCTGCTTGGGGACAATTCTTTCCAGCACTTTTGCCACATCTGTTTTCAAGAGGCTAATGAGTCACCCAACAGAACTGCCCTTCAGATCTTGCAAAAATCCCCAGGAGCTATCTGGAAACCCTCCAGATGCATCAGGCACTTAAGGCAGGCCATCTTAATTGGTGTCACCTCCTTATGGAGATTTGTGATTCTAGTTAACCTCATTGAAACAAGAAAGTGACTGTAGAAGGAATAGGGAATGGCCTTGAAGGGCAGGAGGAGAAGCCACTACCAAGGCAATGATCAGTCAATTGAGAAATCCTTTCCAAGAAACTAATTTGAGAAAACATCTCAGACAAGCCCCTGCCTAATTCACACAAAGTGAGGAAGGGGGAAGCACATTCAGACTTTCAAGATTCTGTCACCATAGCTGTTCCAATAAAATTGTTTTAGACTTATATGGCATTGGTTTCTTGGTCTGCTCTATCTTATAGGGCTGACATTGACTGCCTGGCACAGTATTCAATTATGCAAACCTACCCTTCTAAACCCCCAAAAAACCAACAGTAAAACAATGTGTTCTCTTCATTACTTCTGTTCATCAACCCATTCCTGGCTATCTCTTACTTTTTTGAGTCAAAAACTGGGCAGGGACCTTACCTCCTTGTTGTCTCACTTCATGGAGGGAGGCATCTTCCACAGATTTCTGACTCACTTGGAGAATAGGTAGTTTTGTCTTTTCCTTTTTATCTTCTGGGTGTCCTTTTATCATCTCCTCTCCCCAAGACCACCTCCATACAATCGAACCCAACAGCAGCAAGGCTAAGGCTACTTTCAGTTGGTTAATCAGTTCCAAGAGTAGGGACCTGACAGATTTCACCACCTTTGCCTTGCTTTGCCTTAACCATTCTGTCTTTCTAGCCTTCCCTTCCCTTCCCCTTCCCCTTCCCCTTCCCCTTCCCCTTTCCCTTCCCTGGGCCATTGCAACACCTTGATTCTTTTCTTTTTCAGCCATTCTGTTGTAGATTTGCTGATGTGCTTGGGATCATTGTCCTGCTGCATGAACCAATGTCAGCCGGCTTTAGCTGTCAGACAGATGGCCTCACATTTGACTCTAGAATACTTTGGTATACAGAGGAGTTCATGGTCAACTCAATGACTGCAAGGTGCCCAGGTCCTGTGGCTACAAAACAAGCCCAAATCATCACCCCTCCACCACCGTGCTTGATGGTTGGTATGAGATGCTTGCACTGATATGCTGTGTTTGGTTTTTGCCAAACGTGGCGCTGTGCATTATGGCCAAACATCTCCACTTTGGTTTCGTCTGTCCAAAGGACAGTGTTTCAGAAGTCTTGTGATTTGTTCAGATGCAGCTTTGCAAACCTAAGTCATGCTGCCATGTTCTTTTTAGAGAGAAGAGGCTTTCTCCTGGCAACCCTTCCAAACAAACCATACTTTTTCAGTCTTTTTCTAATTGTACTGTCATGAACCTTAACATTTAACATGCTAACTGAGGCCTGTAGAGTCTGAGATGTAACTCTTGGATTTTTTGCAACTTCTCTGAGCATTGCACAGTCTGACCTTGGGGTGAATTTGCTGGGACATCCACTCCTGGGAAGATTGGCAACTGTCTTGAATGTTTTCCACTTGTGAATAATCTTCTTCACTGTAGAATGATGGAATTGTTTGGAAATGGCCTTATAACTCTTCCCAGATTGATGGGCAGCAACAATTGCTTCTCTAAGATCATTGCTGATGTCTTTACTCTTTGGCATTATGTTAACACACACCTCAATGCTCAAGACCAGCAAACTCCTAAAACTTCGGCTTTTGTAGAGGTAGTCACACTTGCTGATGATCAATTGATCAAGGGCATTTGATTAGCAGCACCTGGCTGCTACTTAGTCTCTTCATACTTACGGAAGCCGTAAGGGTGTACTTAATTTTTCATACATGGCTTCTCCATTTTGGCTTTCTTTTTGTAAAATAAATGATGACATGGTATAATATGTCATGTGTTGTTGTTCATCTGAGATTGTATTTACCTACTTTTGAGAACTACTAAGGACCAGATGATTTTTTATTATGTCCTGATATGTAAAACCATAGAACTCAAAGAGGGTGTACTTTCTTTTTCACACAACTGTACCCCTGACTGAAGGGGAAGAGCATCTTTCAAATAATCTGAATGGATATCAGACAGGATCAAAATAGTCATCTACCAGAGATGCTGTTACCTGTATTTAGATTCCTGTACTTTGCTAGGTATTGGAGCTGGTAGCCTAAGTGGCCCCTTTCTCTAATTTTAGTATTCTGCCTTAAATCCTATACAAGTTTCAGTAGCTCTGCTCTAAATATCCCCAAGTCTGCTTTTGAAAAAAAAAGAAAAGTTAATACTGTATTAGTTTGCTTTAAGTAAGTCAAAGACCAACTTTCAATATGCATTTCAGCCACTCCTCATTTAGCAGCTACCTCAATAGCAAATGTTCACAAATACAATGGTAATAATAATAATAAATCATTTTCTGACCAATGCACCAATATTTACAACTAAATTTCATGCCACTGACAATAAAGGTGTGAAACTAATTAAGGTCTGGTCAGTTTCAGGCAGCAGTGATGATTACATTAGTTTTTAATCAACTAATTAAGGTCACAGAGCTGAGTTTGTTAACTTACATTTAGCACTTTTTAAGGAAGCGCTACACTGCAGAGAAAAGCAGCTCAGGAAGAGATAGCTTGTTTAGGCAATCTCTCTGCTCTGTGAGGGACAAAAAAAGAAAAAAACAAGGGTGAGGCATAGCATACTATATGAAAGAACTTTATCTAAATGAGATGGCAGCAACCAGTGATTTTTGCAGTGTCTTTCTCTCAGTCACGTGTTCGTTTAGTGACCATTTTGCTTCCAATTTAAGGAATGTATTGTGGTTGCTAAACAAGGAGAGGATATATATGTCTCAAAAAGGCAAATTAGAAGGAAGCAAGAAGCAATAATATTCACAGGCAATATACTGAACTGATTGATTTTATCCATGGTGTGAACCATGGCCATTTTGGGGGAAGGTAGCCTCAGTACTTAATATACCGATGCCTTGTTCTAGCTCCCTGTATTCAGCTCCAATACCTGATCTTCAGAGTTTCAGTGGCCCTGGTCTCTGATTGTTGCTACTTAATACAAGGTCAGCCTGTAGTATGTCTCATCTTATCCATGATTTAATCTTGGATTAAAGGGACAACTTGGTATGCATTACCTAAACCTGGTTGGGCACAGAATAGGGGTTTACCTTCTTGAAAATGTGCCCCTCTTGGTTCTGGGTGTAGGTCAGCCACAACTCAGAGCAAGAGTAGGGGTATTACAGGACTGCCTGTCTCTGAGGGTTCCTTCCCATTCCATCAAAACTGCCTGAGGCAATTATGTAGCAAAGGAGTTATTAAATCTGCATATTAAGCAATGTAGAATCAGCAGGGCAACAAGACATGCATAACAGATTCAGTTTCCCTACTAGGCAGGGTTTTAACCAATGTTGTATAGGGAAGTTGTTATATCTCCTTTCACTAGGACAGATAGAAATGCATTGAATCTTGCCAGGGAGAAACATCTGTAGTGGGGCATGTGTGGGTATTTGTTAGTAGTTGGCTGGAATGAAAGGTCTTCCACTTTTATAGCTCCACAATAGGGAGACATTTTACTCCAATCTTTCTGGAGATCGGTGTCAAAGGCATATTGCTTCAATTACAAATTTTCTCTCCCATGTCCATGTGGGACTAAATATTGGTCTGAAAGGCCCTAGTATCTGGGGTTTTGCTCAGTGCCTTTTCTCCATAATGACTGTAAACTATTCAAGAAAGCGAAGAAGACCAAATATTTTTCATTGAAGATGAATTTTTATAAGAATTTGAAGTGGAAAAGTCTCATATGAGCCTCTAAAGAAGCTAGTCCAGATTGTAAGCATAAGTAGAAAGTTAGACACACTCTGGAGACCTCAGAGCATACTGTAGCTCTTAAACGTTTGGATCTGACCATTCCAAGGAGTCTTGAATCTTTGTAATTGCAGATCCATGAACCCTAAAGCAGAAGGCTAATCACCTTAGCTTTATAAATGTTTATAGCTATGAGCTTGTAGTTGCTGGCAGCAATATACAGAATTGTGTTAGCAGTCTTAAGGGCCCAGTCAGTGACAGCTCTTATTTGTCTCCTCCAAGCAGCACAAGACTGAAAAATAATTCTGGGATATTTAAAGGCCTTGATTTATTCTATGCTGGTCTAATTTATTTCCCCGTGATAATTACACCTCCTAAGCCTTTTAGTAAAATGACTGTTTTTATCTTGGAATGATTGATGCAGAGTCTTACCACTTCATAGACCAAGGCAAAGGCTTGGAGTCTCCAGCATAAGTCTATTTGCTTTATGGGAAGATTGGATGCACGGCATAAAGAAGAATGGAAACAGGGATGCTTGTTGGCTTAAGGGGATGAAATTCATTATTTTTAATAGCTTGAGTTATAGAGTTAATGTAAACGTTGAAAATAAGGAATGCTAGGATGCACACTTTCTTCATCCTTTTTTTAATAGGGAATTGTTGCAGACAACCTGAGGCATATAAGACTTGCATTGAAATATTTTTATGGAGTTTCATAATCAAAAGTAATAGTCTTTGATTGATATAGAAGGCTGCCACTTTTACCCAAAACCTATCTCTGGGAATTGAATCAAATGCCAATTTTAGCCCAATAAAGGCAACGACATTTTGACTATGCCAAGAAATCATATGCCTGTCACTCCCCTTAACAACTCTGGGTGGCTTACAAAGAACAATCAAACAATTCATGAAAACATTAAAATGTAACTGATACAAACTATAAAAGGTAAACAGTAGTATTAAAAGGCCAGTGAAAATAAATATGTTTTGAGGTCCCCCATTAATTGTATTAAGGATGACTGTTGCTTCAAATCTAGTAACAATTTATAACATGAAATGCAACCTGTCAGAGAGAAAGATGTAGGGCTGCTTATGTCAATGTATCCCTAAAAAGTACCACATTAATGACCTAAGAATCCAATGCAGACTATATAGGAGTAGAAAGTCCTGTACATAGCTTGGACCTAAAGTGTGCAAGGCTTTATACATCATTGTGTATAAAGGTGTATACACTTTTCATTGTTTCTGGAAAACAGTTGGCAACCAACGAAGCTGATTCAACAATTAATGAGGGATGTTATGGAGGGATATAAAAGAGATCCCATTCATTGCTTACATTGCCACATTCTGTGCCAGCTGCAGTTCATGGACCTTCTTTCTCCTTCAGGTAGAGATAGTCCCTGTTTTTCCTTTAGAGATAGAGTGGTATTTCTAACTCCCAACAAGGTACCATGGTCAATAGTATCAAAAGATACTGCCAAGAGATTTATGAGTATTAACAGGATTGTCTGGAGGTTGAGTCAGAAGTCCAGTTGCCATGACTCAACCTCCAGACAAGTCCACCTGGATGACTGAGAATCTAAATAAACATATTAACAGGATCGTAAACCTCCTGTCCCTTTCTTAGGACTAATAACAATGAAGGCCATCTTTGTGCACAAAACAAGGTGAATCCTAGACTGGAAAATATAAAAGGTATCATTGATTAATCTCAGAGTTCCTGGAACTGTAGTGCCACTGCCTTCTCTATTACCTTTTCTAAATAGAGAATATTAGACATGAGTTGATAGCTCTGACAATCAGCCAGAACCAATGATTTTTTTTTTTAAAAAGCAGGAGTCTCACTTCATATATTTATTTATATTTCAAATTTAGACACTGCCCATCTCACGAGGAAGTGACTCTAAGTGACTCTTGCAAAAGAATTATCTGAGTGATCACTGGCAGGACAGAATTGTTAGAAATCTTTGTACTGTAAGTAAAACTCAGGAGGATCTAACATGGAAATAGTTATTATTGTATCAATGATCAGAGTTATAAAAAAAAAGTTTATAAAAGTTTCCATTTTAAACATTTAAAGACCACAAAATAGTTAGAACATATCCTGGTGTATGGCATTATCCATAACCACACCATTTTAATTGTTGCATATCATTCTAGTAATTTTTGAGTTACTTTCAAAAGCAACAGCAAAGAATATTGCAATCTTCTCTGTCATCTCAGAGCACTGGTCTGACAGTGGGAAGAAGATATATTTCTTTATCTTTTGTTATGCATCCGTTTAGTAGAGGAATTCTGTTCAAAGGGGCACAATAAAAGGGGCTGCACAACAACATATATGTGACTGTGCTCAGTTTCTCAGTCAGATTCATTCAGTTTTGGAAAGGTTACTATACTTTCTCTAAAATAATAACAATAACAACAACAATAATAATAGATACCTTTAACAGCCTCAAACAACATCTGCCTATCCCAGGTCCTTGGGAAGGACTCGATAGGTGGATAAAAATACCAAATCCAGTCTAAACATCTGGCTGACTGTGTGACCAACAATACTACAACAACAACAACAACAACAACAATAATATAATTTATTAAGCTTGTATGCCACCCAATTCTCAATGACTCTGGGTAGCTCAGGGTAGCATATTAAATAGGATAGGATATTAAATTGGGCCAGGGAGAAAGTTCTTTGATGCAATATGTAAGTCAGATCTCACAAAT
This sequence comes from Liasis olivaceus, assembly GCA_030867105.1. Classification (NCBI taxonomy): domain Eukaryota; kingdom Metazoa; phylum Chordata; class Lepidosauria; order Squamata; family Pythonidae; genus Liasis; species Liasis olivaceus. The sequence continues at coordinate 136,116,116 of CM061350.1, read as the reverse complement.
ACCTTGCAAAAATGAAGAGCATCCCATTAATCTTCTAGCCTGCAGTATCTATGGGTTATGGAAAGATTCTTTTAATATCAAGTACTCAGTGTTTGATTTTTGGTTTTGCTCTATGAAATCCCAGCAGCACTAAAAAATTGACTTGAAAAATCACACTGTTGAAAATCCTTCTGCAGTTCTTTCTCTCAGGTTGAGAAGTAATTTTGAAATATCAACGCCAAGAAAAAGCCAGAAGGGAAAAAGAATCTGAGCCCGATTAAGACAGGCTTCTGTCTGACTCTGCCAGAAGGGAAAATATTCCTAGTCAGTGTGTGCCTTCAAGCTTGCACCTCCAAAGACATTTTCCTTGTTTCCGGAGATAGGGATGCATTCAAAATACATCTAGAAATCTGGAAGATAGCTCTCAAAATAAGAACTGAATTATTTCTAGATAATGCATGCTTGAAAGGCACAAAGCACTCGGCTGATTAATTTTCCTTTTAAAGTTCATACAGAAATTGATATACATTTGTCCCCCCTATTATAAAAAAAGTATTAGGATGTCCATAATATATTTCTGTGCCTTTCCATCCATTGGTTTAATTTGTTCCTTCCAGGCTCCTGAAGTCTGGAAGATAACCAAAGAACTTGGCCTACTTTATGCTATCTGCTGTTGGTATTCACAGCATGCTGGATTCTTCTGGAAAAAAATATGCTATTGTTTTTAAACTAATTTACATTTAGTGTTCTTCTTTGCAGTATGTTGTCAATTTATGCATGTAAGCCCCTGTAAGTAAGTATGTAAGCAAGCAAGCAAATAAATGAATATTGCGTTTTTATTTCTATAGTATTGGACTGCTAATTAAAGGTAGCTGGAAAAACTTTATTCAGAAAAGCAACATTAAAAGCCTCCAGTACAGTAGGAGCAAAAATCAGCACATGCCTAACACTATTTTGAAGGCTGGCACAGTTTCTGCTGATTGTGCAAGCTTGCTACTGAATTTCTTTCTGAATGTTGATCCCAAGATTTTGACAGTGACCCTAGTGCATAGACTATAGAAAATATTTCCCTTGATACTCTTACCTGTGCAATCTGGTTTTATAACGCAGCAAAAAGTCTTGGATGATATTAGGTTACTAATGGGCATTTTAAACATATACTCAGAAAAACAGGAATCAGCAGTGGTGAATTTGTGGAAAGGCCCTTTGATATAGCCCAGTTCAAATTTATGGAGTGATTTTTGGCTAAATATGGATTTTTGTGTTTATTAATTGGATTAAAATGTACTATTCACATTCTCTAGTCAGGCTTATTACAAATGGAATTATTTCTTCAATTATCAAGATATCTTACTGAAGGTGTCTTTATTTCATCTTATGCTTAATTTGATACTGGAACAATCAGGCAGTCAAAGGACATTATGGACATAAAATTCTGCTGGGACTGAATTTGTTATTGTAAATTGAGATATTATAACATATTAATAATTATGAATATTCTGTACCAAAATGTATTAATATAATACCACAGTTTAGTAAACTATTAGATAACTCAATTAATTGGAGTAAGCCTCATATAGTTGATAGAGACTCTAATGTATCTATGAATATCTATAAAAATGGAGGCTTCATTTGGTATTAGAATTCTTTTAAGTATCTTGGAATACATGTAGTCCCCGGGTTAAGAATGCCCAAGTTACAGATAACCCATAGTTAAGAACAGAGCCTATTGTAGCAACATTCAAGTTAAATACACAATTGTTCAAGTTAATTACACAATACTGCTTATACAGTATTATACAATAATACTGTTCCAGCTTTTGTGCAAGGACAGATCTTGGGAACAGAACTTGTTCTTAAACTTGGGATTACCTGTATTTATTCTAAAGGATAAATATAGTAGTAAAGTAGTAATTTATTGAAATAAATAGGAGGTTAAAAACACCAGTGAGGTTATGGCAAAGGATAAATGTAGAATTGAATATTACTTCGAGACTGATATTTGTACCTAGAGGAATTCCTGTATTAATATCTTTGAAATATTTCTGGCATATTGACAAATTATTTTTTGAAAGATTATGGGAAGATTAAACCCCTAGATTTTCTTTATCTAAGATGTAAAATTTATGTGTTCTGATGATAAACCAGTGTATCTATTAAATCACTTACCATATGATTGTGCTAGTGCTACATTTCTCTATGTAATCCAAGCAACGAAGTCCCAAAATAGTTATGGACAAAACTAGAAAATTGCTGTGTGACACCTATGACATCAACCTATGAAATAGGCCCGGTTAATTTTTTAGTTAAAAAAAAAATCTATGTATTTTCAGGATTAAAGGCTGCAAGACACATTTAAAGGATTTTGGGATGAAAGTATAATTTTTACCTTTGTTCATATATTAAACTTAAACTTTGAGATAAACCCAATGTGAAATATGTAGATTTTTTTTTATGGGAGAGTAGTGTGTGAATTTATGGCCTTATTGTGTTAACACATTAGATCACTAATTGATCAAGTTTCTGAGTTATTGCAAGAGGAATCAAAATAATCTAAAACTGAAATGGCAACATAATCCATTAAAATATCTTCTGATTTCACAATTTGGTCCAGATGCATTAGCAACATCTAAAATTTCTAAATTATTATCAGCACTGAAATGTCTTTTAGACTATTTCAAATGCGCAATCTTTTTAAATTGGCAATTAAAAAGTATTGTTAGTTACATGAACATTAATTATTTGGAATAACTTTGGAATAAATAGTTGGGATACACCATATTAAAAATGAATCATTAAGGGCTTTAAAGTACAGTATACACTTCCAGCATAACAAAGGTAACAGCCAACCCTTTTTAAACATTCTCTGAAGTGTCCAATAAGTGTGAAAAAAGAACTTTTTGTTGAATTAATCTCACCTTATTAAGAAATATACTGAATATACTGTACTTTAAAGCCCTTAATGATTCATTTTTAATATGGTGTATCCCAACTATTTATTCCAAAATTATTCCAAATAATTAATATTCAACATCTGTCTATGTGGTCATTAGGAGTTGAAAACTACTTCATGGCACATAATCAAGTGAATGTAGTGCATGTGGGGCATAGCAAAACATTTACTCTTTCACGGGGAAGATGTCATTTCAGATTTAAAACCTTGGATTGATGTCTATTTATTTGTTAAATAAGTATTCCCCCCCCCACCTTTAGTTCAGGAGCTCAAGATGACACACACACTGCTCCTTCCTCCCATTTTTCCCCACAATGACAACCTTGTGCAGTAAGTTGGTTTGAGAGAAAAAGAGAGAGTGACCCCAATTGCCTAATGATCTTTCATGGCTGAGGGTACACTTGAATCTGGGTCTCTTGGGCTAGTCCAACCCCATAATCATTATACCCCACTGGCTCTCTGCTTATGACCACTAATGTAATGGAAAGACTCATCAATCTTACTCTGTGGTTCAAGATTTAACACAGTTTTTTACAAACTGAGATTTTTTTATATACAAAATATTTTCTTATACTTTTTCTTTTTTCATTTTTTCCATTTTGGTTTTTTATTTTGTATTACTTTTTCTCTTTATATCTGTATATTAACACAAATACATTTAACAAATAAAATAATGTTTAAAAAGAAAATTATTTACATACAGGACACTATAGAGCCTATGAGACTGAAGTGGGACCATGGGACTTTTATTTAAGACCTACCACCCATTTGTTTCCAATATAATCAGAACTTCTCCATTCTCAGACAAAACCTAACTTGCCATATCCTCATGTTCACTGATGACTCTGTTTTTGTTGAGGTATAAATCCATAAGTGAGGCATTTATTTATTCATTTAAAACATTTATATAGCCGCCCATATTAAAACCAAAATCTCGGTAGCTCACAACCAAAGGGTAAAACAACATGTGTGAACCATAAAAACAGACAACAATAAAACCAAAGATAGAAAAACCTGTTGCCACAATCAAACTTGCCTGATGCAACCCACAACACTTTCCTCCCACTCCAACCTCCCCTTATCCCAATGCATGAGGGAAAAGCCAGCTCTTACATGCTTTCTAGAAGGAGAAAGGGCACCTGCTGGATCTCAAGGGGGAGGGTGTTCCACAGGGCAGGGGCTGCAATGGAAAAGGCACACTGCCTAGGTCCCACAAGATGGAAACATCTAAGGCAGTGTTGTCCAAACTTGGCCACTTTAAGATGAGTGGACTTCAACTCCCAGAATTCCCCAGCCAGCCATGAGTTGAAGTCCACTCATCTTAAAGTGGCCAAGTTTGGACAACACTGATCTAAGGGAAGGGAGCTGGAGCATGCCCATCCTAATAACCTGGTCCTGTGCTATGTAGGACTTTAAAGGTGATAACCATCATCTCGAATTGCCCTGGAAGGAAACTAGGAGGCAGTGCAGCTTGCTTTTGCCACTGAGCAGAATATTATAAAATACAATGTTTGGCTAGCTGCAGCTAGGTGATGGGGCTGAATTTTGCAGATGAGTATCCGAAATGTAAGATAAATAACCAAAATGCAGTATACTAGATAGATCTGTATTCCTGTTTCAGTTAAAAAGGCTGGATTTAAGAATCATTAGAATGAGCCAAGCATTAACTCACCATCTCTTTGCAGTTCTGATTGTGAAGTTTTAAAGTTTTCTGCCTGATTTTAGAAGTTGCAACACTATTTCTTCATAAGATAGCAATCGTTTAATTTTTAAATATGTTTAAGTGCTTTATTCCTGCCTATCTTATTACTCTTTCTTTTCACCCTAGCTTTGACACTTCCCCTATGGTCTTGAAATTTTTAGAAAACATGGAATTAGTAAAAGCCATAGCTCATTATTGATTTTTTTTTTTTAATTTTTGGGGTCAGAAATATTTTAATTTGCCATCAATTCAAAGGAATTATTTAGCTGATTATCCTTATTTCACATTATTATGATAGTTCTGTATTTGTTCAAAGACGATAAAACTGGAGTCTTATATACAATCTGTTCTGAAGCCGTCAGATTGATAAAATGTTGTGCTGACTTAATGTATAGGGGAGGACTAGCTTTAGCATCCAGTTGTCAAAATAATTGAACCAATCAGCATGTTGTAGGAGGAGCAGTTGCAATCTGAGCTGTGGACGGATAATTCTGAATGAAAACCCTTTCAAACAAAACAAGCTGAATATCAACTAACCATTTTCAATTAGGTCTTATAATAGGAAGGGGAACAATCATTTTTCAGTGATCAGGGAGAAACAACATCGCATTACTTTTATTTCTGTCGATCAGGTATTTTAATCCTAACATTATCTGGCAAAAGACTTACGGGGAGTCCTTATGAATTTTTCATGAGCTGTATATGCTGCTGAATGAATTCAGCGAGTGTCACACCATGTAGCTTGCAGACAAACCACATCCACAAGGAGGCTACTGAAACAGAAAGCACTCTGGTGCATTTTCAGAGGCAAAGCCAAGACTGATAAAGCTCTTTCTGGCAGGACTGACTTATCTATTTTTTCATTATGCTGCCATTTCTTTAGGCAGCCTTTTCATTCAGATCTACATGCAATGAATGATTGGCACAGAGCTTGTCAATTTAACAGCATTTGAATCCCCAGCAATGTCTTTGGGCTGTGCTATTGTTGTGCTTTCTGTATGGTGAGAGCTAACATAATCTCCAAGCTATGACAGCAAAAGATTCTTCTAGGGAACTTGCTGCTCCGGAGACTGATATTTATATAAAGACTTTCAAAGAACAAATGCATTTAGAACTTGAGCTTCCAAGAGTGTCCGGGAACAGACCCACCTCTCCAAAAATATCCCCCCGCAGTTCTCCAAGGAACTCTCCATGCTTTTTCAGAAAGTTGCTGGTGAATAAAAGCATCCGTCAACGGCGACGTTTTACAGTGGCACATACATGGTAAGATGACTTTGGTATTGATATTTATTCAGAAGGGGACATGAGGCTTTCTCTTTTACACTTTAAGAAAAAAAGAAATTTTGTCATCTGTTTACAGAGCCTGCTGCAATAATAAAAGAATGTATCATTGGATGATTTGTGCAGCTCCTATCCATATATTTTTCAAAACAAATACTGTACTTGTTTAGGAGAATTCTGATTAATCTTTAGTAAACATTTTTGAAAATTATTTATCTAAATTATTCATTTTCTTAGTCTGATGTAATCAATATTATCTTGCTTTCGAGTGTTTTTGGAGTCTGAGACTGCTATATTCTGACATGATTTTCATTAGACTGTAGGGCAAAATATCCCTCTCTGAAGCATCTTGAAGGAAGGTCTTGCAGTCAGCAGATAGCTTAAACTGACCATTTTTGGCATTTCAGCTCCTTGTATGATTGATCAAAACTGGTCTGGAATGGATTAAGGCAAGGGGATTCTTGTATTAATCAAAGTATATAATAAAGGATGAATAGTTCATTTTGATTGAATAAGTTTTTTTTCATGGATTTTCGCTTTTCTTCTATGTAGATATCTATTCCATAGTTATGCCTTCTATTCCTACATGTTAATTTAAATCTCCTAATTTTTACTGTTTTAATTCATTTTTTTAAAAAAACTTCATTTATATTTGCAAATAAAAAAACAAATTGTGAAAGGGTGGGTGTTAGGAGGAGAAGCAGAATCTTAAGTGTGTGCATAGATAGATGTTCTACTACTGCTAAATTAGGCTTTTTGCCCTTCAGTATTTTTATCTACAGAGTAGATAAATAATTTAAAAGACTTCATATTACAAAAAGTTTATTTTTTGCACTAAGCAATAACTTTTTTAAAAAAGAACCCTTTATCTTTGCTTGTTCTTATATATTTGCTTATAGCAAACTCTAGAGCTGTCTGAATTCTGACCAATAGAAAGAACATTAGGAGAGGAAAGACTTAGTGCCACATGACCACAGATTAAAGCCAAATTATTTATCATGGACTGTACTGTATAGAATTATCAGGTTTGTGTAATTTGGGACCATTTTTTAAAATATAAATCATAGTATCTTGGAATGCATTCTTTTGAATAGTTTACTATCCCAGATTGAAATATGTCACAGAATGTTTGTTAGAAGTAACTGCTACTGATCTGTTCTGAATATTTTATACTTTTTCCTTTTCCATAAATATGAGCTGATATGGCAGTGCACATGTTTTAAAGGTAAGAAACTGGAGATAGTGGTAAAATAAATCAGCAGATATATGGACAGCTGCGCCTTAAATTACATAAGCATGGGGGAAAATATATACTTGTTTTCTTCTGCGATTGCCCAAAAGAATCAGAATGACTAACCATTTCCATCTGGATGAAAATAAAGATAGCAAACTTAATTTTCTACATTATAAAGAGGTAATAGAAACTTACAATATCCCCCAAAAATGCTTACATATAATACATAATGGCCATGAGGAAGATACAGTTGCTTTGTTGTAGCAGTGGGAGATGACACTGTTTGACCCTGCATCATTCCTGAGATCTGTAGAGGCCAGCATGGCTTAAAATGCTCTCTTAGCTTCGGCAGATTACTGGCTATGCCTATCGCAGAAGATAGAAATTTGGCCATTGTTCTTAATAGCTGGTTGATTTATAAATTATTTTAAATCATTCCATCTGGGGCTGTCTTTGAATATATGATTCAGAAACTTCAGGATGTGTAAAATATGTTATTCCCACCTGTTTATCACTTGATGGAGGCATGCGCCTAAATACAGATAAAATTTCATGTGAATGGAATACTTAGAGTTTCTACAGCAAGTAGTTACAGCTTGGATATGAAATAAGACATCAATCAATTGACAAAGTTATCTTGATTAAGCTACTGTTCACTGTTTCCAGAAACTGGTGTACTACTCCAAAGGAACACCTGAATTCTTATCTCTGCCTCTAAAACTAATCAGATCCTCCCAAATCAAGCAAAAATTGCACACTTGAAACTTTGACAATTTGCTATTGAATTTTGGTGATATCATTTGAGAGGGGAGCTTTAGGTCTGCAAATGGATTGCTGGGGACTATGTATGGTTCAGAGGCTATGAATTGTCCATCCCTTTGCCATAGAAAACATGTATAACTGATACTTTATATGCTGGGGAAGCTTGTAGAACCCTGTTAAAATCCTAAAAATCCAGATTGTTCTTTAAAACATAAATTTGATCTTCATTGTTTTCATTTGATTTGAAATATTGTTTAACTTTCCCTTTAGTGCAGTTGGTCCAGGAAGGGCTAACAAACTTATTAAAACAACTATTCAGTAGGAATTGTTAAAAGCAATAACATGAGGTAATCATAAATTAAACTGGGTAGTTGAAAAATATCCTGGAAGAAGATAATGGCAAACTACTTCCATACTACTGCCAAGAAAATTGCTTGAAGGAAACTCATTTTTTTTTTAATCCATAAACTAATAACATGAAATAATTAGTGAAAACACAGTACTTCATTACACAGAATGGCCTCCTAGGGCCACTGCCAGAAAAGGGGTTGGAAAGAATTCAAGAAATCCCGCTCTACATGTTTTCCCTATTTGTTTGTTTGTTGTTTTAGGTCTTCATATCCTAGTTCTGATAACAGTGACATAGATCCTTGGATCTAGATTTATATCTGAAGATAGGCAATCCCCTCCTAATAATATTACTTTAATTTGCAGAAATTGCTCAGAGCATACAGTGGGGTTGGATATGCTTGTGTAAGAATGAACCGAGCATGGTCTCACTTAATACAAACTCAGAGGTGACTGGGACAATTTGAAGTAGCTTTTAATTCATTGACGCAGAACAGATGGCACTAATATTTCCTATTTCTGATTCAAAAATGTCTTTGATACTGTTTTTTGATATGTATTTCAGGGATTCTTTCCTTAATTAATTATGAATATCATGCCAAAACAAAATAGCTAGTCTTGATGACCAAATATAATCAGTATAGTAGAACTGGTAGAAGCTAATTTGAGTATTTTACTAGTGCTGCTTGAAGCCATATAGAAATTTATAAAACTGGTTTGACAAGCAGCATGACAGGAGACAGTGTGTTCAGAATTGGCAGTGACATCAACATTACCACATCCAATTTTTGTACAATCGATCATTTATACAAAACGGCAGAAATACAGTTTTCCAGACTGGTATTTTTTTTTTCAAAGAAGAGTTTACATACTTTTTAATCAAAATTCCTATTTCTTAAAAAGATTATTAGTACAAGCCAGGCTACTAATAGTCAATATGATTTTCTTCCAGAAGTTATTAATGCTTGTTGAAGTATTTCAGAAATACTTGGTCCAATAAAATATGTTATATATTTTTTATTAATTGTCTTAATTCAAGAAATTACTCATACTAAAATCCACTAGTACTTTTATTTTCGTTGCCAATTTTCTCTTCTAAGTTTTGATAATTTCTACTTAACTATAAAATGATATTTTTCAGATGTTGACAAATTTGGGAAACTGATTGCTTTCTTGGTATGCATAGCATTACAGCCGATGGCAGAATTAAGCTGAATTTCATATTAATACAGCAGATCCTGTTGACATAAAACCTATGCAGATAGTATCTTCTTTGTTTTTGACAAGGATGTGTGGAAGGATAGTATTTATTGATAAGGAAGTTGTTCTATTTTAGCTGTTTGCTTGTCTATAACAGGTATTTCAGTTAAATGTCTACAGGAAGAGTTTCTTCCAATATTCTTTTTCCATCACTGAACTGAACATTGAAAATATTAACCTTTCTATGCCTTATTGTCTTAGGGTTGGCCAAGAACCAAAACTAAAGCTAACTCTAAGAATCAGATAGTACCCTAATTATATAAAAATGAAGGTTTTAAAGGTGAGGACTCTGTTATATGACATGTCAGTTACAGAACCCAAGTAGATGGTATGGGAGAGAGGAGGAAAGACATTATAGGGAGACGCAAAGAGAAGAACCAAGCAGTAGGTCCAAAACATAAGGCAGGGGGAGGGGTGTGGGGTGTAACCAAACCTAATCATATTGCAGAAGATCACTGAGAATATTTATAGAAAAATATTTTCAGCTGAAATCTGGGGTTTATTTTGGCTCCACATTTGCTAAATGCAAGTGCAGAGTCCTATTTTCTTTTTTATCTAGCTCAGAGATTGAAAAGGAGACAAGGAAGGTTAAGTCACAGGCTTACCAATGCCTAATGGATGTTCTGAATTAGCAGAACCCATGAGATGACCTTCAGTTTAGGGGCAAAGGGAAGATCAAAGCAAATGAACTTTCCTCTGTCCTGCAGAGATGCGTTGCATTCATAGCACCCATCTGGTACACCAGTAGAACAAGCCTGCTTCCTTTCACACATAGTTGTGCTCTGCACCTGATTGGCACACCAAAATCAGAGTGCTCATGGGGGGGGGAGGGGCAAATAATATTCTATCCTTACATATATGATGCTGAAGTGCATACAGGTGAAACTCGAAAAATTAGAATATCGTGCAAATGTTCATTTACGTCAGTATGGCAACTCAAAAGGTGAAACCAATATATGAGATAGACGCATTACATGCAAAGCAAGATATGTCAAGCCTTACTTTGGTATAATTGTGATGATTATGCGTACAGCTTATGAAAACCCCAAATTCACAATCTCAGAAAATTAGAATAGTGTGAAAAGGTTCAATATTCTAGGCTCAAAGTGTCCCGCTCTAATCAGCTAATGAATCCATAACATCTGCAAAGGGTTCCTGAGCCTTTAAATGGTCTCTCAGGCTGGTTCAGTAGGAATCACAAGCATGGGAAAGATTGCTGACCTGACAGTTGTGCAGAAAACCATCACTGACACCCTCCATAAGGAGGGAAAGCCCCAAAAGGTAATTGCAAAAGAAGTTGGATGTTCCCAAAGTGCTGTATCAAAGCACATCAATAGAAGGTTATGTGGAAGGGAAAAGTGTGGTAGAAAAAGGTGCACAAGCAGCAGGGATGACCGCAGCCTGGAGAGGATTGTCAGGAAAAGGCCATTCAAAAGTGTTGGGGACTTTCACAAGGAGTGGACTGAGGCTGGAGTTAGTGCATCAAGAGCCACCACACAAAGACGGATCCTGGACATAGGCTTCAAATGTCGTATTCCTCTTGTCAAGCCGCTCCGGAACAACAAACGACGTCAGAAGTGTCTTACCTGGGCTACAGAAAAAAAGAACTGGTCTGTTGCCCAGTGGTCCAAAGTCCTCTTTTCTGATGAGAGCAACTTTTGCATCTCATTTGGGAACCAAGGACCCAGAGTCTGGAGGAAGAATGGAGAGGCACACAATGCACAATGCTTGAAGTCCAGTGTTAAGTTTCCACAGTCTGTGTTGATTTGGGGAGCCATGTCATCTGCTGGTGTTGGTCCACTGTGCTTCATTAAGTCCAGGGTCAACGCATCCATCCACCAGGAGATTTTGGAGCACTTCATGCTTCCTTCCGCAGACGAGCTTTATGGGGATGCTGACTTCATTTTCCAGCAGGACGTGGCAACTGCCCACACTGCCAAAAGTACCAAAACCTGGTTCAATGACCATGGGATTACTGTGCTTGATTGGCCAGCAAACTCGCCTGACTGAACCCCATAGAGAATCTATGGGGCATTGCCAAGAGAAAGATGAGGGACATGAGACCGAACAATGCAGCGGAGCTGAAGGCCGCTATTGAAGCATCCTGGTCTTCCATAACACCTCAGCAGTGCTACAGGCTGATAGTATCCATGCCATGCTGCATTGCGGCAGTCATTGCTGCAAAAGGGGCCCAAACCAAGTACTGAGTACATATGCATGCTTCTACTTTGCAGAAGTCCGATATTGTTCTATTTCCAATCCTCGTGTTATTGATGTCATGTAATATTCTAATTTTCTGAGATTGTGAATTTGGGGTTTTCATAAGCTGTACGCATAATCATCACAATTATACCAAAGTAAGGCTTGACATATCTCGCTTTGCATGTAATGCGTCTATCTCATATATTGGTTTCACCTTTTGAGTTGCCATACTGACATAAATGAACATTTGCACGATATTCTAATTTTTCGAGTTTCACCTGTATTAGGCAGAACAGGCAAACTGAAACTACCTGATGACCCTGGAGAGGAAGGAGACACACAATAAAAACCAGGTTGTTGTGTTTTCCGTGGTGTGAAGGAAGTCAATATATGGGTAAAATAAAGGACATTGTTTATGTTAGAAGGCACTAGTATCAGTAGAAAGGGCAGGCTTAGAATCTCCATAGAAGAGCAGAATGTAGAAGCGCCAGATCAGCTCCCATGATGTTGTTATCAGCCCCTATATTCCTGCAGGTCATGTTACAATTTACACTGCTTTTGTAAGTCTTTTGTATCATTTCCAAAGGTATATAATCTGTTAGTTTGTGAGCTTTGAGGCTCTTTTGCATTCCTTTGGTGGGGAGCCTAGCGATCTCTGTAATTGTGCATGCCAATAAAATATAATATAAAAATTATAATATAAATATATAATATATAAATATATATATAATATATAAATATATAAATATATAAATAAATATAATATAAAAATTATATAAAAATAAAAATGAAGATAAAGTCATATTTTGGCATGTATTTTCATGCTAATGGAAAGCTGTATGATATGAGAAGTTTGTGAGAAACTAACTAAAAGAAAGAATCTGATTGCAATAACAAATCTGCTGGCTAAAACGTAACCTTTAATTGGTCTACTGTTTATTTTTTCCAGAGGTTTAACTGTTATCTTGTTTGCCTTGCTATGAAATATGTCTCCAAATGCTTTGGTTCTTTATTTAGGTGAGCATTTTTCTTATTTAGGTGGGCATTTGTCTAATTTATGTGGGCTATCCTCCTCCAGACTTCCATCTCTAAATCTTGATAAGAAAGAGGATAATTATAGCCAACTGGGTAACACCATAAATAAGAGCATACTACTAATGTAGCAAACAAAGGTTAATCAGAAAATCTTTCTTACCTCAAGACAGATCTGGAGAGTCTGCCCTATGAGAAGACTCTGATGAATATTCACAAATATTTGTAGTTCATTAGTTCATCAAAGTTCATTAATCCAGGACACTTCAACCATTTATAGGAAACTTGTTTTGAATTCCAATCTTCTCAGAAAGTTGGAGACCTTTGCTTTAATTTGCAAATTTCTCTTTTATTTCATTTTCAAAATTATTGTACAGATTATTATATAGTTTGCTTGAAAATATAAGCTATTTCTTTAATAATATGTCTGAAGTGCAGTAATAGTGTATTAAGTTTATGCCTAAGAAAATGAAGCTTTACAGGAATGACATAAAGAAGCTAAAATCACACCTTGCATTGCATTCAGTAATGTGAATAAGCCCTAGATCCATACTTAGGCATCTAAATAAATGAGTCAGCCTTCCATGCTGAGTTAGAGACACCACCCAAGGATTCTTTATTGGATAATAGCCAAAACCTCTTTGTCAAACCCAGGCATAATCATTTAAACATGAATTGCCATCAGGATGAAGAGGGCTGCAACAGGTGTCTCTGCCAATGCAATGAGGCTCCCCGAATCAGAAAGACTAAAATCTCCATCCTGCTTTTTGGGGTGGAGAGTTTGGATGGTTTTGCTGTAATGTATTTTTACCAAGTCATTTAAAACAAATCAATATTCCTTAGCTTCAGTTATAGATCCTGTATCACAATCATACATTTCAGCTACTTTGTGTTACCAGTCCACATTTTATGAAATTGGAGAATGGGAATATGGGAAAAGCAATAGCCTGATCTCTCTGTTCTGACTATCCTTTCCCAAAAGATGTTATGGTAGTATAATACTCCTCTAAGGAATTACTGCCAAAATCCTTAAGTATGGGCTTGCTTGGATCCCATGTGCACCTATATTATTAAGCTTTTTTCAACATCATGTTGTTGCATTAGAAAAACTGGCTAACTTTTAACTTTATGGTTTCACCAGATGTCCACTATGTGAATATTTTATTTATGGATTTATTTCTTTTCTTCTGAGAGGCCAGGGTGACATACGTGGAAATCTCCTATAATTTTATTATGACCACCACAACAGCCCTCTGTAAGTAGGTTGTGCTGAAAGAGGGTGAATGGCCCCAAGTCACATAGTCAATTTTGTGTTTCAATAGGGACAAACTTGGGTCTTTCTGGTCCAAAACAACACCTTAACAACTGCATTTCATTGGCAGATTAAACTCACACTATAATTGCATTAATTGATAAATATTGGGATTTTTTTAAAGCTGTGGGAACAGAATGAACCTTTCAGCTCATATAAAGCTGTTTATTAGTCAGTATGGCATCTCTATTTTTGTTCTCACCACAAATTATTTTAATGCTGTACTTTTTGTTTTTGTTTTTCTGAAAGATTAACCTTTAAATATTTTTATTTTGAGCTTGATTTTTTTTTTTAAAAAAATCTCATTATTTTAAGTTATTCTTTGCTGGAATTGACCTGAATTGATTGGTTTGCCATGTTTGTGCTCACTATGCTTTCCTTGGATTCACTTGTCCCTGCAGACAGTGATTGTCTCCTGGTATTAAATTTAGATCTTTCAGGGATAGCTAATTATACTGTAGGTTTCTTTGGTGAATGCTGTTTGTTGCCTGCAGTTTGTGTTAATACATGAGTGAAATCAGCATATTATACGAATGGACAGATTTAGTCTTCCCACTCTTTATTATAGTAAGTTATGAGACTCTTCATGAGAATATTTAAGTAGAAACAGATTTATCTCCATATCTTTCAAAAATGTCACTTTTTCCTTTCACTCTACAGGTTCCAAAGAGTGGATCCTTGTATAGCCATTATTTACAGAAGGCATAATATCAGTAGCATCAGAAAAACTCCAGAGAAGGAGGGGGAGGAAATCAAAGCAACTGAATAGGTCTGGTCATACTTAGTGTCTGTGAAACTGGGAGATAGAGATGGAAGTAAAAAGAAAACTGGTAGGAAATGGGATTGTTTTAAGAAAAGGCATGAATAAGGCTTTCTTTACCCACCAAGTGTGCCTCACCAAAGCAGGACAACTCAAGGTGATGCAGCACATTTTCTTCAGCTGGTATTTTCTACCACCACCTTTTTTCCCCCTCATCTGAACCAGGATTATAATAATAAGATCAAATGAAGAAAAATGGTTTCCCTTTTCTGCTACTTGAGAAACACAAGGGAATTTAAACCCAGAATCTTGGCAGTGAATCTGGAGAGGCCTAGGCTTACTGAGGCATGTTAGCCGATTATAATTCCCCCTAAATACACAAGTTGTCACAAAAAGGTCAGTTTAAAATGGTGTTTAGACTTTATTGTGAACATACAGGAGCAAAGAAAACATGAATGAGTATTAAATTTGTGGAAAAGGATTAAGCTTCAAAACTGACGTGTCAGCCCCACTAGGTAGATCAGACCAAGAAATCAACTCCACAGGAAGGCTAAAACTAGTTTTATTGAGATTGAC
The DNA here is from genome assembly GCA_030867105.1 of Liasis olivaceus. Classification (NCBI taxonomy): domain Eukaryota; kingdom Metazoa; phylum Chordata; class Lepidosauria; order Squamata; family Pythonidae; genus Liasis; species Liasis olivaceus. The sequence continues at coordinate 136,100,715 of CM061350.1, read as the reverse complement.
TATCATAACAGAATTTTGCAAGTATGATTGTGATGAACATCCTCCCTCTTCTTATACTTCAGTAAATTAGGGAGGTGTCTGTCTGAGTCGCTTCTGAACATTATCTCTGTGTTGGAGACTTAAAATGTCATATCTCTGTCATATCTCCATCAAGGTAATCTTCCTTACTACATAAAGTGAACAGAAGGTGGAACAATGGAAAGTCATGATAGATAATAAGCCTTACAGGAAAAAAACCTGACTTTGAATTAATTGGGCAAAGCTTTAGCACATTCAAAAACAAAATAAGAATACTAACATGCCCTGATTACTCACTGCATGTGGAAGTCTATGTACACTAGATTCCTTCCTGAGTCGTGAAAGATTTCACCTTTACAACCTGTGTGGTAGTAGCTTAGATTCTTTTCATCTCTCCCTACATTCAGACTTCGCTCTTGGGGGAGAATTCAAAAGATCAAAGCCCTCCAACAAACTCCTTCCATGCTATTTAACCTCAAGAGAAAGAGTTTTGTTTGCTCAGAGATTTAGCCAACTGGCTATCATAAAATTTCTTACATCAGGTAGAAAGGATTAACCTATAGGTTAGTTGTGTGTGTGTTCTGATCAAATGAAAATCTCTAAAAGCCTGCATTCTCAGAGTTGCCAATTACATGTATAGAATGGAGAATTCTGAAAAAGAGTTGGTTGACAAGCACAATGAACTACTGTATTACATATTGCAATTTTTTAGAGCAGATCTTTTTTTTTTTTTAATTTAATCTATCTTGGAATTTTGAAATCTCTCTTATAGTTTTAATTATATATTCAAAATCTTGTTGTATTAATATTGCCTATTTTAAGCATTTTTTTCACAACTATAGTATACAATTTCTCTAGGAAGCAGGAAAAAAAAAGTTGAGAGCACAAAGAAATATACACTGAGATTTTGTATTAGTTTGCATTAGTTTCCTGTGGTTTATCTGTCCAGAATGTATTAATGATTATTTCTGTAATGCTTCTGAACATTTCAGAAGAAAAATAATAGAAGTCACAAGTGTGGGCAGTTATTTATTAAGACTTATATCTAATTACATTTGGAAAGTTTTTAATTTATTTTATGCTTAATTTATTGGGACAGGTGGGTAGGTAATTGTCAGATATTCATCTTCCCAATTTGCATTTGCTCTGGAGAATTGAGGGGCCCTTTGGAGTAGTGTGGGATGAAAGTGGAAGCATCATCAGTAATTAGGTGCTTCTGCCTTCCTTGTCAGACATCTCTACTAGATCAAAGAACCTTCTGACACCAAATAACTCTAAGCGATCTATTTGTTTTGCTTGTGGGATTTTTCCCCCCAAAAGACAGAATACAGTCCTGCAAAAAAAAGATTCATTCATTGATGAATTCAGCTTTCCTATTCAGCCAAATCAGTGCTAATAAAAAAAAAAATAGAATTAATAGAATGATGGTCAAGAAATATTTGGGAATTGTTATATAGCATCTGGTTCTGAGAAGACAAATGGCTGTCTATTAGTAATTTTTAAATTTAATTATACTGGAGAGAATTAATACTGAAAGAAGACTACTTTTTAACAGTATATATATTATGGAATCAAGTGTATGTGTAAAGGGAGAAAATGGGTCCACTGAACAAAGATATTTTAGAAAATCCAAATGTCTGTTTTCAGAGATAATTATTTCCACAGTTCTTCTCCCAATATATTTCATGCCTTTTGATATTAGAATTACATTTGTCAGTTGTACCAGCATCAGCCTAGGAAACCTTCTCCAAACTCATTTTTTAATAGCAAGGCTATCTATGATATAAGGTGAAGATATAAACCATTTTAAAATTGTTCACTCTCTCAGCAAGGTCATAGATTTCTTAACTATCTCCAGTTTAATCTTTCACTTATTTCTGGAAAAATGAATGCTGCACAGTTTTGGCATCCACTGACACTCAAAAATTTCCATGAGATTAGATAAAAAGGCATGACAAGCATGTGTGCCTTCCCCACTGCATTCAAAGCTACCAAATGATAATTTCCAGCAGTGTTTAACCACATTGTTAACAGAAGGTGTTATGGACTTACTTTCCTTAGTTTCTTCTAAGTACTCTTAAGTTGCTTGGATCTCTGTAAGAGTCAAAATTCACTATCTCTTGCTTGTGGTGTTTAGATTTTTACTTTTATCTCCTATTGATAGTAGTAATTGATTAACTTTTTTACTATTATTTTTTTTTTACTGATGGTTGTGTTGATTTTAATTAATATATCATTAGCCTGTGTGGTGATATTTTAACAGAAAGATAAGAGATACATACAATCAGCTATTCAATTATCCACTTGAAGCTGTTTGGAGTAGAATGCTGAAGAATTAATTAATTAATTAAATACATTTCATATGCCCACATGGAAATTAACATTTTCATATGCAAAGGGCATTTAAATTACTTATTCTTTCAAATATACATACATTACAGGTAGTCCTCATCTACCGACCACAATTGGGACTGGCAACTCAGTCGTTAAGCAAAACAGTTACTAAGTGAAACCATGACTGTGCTTATGATCTTATTTCAACTTTCCTTTGCCTTACAGACCTGTGAAGATTGTAAATGCGAGGATTGGTTGTAAAGTTAGTTTTTTATCGCCATCGTAACTGTGAACAGTGACTAAATGGGGCAGTCACTAAATAAATTCATCCTATCAGTTGATAATTACCAGAATAGTGGAGTCTGTTTATTATATGCATCCTTTCTGTTCAGGACCCTAGAATCTCTTCCCTTTTTAGCCTTTGTGCTAAGAATCAGGCATCATTAGGTTTTAAAATTTTGCTGATGTAATGCTCTCTAATGCTTATCTGCAGAGACTTTATTGGAAATTTCAATCATGACTTTCTATTGCTGTCCTCCAGGTCGTGTCTATAGGCAATAGTGGCCTTAGACATTTTGCTGACTGAAACAGAGCAATTTGTTAAATTAATACTTAATCAAATAAAGATGCATATTACCCAAGTATGAAATTAATACTTTGGACTGAAAATCCTATAGGACATCTTTCTACCTAGCTGTAAAAAAACACACTAATAAAATAATAAAATTCTTCAGAAATTCAGAGAGATTATTAACTACACCAAAATGATGATTGCAGTATATGTCCATGTGTTCTCTCTGCAAGACGGGAGAGAAAGGTCATATATTTATCATTGATGTGCATGTTATTTTGTTTCTAGAATCCTAAGATAGGTCTCAAAATAGGGCAGTAAAATGTTATAAATTTTGGTTCGCATATTATAATGCATCTGTATGTCTTCATTCATGAAATAGAAGGTAAGTAAGTCTGTCATATGTTAATATTTTCTGACATACTTGCATAGTCTCTTCCCCATTCAATGACAATGTCATCAAATAAATTAAAATCAGGGACAAGGTAAAATATGATAGAGTAGGCTTTCTATAGTCAAACATGCATTGATCTATTTTATTCAAACATTCTGCCTTTGCCCAGCTGGATAAATCACAGTCTGGAAAAACTATAACCGGTTTTTGTTGTGCAAATGGAGCAATGATTCTGATGACGTTTGGCTGCCATGATTTAAATGGGCTTATCCTTCAGTTGGTTATGAGCCAATGTTTTTGTTGGCTTAATAGAAGGTCTTCCTGCATGCTCAGAGTGAAGGCTGCTGCTGTCAACATTACAGCCAACAGGCTGCAAAACACTCAGGATACTGCTTTTCAGGATGCTGCTTCCTCTTTTTTTCCTTGGCTAAGAGGACTATATAAACATTAGCAGATGTAGTCTCCATAGAACACAGATTGGAGGTTCTGTGTCATATAATTGACTTATTATTCAATTAAAGTTCTTGGAGGTACCGGGGTTTGAGGGGGAAAGGAGGAGGAGTCCATCTACTCGGAAGATTCACTTTTGCTTCAAAAAATGGCTGTGATGATATTAAATGGGTAATCAAATAACATGTATTAATCAGAAACTTGTTTATGTGACACAAATATGAACAATACAAAATGTAATTTATCAATAGACTTACCCCTTCTGTTCTTGTATCAGTAATTCAGCTAACCCATTTTATTAGTATCTTTTACATCCAGTTCTGTGTATTAATATTAAAGATAGTACACTTCAGTAAAGTATAGATTTTAATGCAAAGGTTAGTTGGTATAATGTTGAATTATTGATGTTCAAGAAAATAGAGTGGATGTGAATTGCCTGCAGCTCTGCTGGCACCTTATTCTGTACACTATAATCTGGCTCAGTTACAATCATTTTCTGCTCTCTATAGTAGTTTTCCTTTACTTTTTTAGCAGAATGGTACATTTTAGTTAATAATCCATTGAGCAAAAGTAGTAAACATTTGGTCTGTAATTAAGTCTCTTTAATGAAGTAGCTGTAGTTGTGGTCCAGGTGACAGTAGTAATTCTGCAATGTCTTGAGTTCTTTCTTTCTACCCTAGGGAGGACCTTAGGGCAAAGCCAACAAGGTGAATACCTATTATGAGCAGAAATTCCTCAATTTGTTTTCTTCATCTTTCTGTTCTCTTGCTTCTGAGTTTTTTTTAACATATATTACCACCATTAATCAAATTATTCATTTAAGCAGATATTTATGCACATAATGCATGAACTTGGTCTTTCTTTCCTTCCCCACTTCCTTTTTTATCATAAGAAGCTTGATCGCCTTTTAAAGTATATGCCATGTAAACACAAAATTGCACGTCACTTTTCTAGTGCAAGTGTCTTCTAAATCTGAGAACAGATGTTCTATAGCTTGCTTCCTGCCAAGGTCACTGAACTATTATTATTATTTATTTATTATTTCCACCCGTTTCCATCCTTCACATATGCTTCCTGCCTGTTAAGTAAAGAACTCTCTCTTATGATATTCTATTTTTTTATGGAAACAGCCTCCTGTAATCTAATTGCACTGACTAATCATATAGGGAATATATAATCATAACACATTTTCAAATGTTAGAGGAACAAGTACCAACATTTTTTCAACATTCCAACTGTTTATTTTAAAAAATGACATTATCAGAAAAAAGAATATTATAACATAATGGGAAGAAGAACTATTTCTGAAAACCATCAAAATAAATGTATCCAGACTGATAGCTGAGATAATGGAGGACCAATTGATGAATGATGCAGCAAAATGTAATAAAAGGAAACCAAATCTCTCTCTCAAATCTGTATTTATAATATCCTGAAATCTATCACTATAATAAGTTCCATGTTTTTAAATATTTGAGGTCAATTTCTCTGATAGGATCAAATTCCACTTTCCCCCAGTGATTTCTGCCCATCAGGTGTGAGGCTGATTGCCGATGGACTGCTGTTTCTAGTTGTGCTACATACAGTGGAAGAGAAATCAAAACCTATTGGACAGTCTCATTTTCCCTGAGCAGATATGAAAGGAAGAATGAACAGTACATGGAACAGAATATTGTGGCTTGTTACATTCTCTGCTGATTGCAACACATCTCCCAAAACTTTGGGTAAATTAAGCACATATATATATATATCTATCTGTTCAGCTACTCACTCTTCTTCCAACATTCATGGAAGAGAATGGGCAATAGCCAGTATTATTTAACAGTGATTAAATGCCAATAGTATATCTGTCTAGGAGAGGATTCTCAAAGATGAGCAAAAGTTGATCTAAAATATTGCTTATGTTAAAGGCTTTCCACAAAGGGTTCCAGGAAGCAAACATATTTTTGTCAATGAACAGGATGAAGAGACAAGGAAGAGAAGAGAGTGACCAGAGAATTTGCATGGAGTGAGGGATAGGGTGGTGAGTATATGGAATGAAAAAATAACCTCCTGAATAGCTGCTGATTGCAAGAGGTTTGGTTAAAAGTTGCTGATCACCCATTGTGAGGACTGTTTTCTGCTGAGTAAGTAAGTAGATAACAGAAATTGAGGGTGAAAGCAACAGATCATTGGGAAGATAGTCAAACATAGGAACAATTGCAGAAGACAAGAGAGAACAATCAGAAGCAAAAGATACAGAACATATTCTTAATCACTGAGACTCAATTTTCAGGTCCTTGCAGAAGAAAAAGGGAAAGAAGAAGAGTCAGTGCAGAACAGGAGGCAGAACAGTGCTTCTCTGAAAGGCAGATTGGAAACAAGAAGACAAAGGGATGATTTGTAGTAACTGGTGCAGTAACTAATTACTACAAAGAATAAAAAATGTGTGCTGATCAGTCCCATCAATTCATGAGGTGTGATGCCTGTCTAGAGCAAGAATAAGGGATATGACAAAAACCAAGTTCACTAATCATTATGCCTTTTTTCTAATCTATGTAAGAACAAATGATACTAAAAAGAACAGCTACAACCATATCACTAGAGACTTTGATGACATTCAAAACGCTGAGGACTCAGGTGGTTGACCTCATCCATCCTTCCAATCCAGAAAAGGAGATATTACTGCAAGTACTGAGTGATTTAGTTTCTGGGATTTTCAATTATGGCTGCTGACACAAAAAAGAATGCAACTCACAAGTTTGAATCAGGCTGTAAAATGAATCCTGTGAGTACTGGTGATGAAAACATTGAAGTAAAGATTTCAGATAAAGACTTGTGTGCTATAGGAGAAAGGAGGACAGTAGTTATAGTGAATTACCTACATTCACATCTTTCCGGCTTTCAACATAAAGCAATATTGTACAGTGTGGGAAAGGAATAAAAATTGTTAAGACAAAAACAAGAAAAAGGATGAGGGAGCAAAAACTAATTTACACCAACACTAATCACTATACCTTTCCATACTTCTTTCTTTTTGAAGATTTCATCAACTATATCCAACCACAACCTTTTATCTTCCTCTTGATTTATTCAGTCTTCCTTCATCTATTTGTTTTACAAGTTGGTCTTCATTGATTCTGTACACACAAGACCACATCAATGTATTTGTTTCATACTAGTCACTCACTTTTATATTCAACTCACATTCATTCAGACCTATTTGTTCTTGATCCTATCTCTTCTTGTTTCACAATGCACAGTACACTATTGATACTGCATTTAATTTTTGTGTTTCTCCTAAAATACTAAATTCTCATGTCTATATTAGCAAAGTGGCCAGAAGTACCCATTTATTATATAAAGCCATTTTCTTTCAATGTTCATTCCTTACAACACACAATAAACTAATCACAAACTTTCTATTAGCATTTGCAGGTCTTAACATTTCTCCACCAATTTTCCCATCTTTATTAAACAATTTAGCATGATAAATTCATCTACTTGCTCTAATTTTCACTATTTATGTATAGCTTTCAGTTATCCACTCCATTTTTTCTGTCAAACACATCTGCTTTGGTAAGCGATATATTAATTTTCAGATCCATACCCCCTGGATCTCCACTGGATGTGTTGAAGAAAATCTTAGACAGCCATCTGTTAGGGATGTTTTAATTTGAATTCCTTCAGTGAATAGAGGATTGGACTTAATGGCATAGGGGCCACTTTGATTCTATACCACTGTGACTCTGTAATTGAAATAAAAATATTTTGTTCCTGAGATGGATTTTAAAGCTAAATTGTAAAATTGACAGTTCTTAACCATCATAAAAACAAAAATCAAACCCTTGAGTAATCGCTTTATGGTCAAAAACCATTTCTCATACAGGTATTTCATTGATGCCTTACAACATATTTTAAGCTGTTCAGTAAAATAAATAACTGAATTTGATTTTCTTGATGATTTTGCACCCTTTCCAGTGACAAAGGTTTATTATTGTGGATGAAGTCTCAAATCTAAAAAAAGATCATTTTCCATAACTGGTTAAATTTCATGGAAAATTAAATTTGGATGCTCTAAAAGGGGGAATAGAGGAGAAGAAGGTTTTTAAGGCCATATTATGATAAGGTCATCACAGTTTAATTCTTCACTTCCGTAGCTGATAAGAATGGAATAGCATTTATCAAAACCTTTGGGAACTCTATATAGACCATGGATATATGGAAATCTTCTTTAATAAAGAATGTATTTAAAATATGAGGTGCCAGAAGACACAAATAAATAAAAAGGGAATGGAAAGTCTTCCCTTTTTGATTTCCCTTTAATGTTTTCCTATTTTGGAAAGCTAGAATCTTTGTCTTGATAATATTTTCTATCAAGAATTACTAGTGTTTAAGCTCACTGTAATTGTGACTGGAAGAGATTGGTATAGAAAAAAAGAAGGCAGAATCATAATTTCATTGACGCTCTTCTCCCTAGCAACAGTAGTTTTAATCTTTGCCATTTATATGTCTGGTTTATCTGTGGATATTAATTTTTATGAACTAATTCACCACCTCTTTCATTATAAAAAGCCAGAATATGTAAATGAGAAATAATTAAGTTGGAAGCCTTGAAGTTTATGCTGAACAGCTAACAGCATAACTATACAAAAAAGAACCAGCTTGTTTTTGTTTACTTTGAAACCAAATAACACTCATTTGTTACCTGAAATGCTGTGTGCATTAATAAATTACCAAGCACGAATATTGATCACAAGGATTAAGAAAAAAGGTTGTAAACCTATCACTTGAGGTAACTACTAAAAATGTTTTAACCCTGCTTTACACTTTTAGAAGATAATTAGTATTAATGGTATTCCTGGGTAGAGAGACAGTGATTTAAAATTAAGATTAGAGGATTTCATCCTTTGATTGAATCCTATCTACATGTTTGAACAATTCAGGTTGCCTAAAGAGTAAGAAGATTTTTTTAATTTAGATTCAATAAACCTAAATAATGGATTAGAAATATACTTTCAAAATAATAGGTATAGAAATATATATTTCAGAAAGTATAAAAATGAAAATAGTCCAGTTTACTGATCTAAACCCTATCTAAACTAAACTATTTTATCAATCTAAACACTAAACTATTAATTATAGTTATGCATTCTTGCAGTTGTAGGTAGTCCAAATATAAATATACACTCATTTTCAGTTTCCAGCATGTTCTCTCCAGCTGTATTACATAGGGTGGCCTGTGGTATATTGGGTAATGATATTCAACTGCCACAGATTGTCTGTTGGGATCCCAGATTGGTGCTTTTTAGTAATGGCCTCTATTTTTTTCAACAGCCTCTTTTCAGAAGTTAAGATAGACCCCATCCTAATAACATTTTGCAAATTGGTCAAAATGGGGCTTTTCCAAAGAATATATGGGGAATAACAGGATTGGGAGTGTCTCTTATTCTGCTCCAAGTGATTATTACTGTTTCATATACTGATATATTGTTTCATGTTCATGTTATTTTAATGTTAATTGTTGAGTTAGGGATTAGGGCAGTGTACACATAGTCCTTGTTTAGCAACCACAATTGGGACTGGCAACTCGGTTGTTAAGTAAAGCGGTTGCTAAGTGAAACTGTGACTGTGCTTATGATTTTACTTCAGCATTCCTTTGCTCTACAGATCTGCAAAGGTCGTAAATGTGAGGATTGGTCATAAAGCTACTTTTTCATCATTGTCATAACTGTAAACAGTTGCTAAATGAGGCAGTCGCTAAATGAGAGAGAGAACACCCGCTGTCAGGCCCTGTAATGGTATATGGGAAAGACCTTGGGAGATGGGGAAAAGAGATGCTGCCCAGGGAATGATCAGATAAGGGAGAGCATAGCCCATAGCTGGAAAGTGGCAGGGCAAGAGGCTTAGAAGGGACCCTCTCTAGTTTCTCAGGCTGTAAAGGAGACGGTGGGAGAATTGTACTTTTGGACTTGCAAGATTCTGTTAATGTAGCTTTACAATAAAGTAGAATTAGGTTATCTGGTCATGTTTCCTGTCTGGTCTACCTGGTAAGGCTGACAGGCCCCCTCCCACTGTACTTCCTGGTCAGTCAGAACCCTTAGCAGTTGCACCCTGATTCTGTGCATAGGATGGACAGAAACTGTTGGGAAAACTAGGTCCCAAGATAGCCAGGTTCCATGTCAAGTTTTTTGCAGCATTGTTTTGCTGAATTTTTTTATAAACTATAATTAAACAAGAATTAATAGTGGTATGACAGTATATTCCTCACTGAATTAAAGATTTTTATTTGATTCAAATGCATTATTGAATGGATTTTATATGAAGAAGGATTAAAGATTAAGCCCAATAACACATAGAAATCCAATACTGTTAAATACTGTATAAAATGAGTCAGATTTTAGAAATAGTAAGTTGCTGTTGTTTTTCTTTTTAGTGCTTGTCCCACATGGTTGCAGGATCCACCTTGTTTTTGTATTGTGCTTACCTACGTCTTATAATGAAGCTATAAGGTGGCTTGTCGCAGAGCCTGATACTGATTAGGACTGAGAGGGAGCGACTGGCCCAACTTCACCCACTGGTTTCTATGCCTAAGGGAGGACTAGAATCTGGGTCTCCCTGCTCTTTGTTCAGCACCTTAACCACCACATCATGGTAGCTGTCTCAGAAATAGTATATTCACTGATACTCATCAAATACCAATCATATACTTATGAATTCAGTGGCTGAGGATGAGTATACACTGAGTTCCTGTGTGGAGCAATGCTAAGGCTAATAATAGAACATGCTTCTCTGCTGATTTTTCTTTGAAAGTTTTAGAATCATGTATTTCTATAATGGAAAGATTACCCATATTTTGCACTCATTGGCGTTTGAAATTATCTCTTATATTAGAGACAAGAAGCATGACTGACACTTTGTACAGCAATGTTGTAACCATGACACTAATGACGTCATTCAAATCATTTGTGAAACGAAGCTCGTGCTGCTCTGTTCTTTGTGCAATGAGGGATCCTTTACTAAATGTTATAGGAAAAATGTATACGTTCAGCAGTTTCTATCATCAGCCTTTCGTATCTGTTTTAAATGGTTTGGAAATTTGAGATTGCACTTGAAAATGTAGTATCAATTTCAAGCATTGTTTATTTTCAGGCAGGAAGATCGGTTTTTTAGCAAAAGAGAAAGACAAGACGTGGGCATGGGCAGGCTTTTTAATTCACTGCCATCTGTTTGTTTAGTTGGCTTCAACTTGCTTCAAGTGCTGGAGGCAGGAATACTTAAAGCTTCCTTTTCAGTAACTTTTCTTCAATTGCAGCTTCACTGATTCAAGAGCTCTCCGCTTTATTCATCCCTCACTAATTGAGAAGGGGGAAGCTAATGAAAAAGCTTGCTCAATAATAGTTAATGCATTAAAGAAATCATTGAAGCAATGTTTACTATTACTATAGCAGAAAGACATAGAAATTATATATAAACGTAGAGAAAGATGAGGTAGTAGTAGCAAAGCAAGCAAAAGAATGAAATATATGTGTTTAAAAATGGACAAGACCATAGATATGATAGAATGGTCTAAGGTAGGAAAATCCTGAGAAATAACGGAAATGACGTTGATGTTGCTTATATTGCTAATCTTCATGCACTCTGTTATTTTACATTATCTATTACGTTAGAATTCAACTCCTGCTATTGCTTATTATTATTAGTCAAAATGGACATTTTATGCTTTATAGTAGTGATGTTACCCTCTTGCCAGCAACCTATATCTGGAATTTTTATTTGCGCGTGGCTCTCTGGATTGGGTTTGCAACCACAGCATGGGGAAATGGAAAAACCTCATTTTGCCCATCAATTCCATGTCCTTCCTAAATGCAAATTATAAAATCTGCCCTTACAAAAGAAAACACACCACAATGATGATGGTGTGAATTGCTCCACAGAAAAGCAAATGCAAGCCACAGTCAACAAAACCACTCTGTAATAATTTTTAATATCACCTGATTTTTTTGCTGTTTGCCTCTCTGTATGGGAAGCAAACCTACATTCTCTGTATGACCTGAATGACAAAGTATTTGTGATAGGAATTTAATCTGTAATAGATCAACTGTAGCTAGTATAATAAAGTCACAAAATTAAAAGAGCCATTTAGACCAACAAATAATCACCCTGCTCAATGAAGGAATCCAAATTAGAACATCTTTGACAGATGACTGGTCACTTGATTTGTTCTCTTATGTGCCTCTGTTTTTCCATGTACAGACCCAGAGATGTGGAATTGCATTGCAAATGATAGTTTGCCCTGGCTTTATATAATATTGCATATTTTACAAATAATTTTTTTAGATTTGTCAATTGATTTTGAATATTCAAAGAAAGGTTTATTGTGTAGATCTATGTGTCTTAAATAACCTGAGATCAATAATTGGCAAGGTTGGTTGGTTTTTGTTTTTTCTTCTCTCTAGTCAATAAGTAGCTTGCTATTCAACAGAGGAAGCAATGGGCCACTTAATTCCTACTTCAGTTTGGGAAAATTGGAGCTAGTGGTTTATGCAGCATAAAGCTTACCAGGGATCTCTAGAGACTGTAATTCCAACTAACATCTGAAGCAATCCATTGCTGTTTATACAGAAGGTAATTTTTTTGTTTAATAGTTGCTTACTATTTTTACGTAAAATGCAATATTAATTTTTCAATTGGCCATAAAATAATATAATAAACAACAGAACTCTGATAATACTGGCCATGCAAGCAAACAAATAGTTCTCTATTTGTAGTAAAGTTTGGGAAACACCAGAGCATGAAAATAATAACTTACTCTTTAAGGCTGTGTAACTCTTATTTGCTGGCTATACAGGATATTTTCTTAGTGAATAAATAAGGCCAGACTAACTTTATCTCTTTTAGGACAGAATGACTAGCACCGTAGACATTGGGTAACTGATGGGTATGTGTCGTCTAGTTGGTTCTCTGGGTCCGGTAGATTTACAATTGGTTGAACAGTCATACTCATTTATGAGGGTGCTCATAAATGCTGTTGCATCCAACTGGAAGGCATTGTCAAACAGGATCATTCAGGGTTCTTTTCTTAGCCCAGGGCTTTCAACATCTTTAGAAAAGATCTAGAGGATGGAAGGGATTCCTATCAAATTTGCAATGACCTCAAGTTAAGGATATAGTTTAGAGGGTAAAATCACAATTAGAAATAAACTTGAAGGCTTCAACACTTAGCCAGATACAACTGGGTGATAGTAAACTGTGACAAGCATAATGTCCTGTATCTGGGTAAGGAAAATCAAATGCTAAATACAGGATTTAGGACCATAGTTTGATGACATGTCTGTGTATAGGATCTAGAAGTATTGATCATCAAATATGATCAAGCAGGGTGATATTACAGATAAAATAATTAATCTTGGACCTAATTAACAAAAGCATCATGTCTAGGTCCAGGAGGCAATAATTTCATTTTACTTTGCACCGGTTGGAGTTCTGTATTCAGTTTTGGGCACCACATTTTGAAAAAGAACATGGAGCAGCTGGAGTCAGTTCAGAACAAAGGTACATGTTTGGTAACCTTTGGTTTTGGTATCAGAAAAGAAGAATTGGGCGTGTTTAGCTTACAAAGGAGAAGACTAAAGTAATAAATGAAAGTGATCAACAAATATCTAAAAGGTTGTCATGTATGTGTTCTGTTGAAACTGGGAAGATACAATTACCAGTAAGAGCTGTGAAGCAGTGGGGTTTGCACAACACTGTAAAGGACCCCTCATCCCTGAAGATTTTCAAATATGAGCTGAGCAGCCCTATATCAGAGATGGTTTAGTGCATTTCAACAATGAGTGGAGAACCTGATGAGGTGACCTATAGGTGCTTTCACATTCACACATTCCCATTCACACCTATTGATCCTTTCCCAAATCACACATCTGTGATAAATATTACATACAACTATGAAACAGATGAGAGAGTGAAATTGCAGTTTTGGACGTTGAACTCAAAGAGTAGTTATTTAGATTTATAGGTCAAATAGTGAAAACAATGTTAAACATCATCTTCATGTTTTTAATTTGCATTTAGATTTGAAGAGACATTTCAGAACCTGAAAGAATTTGTTTTGCATGCATCTTACATGCAACTTTTCCAGAATTTAGGACATAATTTGGATTTTTTTTAATTAATAAATATTTTCTGGTGTGGCATTGTATATAATACCTGCATATATTTTATTTTAGAGTCAGGCATGTCACACTCAAATATCTACTAATCATCTTGGCTCATTGGCAAATTACCTGCAGCTTGCTTTCACTCACTTAAAGTATTTCACTAGGTAGAAGGATAAAATGAACTTTAAGTATGTAGGTTTAAAAATAGTTAGGAACTTGAAAATATAGAAAACACTTTGAAAGTTCTTGCTTTTAGCTTGTGATCTCTGAAGACTGCTTTATATTTCTAAATGTTTTCTGTGTTCCTGTTCAGATGAGAGATCAAAGAAAATTCTAAGATAATTCTACTGCTACTCATTCCCAGATAATACCTGACTGAGGTTGACTTAACAAATTGAATTTTGGCTTCAATGAAATTGTATTCTTGAGCCAACAACATCTTTGATAGTGAACAAACACATGCCATTATCTGGGTTATATTTTTGAGTCTGTTAATTTTACACTTTTTATTGATTGAAAGAGCAGCACCACGCAAAATAGGCATAGAGTTGTGACTGAAAAGATTCTTATAAATTATTGCATATATCACTATCTAAATATGAAACTAAATAAACAGAAATGTTGGACATTTCTACTCTATAGATCTGAAAACCACAGACGGAAAATATATGAAAAATACATTAAATGTTAAAGGAGATTGTTTAGTTATCTATTTTAGAAAAATAATATTTCGTATAGTTTTTCATACTAAGAGATGTTTATTGGTTAGCATATGTGGTTATTTTCAAAGTTTGCTTATTTCCACTGTGTCTATCCTTTCTAGTTCAGTAAATGGTTTCAGATACATGAACTAATATATTTGAACTGATATACCAGTCCAAAGCAGGTACTAAGTTCCTGATGTCTCCTGAAAGACATGATACAAATAAAATTAAGCAATAGATATACAGCATAGAAGACTAGTGCAACTGCATACATTAAGAGCCTAAAAGATAGCAGCATGAGAAATGTCATCTTGACTTAATATATACGGAGTACTGAAGCACAGGAACCTCAGTTATGCCCTGAGTTCAGTACTTATATATATAAGTTTGTATATATCAGCCTCAAGGAAAACATTCTGAAGATAATTTGATGCTTATCTCACATGAATGTGGCTTTTTGACAAACAGATATTTTTGATAGATAGACCATGAAGAGATATGACAAGAAAACCAAATAAGCTGCTTTTTTTTTTTTTTTTGGTGCTTTGAGTCAGTGTTGACTCCTGGCAACTGCCTGGACTAGTCAATTTTGGTCTGCCATTTTCTTCTTCCTAGGGCTGAGAGAGAATGACCCTACTAGGCTTTGTCCCTATGGCAGGACTAGAACCTTGCAGTCTCTTGGTTTCTAGACTGGTGCTTTAAATTACTACAGCAGATTGACTAACATGTAATTAAGCTGTTAAATAATGCTTTGGATAATTATAATAGCAAAAACATACAGTTTAATAATGCAACAAGGTTCTCTTCTTTTTTTAATAACACAATAAATATTTTTCCCCAAATCAGCTTGTGTATTCATTCATTCCTGAAATTGCTTAGCTGTTTTGCTGAATGTTTTTATTGTAAAGAATTAAGACCACTAATACTAGTGTGATTTCAACTGTATTTGCTATGATTTAATACTGTTTTTATTTATAAGCTGACTGCTGTTGCAGTCTAAAAGTAAACTCAGCACTAAATTAGGTTATAGAATTTATTAAGGATGATGATTGAGTATAATCATTTTGAGAGCTATCTTGGGGTCCTCCTAAATGTATAATCTTAGAGATTGTGATGATTTTACTGGAAGCAAATGTTTAGTGAAATACAGTTAATTATTGTCTCATGTTATCTACTATATATGGTTAAAAATAGTAAATGATAAAATCAATACCATACTGAAAATTATAATGGAAGATTTTTCAAAATGTAAAGTAAAAAATAATTCCCTCCCTGCACCCCAAATGAAAAAGTGTTCTAGCTGGAATGTTCTGTTCTTTAAATTTCAATATGAATGTTAAATTGAAATGTATTACTAATATTTTTGGAGTTGAATACTATATACATATTTACTTGGTTATTTATGACCTACTTGCTAATTCCTTTTAAAGAGATCAAACTTTTGAGAAGTTCAGTATAGCATGATGACAATTTACATGGTTTGCATTTAATTATATGTATATTATAATGCTGATTGTTGCTGTTTTTTTTTATTAGATAGCATGTAGAAAATTTACTGTCTGTACGGAAAATGAACTCCAACTGTAAGCAACTTTTTCAGATTAAGAAGGTATAGAAGCTTTCAATTTAAGATTTAGTTGTAACTATAACATCAGATGCTGTATCTTGGGCATTCATGTCCAAGGATTCCTTTCTTTTCAGGATACTAGGACTAAATGAGCTTTTCAGCCCTTAGAAATGGATATATTTTTCCTAATCTCCTGTTCTCTCAAATAATTATTTAAAGGCTTAACACAAGTACCCTGCTGCTACATATTGAATGAACTCTGCGTTTCTCAGGGCAGAAATGCCAAATATGTCAATAACTAATAAGTGGTTGCCACCAAATACAAAAAAAAAAAAAAAAAAGCATCAGTTAAGCTGTGAAAATGGCAGAAGAAAGAAAAGACAAGTTTAAACCCAGGGAAACAATTGTTTACAGTGATTTCAGTCTAGTGTGCAATGAGAATTCTTAACTAGCTGTATGAAGTTGGGGGTCTGGGAAGTTGCAACCAAGTTCAAGTCAACTAAAGAGAGCCTGCCTTTAGTGGACAAAAACAATGGAGAAACACTTTTATTGACATAGCATGCAAAAAGTGTATGTGTGTGTGTGTGTTTATTCCATTTGTTTGTGGAAATATGTTACCTGAAAGCAAATTCTGTTTATCATTTACAGTTTGGTTAATTGTTAAGATTTCTCCTCCACAACACACAATTTTAGTTTAATTATTTTTGGAATATGTAGGAAGTTAATATTATTTTATAATAATATAATTGCAGCTGTCCCTATTTTACAGTCACTAATGTAAATTTCTTATTTTATATTTACATATACATTTCCTTGAAGTTGATTCATGTAATTTTCCCCAGCACCCTTCTGTATAGATAAGTATGGCTGTGCAATCTCATTTGTGTATCAAATTTCTTTCAGCCATAGAAATCACTTGTACTTGTAATAGCGATGTTAGATAACATGTTCTTCCGATTTGAATATATCCTTCATGATAAATGCAGTTTCTTCCAAGATGGTTAGAGAACCAGTGAACATGTTGGACAATTATATGCTTAATCACTTTTTGATATCTTCTCTTGACTTGGACTGAGTATTAGTTTTCCTGAATTCTTCTGGTTTACTTCTTTACGAGTCCTAAGCATTGGTTAGCATGCATAAATAAATAAATATTCAAGCAAACAAGCAAACTGAGGTCATCAATGGGAACTTAGGGTAGGATGGGACTTTGAACAGGTGAGGATTATTGACTAAATCAAACTAGCATACACTGATGTAGTAGCAAATTTGTTAAATATGGAGCAAGAGACTGGTTAATTTTAAAAAGGTTCCTAAGGCAGTAGAGTATTAAATCTCAAGCTAAAGAGGTTTTTGATTGTTTTTTTTAAAATGTAGCTTTAAATACACTATCTTATGGTTAAAAGCAATGGCTTTTCCTAAGATAAAGTTACATATATGATTGTTTTTAACTCCTATTAAAATGTTGGATTTTATCTGTGTACATTGTCACATAAGGAATTACTATAGACATTTATCATGGAAACAATTACCATGAAGTATTGATTTGAAGCAGAATAGATTAGTAAACACAGGAGGGCTAAGCTTGTTGCCATGGAAACCTAGATATTTAGAGAACAGTGGTACAAGAGAATGCCTTAATTCTTTCTTGTTGTTTAGTCATAGAACTATTCAAAATAACTTTGTTTCTCATCATAATCTGTTTTTTATTAATTTTACAGAGAATTAGCTAATTCAATTCTTGATTGATATTTTTAAAAATACCATTATCTTAAAAATCATGAAGGAAACTAATTAGTTTTTTAAAAGAATTTTTAAAAGAATTATCTTTGGTTGGAAAAAGAGCACATTTTTTAAATTTGGAAGGTTGTGATTGAATGATACGTTTTATGTAATTTAATCTAACGATTAACGTACAGAGCTTCATGTACAAGATTTCCCATTATTTTCAGTGGTGGAGTAGGCAGTTTAGTCACGTAAAAGGATAGATCTGGTATCTTCCACTAGGAATAATGGAACTTCCATTGTTAAAAGATGAAATTCTATATCCCCACTGTCATCCTAGTTAGAATCAAAGAACCATGCTTTTCTTTTCTTATGCTTTGGACAAAATTCACTTCAAGTTTCAGTTTTATTATGTTTCAGAAACCCTAGGATTCAGATACTCTTTCCGTATAAGAAACTATATGGCTCTGGAAGGATAAACATATATTTGGATCAGTGCAGAAAAGGGGGGAAGCAACAGGGGTTACATGAGTCAGCAGGGGGTCACTGGAGTTTTTCTTCATTCTTGCTTTCATTCTTGCATTCTGATTTTTTTTCCAGAATAAAAAGTTTTCTTAAAATGCATTAGGATGGTCCATATGATTTGTCTTCAAAAAATATTAAATAAAAAGAAAAAAAGTTACTGCCCATCTATCTAGAAAATATAACTATTTATTACATGCTGAATGTAATTATCTTCATTCTCTTCAATCCATCTCTGTCCTGAATTTAAAGATGTGCAGAATGAGAAATTTTGCTAATCTGATTGATAGATTTTTACTTTTTTCCTCCAAAACTTCTAAAAAACGTTACCACACATACTTCCCTTGAAATAAAAGCATAATATATGGGCTACTGGATTTACTTTAATTTGCCTTCGGTGGTATTCACTGGAGTTCAAATGCTGACAAAAATAGCCTTTTTCACTCAGAGAATATCCTCCCTGTCACTGAATTTATTGGATACTTAAAAAGAATTGGAAAGAAAAGTAGATTTCAACAGGACAAAGAGAAATGGAAAACATTTCTCAGAGTAACTGATTAGGTAAATGTATATCCTTCCTTTATTCCATTAAATGCCTTCTTAATTTAACTATCTGTGGAAATCCTTTCTCTCAGCAAACCTCTTTAAACAAAGTTTAAGGTTATCATGGATTTATTACTGTATATTGCTTTAGTTTCTTTACATATGTTTACAAGGATGAAAAGATATGGGAGTTTTTAAAAATTTAATTGCAACAACCATATGTTATGTTGAAAGAAATTCTTTGGAAATAGACATTACAGGTAGCCCTCGGGTTACATTCATTTGCTCAGCGACCATTTAAAGTTACGACAGTTCTGACAAAATCGACTTACAGTTGATCCTCGAGGTTCTGGCTGTCGCAGCATCCCTGTGGTCATGTGATCAAAATTCAGGCTGGCCTGCATTTATGACTGCCACCCGCCATGGTGCCCACTTTCCCACCCATGGCACACACCCATGCTCCATAGCGCCTGCCTGCAGCACCCACCCCCTGCCCATAGCTCTTACCCACAGCTCTCATCCACCAGCCTGCTTGCCTGGGACTCCCACCTCTTCCCACGTAATAACCCAGGCAGTCTTGGGGTTATGATGGGACTGCCAGGATTGGCAGCGCTAAACAATGTGGTCACGCAATACTGGGTTTGATGACCACATTGCTTAGCAACAGAGAGTCCGGTCCCAATTGCCATTGTAACCTCAAGACTACCTGTACGTTTAAAAATGCTGTATTTAATGTAATGTATTTTTGGGAAATATATTAAAGAACCTGTTCCCATGTTGGTGAAATGCAATCCAATGAGTAAATCATTTTCCTGATGGATTTTTCTATATTGTTTTTCCTTGGGTTAAGATTATTGTCATAATTCATTTCATTGTGTTAGATTTTGGCACTGGGATCATACATATTTTGGGAGAAGAATCATACGGTATAGTGCATTGTTGCAGATCAAGAATGCTCAAAGAGTAATTGGATTCTAATAATTTGGAGTATATCAGCAAAGTTTAAGCAGTATTTGTTCAGTAGAAAGAACAGCATAAGGGCTTTCATTTTTTTCTAAATAAATCTATTAAAATCATTGATACATATATTGGATGTAGATTTGTGTATGGCTCACAAATGATTTAAAGTAATTGCTTATGCAATATCACATTGCAATGAGATCTTAAGCTTTTTTTTTTTTTTTTAACTGGAACAAATATTTCAGTGTCTGCTTTGTGTAATTATAATGCTCATTATACATTCTCCTTTTTTTCTCTTTCCCCAACTGGGTGGGCAATCTGTAACCCCACAGACTTCCTAAGAGTTAATTTTTATCATTCCCACTATTGGGCTTCTGAGATTAGATGTTCAGAGATATTTGGAAGGCCCCAAGTGGGTTAGTTTTGCAATACAAGAAAATCATAAAGATATGGTAGCATCAGCAATAAAAAGGCAGTTAAAACTAGTCATGCTACATGCTAGAATGTGTAGTCGAATAAGTAAAAGTTCATATAGTCCTTAAATAATGTCAGAATTGGTGCTAGCCAAGTTTCCCCAGGAATGATTTTTAAACATGACATGACAAAGAAAACTCTCCCTGATTATGGCGTTGAAGACGATCCACATGGAACAAAATAGCAGAGGAAAAAGTTAGTGTTAATATGTTGCTGATATAAAAAATGAGTATGTTTTGGCAGGTAGAACTCATCTGGAAATGACAACAACAGTGGGGGGGGAAGGTTACTTTGCCTACAGTAAGCTTACTGTAACTGTCAATGAGTATAAAGAAGTTGTTATGACCTTAATGCTTCACAGTTAGGTCTGTCACTTTATATATTAGTCAAGAAGATTCAAAAGGTCAGGTTTTATAGGTCATTTATTAACAAACATTCTGTTGGCTCTCATTGGTTCAATTATAGGCCAATGAACTGGAAGATACAGAGGGAATTGCAGGTCATTTTAAGAGGAGGAATTAGTATTTTAAAAAGTCAGCAGAAGCAATCTCTTTGTCATTGGAAACAGAAACAATTGCAGAAGAACCAGAAAACTAGCAGAGATTACCAAAAGTAGAGGCTGTGAAAACTGTTAGAACAATTTCAAACTAGAGTATGTACAGAAGAAAATTATCTTCACAGAAGACTTCAGAAAGCATAATAGAAACATCACCTTGACTTGTCAAATTTTATATCTTCAGCTAGTCTAGAAGAATCAAAGAAATCTCATTACAGCTAAGAAAACATAAATAGATTTTTTTTTTAATTTAGAGAAGCAAATTATTATTTAAAAGCTACCTTAAAGTGGCCGGGCAGATTTCATGTAAACCTTATTTAATCCTATTTAATATAATGCTAGTATAAGCAAATAAGTAAATGTTATTAGATTTTTAAAATATCCTACTTTTATGCACAGTTCAGGGCAGCTAGGAACAACTAAAACATATACAAAGTACTATAATTTTTAACAAGACTTAGAAAATGTGTAAATGTGAATCCAGGTAATTATGTCTAAGTCACTGTCCATAAATGTTAGAAATTATTATTTTTTATTCTGTTAAAGAGCTGTAATCACTGTTCCTTTTTTCAGAATGACTTTTTGTTAGGAAATCAGAACAGGCTGGTGACTCAACAATTTTCCTCTGACATTTGCTAGATTGTATAAAAATATTACTGTAGTACATGTATTTAATTGACAGTATAAGATTTATTATTTAGGGGAAAAGGCTTGCTTGCTTGCTGTCTTGCTTCCTTGCTTCCCTATTTTTCACTGGTCATAAATACACCAGTTTCTAAATGTTTGCAATCTGGTCTTGACTTTATTTTTGTTAATAATGTATTACTCTGTTTATGAATTTGGTTGTGCCATATGGATGGAACAAAAATAAAACTTGAATTTAAACTATAACAGGCATTTGTAAAGCTAAAATTCCTGGTAATAATTCAAACTACTAAAAGACATAAATATTAAGTATGTCCTAGCTGACTGTTGTGCAAAAAAGCACAATAGTTTTAGAGTAGATGAAAAATGGTGGTGGTAGTAGTGGGAATCCATCTTGTGCATGAGATAAACATTAGTAATCCTCTGGTTAAGAAGTCTTTGCTATTCCGTTTACTAAGTAATTGGTTATAAGGTCAAAGCACAGTTAATGAAACTGAAACTGTGGTAAAAGTCTTGCCTACAATGATTCATTAGAGCTCTCAGATGGAAATGATAAATGGTTTAAGTTACTTTTAGGGATAATTGTCCTTCTTTTGGCAGAGAACTAAATATTAATACACAGGTGATAGAATTTACTTGGTGACTTTTCTGGGAAGTGTCTAAGGCATAATTATACTTCTGTAAGCATTATCCAAGGAAAAGAAGTAAAGGCAAAAGAATTATGTCTAGAGATAAAGTAATGTCAGTGAGAGGTGATCACTTTTATCACATCACAGTTTTATCTCATGTGCCAGCAAGGCTTCTAATGTGGTAGTCAAAGAAACTTTTCTTAGGTTTTCTAAAGCTGAAATTAAACTTTCTTCCTGACCTAGCATATCTTGCTAATCGGCAAGTTTAAGTTAGAATGGGAGTCATTAACCCCAGATGGGAGTCATGAAACCTCACCCTTTGGGGAAAGGTGACTGCTCTCAAAGTGAATATATTGCAACAGTGGAAAGATAAATGTATGGCCCCATTCACTCAATGGATTCAAGATCTGATTACACCTGCTACTTATGAGCAGGATGCCTATAGACATAGACTTTGTATCGACAAATATAATGAAATATGGGAATCATTTATACCAAATACAGTAGGTTAGGAAAAAGCCCGATAGTTATATAATTGTATTAGAAATAAATATATGTATATTCACATACTATTTGCATTAGTTAAATATATATAGAATTGTAACTGTTTATTGTTGTAATTACTTTAGGGTTAGTATATTAGTAGGGTGGCAAATTCTTGTTGATGTCTGAAGCTACACATGAGGCAAATGAAGATTATTTAAACTATATATGGGGAATATATATTTTTCATCTCTTCCCCATACTGGACTGTATTTCTGTATGCGCTCTTTAGAACTTACTTCCCTGTCAACCTGCTAGCATTTCTCCCTGACCACTTATTGGGACTTTTAAATATAACAGAATAATGTTAGAAAGGCAATTGGGAAGACTTTGAAGAATTTCAGTGGTTTTGTTTACCTTGTTTACAATAAATCTTTCCTCATAGAGGAATTCTGTGTTTTTGTTTCTTATTGTTGGTGATCCCCACCCCCATGCCCAATCAAGTACACAGAAGTTCATATACTTAAAGGCAATCATAGGAGGTAAACCAAAAATGTATTTACTTTCTGTGGGGAATGAGATGAGGGGATGTTTGTTTCTCCAGAACCAGTGATGAGTAAGGTGAGGAATGAATTAGTTGACATTTTTATGCTCTCCTATTAGTATAGTCAGTTGGAAAGAAAGGATATTATGTGCACTGTTTTCTTCATGTTGATTTTCAAGGTCAACAGAAAGGAAGATGATGACCAGTTTTGAACTCTTTTGTGAGGAATTGGGGGATGGAAACATTGGTATGTTGAACCACTTTTAGTATAATTGCCTTTTCTTGCATCTTGGACTCCAGGGTGTAATAACTTTCTGTCCCTGAGGCAAAATATGCCTGCTTGAGGATCAGTTTCACTCTCATTCTATTCAATGATTCTCTTATCAGCTAAGTGAACCCCCCCAAAAGGAACCCTGGTAAACCTGTGATGAACTTTTACAATATTCCCACTCCACTTCATATACTTTAATCTCACTGGATCTGAGTCACACATGATTTAGATTCTAATTATCTTGAATCATGACTCCAGTCTCTTACTTTCAGAGGCTGTGGAGTCATCTGATGTTATTAATGGGAAAATTCCATTACTACTAACTTTCTAACTAATGCTTATGATAGTTCTGCTTTTCCAAGAAGAATGTCAATAATATCTTATATTTTTTAATCTCTTATTTTTCTTCCATCTAGTTTCTCCCTTGTACTTTGAGTAGCTCAGTCTGCTTGCCTGTTCCATGCATCATGCAGCTGTTATGGCTAAGCACATTGATAGGTTTGGCATTGCTCCCATTCTCTAATTAGTGACTGTCATAGCTATCCCTGAAGATGGCTTGATGATTGTTTCCAACTGTCTTGAATAGGTTGTTAAAAAGCACTCACACCCCCACTATGAAGATCAAACTTAAATCTTAACTATCTCAAAGTTTCTACTTCTGATTGATTCTTAAAGCATGGTAATCCTGTTTCAAGGCTGCTTTAAGCAGTCTTGCTCCACAGTCACATAACCTTGGGTATTTAGTTGGATGATGGTAAGGGATACTGATTTTTAGAAAGTTTCTAAGCTAATAAATTCTTCCAAGCTCGTTTCTGTCCAAAGAATTGTAAGATTTATTCAGATAGTTGCTAAACGTGTTCACATGGTAATTAAGCCATTATGTGGCTCTAATTAAAAAGGTCTATTCATTACAACTACAAGACTGTTCAATCATTCATAAGTGTCCTAGGTTTTACTTGGTTGAACAATACTTTCCATAGTCAGGTTATATATATACATATAGAGAGAGATATAGATATGGATACTGTTTTGGTAAATTTTATGTTATTCTATTTTGTTTCTAGAACATCATACTTAGATTTTATGTAATTTTATCTAGCACTTGTATTATTTGCATCCAGTATATGCCAGGAACACACAAATAGAAAATCCAATGTATAGGTGAGATTCTATCAGCGAGGTATCATGGAAGCCTTAACCCATTCTTTCCCCACCATTTTGTTGTTGGTATGATTCAGGAAGTATTTTAGTTGAGGACAAAAATACAGCTAAAAACTTAGAAGAAGAAAACTAATCAAGTGTGATAATTTGAAGAAATTAAACAGTAAGCAAAGAAAATGTTTTCTTCAAAGTAGCTTTTCTAGGAAAGCATATTTCTGTTATTTACAAATGGATTGTATTTTGTAAAAAATAACTTCGGTTTTATAATGCTGAGGAAAATATAAAAAAGATGTGAAGATGTGAATTGTGGAAGGAGTGGATATGTCCTTCAGGAAAGCTCACAGAAAAATTAGGATGTTCAGACTTGATCTTTTGAATTAAGCCGGGATTAGTAAGTACAATTAATACCAACACAAAGTAGTATAAAGGGATATTGCCAAGGTTTGAATATAATTTTGTGGGCCTTCAGTTGAAAACATCTGTGGTGCATTTTCCCCAACAAGTTTTTATTAATATTAATATATATCTAAATAAATTTATAATGACTATCAGGCAGGAAGATTACATCCTCAACCTCATTTACATGCATCTTGTGCTGATGCTGGAGCAAGCCTTATGATGAGTCTATAAATGTAGTTTTTTATTTATTTATTTATTTAAATAAGTAATAAAACATTTGTATAGCTGCCCATCTCAAAGCCAACCTCTGGGCAGCTTACAATCCAAAAATAAAACAATATATACAATAACAACACAAGAACCAATAAAACTAAAAGAGAAAAACCTGGTACCACAACCACACTTCCCTGATGTCACTTGCTACTTTCTCACTTTGACCTCACCCTATCCCAATGCTTGGGGGAAGACCCAGGTCTTAAGTGCTCTCTGGAAGGTTAAAAAGGTGGGGGCCTGTCAGATCTCAGGGGGGAGGATGTTCCATAGGGCAGGGGCTGCAATGGAGAAGGCACACTTCTGAGGACCCACAAGATGACAGTGTTTAAAGGAAGGGACCTGGACTGTGCCCACCCTATTCAACCTGGTGGGACAGGCAGACACCCTCAGAGAGAGGCAGTCTCATAGATAATCTGGTCCCATGCCATATAGGGCTTTAAAAGTGATAACCAGCACTTTGAATTGCACCTGGAAGGAAACTGGGAGCCAATGCAGCTCACACAACAGGGGTGTAATATGAGCAAACCTAGTTCTTTTAACATAGAGGAATATCAAAATGCTGCCATCTTAATTTTTTAAGTAGACAAAATCAAGTTTATTTATATTATATGACAGCATGCTAATAGTTATGACCTTTTACTCACAGTTCAGAGAGAATGTCTACTTTATATAGTATTTTATCTATGGGGATTCCTGCCTCCCAAGTCAAGGATGGTTCCCACTTTTATACCCTTCTGGAAGATCGTAAAAACCTGGGTGCTTGAAAAGGCTTTTGGGATGTGAGTACTGTAGAACTCCTGGTGCCAGCAATGTTGTATTAACTGTAATTTTTAAGCCATAATATATGTTGTGTTTCTTATATATCACTGTGTTTTATTATTACATTGGCTTACAGATGTTGCTCTTGTATACCACTTTGACTCACCTTAACTGAAGCAGTTTATGAATAGATTGATTGATGATTGATAATTTTTTTGAACCTGTTGAAACTCTCTGATGCTCTTTGTCTGATACCTTTTTAACCTTCTAGTGTTCTATATGCTTTGTAACTGAACACCCTTGCCTCATATTTCTTTCTGCTAACACAGTTAGAATTAAACTGTTTCATTTATTTCTTTTCCACAGTGGTGTTTAACAACTCATGCTATCCACAATCCTATAAAATAGGTATCCATTTTTTAAATAGATAGGTTTCTTCTTCTGGAGAACTGATTCATTCATTATATTACTAGCAGAGATAAATGTGAATATCACTCATGTTTCTATATTCCCTTCAGTAATAAAATATGAAATTAACTTTCTGTTGGACCAGTATTCGAACATTTGCCATTGATAAGTATATCCCAAACTTATATAGTGAAGCCAATTTAATCTATCTTCTTTCTTCAGCATTTGCAATACATTGGCACTGGTCAAATATCTGCCTTCTCCTATTATATTTTTTAAAAAGAAAAAGCAATCAAAGTACGGAATCTTGCTGGCTGCATAAATTCCATTGATTCTAATGGATTTAGATGTGTTTCCCTAGTAACTTGTGGAATCAATTAAGTTGTTATTATGGCATATCGATCTATAGATAAACATTGACAAACCAGCACAAGTTTTTTTTAAAAAATCCTGTTTTTTTAATAGAACATCTTATTTTATTCAAATGTTCTATTAATGAAGTATTTGTCAAAAGTAATTTATTTAACTTGAAATATTTCCCAAAAGCAATATACTTCATAAGAGTAGCACATTATGACTGAAAATGACAAACTGCAGATAACTGTTCTGAAAGATCTAAGGTTACAATTAGCTCTTGGGTTCCTAACTGTTAAGATCAATAAATTGTGATGCAAATATCTATTTAAAATTGAAATTTAAAGTTCAGCAATGCGCCTTGGATCTTTCAAAGGAACCACATCTCTTTAGGATTTGCACTGAGAAATCTTTTATTCCAAAGAGAGAGTTTGACTCTTCTGTCAACATGAGAAGAGGAATCTCCCTGTAGCTCACCATTTACAAACTTCTCTAGAGAATAATGTTATTAGCTGCCTACTAACAAAATGCACTTTAGATTACAAATGTCTGTGCAAGAATAAATATGTGTCTTTGAGATGTCACGGGCATATATTGTTCTAATCATTCTCTATTATCTTTTAAATGCCACAATTCTTTTTTTATTTATTATTAGCATATTTTGCTGTGTAGATTACATAATGATCCAGTTGTAGCCGTCCATGTAATTTGAGAAAATATTTAATTAATGATAAATCACACGGATAGGAGGTAAAAGAGAAGTCTGTTGAGAAGTATTGCATGCAATATTACAATTCTGTTTATCGTAGCTTAAAAAGTAGTAATACCAAAAATTATTCCTATGCTTTAATTGTACTTTAAAAAAAAAAGTCAGACATTGATCTTATTTGGAAAAAAAGCCTCTGAATTATATAATCAATGATTCATTGAACTGTAGGGTTTCTATTTATTGTGTATATCTGAAATCAGCACTACTGTTGCCATTTATTGCTGGATGTTTAATCAGACAACTAGAGAAAGGTCTTGCTTAGGTGAGTGGGATTATTTCAGAGACAACTTTAGGTTTATTATGCTAAAACAAGGATCCCTGACTAGAACAGGGAAGAATTTCAGCTTGAATTAGTCATAGGCTACTTCAAGTGACTACTGATTATTTATTAAAGGGAACATACTCAATTTAATAGAACTAAGTCTCTTTAGAGGTTGTCTTCTGGGGTGTCCTTTTCTGGCAAGCTATGTTGCTAATTCTAGTGCCTGATATTCTTAAATTATTCCCTGATGTTGGAAAAGAAGTCACAGAGCAATTTGTAAAGATAGCATGAAGAGACAGCAATGCTACTGCCGTATTTCAGGTGACATAAATACTTTATGAGAGTGAATGCATATTTGAAACAGAAAGTGGAGAGGGAACTCACTGGTTATAGAATCATACAATGTATTAGTTGAAAGGAACCTTATAAGACATCTGATTAAACCCTCTGTTTAGGTTAGAAATCCATTAACCTTCCTGTTTCAAAACAACAAATGAAGAGAATCTACCATCATTCTATGCAAACTGTTCCATTGCTTCACAGTGTTGGCCACTGGGACATTTTTCCTAATATTCAACTTGAACCTCCTTCTGATTTCAACTTATTAGTCCTTGTCTTGCCCTTGGTTCCAAGAGAGGACATGCCCACCTCCCGATGTATGTGACAGCTTTAAAATATTTCTAGGCCACTATTGTGAGAGCCAGTTTGGTGTAGTCTTGCCTTAGGCACAAAGCCAGCTGACTTTGGGCCAGTTACTCTCTTTCAGCTCTAACAAGGAGGCAAGCCACTACTGAAAAGCCTTGCTAAGAAAACTGCAGGGACTAGCCCAGGCAGTTACTAGGAGTCAAAAACTGACCTGAAGGCACCAAAAAACAAAACAAAACACTATTGTACAGTGGTACCTCGGTTCACGAACGCTTCTGTTCACGAACAATTCGGTTCATGAACAGCTCCGGTCGCAAAATTTTGCCTCCGTTCGCGAACTCCGCATTGGGTTACGAACAGGATCTGTGGCCATTTTCCCTGCCGTGACACGTGGTCGGGGCTTCCTGTAGGGAGGGGGACTCTCCCTCCAAGCAATAACCGCCTCCCCACCCGCCTTCCTGTCCTCCACGCCAGAAGTCACCTCGAGCAAGGTTAGTGTTCTCTCTCTTCGTACTGTATTTTGTGTCATATTTTTGTGGTTTTAAAAAAAAAAACATGTGGTTCAGAATGGATTAACCGTATTTACATTGAACCTTATGGGGAAATTTGACTCGGGTCGTGACCAAAAATCGGTTAGCGACCAAATTCGGAGGGGTCAGAACGGATTAACCGTATTTACATTGAACCTTATGGGAAAATTTGATTCAGTTCACGACCAATTTGGTTTGCGACCAGAGTCGCGGAATGAATTAAGTTCGTGAACCAAGGTACCACTGTATTTCCTTTCATTCTCTTTTCCAAGCTAAACATGGCTAATTACATTAACTGACTCTCATATGGCTTGGTTTCAAGTCCCCTTATCCTGGTAGAAATCCCCTGAATCTGTTCTGGGTTTTCCATGTCCCCTTTTAAAGTAGGCTAAGTGTTCAGAACTAGATATAGTACTAGAAGTGCATTCTAATCTGCCATGTCAGTTCTCCCTAATCCAGACATCTTATACTGTACCTGTTACTGTTGAACATTATCGTATTGGGTCCAATGTTCAGGCTTATCAAAGTCATCTTTTGTCATGATTTTTATTTCTAAGGTGTTAGCCAATTCTCTTATCTGTGTTGTCACCTGTAAACTTGGTAGCATTTGCTTTAGTCCAGTTTTCTAGATAATTTATAAAGATATGAAATAGCATAGGGCCAGCAATAGAGCCCTGCTGAACCCAAACCATTACCTCCCTCCAGGCTGATGCAGTACAATTTATGAGTACCCTTTTGTGCAGTTGTTCAGGCAGGTGCAGATTCATCAGACTATAGTACTCTTTAGCCCAAATGTATCTATTTTGTTGAAAAAGATTATTAAATGGTTTTGCTGAGATTAAGATACACTACATTACGTCTATAGTATTCTCTTGAACAACTTGTTTGTGACAAATCCATGTTGGCTCCCAAAAACAGTAGCATTTTCTTCTAAGCATCACAGACATGCTGCTTGATTACCTGTTCTGCACCTTTCCTGGAACAAACACTAAGCTAACAGGTTTGTAGTTTCCCACCATCCTTCTTCCCCATATCGGCTCTTCTTCAGTCTTCCATCACCTCAGCAGTGACCTGGGTATTTTGTATCAGGAAAATAGCAGTTCTTTCCAGATGCACAGGCAGAGAGTGCACACTAGCCATTTGAGGTAGACCAGGTCCAGAAACAGACACCATAAGAAACACTAGAACTCTACTTTATTGCATAGGCTATATTAACAGAATCTTGAACACCAGCTCACACTTACAACAGTCGCAGTATCCCAGGGTCACATGATCACCATTGTGACCTTCCCAACTGGCTTCTGGCAAGCAAAATCAATGGGGAACCATGCGATTCACTTAACAAATATGTGATTTGCTTAATGACCATGTGATTCACTTAATGACTGCTGTAAAAAAGGTTGTAAAATCAGGTCTGGTCATGCTTAATGACCACATTGCTTAGTGACCTAAATTCTGGTCCCAATTGTAGTTGTTAAATGAGGACTACCTGTATCTATTTTAACCTTGATCAAATAAACCAACTTTTTATTCCTTCCTTTTACTTTTAACAATCTTGATCTTTAGTCCCTTCAAATAATGTCCTAAAACTTTATTTCTTTTCATTTTTTATTGTCCCTTCTCACAAAATTCTTCAAATCTTTAGCAAGCCTCTTTTATAAATACAATATAGGAAGGTTATCCAGGTCACTCTCTTGGTTTGTTATTTGTATATCCCTTTTAATTATTAAGACATCAGCTGGTTTCTTTTGTATGTCCAGTGTAGCATCTTTTTCCATATTGTTCTTGTAGCTTGTCATTTTTAAATCCACTTTCAGATCAGCCTCAACCTTGTCCAATAAAACTTGTTCCTCTTCCATAACATCTTTTAAACACAGTCTATCTATAGAGGCAGATACTCTTAAAATTAACTTCTAGGTCCATTGTTCAAAAATATCCTTCAACATGTCCAGTATTAAAATATTTTGTTCCATTCTGTATTAAGTGTTCTCCTTTAATTGTAATCTTTAGTTCCTTCTAGTTCCCTCTAGTGTCCAACTTTCAAATCCCATCCTATCATTTTTTTAAGGAATTTAAAACAAAAGTATTTTCCCATGGGAAGAATTCTTATCGTTAATTCCAAAATCCTATTTCCAATTTACCTGGAGCCTTGGTGTGTTTGTAACTTTCTAAAATCAAAGTTTTAATCACGCTTTTGTTGTTTATTTCAGGAAAAAAAATTAAGTTTTTAGCAAACTTCTTTTGCTAAGGTTTTAAGGAAACTCATCCAGTGCTGTAAAACCTGTCAGTTCAAAGGTTCCTAATAGCTGAAAAGCAGTTAACAAGCAATTTCCAAAAGTGATTAGAAAAGGAATTATGTGAACCCAGTGTCTTTAAAGGCACTGACTGTGGGTTGAGCAAGATAGCTATTTGCTAATCTCTCAGAGCTCTAAACCCATTAGAGACTGCTTGTGGGCAATCTCAGGTCCTCTCCTTGCCCAGAGAGGAATTACGAAGAGCCAGGCTACTTGCCAGCTCTTTATTCCACTGGCAAGGAATTCCATTGGCTCTCCTTCTTTTGACTGATCCATCCCAAATATAGTAGTCAAGTTTCTATAAATCCTTCTGCACTAGAATTGGCAAGGAATGTATATTTCTCTTTGAGAAGCCTTTTCTTTTCTTTTTTAAAGAAAAAGAAATAAGTGAAATTCTGTTTTTTCCTGCGAGAGCCATCTCAAAATCAGTGCAAACATTCCCATTCCATGCCTTGCCTTGCACTTTCTGGATAAAATCTCTGGGGTCATTAGCAGTTTATCAGGCTGAGGAAATTGCAGTGCTAATTATACATATAAATCACGGCTGAACTTCAATGAAAAAAGAGAGAGGGGTTTAAAAAATGGTAAACAATAACTAGGAAATAGATGTTTTAAATGACACTATTTATGTCTATCCTGAACATCAATAATCAATCTTACATTAGAATATATAGGACAGAACATTATTTTTAAAAAAAGCATTTTAAACTCCTCTCTCACAAGTATGGTTGAGAACTGATCAGCAATAGTGCAACAGCGATTTCAAGATAAGCTTGTACTCTGTTTGATCTCATACTGTATAATCTGCTGCTTTTACAAATGTAACCAGAGGCTTGCTTTGTTCCCCAGTTGCTTTATTTAGCAAGATTAGAAGAAATGAATCATTACTGGATTACCTTGAAAACCTTCTTATTATAAAGGCTATAGGGTTTCTCTCTTTTTGGTCTGTCAGTGAAAAATGTTACTGTAAAACCAGCATTGTCCCGGTGGTGCCGATAAATATAGTTTTTGCCAAATTATTTATTATACTTAATAAAAATACAAGTGAAAACCAGGTAAATGAGTTCTAGATACTGAAGCATTCATACTTCAGCATAAACACTATTACGCATCTCTCTACTGAAAAATGGAGGGACATTAAGAGATGTGTTTATACTGTCATGAATTTTCCATGACATTGTCAGAGTTCCACGAATAACTGTCAGTTTTCCATGAATTATTTTAACTCAAAAAAAAAATTTTTTTTCTTAGTTATTAGGAATTTGTTCACATTTTCCAGAAGCATTATTATCATAATGTAGTTTTTACTCTTATTGGGAAAACCTGAATATTTGATTTGCGTTATAATACAAGGCATTGATTTGGGAAAGTATTTGCTATGGACCTTTTATTTATATCCAGAAACTCATTCAAATTAAGAAGTCTTTAAACAATAACATTAATGGTTACCTTTCCAGCAGTACCACTGTGTTTCAGCAACTTTGGTTTTATTCTTCTGGTGATTATAAGTTAGGTACACTAACAGATGTTTATTAGTCATATTGGGTATGGTTTAAGGATAATGTTTCTGTTAATAAGATATGTCTTCAGGAGTGGCTGCACTAAACCATTCATTAATATCTTGATATTTAAGGACCCTCTGACAGCCAGTTCTTATTTCTAATGACTACTCTTACTAAACTGACTATGATAGCAGCTGATGTATTTTCTAATACATTCAAGGCAGGAGCTGCAGCTTTAAACACTAATTCTCAAAACGTTATTTGGCAGAAAATTGAAAAAAAAATGTTTGCTTGCTTCACCGCAGTTTGCCCCAAGAACCATTCTAAGCCTTTTACATAAAGCATTTTAAAAGACACCTTCTCTTTCAGGGGTAGAGGAGTAAAGCCATGAAGACAGAAAGCCATATAATCTATAATATTATTTTTATAGCTAGAAGTTTTAATCTATTAATTCAAAAGAAGTAAAAGAAGTGCACCTTGCAGCTAATCTGGATTTAAAGTTTGAAAAGGTGCAAATTTAAATGTTGTATTCCTTATGTAATGGAATAAAAGTAACCATATTTTGCTTGCAGGTGGGAAAGACTCTCTGTGTGTGTGTTGGGGGGGCGGTAATTAAGTTATACACCCCTCTCCTACACTGTGATTGATGAACCACTTCAGGATCATATATCTGTTTTGTCTAGTTACTCTTTCTACTTATAGTTACACCCACTTGGATAAGAAGGCAAAAATTACTGCTATAATTATATGCATTCAGTATACAGAATGTGTATATTTATCTTTCCAATAATTGTCTATCCTGCCCTATTGACTAATTATCTTGTCTTTGCCCCTTGATTCTAAAAACTTTTTAAAATTATTATTATTGTTGTTATTATTATTCTTGCTGTAGTATACAGACACAAAAAGATAAACTACATGGTGCAAAACAAAATAAAAATAAACCAAAGGTATGAGGGGAAAAAAAATAGAGACCTAAACAAAGCCTCTGTTTAAATATAGGGATAATACCAGTTATTTCAGATTTTTATATAGACTGTTAGAGCTAATTTAAAATGCAAGACAACAATCGTTCATGTGTAGGCAGAAAACATTGTTTAACCAGTGATAAACAGCAATTATGAAAATACAGGCTAATCAAGGGAGGCAGCGAATTCTCTTCTCTCTCTCTCTCTCTTTGGCTGTATGTTTTATAATATTGATAAACCTCAAACAAAAATAATGTAATTAATAAAAGTAAAAAAATCAGTGTTACAAAAACTGTAAATTTAGACTTCTGGCTACTAATGAGGATGAGCAAGGCTTCTGTTGTGTTCTAAACTGATATGTTGTATGTTAATGTGAAACATGTAAGATTTTAAATTTTTGTAGATACCGTATTTTTCCGTCAATAAGACGCCCCCATGTACAAGACGACCCCCATTTTTCCAATCCAAAATTAAGAAATCAATATTTTAAAGATAGTGCAGAACACATTTTTATTTAGTAATTAGTTAACATTGACCTGATACACTCGGTGGGAGGAGGTCCAAACCGTCTCTCTGCAGCTCTATTTCCAGGCTCTTTTGCATAACTGATTACATTCAAGCACGAGTGAAACTGCCGATAGCTTCTCTCTGCAAACAGCCTTCTCTAATTGGTTTGTTCAGCATCAGCTGACATCAGTTACATAAGGCTCGTGATTGGAGGAAATCTGTTTGGGAGACAAACTATTTCACTCGTGATTGGAGGCTAGCAATAGGAGGAAGCCTGCCTGCAGAGACAAAGTATGGGCAGTTTTGCCACCGCACGGTTCTCTCCTCGTCTGACTTCCTTGAATAAGACGCCCTTCAATTTTTAGGGTAAGGATTTTAGAAAAAAGTATCATCTTATAGTTGGAAAAATATGGTATATTAAAAGAGATAATGCAAATATATGCATCAGGTTCCAACTCATTTAATGTGGTGAAATGTTCACATTCATGGGAGTTAAATACCAACTAGCTATTCCTTTTTCTCAATTGTCATATTTTTATTTTATTTATTATTATTTACTTTGCCCTCATTGATTATATTTTCAGTACAACATGAACACATTTTTGAAGTTAGGTCTTTGTACTTGCATGTTAATGAAAAAATGGCATAAATGCTGATAGCATGATTGGTTGTTTTTTTGGACCTATCAGTTTGCAGTACGTGCATATGTATTAGATGGCTACAGAGAGTGTCTTTGGACATTTATTTATTTATTTATTAAATTTGTATGCTGCCCATCTCCCCTGGAGGGTGACTCTGGGTGGCTCACAATTAAAGTAAAACCTGAAAACAGTTAAAAATATAAATATCCACATTAATTAGTTAAAGATCATATACATAAAAAGATTAAAACATTCAAGATGACGAGGGGAGGGTAGAATCAATTACCCCACAAGCCAATTCCAATGGTGCGCCTGGCATAGCCAAGACTTCACACTGTTCCTGAAGGCCATGAGAGTGGGGGCACACCGTACCTTGGGTGGTAAGTTGTTCCATAGAGTAGGGCAATGGCAGAAAAAGCCCTCTTCCTAGACCCCACTACTCAAAATTCCTTGACTGGTGGGGTCTGCAACATGCCCCTTCTGCTGGACCAAGTGGGGTGGGCTGATGTAACGGGGACAAGATAGCTCCTCAGATAACCTGGTCCTGTGCCATGAAGGGCTTTAAAGGTAATAACCAACACCTTGAATTGGATCCGGAAGCAAACCGGCAATCAATGCAGCTCGCATAACAGAGGTGTTATATAGGCCCCCCGGGGGCATTCAGAACTGTCCGCACCACTGAATTTTGCTCCAGCTGTAGCTTCTCTGTAGATACTCTTTGAGGGTAGCCCCACGTGGAGTGCATTGCACTAATACAACCAGAAGGTGACTAGGGCATGAGTGACCATGCGGAGAACCTCCTGATCCAGGAAGGGGAGTAACTGATGCACAACACAAAGTTGTGCAAAGGCCCTCCTAGCCACAACTGCCACCTGCTCTTCGAACAGGAGTCGTGAGTCTAGGAGGACCCCCAGATTATGTACCGGGTCTGTCTGGGGTAGTGCAACCCCATCAAGAATCAAAGGTGATAAACTCATAGATCTTGAGGCTCCCTGTACCCACAGCCACTCCATCTTACCAGGGTTCAGTTGAAGCCTGTTGTCCCCCATCCAGGCCCCTACAGCCTCCAGGCACCACAAAAGGGTAGCCACAGCATCATTTAGGTCACCAGGGATGGAGATATATAGTTGAGTATCATCAGCATACTGATGATACCTCATCCCATGCTGCCGGATGATCTCACGTAGATGTTAAATGAGTGTGGCAAGAGGTGCCCAACAAAATAGTGGCCATGGGTTGGACCTCTCGCTCCCTATCAACACCAATTGGAATCGGCCTTGGAGAAAGGAGCTGAACCAGCACAGAACTGTGCCACCTAGCCCCAGCTCCTGCAGCTGACCCAAAAGCTAACCCATGATACCATGGCCACCGAGAGGTCAAGAAGAGCAAGGATGAATGCACTACCCCCTTCCCGCTTTCACCAGTGATCATCTAAAAGGGTGACCAATGCTATTTCTGTCCCATAACTGGGCCTGATACCTGACAGATAATCTGTTTCCTCCAGGATCCTCTGAAGCTGTTTGCGACTACCTTTTCCACCACTTTTCCTAAAAAGGGAAGGAGGGGAACTGGATGAAAATTGTCTAGAAGGGTAGGATCTAGCAATGGTTTCTTGAGGAGAGGGCGGACCAAGGCCTCCTAAAAGGCTTCAGGAACACCCCCTCCTAAAAGGATGAATTGACCACTGCCAGTACCCATCCTAATGTCACCTCTTTAGTGGCTTTAACCAACCAGGAGGGACAGGGATCTAAAACACAGGTAGCCATGCTAACAGCCCTGAGGACCCTGTCCAATTCCTCAGGTCCAACAGGATCAAACCATTCCCAGATAACTGGGTAAGTCAGCTCCCTGGGCATCTCCACTAGACCTGCCCCACGCTTGGCCTCCAACTGAGAATGGATCTGAGTGATTTTATCCATCAGGTGTTCAGCAAATTCCTCTGCACAGCCCTGTAGGTGGTCCTCTGAGCCCTCCCTACCCAGGAGGGACCAAGTGACCCTAAACAGGGCTGCTGGGTGACACTCTGCGGATGCAATATGAGCAGAGAAATAATGGCATTTTGCCACCCTTACTGCCACAAGGTAGCCCTTAATAGCAGCTCTAACCTGTGTTTGGTCAGACCCGTCCTTAGTTTTCCACCAGCGGTGCTCTAGACATCTCTTGGCCCTTTTCAGCACCCTTAACTCCTCCACAAACCATGGGGAGTGCCGGGGTTGATGGACCAAGAGAGGCCACACAGGCATGATCCTGTCCAAGGCCCTGGCCACCTCCTTATTCCAGGCTGTGGTGAAGGCCTCCACTGGACCATGAAGCAGGGCCTCAGGAACAACCCCCAGCTCCCTTTGGAACCGTTGCGGGTCCATCAGTCACTGGGGGCAGACCGTTCAAATAGGTCCCACCTCCTTGTGGAGGGGGGCAGCACAGGAGAATCTCAAGGCCACCAGGGAGTGGTCTGACCATGACAAAGGGGATAATACTAAATCCCTAACCAGATCATGCTGCCACTGCTCCGACAAGAAAACCATGTCTGGAGTGTAACCACTGTCCTGGGTTGGGCCATGGATGTCCTGGGATAGACCCATGGCTGCCATGGTAGCCACGAGCTCCCAAGCCACCTCCGATGCCAACCCTAGGGATGGCAGATTAAAGCCCTCCAAGACCATAAGCCTGGGGAACTCCACTGCCAACCCCAAGATGGCCTCTAGCAGCTCAGGCAGGGAGCTACATATCGGGGAGGCTGGTACCAAAGTAAAACTCCCAACTGATCCTGTGTGCCCAACCTCAAGAACAGGGTCTCACATCCAGCAAGTTGTGGAGCAGAGCCCCTGAAGGCCAGCAGAGATTCCTGGTTGACCACTGCCACACCCCATCCCCAACCCTGGGGTCTCGGCTGGTGCCAAATCCTAAACCCAGCTGGACACAATTCCAAAAGGGCAGCACCCCATTCTGGTGTCAGCCAGGTCTCAGTAATGCATGCCAGGTTGGCCTGCTCCTCCCCAGTAAGGTCATGAATAAGTAGGGGCTTATTATTGACTGTCTTGGCATTTATCAGCAGCAGCCAAAAGCCCAGGCCTCTGTAGGTCCACTGACCAGGGTCTAGGCTTGAGTCCAGAGGGGCAGAACACACCACCAGTATAACACATCGGGGACATCTTCCCCTGAAATGGCCTGCCCTCTGGCTCCTGTCATTACCTTAACAAAGTGATAGAGAGAAATATTTATCTTGAATGAAGCTGCATTCAAAGTAAACATGTTGGTAATTATCATGATGGATGTGTTAGGCAATGTATTATTTCAGTATTCTCAAACCTGGCTTTCTTCCCTTTTTCCCATGCCAGATTAATTTTATGGGGAAACCCAACTTTAAAAATTGGGGAAAAGATGGTGATATGGAAAAATTGGACGGAAGCAGGGATATTGACTTTGGACCAACTGATAGATGATGAAGATGAATTTTTAGCATACTCTGTGTTAAGAGAAAAATATCTATCAGATGTAACCCAATGGCAGTATTTACAATTACAACATTTGTTAACATCATTGTTTGGACTAGCAGCAGTTTCAGCTTCTGAGATACCTGAGATACTAGAACAACTTGTTAAATCCTTTAAAATTAAAAAATCTACTATTAGTTTTGATAATATTTGTTATCAATAAATCATTTTGATATGCAGATGTTAAGAAATGAGTGGAATAAAGAATTAGAAGTCCTATATTGCCTAGACAATGGGAGAGTGTTTTAACTTCTATAGCAAGAGTGTCAAAGGACCTCAAATTACAACTTATACAACAAAAAATAATATTTAGAATTTATATGACTCCATTACGTTTGTATAGAAAAGAATCGTCAAAAACAGCATTTTGTTGGAGATGTAATAAGGATAATGCTTCTTTAAAACATATGTTTCTACAATGTCCTATGCTTACCAAGTTTTGGGAGAAAGTGGATTATACAAATATGTGCAACAAAAGCTAAAATTTTCAGAGGATAATATTCTTTTGAACTATATACCTAGTACGTGGAACTTGACAACCAGACAATGTAAATGGATTCTCTGTGCCCTTATTATGGCCAAACGACTGATATTGCAGCATTGGAAAGATAAATGCATGTCCCCATTTATTCAATGGATTAAAGACCTGATTACACATGACAGATAAATGTATTAGAATATATATATATATATATATATATATATATATATATATATATGTACACACACACACACACACACACACACACACTTGAATAATACAAGCATTAGGTAAGTATATATATATGATTATTCACTGTTATGATGTCATATTAACATGTTTTTTCTTTGTTGTATTTCACTTTTTTGTTAAACTACTTTTAAAAAATAAAAAAAAATTAAAACCTTGGCTTTCTTGAAATTTGATAGTCCAGCATTGTAACAAATTTAATATTTGTCCTGTTTATGATTTTGTGCTGCTTATTAACTGTGTATTTTAAGGGAAGTTAAAATATTATTATTAATATTTACATGAAAATTAAAAGTTGGCACAGGCATTGAGAACTGCTAGTGTATGCTATTATTGTTATTATTATTCATTCTGGCCCAATGCAAAAGGTGATGGCAGAATTTAAAAGGACTAAGGATACAAAATATCAAGTATGTTAACATGTTTATTACTTAAAAAATAAAAATATTATACATGGAAAGCTGGGATTCTATTGGGAAACGTGTGTGTGTGTATATATATATATATATATATATGTATGTACGTATGTATGTATGTATGTATGTATATATGAATAAGGCTTACAAATGCTATTAGAAATATTCCCATATCCAATTTGATTAATATTAATCAACAGATTGTGATTTACATTAGCAGAAATGACATGCAGCTTGTTTCTGAAGAGTTAGCTGGTTAAATGCTAAATGAACTGAGTTTTCAAATACTTTTAATATAAATTGTTTTGACTTTTTTATCTCTTTGTCTTTCCAGTAGATTTTTTTATTTTCAAATGTACTTTTTTACATTAAAACGTCAAGTTTAGAACAGAGTTGAAAATGATAGCTTCTACTGGCTGTCAGTAAGACAAATGTGAGCCAAATAAGTTGTGGCCCCATCACTGCACTTAGCATAAAGAGCTGGCAGAAACTAATAAGCATATTTAACTGAAGACACTCAGGAAGTTCTCTGTTTTGGGGAATTCCACACAAGTTCCTACACAAGGGTAGCCAGATCTCTTACACAGCCTCAGGCTATACAGACAAATATCTCTCAGCAGCAGGATGTGTAGGGTGGGACTTGCCATCCCCAGCTTAGCTTTCTGCTATTGCAAATGAAACCCACGTACTGTATTTCTAGATTCTAATCATACCTTTCCCTGGCTCTTCTCATAAAAATGAGGTATTCTGTCCAGTAATTTTCACTGCATCTGATTCAGACCAATTTCATTCTGATTAAGCACTGGTAATTAAAATAAGGAGCCACCCAAATTTCTTTTATCTAATGAATTCATGATTTTCTGCACTTTAGAAATGACTTCATGTTCTTTCCATAGAGCGCTAACTTGTACGTGCTTAACTTTAAATAAGTGAGAAATTTCATGTTTGAAGAAGCTGCTAAATTCCCATGTAGTCCTCTGGTCTTCTGTCCTTTCTTAGACTTTCAGCATTTACCTGAAGTGAAATCTTTGTTATTAAGGAACTGTTTCATTCATATATACATTGTGCACGACAAGTGCTTGAGGGATTATGGTTGAATTCTGTAATGAACACTTATTCCTTAACCAATTCAATTTTTAATTTTAAAATTAAACTTTAACCTTGATTTGAAATACATCCAGACCAGATTATGAGAGAGGCAATTTAATTATAGAATTTACACTAATGCAGCATTTTGTTTACTCAAAACTTTTTCCAGATTTCCTGTCACATCAGGACATTCTGAGGCCAGTATTTGCC
Source organism: Liasis olivaceus (assembly GCA_030867105.1). Classification (NCBI taxonomy): domain Eukaryota; kingdom Metazoa; phylum Chordata; class Lepidosauria; order Squamata; family Pythonidae; genus Liasis; species Liasis olivaceus. Next base: position 136,059,775 of record CM061350.1, on the reverse strand, counting down.
TTGTTACCTCTTAACAGTAGAAATGTTTTCTCCAGCATCATGTCCTACACTAGGCACACCCATAGCATTTGTCAGGAGTTGGCCTTTAACTTCTGCCTGAAACTTTTCTCATTCATCCTAGGGAGAGTAAGCCATTGAGGCTTTCAAAATGCATTACTTAAACGAAAATCAGCCGTATAGGCAATTGTCCAAAAAGATGTGAGGGAAAATCTTTGCCATTCCAAAATATTTATCAAGATTATTTGAACTAAAACCAACCAAACAACAGTCCCTCTTAAACCTTGCAGCTGCAGCAACAACCAAATGTTCATTTTGCACTTCATCATTACACGTTCCATGAATAAAAATAAATCACTGAATATATATATATATCACTTACCTATATGCACTTTTCAGTTAGAATAGAATGATGTGTGAACAAATCTATGTTCTATAGCTTGCAGATCAAAACTGTTGGATGTACCATCCCCATCTACCAAATTTCCTTCATGATGCAGAATGGAGGACGAGCCATCTGGTGTCCTATTTTCTACCTCTATTCTGCCATTATGCACATGAAAGTGTTAAAGCTGGAATAACCAAAGACTGGAATAATCCCTTTGGGACTGTCCATGCTAATTACCCACAGTATATTTTCCAGTGTCTCTAGAAGGTTTTATACCTTTTGATATAGATGTATAGATAATATAAATGCTTGCCTGTTGTTCATGCCTTTCTCCCTGCTTTTGCCTGCCTAGGGTCACTTTTCTATTGAGCGGCTCAATAAATAAATAAATAAATAAATAAATATCTCATTTTTGTGAGTTAACTTTTTTGGTGTTTGCTGATGTTTAAGAAATAAACATCAAGCTATATTTTTGCTAGCTCAATTGAGTGGCGTTTGTGCTTGCTCTGATCTGGGTATAGGGACTGACTGGGTATGTACTGGGTGTGAACTAAACTGGGAATTAACCACAGTAATTTTCCAATAAAAACATATAATAAGAACTATATCATAGATTTGATTTTTTGTTTGTTTAATATTTTGATTTGCCCAATAATTGAAGTTCTGTGGCCCGACTGTAAAGTTACTAATAAAATTTATTAATTCCCCCCCCCCAAAAAATTATAAAATGCAGCTAATAAGTAGCAAAGGAAATTTATTAAAATTCTTAGATATGGTTTAATGTGAAATTTCAGAATTATTTAGCAGATTAGAAAGGGAGTCACTTACTAATTTAGTACCAATATAAACATTTCATACTGATTATTGACAGAGGTAAAATAGGCTATTTGTAATAATATTTTGAATTCTAGAAGCATTTTGAAAAATGTGTGTTACTGCATCACTATTTCTGTAATAATAGAGAACTAAACTACAGTTCAATTACAGTCATCCAAGCAAATATTTCTGTACTTAACGGACTTGGCTTGTTTGGCTGATTGTCATGAGAAAATTGTTTCAATGGAGAGATGAGCTTCCTAACGCACAAACACATGCACATATGCATATGTCTGTGTTTGTGTATGGATTAAAATAACTTGGCCTTATATCATTAATTTCTAGTGGTTAAGTTTTGTTCAATGAAGGTGAAAGGTGTTGTTTCCAAGGAAACAAAATATATTAAAGTTCTCACGGCATATAATATTTTTGTAAGTATATTCCAAAGCTGTGCTCAAGTACGTTATTTGCATGAAGTATATTTAAATATAAATATTTTTTCTGAAATAATTTGTATTTTAAAATAACCGTTTAAAAATAATTAAGCGTATCTATAGCTGTTATTTATTTTATTGATATACAGAGAGAGAGAGAGAGAGAGAAATGTGTCCTTTCTCTCAGAATATTTTGACTCTCTTATGTTTGCCTCTGGGTGTATCTGGATGTGTGAGTCTAGCCATTCAATCACTTCTGACTCCCTGTGATCCAACAGACACTTCGCCAGAATTTCCTGACATTAATGGCTTCTTTGAGTAAGCTGGTGCTTCGGTTTTTTATAATGGTATCTGGCCACCTTGTTTTCTGTTGATCTCCTTTTTGATTGCCTTCGATTTTCCCAAGCATCATGATCACACTCTAGTCCGGTGACTCTTGCTTTCCCATCATGTGTATAAAATATTTAAGCTTCAGTTTACTGTTAGTGTTTCCAGTAAACAGCCTGATTTACTTCATCTAGTATTGTTCTTCTTGTGATCCAAGGTGGACCCATTTTTTCTTTGTTCAACCTTTTTGACAATTTGGGATTCACAGACTAATGCTACAACTGGAAACTAGACTATGAAAAAGAAAGGGTATTCTTGTTAAATATAGCAAGAAACCTGCTACAGATGCCTGTGTGAATGCAAAACAGGAAAGACCGAAACATAACAGGTGTGAGGTGATATCATGATGCAGAGCCTGTCCTGACGTACTTCTGTCCAATAGGTGACACAAGTATATAAGTATATGCATCATGGTGTCATGACATTTTATCTGTGGAGTCCTTGGTGCTCTCTGAGTTTGGTTATTTGCTTGCAGATGTTTCATTACCCAAGTAGGTAACGTCATCAGTGCTGTTGATGTTACTGATGGTGATCATGGTGATCAAGCTCTGAGTGCACCAAGGACTCCACAGTTCAACCCTGAGCTTCATATATTCTCTTCTATTGAGTCATTTTATCCCTTGGCCAGTCTCCCTTCCCCTTTGTCCAGCTATGTGTACTCAAAACTTTAGTGGGATTAGTCCCTCCATTCAAGAACTTTTGGAACCATTAATTAAGTGAAAGTAATATCAGGGACTCTTGGAGAAAAATTGCTTTAATTTTGTTATGTAGATTTGCTGCTTTGGAGAGAGCTTAGCCTAAAGGCTCACCCAGAGCTGATCTACGAAGATCACTTTTATGGGCAAATTATGATACCGATTTTTTAAATAATTTATAAAATCACTTGGCTTCTCATGTGACACTAAGTCATAAAGTGGTTTTTGTTTTGTTTTTAGCATAACAATGGGATCATGCGATGATATGAGCACTCTGCCTAATAATAATAATAATAATAATAATAATAATAATAATTCACTCATTTTAAAACATTTATTTAATTTTGAATTTCTGATGATAGGCAGCATGGATGCAACATCACCATCCTCTGATTTAATATGAAGTATGAGTGAAGAAAAATAAGGCAGGGATGTTATCTGTCTGGTTCAATCTAGTTCATAACAATTGGTGGTGGTCCCCCCACCCCCAGGATGATGTGCCTCCCTTCCTAGATCTCAGCAGAATTTGACTGACAATGTTCTTAGTAAGGAGAAGTAGCAGTTGCACAGCCCAACAGAAGGCATCTGGTGATGCAAGTCAGAAGCACCAAGGACTGAGCAGGAGGCAGGGTGCTACCCCCCAATGCCCAGAGAGCCAAGGAGAAGGAGGGCAGTCCCTGTACTATGGGAAGCTATCTCTGAGCATATTAATCCTGCTGGTCCTGCCTCCGACTATCTGGCTTGCTCTGGTTGTCTGATTTAAACAGGGTAGCAAACTACAGTTTGAAACTGTAGTTTATTTCTGGTTCACTGATTGCAACTGTATAATGTGTGAACACAGAGTTTGTTTTGTCAGAAGTCCCCAAAGATTCAAATTGTTCTTTTCTCCTTTGAAATGAAGCTCTTAAGTATAAAGAATCATGCAATATTAAAAAAAAAAAAAGTTCTGTATTAGTAACTTAGTATTGCGTAGGGTTTATGAGCAGTGAGGAAAAAAGAACACAGGTAGGGGATGACTGACCTCAAAGTATTGGCATCTTTTCTGAAAAATAGTATGGGAAGCAGTCACTGTTTTACAGTGGTTTATTCTGAAGTTAGATGTATGAAGGCTGGTAAAAGATAGTGATTAAATATTCATAAATGAGTTATCTAACAAAACCAAAATAACTCTGAAGTGGACAAAATGGTAATCCTGAGAGTAAACCTCATTTGCACAGCTAGGTGACTGACTGGGAGCACTTGGGTAGGAGGACACAGAGAAATGACAAGTCTATAGACTTGACTGGGAAGTTGATGGCAAACCATGTCGCTAAGAAAACTCCATTATTATGTCCAAGACATCATCAGAAGTTAAAGCTATACTTTTACTAAACCCCATTTAACTTAAAAAGGCTTATTTCAGGGGACTGGACTCACATTGTATAGCACGCTGTGTATACTATCATTAGATTTCTTCCAAATTAGAACCTTTGTAAATGAAAGAAAATCAAATGTCAGAACTTCTTGGGTAAATGTTAAAGTACAAGAAGATCTTCCAAAAAATGGCAACTGTCCATAACTGAGAAATGTCATTTCGTGTAGAAGGATAATGTATTTTAGATAGATGATAGATGATAGATAGATAGATAGATAGATAGATAGATAGATGATGTGCATGCACGTGCACGCACACACACACAATTGATTATATTGTAAGTTTATTCTCATTGTAAAATTTCTCTATATGAGATAGTCCTAGACTTCATATGTATACAAAAAGGAAATGAATAATGGACTTTCCTTTTATTTTTTTTCTAACAGAAAGCATGTAACAAAATATGATCCAGATGGAAATTTTTTTTAAATATTCAGTTATCATGTTTTAATATTTTGATGTTCTGTCTTCAGTTGTATGTAACATAGTTTGTCATATTTAACAGAAAGCATAAGATATGTAAAACTAACTGAAGTGACGTTAAATTTCATTTCTAATACACTTTTGAAAACTCTTAATATTTATTGTATATAATTATTTTATAGCTTTAGTAAGGCTTTCTCCAAATCTGCCTTCTTTCAATACATTTAATACTCTTTTTTTATTATTTCATACAAATTATATACATTTTTGTTGTTCAGACTTGTTAGTATCTGATATTTCATGCTGGTATAGTGCTAAAGATTTCTGTTTCCTGTTTTATCTTTTTTTTTTCCTGGAAAGATGAAAAAGATTGTTCTGTCAAATCTGTAAACACTCACTTTGCAGTATTCTAACCCAAAGACTTGCCACATTAGGATGTATTTTCAGGAATTAGAAATTATTACAATACAATAGCTAGGATGAAATATATAGTTGATGCTCACCAACTTAAGCTTGCCAAGTGGATTTAAACTCTTTTCTTTTGAATAGTGTTATTTTCAAGCACTGCTTTTAAAACTCCTTTGTTTCAAAACAGCCTTCCTTAGTAGTCTTCAAGGACAAAGTGAGGGGATATGTTGTTTGAAAAACAAAAATCTAGAGCAGCTTTTGACACATGGAAATAGTTAAACTTTTTTTTTTTGGATCTAGGATATTTCTTAACTGCTTTAGGCATGTCATGATGAAAGATGCTTGTAAAAACACATTTAAATATTTAAATATAAGCACTGAAGGCTTGTAATGCTCATATAATGCTATGAGTGTTACAAATTTATATCACCACCTTCTCCATCCGTGGTCCAAGATTAAGAAATTTATCTTGGATAGGGCAAGGCTGCGTAATTATTTTTATAGATCTGTATATATATTGCACAAATATAAATGTACTGTATATACTGTATGTGCACTAAAACCAGCCCACAGGAGGAGAAGTGATTGCTCATCATTTTCCCAGAACAGAAGAATGGGAAAGCACAGCACCAGGAGAATTGTCCTGTGGGACGATACGGTATACTCCAGTCTAAATACCTTGTGAGTTCTCACCACAGTCCACACAGGACTTTTTAAAACCAGTGGAGACTTAAGCTACCATAAGGATAGGACAGGAGCAGCTTAAATGGGAAGTGCAGATACATTGTTAGAATATGATAAATATAGTTGTTGAAATGATATGGCACAGCAGAAGATTTTATCAGAGGAGATGCCTACCAGATATGCCCTGCTTCCAAAGCTTTCCTTTTCAATTGCCAGCACGGTGGTAGCCATTCAGTTTTGCTGTGATCATGATTACAGTGCCAGTAAATTGGTGCCAGTGGCATTTCATCAAAGCAAAAATGGAAAAGCAGTAAAAAGAATTCAATGTTTATGCCCTGTGTGCCAACAGAGAAGTCACATTCTAAGACGTTATAATGATCTGCTCAGTATATAAATATGCTCAGTTCATTGCGCTTTGGTATATTATGAATCAAACAACATTTCTGTCAAAGGCTCTTTGGTTCACAATATAAAATAAGATTTAGCATAAGTATGACTATGTAGATTATTCAACCTTTCTTTCCTACCTTGTCAACGAAACTCTTAGTTATTGCTGTGAATAGTATGACCAAACACTATTCAACCAAATTATGTGTATTTCCTTTATTGGTGTATTTCCTCTATTTATTTATTTATTGATAAACATTTTAGCTATCAGTATCCCCATTTTACTTTTTTTTTTTTTTTACTTTTTTTTCCTTCAAAGGTAAGTTGCTTTTGGTCATGACTAAGTTCTTTGACTTTGGTTGCTAGGTATCATTTTCAGAATCAATACAGAATACGCATGCAACTCCATGAGGAGCATGAACACTCATTACAAGCCAGGAGAAAAATCTTACATATCCTGGAATCCTTTCAGAGGATTCAAAAATACTATATCTGACTCAGAATGAAGCCAATTAATTTTGCCAGCCCACCTGCAAGAAGAATTTAACAGCTAATGGTGTTCAATGGTTGAATTGCTATGCATATGTACATGCAGATATATGAAATTAAATAATTGTTATTTAAATTGTATTACTGGAAATTTGGACAGATACTTTTTGTCCTTTCACAGAGCTACAAGAGTCGAGGGGTACTATCTTCATAAGTGCTGTGATTTCTATAACTCTTAAAAGATACAGCTGCTCACTTAATTTGCATTATAAATGCAGATAGTTTTGTTGATTTCTGTAAATTATATTACTAAGTATGCTACTTTTTAGCTCACAAGATTCTTTTATATGCCTCTCTGTTTGAAAAAGTGAGCATCCAGAATAGCTCAATGGAAGAGAAGCCAAACAATAACCAGTTGAAAACGCTTTCCAACATAATCATTGCATTTTTTAAAGGCTGACTCTTCTGTTTCTCAGGTTATGTTAAGCCAACCATATATCTGTAAATCATATGAATCAGGACATTTTTTTTTTAATTGGAAGCTTGTTTTGATTATTCCCACCTAAATGGCTTAATCAAATGACTGGGTGTATCATCAGAGTCTGCAATATTTTATTTCTCTGACAGAATATGCATGGTACAATTAACACCAGGAGAGAATAGTAGGTTAGTTTCATAATCATAATACATGTAGGTTCCTTTTTGTCTGTGATTCTTAGCATCTGTTTCCAGTGTTTGTTTCCATAATGAAGCTGCTAGCAATGTCCATAAATGTGTCTTGCCTTCCTAAAGGAAGTTAAAAACAAAGTATATTGCATGTAGCTAATTCCTTTCTCATGTATAGTTTTCATTCTAATTCCTAAAAAGTTTCTGCGTAGAAAATTTACAGATGCTAATTTGTAGAATATCAGGAACCAACCAATACATTATTTCACTTTTAGTTGCCAAGTAATAAAAGGTGTGCATGTGTGTGTACGTGTGAATGACAGAGAGAATGAGGGACGGAGGGAGGGACGGAGAGAGAGATGGAATGTACAGTTAAAGTTTCCAAACTAAAAACAAATAAAAAATAAATTATTGATTTCCAAGATGAAATGGTTCTATTGATAGATGGCTCTTATGTGTCATTTTCACATGTATGTAGCTGCATGTCACATATTTAAATTCACTAGTTTTAAAGATCAAAGAAAACAAAACAATGAATGGAAATGTTATTAAAAGAGAACTTTAAGAGAATGGTGTATATAAAAATGGAAAGGATATGTGGCAGGCATTAATAAACAAAAATCATTACTACAATTTTCTGCATGCTTTCTATAGTATGAACATTAATTATATAATCAAAATGCTATATAGATAAAGAAGTTAATTGTTAGCATTAAAGCAAAAAAATAAATAAATACAAATCTGTGGTTCTGTCTAAAAAACTGTCCATAGAAAAAGACGGTGTTTCTAGGAGTATTTTCTCTTCAATCACTGTAAAGTATTTTAATCCATTAAATATTTGTTGTTATGTAGCAATATTTCCTTTTCAAATGAGGTTGGGCTGTACTGAAAAGTAAACAAAGAACTAAGAAACCAAAAAAAAAAAAAAAAAAAATGGAAGAAGGCAATGGCAAACTGTATCATGTCAAGAAAATGACGTGAATATGTCTATAAATCATTAGGAGATGACCTGAAAGTGTTTACTTTTTTGGAACTTCTGTTTTAAAAATTACAATAAAAAATAGAAAAGCTTATCTTCCTTTTGATGCATGTCACTTGAATTCACAGACATTGTTGACCAACACTGGATTCAGAAGTTAAGTCAAGTCTATGACAATGACATTTTTCCTACGGTGGCATGTGACTTGTTGAAATGTTGCTGGCAGCTTACGGCTAGTTGTACAGCTGATAGCTGGGGTTCTTTCAGTAGCATTTGGGCTGTTAATCTACTGCTAGTCTGCCTATGTTGTTTTGTATGGCAGTAGCATATCATTCTACTTTTGAATCTAATGAAGCAAACATGTTTTATAATCAAGGGCTTCTTATAAATATATAGTTCCTTAAAATTGTCCTCATCTTCTGTTATGAAATCAGTTAAGAACTGAGCTCATACGATTCCTATACTGAAAGTACCTATTTGTATGGATGGAGCTACCTTGCTGTTTTGGTTTTACATGTACCCTTTTCTTCACAATTAACAAAATGGTGAATGGTGAACGAACCCTTCCATGTGTGATTCCTATGAAGGGAATCCACTCATTGAAATGCATATCTTCTTTCACAACGTTCCTCCCAATATCTATCTATCAGGTCTCAACGTTTGAATATCTTAAACACAACCTGATTCCACAGGAATCAAAGTTATTTGCCAGTATTTTTTTCCCCCATGTTTGTAGTTGCGTGAAGAAATTAAGCGTGGTATGCAATAAACTGCTTATATTTTACGGGAGCAGCCCTCCACAGACAGTTGGTAAAAGCCAGCTTGTTTTGGCTAGCACCAGTTTGAGCAGGATGATCACACAAGCTTTTTCATGCTTCCAGTGTTATGAAATTGGGCATATGCATAGCTAATCCTATACACTGGGAATAGTTACTGAAATTCTTTTAAATATTTTTATTTTAACTTAAAGTGCTGGTGCTGAAATTATCATATTTCTTTTTAATTCTCTGGCAATGGCTACTAATAAGGAAAACATAATTTAAACTCTCTGCAGCTTTAGCAGCATTATCCACTAAAAAAAATTGGGACTCTGTGTTAGGTTTGTGGCTAGCAAGCTCACAGTATAGAATCAAAATGTGAGGTATTACAGATGCAAGAATAATACAAAGTAAAGAAAGAGGATTGTAAGTAATATGAGGCTTCAGTAACATATCCAGTGGATATTACATACTTTGAATTGCACCATGGCTTCACTTTGAAGCTGATGCTGGATTCTGAATAAACTTCCTGCTTATAGTTCTAATTTTATATTTCATTATCATTGGGAAGAAATTATATAAATGCAAACAGGAAATCTCAGTCAAGATTATTCTGTGGAGGAAATAAACTCTTGAAGAAATCTGAGCAGCTCTGAATAACATTTTGCTTCTTGCAATAAGAATTGGAAATATTGAAGACATGGAGGCTGTCTGTAACAGTAAAGTAGGAAAGAAGAATCTGTCTTGCAGAAAATAAAACACACACACACACACACACACACAATATTTTATCACTGAGACTCCAGCTAGTACATAACTGTGTTTTAGCTTTTCATGAACAAACAGCATATTTTATTGCAGTAAAGATAATGTTTCTTAGGTTTTCAAAGTTTGCTATTACTCCTCTGTTATATCACAAACATATAGCTCCTCACTTCACCCAATCTTACTGATTTCAAGAACATCTGTCCATTCAATCTACATTAAGGTTTTTTTTTTCCCCACATTTACATTTGTTTACATTTATAGGAGGAATTCTCAAACTTTATGGTGCCTGGAACTCCTAAATTAATCAATTTGTGTGATTACTCCCTTCTTTGAATAATATTTACAGATATGCTAGATACCACACCAGAAATCACTAGCTGGCACAATTACTAGTAATTAAAAATGATCCCTCCCAGAAAGAGAGAGAGAGAGAAAGAGATCCTATGCAATGTCCCCCTTCTATTCCTTGTTAACCTTGAGTTGGCAACTCTAGCTGAACCCAGTCTAGGAGCAAGTGACACAGGCACAGAGACTATCTTCCTTCACCTCTCTAAACCAAAATGAAATTCAAACCCAGCACTGAAATTCTTCCACTCCCAGATTTCTGGAGCTCCAGTAGTTCAAATGACAAGATCTAGTGGTGTAGGGCAGTGGTGTAGCAATAAAATCAGCTTGACTGTCCATCGTGAATGATAAAATGAGACCAATGTTACACCCATTTACACAGATACAAAAATGTGTAACATTTTCATCGGTGCCACGTTTTGTTAGAAGCATGCAAACAATATTAAATCATTGGCTTCATCTTGCTAAGTTACCTGGGAATGGTTTGGGCCTGTTGATATGAGGAAGTAGACAGGGTCCTCTGTGACAGCAGCTCTGCCATATGTGGACCAGATATTTGCTCTACTTGGTTTGTGAAAGCTGCCAGGGAGATATCAGGAGGCTGAGTAAGGGCACTAGATAATTCTTGGCAGGGGACTATTGGGTCACTCAATTTAGCTATTTTAAGCAACCATTAGACTGTTTCCAACCTTTCCTTTCTGGGAAGCGATGAGTCTGCAGTTATAGAGACCCCTGGACATAGCAGATTATCTAGAGTTTTTTCAGGCCAGCGAGGCCACACTGATAACTTTTGGGAATGACCTGCGATGGGATTGGGATGGATGGGTGCAACCTTCCTAGTCCTGCTAGACCTTATAGCTGCCATCAATAAAATCAGTCATGATATCTTCCTGCACTCTTTGTGAAATATCTATGGGACCATGGGCCATTGTTAGTAAGCAATTCTGTGGCCGCCCCCCTACTTTGGAACAGCATACTCTGTACAATTTTTTACAGCATACCTTCATATCTTCATGTGAGATGGGCAGCCATATAAATCTGACAAAATAAATAAATAAGTACATACCCCCAGAGATAAGGGCAGAACCATCTCTGCTATTGTTCCAGGAAGCAGTTAAGTTTTGGCTGTCCCAGAGCGCCTTTGGGGATGGTATTAGTAACTAAACTGTCCTGAAGAACTAGTGCTGGAATTTATTGAGAATTATGGTGAGTCCAGTTGTGCTGATGGTTCTTTTGGTTTCTTTTGCTGCTTTTTGTGGCTTTTGATATTTCTGGTTCTAAGTTGTATTAATTCGTTTTCTGATTGGAGTGGCATATAAGCTGTAGTATAATAAATTTATAAATAAGCAAGATGAATGTAAATGCTAATAAAATATTAATAATTAATGATGATACAATGGAGATGATAGGAGAAAGAACAAAATGTAGCTTAATCTACTCATTCTTTCTAAGGTAAATAAATATTCTTCCTGCAAACTTAGACAGGGTGGACATCTTCCCTTATACCCTAATCACTTCCATCCACCCCCAATGATCCCTATACAGAGTCCATTTACAAGCTTTGTAGGGGAAAAAAACAATCCTATGTTTCTTCTTAAATGGCCCTAAAGACCTTTCTGTCTTGGGTTTTCTGGATATCCTTCTCCTCTTTTTCCTTCTTTCTGGACATCTGTTGGAATGAGTGGTACAGAAATTTACTGTAACAACCCAGCAACTTCCCCATCAATTTTCATGGGTGATATTGCCAAGGTTATTTTTATAGGCTATTTCTATCACCACTGAGGAAGAAGGAAGAAGGAGCCTCAGGTAATGGAATGTTCTGGTACCATCCTCAGAGGTACAGACAGAAATGGTGGCCCCATCCAAGAGCTAAACAAAGACAAATAATGTTTGTATCCTGGCTCTGGCAGCCCCCCCCCCCCCACTGCTCATGATTTCTCAGTGCATTGCAACCACAGTTTGAGAATCATGACTTTTAATATCTGTAGTGAGAAATTGGTACTAGATTTTCATCAAAGCATGGTATAATAGCATGAATTTATTGATAAGATGAGAATTAAACTACTCTCCATATTTGATATAATAAGCCATAATGGGATTGATCGATCAATTGATTGATTAAGTACCATGAAGTCACCAAGAGAAAGGTGATTCACTTGATAGACCTGAATTATTAGGCCTTTTTTAGTATTTCACTCAGAGGAAGACTTTTCCAGAGGGCTTATGACAAACTAAATAAAATATTTTGGTATTTTATGACAATATATAAGCCAGTTGTTTTTGTGACTATTAATGCCATATGCCATACTGGTGCTGGCTCTGCTGCTATACCACACCATGCCACACTGTGCTATGCCCCAATTATGCTAAATAAATGATAAATACTATTAGCAGAATTTGTTAAGGTAGCATTTTAAACAAATTCAATAGAGGCAGGCCTACTGTATTCAACCAATTGTCAATGGAGTATTATTTCAGCAGTGGCAACAGGACAGCATTCTTCACCACATCTAAGGGCAGCAGACTAATTTGAGTAGTACAAGGAAGTCTCAATAGAAGAGAATATCTGTAGTTCAGGGTTGAACTGTGGAGTACTTGATGCTCTCTGAGCTTGGTTGTTTGCAGACATTTCATTATCCAACTAGGTAACATCATCTGTGCTAGTGAGTGTGGTTTGTTTCTCAGAGGAAATGGTAGGGACATCACCCCACTCCCCTAGCATTTTCTTTCTCATTATGACTAATGCTAGGATCACCAGTTCATAGTGGATAAGACTATTATTCCTATATATTCACACTGTACATTTCCTAAATGATTGTAAACAAGCTTGACTGATTATTATCTCTATAATAACTTAATAATGATTATCATTAACATCAGGTAAAGGGTAATTTGTGCCCTATACATCTGGGAGATTGTTTTAATTTTATGTGTAGCATCATAATAGTTAATTGAGAATCCTAAATGGATAATCTCCAAACACCAGACTCTGAGACTGTGAAATATGATTATATGTTTTAAGCATCATTGTTTTCTGCCTGAATTGTCTGTAATTCTGATATCATTTCAACTTACTCTGACTTATCTTTGAAGAGAAAGTAAATTTTATAAAGCTGCCTTTTTTCAACAAAGTAGATTAAGACCTAGAATTCATTAAAATAATTTAGCTTTTGTAGATTTGTTCCATAATACATGCAGAGAGAGAGAGACAGAGAGAGAGATGAAGAAAGGTATTTTTATTGTAGTTTTCCTGTGCATCAAATAAAGAATAGGGACGTAAATAAATCGAGGTTAATACAAAAAGCAAACCTTGAATCTGAGATTAAATTACACATAGGGTGAATTCTGTCCAGAGTTAGACTTGTAATGGGTTTTTAAAAATCAATTTAATTTTCCTCAAAACAATGAACTATTTTGGCTAATTCTTCTATTCATCCCATTTGGCTCATAACTGGCATATCATTCATACACACACAGAATCTGATCCTTTGTTCAGGATCTGTTGCATCTCAGGACACTTAAATTAGATCTCTGTATTACACTAAAGGATTGTCTTTCCTACATCTCATAAATTAAATTCAATCATTAATACTGGAGGTAAGTATTATTTTTTGAATTCAGATTTATGACCATATTTTAGAGCCAGCAGATTATTAATTCTTTAAGACATCACTAAAGAAGGCTTCAGTTGTTCTCCCCCTCTTACTTTCTATTTAGGAAAGAGAAAGCAGGAAACTGAATCTCAGCAGAAAATGAAAATATTTTCATAAACTCAGAATTTGTTTTAAATAAAGGCAAAGAATGCATTATTTAATTATTTATTTTAATTATGAAAATTCATAGAACAAATCAATTCAGAGTTCTAATTTGAAGCACAAAATGTCCAGGCTCAAATTAGCATATTTTGAGTACATATGTGAAGATCTAGCTCTCTTGAGAAGTCTTCATGCTGGGAAAGATGGAAGGAAAGAGAAGAAGAAGACAGCCAGCAGCAGGGTGGATGGACTTAATTACAGCAGTGAAGGCTGCATCGTAGGAAGACCTGAAGGGCCAGTTTAGGGACAGATAATCCTGGAGATCTATCTATGTGGTCACTAAGTGTCAACACTAACTCTATGGGTCACCCATAGAGCTTATTGGGAAAGACAGGAGGAATGATTTCACTTTAGGTAGCTGCAAGCTGAGTATGTTTGCAAGTCATTTTCCTCACAAAATCATTTGTATTCATTTAAACAGGAACAAGTGGGACAACTGGGGTCAACATCTTGTGAAGTTATTTGGGATTCTTTTGATCATGTAGACATTGAAAACATGTACAAGATTCTTAGTGGCAAGACTCCTGTCCCATCGAGATCCTTAGAGCAGCTACAACAGAATGTGTGCAGTTGGATTTTGGAAGTAGTAAATATCTCCTTGAGGGATGGGGTTGTACCTTGAAGGATACAGTGATACACCAACTATGAGAATGCTGGGTGAGATCAATTGTCCATTTCAGATGAAGTGTCATCAGTACTTGAGGAAACCCAGTTCTGTATGTCCACCCTGACTGGACAGGAGATGAAGTGGGTGCTCTTCCCCAATGATGCCAGTAAGATGAAATGAAACAAACTGATGTTGAATCCTAGCAAGATGAAGTTACTGCTTGTCAAGAAGCCAAAGATAGCACCTTCATTGGCTCTGGATGGGGCTTCTGAAGGAGCAAGTTCATGATTTAGGGCTTCTCCTGGATTTGTGGCTTCTGGTTGATCAGCATGTGGAGTCCATGGTGAGGCAACTCTTTGCTCAGCTTTAGCTGGTATACCATTTGCCACTCTTTTTGGAACAGGCAGCTCTGGTACCAGTCACTTATGCCCTCATTATCCCAAAATCGGAAGAAACGTTGGTTAGGATTGCCTTTGAATACTGGAAACTTCAGCTGTTGCAGAATGTAGCGGCCCACATACTGGCAGGTCAGACCCATTTCAGTAATGTTATATCTACAGGTGAAACTCGAAAAATTAGAATATCGTGCAAATGTTCATTTAAGTCAGTATGGCAACTCAAAAGGTGAAACCAATATATGAGATAGACGCATTACATGCAAAGCGAGATATGTCAAGCCTTACTTTGGTATAATTGTGATGATTATGGCGTACAGCTTATGAAAACCCCAAATTCACAATCTCAGAAAATTAGAATATTACATGACATCAATAACACAAGGATTGGAAATAAAACAATATCGGACCTCTGCAAAGTAGAAGCATGCATATGTACTCAGTACTTGGTTTGGGCCCCTTTTGCAGCAATGACTGCCGCAATGCGGCGTGGCATGGATGCTATCAGCCTGTGGCACTGCTGAGGTGTTATGGAAGACCAGGATGCTTCAATAGCGGCCTTCAGCTCCGCTGCATTGTTCGGTCTCATGTCCCTCATCTTTCTCTTGGCAATGCCCCATAGATTCTCTATGGGGTTCAGTCAGGCGAGTTTGCTGGCCAATCAAGCACAGTAATCCCATGGTCATTGAAGCAGGTTTTGGTACTTTTGGCAGTGTGGGCAGGTGCCAAGTCCTGCTGGAAAATGAAGTCAGCATCCCCAGAAAGCTTGTCTGCGGAAGGAAGCATGAAGTGCTCCAAAATCTCCTGGTAGATGGCTGCGTTGACCCTGGACTTAATGAAGCACAGTGGACCAACACCGGCAGATGACATGGCTCCCCAAATCAACACAGACTGGGGAAACTTCACACTGGACTTCAAGCATCGTGCATTGTGTGCCTCTCCATTTGTCCTCCAGACTCTGGGTCCTTGGTTCCCAAATGAGATGCAAAAGTTGCTCTCATCAGAAAAGAGGACTTTGGACCACTGGGCAACAGACCAGTTCTTTTTTTCTGTAGCCCAGGTAAGACGCTTCTGACGTTGTTTGTTGTTCAGGAGCGGCTTGACAAGAGGAATACGACATTTGAAGCCCATGTCCAGGATCCGTCTGTGTGTGGTGGCTCTTGATGCACTAACTCCAGCCTCAGTCCACTCCTTGTGAAAGTCCCCAACACTTTGGAATGGCCTTTTCCTGACAATCCTCTCCAGGCTGCGGTCATCCCTGCTGCTTGTGCACCTTTTTCTACCACACCTTTCCCTTCCACATAACCTTCTATTGATGTGCTTTGATACAGCACTTTGGGAACATCCAACGTCTTTGGCAATTACCTTTTGGGGCTTTCCCTCCTTATGGAGGGTGTCAATGATGGTTTTCTGCACAACTGTCAGGTCAGCAGTCTTTCCCATGCTTGTGATTCCTACTGAACCAGCCTGAGAGACCATTGAAAGGCTCAGGAACCCTTTGCAGGTGTTATGGATTCATTAGCTGATTAGAGTGGGACACTTTGAGCCTAGAATATTGAACCTTTTCACACTATTCTAATTTTCTGAGATTGTGAATTTGAGGTTTTTATAAGCTGTACACCATAATCATCACAATTATACCAAAGTAAGGCTTGACATATCTCGCTTTGCATGTAATGCATCTATCTCATATATTGGTTTCACCTTTTGAGTTGCCATACTGACATAAATGAACATTTGCACAATATTCTAATTTTTCGAGTTTCACCTGTATATTGTGAGAGCTGCACTGGTAGCTCTTACATTTCTGAGTACAGTTCAAAGGCTGATTTGGCTTGGGTCTGTGTTACCAAATACCTGAGACTATCTTCTCCAAAGCAGGCCTTTTTGCCTTGTCCAGTCAGCCCAGGAAGCAAGGTAACATAGGTGAGGGCTCAGAAATGTTTGTCTGCAGTAGTCTTTTTATTCTTGAACACTTAACCTCTAAGGTCCAAATGACCCCAACACTTTTATAACTTAGGAAGGTGGGAAAATACTGTTTTATCTGGTTTTAAGGTATGTAAGGGAAAAAAATGCTTTTTTTTTAGTGAAGCTTGTTTTAGATTGTGTTATAGTATTTTTATGGAATTTGCGATATATTATTCAAGCTGCCCAGAATCTGTGGACTGGGCAAAATGGAAATGAAATAAATATGTAAATCAAATACACTTGGACATGGCCAACTTCCTAGCATCTGCCTCCTCTTCAATGAAGTTAATCCTGTAACTATGTCACTATTGTTATTTCTCCTCAAATGGGTAAGAAAGTTCTGGCTCCAAAGACTTGAAGATCCTTTCAGTATTTATTTATTTAAAAGACTTATATGGCCACCCATCTTGTAATACACAACTCTGGGCAATCCACAATAGTAATGAAACCAAAGATAAGGAAAAGCAAGAGAACCGTGAGCTGGTGCAGCTCATGCAGCAGTGGCGTTATATGGGCGATGCCCACTGCTGGACCAGCTGCAGCTCCCAAATGCTCGTCAAAGGCAGCCCTGTGCAAAGCATATTGCAGTAGCCCAATTGGGAGGTGACAAAGGCATGATATCCAGATGTCTCTGACCTTACCTGCCCTTCATAAGGTGCTGAAGACCTGGCTCTTTCCCCAGGCATTCAGTCAGGAGATTAGGTAAGCCTGTTCTAAGTGTTTAATTGGTCTAAATGGATGCATCAGCTACCTCAGGTGGGATATGTTTTAATAGTTGCTCCATTATTTGGTTGACATTTTTATCTTGGTGTTAATTGCCCAGAGTCACATGGTGAGTAGGCCGCCATATAAAATGAATGAACGAATGAATAAATAAATAAATAAATAAATGCAATCTTTTATGGGAAAGTATGTTTAGAAATATACCCATATTAAATGAGTTTGGGCAAGTAGTGGGTTTTTTTGTTTTTGTTTTACTGGTATAACAAATATGGAAGCTGTTTACCAAACAAATGGCAAATACTTATGACTCATAAAGATTACTTGCATATCTTTGTATCCTGCTGATCATTCAGAAGAAATTCCAATTAATTTCTTTATTGAGCGCTCAGTTTAATGAGTAAACAAGGGGACTCGGTTTGGCTGTGTTTGTGCTTTAATGACTCTGAACTGCATAGCAATTTATCTGACTGTGGCAAAACTGAGAATACACCAGATCATTGTATTGTCTTGAAGCAAAAAAGAGCAGCAGTGACCTTCAGATGTTTTTCCCTATGGCTGTCAGGGGTTCATATGCAATTACTCATTGTGAACTGTGGAGAAAGCTTTTAACTGCAAACTCAAGAGAGCATAAGCCATATGCAGTAGAAGAAACATGGGTTTGAAACTGAATAATTGCTTGAGGAGAAAATCCAAATGATTATGTATAAGTATGCATGCATATGACATGGCTTAAAGTTTTCCCAAGCATGAATGTTGATGTCTCAGATCCTTGAAAGCAGCTGATTCTGATTCATACATGGCTTTTTAGTTTTCTGGTTTAAGATGATGTGTGACCCTATGGCATTATGGTTCAGCACTTTGTGTGAATCAGGCCCTATGGCTTGTTAATTTTTTTTTTTAAATCCTGGTTTAGTGTAATATATGAACTAATCTGTACTGCTCCAGTTATACTTTCTGATTTATGGAAGAAAACTGCTATAGGTAAAGACTTAATTATTAGGAAAAAACATGTGGAAGAAGATGGTCCTTCAGATAGCTCAAACAATTTGTGTAAAATTCAAATATTTCTGTAGTAATGGAAGTAGTGCTATAGTAATGTGATTCTTGCACTGGGCAGGAGTAAGACTGAATTATCTCCAAGATCCCTTCTAACCTTACCTTCTGGGTTTCTGTTTTATGGATTTAGGTTTTGCAGATCACAATCACCCCTTTGACTAGTGTAAGAAAACAAACAGAAAACCAGTGAAGGTCTCCCAAATTTAGAATTGTTCACAAAATGTTTGGATTTCCTATTTTGCACTGTAGTTTAGAAACACTTTTCAAGGACCACCCTACGTTCAGAAATCCAAATGAGGTATAATTAATGAATATGACCAATGATTATCTCATAAGAAAGAACTTCGCTGGAATGCCAGGCAAAAGGGTCTTGACCATCTCTGCCAGTTGACTTTCTGGAGGCAACATTGGATTCAGGGAAGTAGAACAAGTCTCACTGGCAATTACAAAAACTGGACATCAACCTAGTCCTCCTTGAAGAAAGATCTTCCAGCAAAACAATCACAACATGTCTCCAGGAAACCCAAGGGAAGAGACACTTACAGAATTTCATTTGTGCATTCTCAGATATGTACAAAGATGTCGAGTTATACCCTTGATTGTTCTGTTGTGACTGCTTTTAAACATCACTAACACTTGTTTTTCTAAGATAAATATGAATAACTATTTTTCTCCCCAAGGCAAAAAAAAATATTTTGGATGTGTGTGTATATATTTAAAATGAAAAGTAGGTAAAAGGGGGAGGTAGGGCAGCTAAGGGGGAAAAGTTAAGCAGACTTTTCCTTATTGTTCCTTCCTTTAGATTCATAGGTTTGGAAGTGTTTACAAATAGAGAATGCATATGGCTATCATCCATAGTTCATTTGCTGGAAGCTACAATTGGAATTGGAATTGAATGTCCATACTTCACATAACTATCCTGTCTTATCAGTGTGCGTTTGCATGTATGTTCATAGGTGTTTTATATCTATCATCTATCGTCCGTCTGTCTGTCCGTATGTCTGTCTATCTATCTATCTATCTCAAGACATGCAATTACAAACTTTTTTTAAAAAGTTTTTGTTTCAGAATTTCTACAGGAGGATTGCAAGTGAGTTTATTTAATTAGATTGATCATATGGTTACTAATCCGGCTGCAGTTCCCCTCAATTTCACCTCAGAATGCCTGATGTGTAGTCATTTTCACAATTTAACTTTTTCTTATTCAGTAGCCTACAACTTTTTAAAGTCAGTAAAGTTTTCATTTCATAAGTTGTAGCCCAATATCAATTAAAGTTCCTTCCTTCCTTCCTTCCTTCCTTCCTTCCTTCCTTCCTTCCTTCCTTCCTTCCTTCCTTCCCTCCCTCCCTCCCTCCCTCCCTCCCTCCCTCCCTCCCTCCCTTCTTTCCACCTTCAAGTCAGTCTTGACTCCTGGCAACTGTCTGGACAAGACAATGCAGTTTTCTTGGCAACATTTTCAGAAGTGAGTTGCCATTACCTGTTTCCTAGGGCTGAGAGAGAGTCACTGGCTTTGTGCTTAAGGCAGGACTAGAACTCACAGTCTTCTGGTTTCTAGCCTGGAATCTTATCCACTACACCAAGCTGGCTCTCACTAATCTAATACAGAGGCAAAATTTCCTTTCCTTTCTTCCTCTTCTCCTTCTTCTTCCTTGGAAACTAAAAATGCATGTAGCCTCAGTGAGAAGAATCTCTGAAGCACCATCCAACTTCTCATAGAGACGTCCCCTGCTTCAATCACGCATTTTCCTAACCAGAGATGCAAAAGTGTTTTACTGTTATTCCCTGCTTTGTTCCTTCATGTCTTTCCTTCCTGTAATGAGAAGAAATAAACAAGGAAGTATGACAACTGGATGATAAAGTCATCTGATGCCACTGCACCATAGTGTGAATCAGAGGCTATGACTGCATATTAAAACCTTTTCCTGGAATAATCCTTGGTCATGAATAGGAAAAGGTGAGAAAAGAAGAGGCACAGGAATTGTATGTTGGCTGCTTGTTGAATTCCCTGTCCTTAGACTGAATTTTCTTTCACCTTATATGGCCTTAAAATAAGCAGCTGCATCCATTAGATGCCATGGTGATGAACACTCTTCCATGTGGAAGGAACTGTTCTCGGAAGATTGTTCTTTTGGGATAGCTTTCCTTAATAGTCCATCTGAAGAAGGAGCAAGTCTCTCCCTCATTTTATGCAGGCATGTAGTTTAATAAGAGACACAAATCCTTACTCCTATATTTTATACTATCTTATATATTGTTTTCTAATGACTTCCCTAAATCAATAGAAAAGTCAAGTTTAGTATATAATACAGGGCAGGATTCCACTGGAAAGAATTCTGTGATAGGCCAGAGAATATTGTAAAATCAATATAGCTGAAATAAGCTGAAAAGAAACAAATAAGAGTTCTTGAGTAGGATCAATTTGCTTTCTACATACAGATTTAGTGCTATTTTTAGAGCTCAGGAGAGACTAGAATGTTTTGTAGAAACGTATGTGTCAATTATATATGATTATAATTGGTCCATAATTTATTTATGTATGAGTATGTGTGCACGAGAGAGAGAATTTGTATCTAAGATCTTTTTTAAAAAAGGTATGTTTTCATGCACCATGCTGCTTCTTTACTGGGGTTTTAAGCTAATGCCACAAAAGAACAAAGGTATATGTTATGGAAAGGGAAACAAATGAAAGCCATCTCTTTTGTTTTCTCTATAAAACAACCCCTGCCCTCTTAAAAAAAAAATGTTAGAGATCGGTAATAAGCTTTCTCAGTGAATGTCAGTGCAGCTTTATTAAAGCTACTTTTTATTTTGTTATTAATCATCACAATGGGCAACAGAATTTCTGAGATTCTCTGACCTGTTCTAATTGCAGCCATTTCCAGATTCTGAATGCAGAAACACTGTCGCTTTGGTGCTGTTCCAGGAGTGTCTGGTTGATAATATCTGTCTTGGGTGTCACCATGAGAGAAAAGAATAAAGCCTCTGTAGATTCAGTGCACTGCAGCTGTCTAGCTTAGCTCTAATTTCTCTGGCCCATTGACGTCATTAGGTGGTTTCAAACCAATCCAAGAAGCCCAGTAAACTTGCTCATAAATGAAATGAAGGAATAAAAATGCCCTGATTGTATAATCCACTGCTCAGGAACATCTAAGGATTTTGTTTTCTCATTCCAGTGTTCTAATTCCTATAGTAATTATTTTCGCTTTTAAAATCAGAACATATTAGAGCTATAGCTAGAAAAAGAGAAAATGCATTTTTTAAAAACCCAGTGTAGAAATCAACTATAAGGGGATGTGAAATAGCAAAGGAAACTTTGCACATCAGTCTAAAATAACTTGAGAAAAATGCATCAATTATAAGATTAAAAATAATAGAATGTCAGCTTTGTGTTTCAAAAACCACAAGGTTTAGATTTAATTTGCTTTGCTTGTGTGGTAATTTAACTTTTTAGAAAATCATCTTGAGAACTGTAATGTACTTTCTAGTTTATCTATATGTTATTACAAATATTCACAGCTCATAATTGATATTTTATTTACTAATGTATTTATACTCAGGCAAATTTTTTTGTTCCTAAAAATATATTTATCATAAGCACAATTTGCACTGTAATGCTACTTTTTCAGTAATAATGGATGTTTATAGATCTGATGATACTAAAATAATTTGGGCTAATTCCTAATCATTTATAATGCATTATTATTTAAAAGCATTCATAATAACATCAATCTTTTCCCAAACGAACTATTTAGAATCTAGGTGACATCAGATTAGCTGTCTGTATTGACTTCTTTTAAATAGCACAGCTTCACTCTTTGGTATAGAGTAGTGTGTGTGTGTGTGTGTACACACACACATACACACACACCCCTTTCCATCCCTATAGCGATGTAGACAATTGGTAGAAAAATGTAAAAACATGTAAAGGAGTTAGAACACAATTTCATCCTAGAACATTCTGTTCCTTAAAAGAGTCAGTATGATCCATTCTGTACGTGGTCTAACCTCAAAATGGGCCATTTCCAGAACAATTGGCAGTTCTGGAAGGTCTGTTTCAGAGTTGAAATGTTCTAAGATGGAACATTTTGCACACTTCTAGTTAAAACCATTTAAAAAAAAAAAAAAGATCACATAAGAGCTAAGGTTATCATCAAACATCTCAAAGCCAGCTGAAGAAAGTGAAAAAAAAAATATGGGATCAAACACAGTTTCTATGGGAATGTGTTCCATAGCTTGGGAAAAACACCACAAACTTGCTTTGGAATCCAGAGTATCTTTAAGAAAGCCTCACAAGTTCATACAAAAAACGAAATGGTATAATTTGTAAACAATTTAGGAATTAAAGAAAACCAGCCTTGAGTTGTGTCTTTCTCCCAAGCAATTGGCAATATGAAGGAATGTGTTATTACAATCAACAGATACCAGTAAAATAGATAACAAAACTATAAAAAGAGTTAAAGCTAACAGTAAGGCACAGATTAACATAGTTCTGTTATGGTGCAGGCTTCTCTTTGTCATTTCCTTTAGGAAGAAAGGAAGTATTGCAATAACAAGTAAAAAACTGCTTTGTTCAGCAAACAGCCTGCAGACGGGGAAGCAGAGGCGACGTCTATTACTGTAACTATTACAAGCAGGCAAGAGGACTAGTATTCAACTACCAAGACCACAGGTTGTGGTGAGCAGTGTATCTTGGTGGGAGTCCTGCCTGGAGCTTTGTACAAAGCATTTTGTACAGCTTTGCTACACTGTGGTGTGTCCAGTCCTTGGAAAGCAAAGAGCCCTCACAAAAACCTGCATTTTTTTGAGCCTCCCCATCTCTTTTCCCCATAAACTTTCTTGGAAAAGTCCTCCTGTAGCTCTTTGTGTCAACAATCCTGCATCAGACTGTCCTTCTACCATATTCTTTTTGTGTGCCACCTTCATACTCCCAGATCAGAGAC
This sequence comes from Liasis olivaceus, assembly GCA_030867105.1. Lineage (NCBI taxonomy): Eukaryota > Metazoa > Chordata > Lepidosauria > Squamata > Pythonidae > Liasis > Liasis olivaceus. The sequence continues at coordinate 136,036,233 of CM061350.1, read as the reverse complement.
ACAGCAAAAGGATAAAAAGCAGCTGTACTGTATTGTGCTTCCACGTGGGTAACAGTGCCTGTTTTTTATCTGTGTGTGATGATCTGTATCTGGGGACCCTGCAGGGGGAATAATGTTTGAGGTTTATATGGATGAAGTTTAAGGTGGTTCTCGCTACACCTGAGGGAAAAAACACCTGAAGTACAACAAATAGAAACCACTATTCTGTAGTTCCAACAACAGGTTCTGTATTTATTAACAGGTTAATCCAGATGTTTCATGCTACCTTCTAACTTCTTGATTAAGGGAAATGTAAGGTCAACAAATACTGCATGTAAGTAATATTTTGTTTGGGACCATTTTTTTCCCAACCAAATATGAACAATTTAAAGTTTATTCCATGGGACAAGCACCCAGGGAAAAGCCTGCTGATTCTTCTACCATGATGCTTTCTGTTTTAGTCCAGTCTATCACAGAGAGTCATTGCATATATTTTATTTTTATGCTTTAAAGACTAATAAGAATGAAGCTCCATTTCATCCTTTTTTTAAGATTGGAATAATTATTACAATTCCCCAATATCTTGGAATTTGCTGGCACCCACCAGGCTAGATTGTTCTGAATTGCTTTAGCACAGATGAAATCAATACTGAGTGCTTTATCTGATTTAAATATCTTGGGTAGTGATGCAATATCAGAAGTTGTGACAGGGAAGCAATTAAATGACAGTTCAACTGCAGCTGAAGTTCAAGGTCTAAAGGTGGCTCCCTGAGTTGCTGTTTGGCATATAATTTACAAGGGTGGTCTTTCCACACAGCTGAGAAGATGTAACAGTCGTGATAGGAAGATTACCAGCAAGGCAGTCTGTCAACTACTTACTGGAATAAGGAAGAGTTATTTGACCATGGAGCAAAAATACAGAGGTTGTCTTCTCTTTTTTGATCTTTGAAAACTGATTACAAGATTTCTTTTGCTGCAGCAACTCAAAAACTGTGATCAACACTTAGCTTTATATTTCTGAAAGGCTTTAGTAAGGTCTTTTGGGGCATTCAAACAATCACAATCAAAAGGTAGTTATTTCTATATGTGCTTATTTTGACTCCTTGATTTGGGAGTCTTCAGCAGAAGACATACTGGGAAAACATTCAGAATGATGAAGTTCTGGAAGTAAATTGGCTCAGCTGCCTAACTCACTCTACAGTGTGAAATCTCATTGTTGTGGAGTCTGAAGAATTTCCTGGAAAAGTACAAAGACTCTGTGTGGAAGTGCACCCAGTTGCCATCAGGAGCCTATTTTATATAAAGCTGGAACACAATACGGTAGCCCTGCAAAGGGGTTGTAGTAAATGTTAACAAACCTTGTGTTTATGCCATAGGATGCCTGGTCCCTTTCCAACCCATCATCATATCTCATAGTTAATTCTACTGCATTCATGCCATGTGAGCCTGGTAAGGCACGGGGGGGGGGGGGGGGGGGGAGGAAGGAACATGGATTGTGACATTTTCATATACACAGGGACAGGTGATTCCTAGAAGTCAATAGGATCAGGACGTTTGCTATCTCCTCAAACTGTTAGTGTCAGGTACAGTAGCTTGTTTTTTATTTGACTAGCAGAGCAATCATAAACATGTTGGTCTATGGGTGGGGGGGGGATCATATTTTTTTCCCATGGACCAATATAGCCATAAGTGCTTTTTACTGGGTTGGAAGATGCCACATTTAGTGGATAAGTGTTATTTGCAGACAAAGAAGAGTTTATATAATCTGAAGAGGATGGGTATTTGACTTACTAATTAATTTATACCAAATGCACTTCTCACTTTGCTACTGGAAAACAAAAATGTAATGCTTATTTCTCCTCCTTGTGTCAACCATGGCAAGGGATAGATGGAGAACTAATGGCCTTTGTCTCTTTAGAGCTGGTGAGATGGGGGGAGAACAACCATTTTCTTTGTCCCCAAATGACAGGCATAACCTGGTACCAGCAACACTGAGCACTAAATATGCAAACAACCCACAGTCATAATCTTGGGATTAATGTGGAACTGCAGATGTTACAGTTGAATTACCAGGCTTAATTTTTTGGATTTAGTTGTTTTCCCCCATTCCATTTCTTATAACATGCCCAATTAAAAAATTAAAGAACTCAAAAATACTATTGAAAGACAAGTGAACAATTTGGCACTTGACATTATCCACAGAGATGATAATAAAAGAGAAGACTTTACAGAAATCAGAAGATGGCTGGGTATATTGCATAGGAATTTCCATAGAAATATGTGAATATTAATTTCATGTTAATTTTACAATTCTTTTTAAAAATGCATTATAGCTGATGTTTAGAAGAAGGAGCAGGGAAGGAAGGAAGGGAGAGAGGGAGGGAGGGAGGAAGGAGGCCTTGGACTAAGCTGATGTTGGATTGGTTCATCTGGTAGACTTCTGAGCTAGTAAACAGAGCTAATTCAAAACCATTGTCCTTACTTTAGAGACAATTGTTCCTACCTTGGAGACACTGTAATTTTTAGATCATGTCGATTTTTCCTTAACAGAGAACTTATAGGGTTTCAAAATGCATTCAATTTGGTTTACAAAAGCAAACAACCCTTTCACATACTTCTGTTTCAGACAAGCCTAGAGATTGGCTCATTTTTCCTCCATTCATTTTGATTCATGCAGCATCTGTGGTGTTTGTGGTGCTCTATCTAGTCACATAGTCATTTTGGTAAATATTTGGCTTCTGAATTTTGCACAAGCAAAGAAAAATCTTACTGGGTCATATAATTTAACCTGACCAGAAATTCTAAGGATGTGGGATATGAAATCAGATTTTTCTTATTTGCTTTAATTAGGTTCTGTTTTCATGGAATGGAAGAGAAGGAAAAACAACATTGAAATATGATAGAATGCTAATTTAGGAAATATTGGGGGTGGAGGGGGGGAACAGTGAGGATCAAGTATTACCTATGAGCAATTCCATTCCTAAGACCTTAATAGACTATTAGCTGTGGGAGAAGAAAGTACAGCAGAGATTTCTCTTTTACCACAGCTTAGTGACAGGCATTACAATTGAAAAACAATAGGATAAAAATATTACATGCAGGTTTTATCTGTAAAGTAAACTAAATACAACTAAAAAGAATTTAAATGTTCATATCAATGAATGGAAACCATCCATTCATCCATGTGTTCCCATTGGCAGTATTGGTACTAGAGGATGGAAATTGATAGAAATTATTATGAAACAAAACATTTGAATCTTTAAATGGAGATAATCCACTGAAATAGAAGAGATAACTTTTATTGTTTTGAGAACAAGGGACCTAGATGCTGTGTAGGAGATGGAAATAATAAGGCAAAATCATGAAGCTCAGTACTCATTATTTGAATGCATACAAATGTAAGTCTGCTTAACCTGGGTTTTTCAAACCAATCCACTACATGAACCAAAGTGCAACTGCCTTATTTTGTGGTACTGTTCTCCAATCTACCTGACTCACCATGACTTTGTAGACATGTCCATATAGATTTCCTCACAAGGCAGCAACCAGTTCCAACAGTAGCTCCTTGTAACAGGCAGCTCTTTCAGAGCTCATGTTCTGTTTCACATGGGGGTTCTGAAAGCATGGGCACATTTCATTTTTCTAATCTTGGAGATAAAAGATATGTGATTGCAGGTCCCCTTCCCCCAGACTGCCAATTTTCAAAATTTCATGTTTCATGGTCACATAGAGCTATAGGAGAGAGACCACCCATTCCCTCTATATCCTACCTTCTCAATAAATATGAACTGCAAATTCTAGGTCTACTTGGATTAAATATACAGAAGGCAAGGGATCCTTCCTTAGAGAGCCAAGGTAGGAAAATGAGAGGAAATTTATTCTGACCCATCCCATCAAGGCTGTGGGTGATTACTCTCACTACTTAACCATTTTCCAGAAGCTATAAACCAGGGCTATATTTGTTTCCCTCAGTTGGAAGTCCCCCTTCAATGAAGCACATTCGAGGAAGGATTTTTTTTTTTTTAAAGCATATTCAATATAACCTAGCCTAAGTCCATTTACTGAAAATTAAGCTCCTCTCTCAGCAACACAACAATTATTTTAATGATTAGTTATTTGACCATTTCAATAAACTATAAACAATACTAAGAAAAAGATAAAACACATTCCTATTATATCATCAACCCTGCAATCAACCCCAATCTGTTCTAGGTGGTCCATTTTTCATGGGTGGTTTTTGATAGAAAAGACACAGTGCTCCTGGTAATATGCAGAATTGTTCCCTGAAAAAAAAATGTCATTTTATTCTGAGTGTCCCAGTATGCCATAGATTTTAAGAAAGGACCTAGTTTACAATCAAACAGGACATGAGCAATGTCTTCAACAGCTGCAGTACCACATACATGCCATCTTTCTGCAAAAGGAACTCAGTGAAACCTCCCATACCTCACCATAGAACTGAGTTGTTCAATCTGTACTCTAGAGAAAGCTCTTCTAAGGTGTTGAGGTAGGTAAATTGTTAAATACTTTTCAATATGGAAAACTGATTTATCTTGTGCCAGGCACTTCAAGGACTTAGCACATTTAAGAGTTATGTGGTCTTGGGCAGTGATATCCAAGATCCTTTGTTGGAATGTTTCTTGGCTTTCAGGTCTGTTTGAACTGGGAACTGAACAGAAAATCCATATTGTGAAATGGTGTTTGTAATTTGAATAACCCAAGTGCAAGAGGACTTGTTGAAAGTCTGCTCTTCAAAACATAGCTTTAGTAGCCTATTTGAGTCCATTGATTAAATCTTCAGGCAATAATTAGATACTTTAATTGTGAGGTTTTTCTGCTGTTGCTTAGATGATAGATAGACAGACAGACAGACAGACAGACAGACCAACCGACAACAATGAGTTTTAAACTGGAAATGATTGAGCCCCAATGAATTCTTTTAATAAGTTTGAAGATCAAACAACCATGACAAGTATGTCTGCAATCATGGCGAGTAAACTGATGCTAGTTTTTAAAGAATTAATGATTTTGAATGTTTAGTTTCTGTCTATTGAAATAAAGTCCTTTCTTGTCCATTCACAAACATTTTACAGTCCAGCATAGTTTATTTCTCATAACATACCAAAAGAAACATGCTTGGGGATATAATCTTAGTAACAATGTTGAATTATCAACTGAAGCATTGATAACAGTATGAGTTTATTTCCACCATTTTCTCTTCATATGGATAAACATTTTTCTCCTGCTTAGCTACATACCTGTTTCCAAGCACTTTGTATTGACAAAAATTTCATCTATTCATCAAAGTAGGCATTGCAGGAAGAAAGAGTCAGAGGAATAAGAGAGTGCAGGCAGATAGCTGAGTCAGCTGCCTGCCTCTCCAGTTTGTTATTTCGACCATTATTAACATAGAGATATTAATCATACTCAGAATATATACAGATATGCACACATACACCCCTCAAAACGTTAGGACTAATTTCCAGTGTGAGGGAGTGTTATTTCTTGATTTTACTAGCGCACGTTCTACTAATAACCGGATAGGCCCTGTGCAATTTTAACATGACCTATTTCTTCAGCACTGAGATGTATATAGCACAATCAAAACACAAAGCTCTACCTTTCTGTGTAGCCAGGTCTGTAACACTAACACTATTGAAGGATCATCTCCACATTGTACTGAAATCAGCGAGTCCATCCAATACTCTGTGTAACAAAACATTATAAGTGGAAAAGTAGAATCTTTGGATTTTCATTTTTTCCCCCTTGGATTTTATTTGAGTAGAGAGACTTGAAGCCTAAATGAATCATTTAGTCCTTAAGGGCAGGAGCCCTTAAGCTCTCCTTAGAAGGTAAATGTGATTAAATCCTGTAAGAATGCAGTCCATGTTGCTTTCTTTCCCAAAAGCCAAACTGTAGTGGATAACTCTCCATTCTTGCTTTTCAAATGTATGTGGTTTTGAAAGGCTAGTTTGGCACATGCTGTAGTTACACAAAGTAGCACTCAGCTGGTTGGGGGCTAATGCTTCTCCATCACAATGCACCACCAACAGATAATGGCATGCATTTATTCTTTCTTGCACTTGTCATTTTAAAGTATTATTTAGAGCTACCTAAGGTTGAGCAATAGCCTTTCACATTTTATTATTTATAATAGTTCACTATAGAGGATGAATAAAAAGTTATTTGACGAACAACTTTTATGATTGTATGAAATTGTTTTATTGAAAAAGGGTATACCTTTTATGTACTTGTCTGAACCGTTTGAAAGATTAGCTGGATTCTGCCGTAATTATACATTTATCCAAGAACTGGCTATTTTATAATTCAGTCCCACATCATTTTATCTTAATTGGTTATTCTTTTGCTGCAATCCCATCAGCAACTTCTGTGAGTCTTAAGGAGATGCTTATCAGACTTAAGGGTGGTATTTATATACTGCTGAAGAACAGACATATAACACAGAAAAAGAAAAAAGAAAAAACAAGTTTCCAGCTTGAATGGGATTCATGTGTGCTGATTTTATGCCAATTTCCAAATAATTATTACTATAATTTAAACTACACAAAAGTCACATTTTGATCTACTTCTGGAAAATAAATTCATGAAAGCTTTTCTCCCATGAGAAGTACTTCTGGGAAAAGCTAGAGTGTTGATGCTGAACACAAACTTACGGCCTATCAGGAAATCCCAGTCATTAACCAACCTGCAGCTGATACCTTGGAGGAGAATGATTCCCACTTACTTCAATCTAAGAAGTGGTATCAGTTAAAGCAGCAGCAACAGTTGTGGTGGCAGAACAGAGAACACAGGAAAATGGAGGGAGGGGAAAGGAAGGAAGGAAGGAAAGAAAGTAGGACAGGCAAGCAGAATGAGGAGGAAGGATAGAAATCAAATTAAAGGAGAGTAGAAAGAAAGCCATCTACTTCGAGCAACAAGGGAGGACCTGAAGGAGGCTGATGAGGGGAAAAAAAGGCTGTGGCCAAGTAAAGCTGGGGACATGAGAGGGGGAAAAAAGGCTTTAGAATATAAAAAGAGGCTAGGAAAGCAGGATAAGTATGTGATCCTAACCCAGAGTGGGTCAACCTTATTCAGGGCACTAAGCATTCTCTGTTTAGCCATTTGTCCTCAAGATTATCAAATCAACCAAGTCTCTTGACCAGCACTAGGACTCCTGAATCCACTGTTTGGGAAAGCCAAACATCCTGTTTCTTCTGAACTGTGGAAATGTAGTTGCAAAGAAGAATGAATATAGATAGATATGTATGTATGAATGAATGAATGTTTTAATTCTGCAACGGAATTAATGAATGAGAGGGATTTGTATTGCCCCTATTTCCAGCACAAGCCAATTGAAATAATCCTCCCAAATTCTTAAATCAATTGGTCTCCCTGTCTTATTCAACTAATTTAGCCTCATATGATTCTAATTCTGCTCCACAATCAATGTATAATATTCAGTTCTAACATCAAATTATTACCACTCTCCAAGCATATATAACTAAATATGTGTATCTCAGTTCTCATTCAATAGCAGGGCACAATATTCTTATTAGGAGATAAAGTAGTAAACTCTAATTTGCTTTTTTTAAACTAAGTTAAGCCTGCCAAGGTAAACCAGCTGAGTGTTGCTGCCTGCCATATGGAGCAACTTGAAACTTTAAATATTTCTGCATAGAGAAGTGAAATAACAGGCTTCTGATTTTTTTCAGTGCCAATTATGGGGCAAAAGAATAGCTTCCCCTATATTCTTTCCCCATAAATTGTCCTCATAAATGAAATTGGAATGCCTTTTTTCTAACCAGGATCATTTGTAGTTTTAATTAGCAGGTCATATCTCATCTATTGACTTCATGGCATGCCAGTGTTTGGGTGAATTCAGTTCACAGAAGCAAGGATCTGGCCATCCTGTCCAATCTATGTATCTGATACCAGTTGTATCAGAACTGGATGCTTTGGTGGGCAGCTCCTCAAAAATTAATAACCTCAACAGATAGGTGTATGAGAAAGAATATGGTTTATACATATTCCAATCCTAAAGCTAAGTTTAACTTGATTTCTAAAATTTGAACATTTTAAACTGCAAATTCCTTTAATAAAACTTGTCTCCTAGAGAAACACTTCAAAATGGCCAAATATACATTAATACCTTGGAACATACAACTACAAATAGAGACTTTTCATGAAAATAATCAAATCATTGCTAAAATAGTTCAGTTTCAAATCTGACTAAAACTGCACAAGTAAAATATTTCTGCTTACTATACAGAGTATTCACTGTTTTTGTTTTTGCTCTGCTAGAGAAGAGGGGTGTCTTCTCTACAAAGTTGCAAATGAACTCTTACGATAAGAAAAAAAGTGTTATGCATGTATTAATGTTGCGGCCAGAACAGGTTGCAACTTTTTCAAGGGTAGTATATATCATTTGATGATATTTTCATCAGATCTTGCCAATTTTCCTCAGCAATCAATCTTTCGAGGATCCCTCATCACTGTGCTACTATTGTCGTTCTAAGTCTATTCAGAACAGAACAGATTATTCTAGGAATCTTGTCTTCATATTAAATTTATCTTCAAAAATTGAGAAGTATACCTGAACCTGAGCTAGTATAGTTTATCAGGTTGTTTTTAACAAAGATTCTTATGACCTGATAGAAAGAAAAGAAACAGGCTGAGTACTTAAAAGAGGATCTTGACATACGATTATTTTTAAATTACTCATATCTGAAACCAAACCCCTTGTCAGTTACATAATTGCACGTCTTCCTTCACAGCTGATGGAAATCTATAGAGAGATTTCAAACCATTATTTCTTATGGCTTCCATAACAGAGTGAGTTTAGTGACCCAGTATGAACTAATTTTTAAAATGTGAACCCTTGGACAGTCAACATTTGCAATCCTGAATACTGTGCAAAAATGAACAATGTGACCTAATCAACCCAACATCCTTACAAAAAAAAAGGGGGGGTGGATAGATGGGTGGGTTGGGGAAACCAAATAAAATATATAATAGCACAGTTACATAATAAAAAAAATGCTGAGCAAATGAAGTATCCTTCCAAATTTCTCACTCTTTTAAAATTGGTTGAGCGATCTCAACATCAACTCATATTTTAAAGAGGTTCACTTGCAATACTTTTAAGGAATATAAACTCAAGCAATGGAATAATGAATAAAACATGACTGCAGGTTCTGAATGTGCAGAAAAACAGTATAGAACTCAAAATAATTATAGGGAAGCATCTGAAACTCAAGCACTACTTGCAAGATAGAATTTAATTCCTCCATATATTTTATTTCACTTCACAATACAAAGACAATTTCCTATAAAGCTAACATTTGCAAAAAAAATACATTAATACTGGACAAAATTATATAACATGGATTTGATTTGAAAGAATCTGTTCACACATGGATAGTTCTATGAATGAAGGCCCATGTATGTTAATTTGAAAACCTGAAAATACAAATTTGCTGATCAGCCATAAAAGGAACATTCAGCAGAGAAGAATAACATCTGCCTTGGAACTCTGCAAGTCATCTTCCTCTTTGAAAAAAAGAGATATTTTTAACCTTATTTTCAGGGTGCTTGAGAATTTCTTTTGAATTTCGTTTGGTCCTGATTCTGAGATTACTTTATTGGTGGTGGTGAAAGGTGCTGTTCCTGATTCTGTTTTCTATTAGTTACCTTTCAATCACTCTAAAGCTTCTAGACCTGTTTCCAATTCCAGTGGAAGGAATTTTCATCATTATATATTTATTCTTGTGATTTGATTGTGGGAAACCTTTAAACACTTTCTTATTAAACATACTGCTTGACTATAACTTGGTCCAACCATGTAAAGAGTAACGGTGCAGTGGCCTTTTTTGTTTTTAATCAAGTAATGCTTTTGGTTGATTTGACTGATTAATATTTAGCATCATGTAGTTTCATAAAGGATTTCTCATAAGTACTCTTTCTTGCTCTTTACCAGGCTTTCCCTGAAGCTGAACTGTAGACAGATAATTCTTTTACTACCTCATAGTTGATTGGTGTTCTGGACAGCATCCAGCCTTAAGTGCTAAAATAGTTTCAGAAAGATCCTTCAGAATTGGAATTTCCATGCAATACATGCATGAAGTTTATTGCACATACATGTAACACAGGCATATGTTCAAAGGCCCTTCCTTCTATCTCCAATCATTTTGATGTGAAACAGGAATCTCCAGGTACAGTGGTTGTTAACCTGGAGTGGGTGTTGTTTGTAAAATATATAGCAATCAGTGGCACAAGTCACTTCTGAGACTGTCTGCAAGAATGAGCTAGTGGCCTTCAATATGGATCCCAAAGGAACTTAGATTTCTTGGAAATACTGATCCTTCCCTCAGTGAAAGTAAAACAATTCTATTTTTCTCCAAAGACAGTTTACCCAGCATTACTAGTCATACAATGTGCAGAAATGCAAAAAAGTGCTGATGTATTACAGGATTTACTTCGAATGGGCTGGGATGAAGTAAGAAAGACCTCACTGATTTATTTACTGGGTTTGTTTAATGCTATGGTTGTCGCTAAGTTAGTATTTTGTTATATACTTGCCACTCCCATGGTGTCATGGTCTCCTCCAGGTCCAAGGACTTAGGCAGAAGAGACTGTACTGGGACAGTGTCAGCCTCAGGATTTGGGGAGCAATCAGCCACCTTAGGCTGATTCTACCAGCAATCATCCGGAGTACATGCGAGAAGTGTCAAATACTGAAGGTCCCAGTTCAAAATGACCACCCAGCTCAAGGTGCGTCCTTTTTGGAAAAAGCCAGTTCAATCTCAGCTCTGTACTCTTGTGTCCATGATTCTGTTCACTCCTTAGGCCTTGATTCTTTGATTCCAAACCATCCAACTATCCTTCTGTAATGTCCAAACTCCTGGGCTGTTTATGGACTATGCTCCCCATAAATTGATTGTGCTGTATGGAGCAGATCTGTAAAAATCATTTTGTTCTCTGTAATTCATTCCAAAGATCCTGTTCACCAAGATAAATACAAGATATGATCTTGTAGATCATAAACTGTACATCATTAAAACCTCACCACAATAATTGTAGATCATAAAAATCTCACAATAGGTCTGAGTTTCTGCACTGAATAGAAATGGAAATCCACCCAAAAAGCACTTTCAATTTCCAGTTTGTATTCTGTCTTCATTGCAAAGATCTCGTGAACAAAACTCTCCATAAACACTGCTATAGACTGATCTTATTAATGTAAGGAATAGTTAAAAATCATTCATTCTTTTTACAGAGTAGACCCTGTAAATGGGTAACTTCATCCTGAACGTCTTTCTTTACTTTTAACACTGTTTCAGCTTCTATCAGAATTGCAAGATTTATCAGAATTCTCAAGTTGGGTGATGCGATTCAATCATTAAGACTGTTAATTCCACCATTTTCTGATCAAGTGTCAAGAGTCAAGTTTATGCTGCATTTCCAGAAACATTCTCTTTCTGGCCAGGAAGAAATTCAGCTTTTCACAGTTCAGCTGAGAAAGGGTAATTCCTCCTTTCTTTATCTTCTCAACTTCAGACCCATAATTTATTACCATACAGCAGTAATTAAAATAAAGGAAAAAAAGGACTTTTCCGTTCATGAATTAAGCAATCAAAATATGAGGAGCCTCTTAATTCAGTGGAGGACCAAGTTTGGAAATTCACATTAGCCTTTTTCTTTCTTTCGTTTCTCTCAGTTAAGATCACATCAAAAAGGAACATCAGCTTTGTGCTTTCTGAAATCCAATGGCTTAAATTATTGTGTTTGATGCAAACTGATGATCAATTTCTACTGATTGTTAGTGACTTTATAATGTATTGTAATATCTGGCGATTAAATGATTACTGCTTGTATTGCGTGCTTTTCCAGACTAACTCTAGAAGTGTTTCCCCCCTCCCTTTTTTCTTCTTCTGCTGAATAGCTGAGAGTTGCTGAAAGTAAGCCAGCACTTATGTGGGTGGTTAACAGATTCAGTTGTTCATTTCTCTGTTAGCTAGTCTCATTATATAGCTAGTCATATATCAGATAGAGCCTTTGTTGTTATTCAGATTTCACTGTTTTGCAATAAAGGTGTCAATATTGGTTGCTGGTACTGATTGATAAAAAATCCTTTTAGGATCTATTTTTGTTTTTGGTATTGTAAGTATGTCCTATATATCTTTTGGCATGGAATCTACATGATCTGAAACCAGGTCATCAGGTTGGAATATGATTTCATCTTTGAACGACAAGGTACATAGTGTTTAAATTTTTCTGTCAGCTAGATACTCCTTCAATTCCTTCCTTCAACATTCCTCTCCATAAAACATTTCTTAAAATATCTCTCAGAGTCAGACTCACTTGGTGCTTTATTCTAGTGCCCATGGGAACAGCCGGGTCTTCACTTTCAAAAGGCCAAAATGATTGGGACCGTCTCAGTTTTGGGATGTAAGCTTTCCGTAGGACAGGCGGTGTGATAGAGAAAGCACAAAAGTTGCACTTTTTAAAAAAACCGAGATTATACAGTGTCAGGTTATCCCAGATTTGGAGTCAGAATTACAGTGATATGGAATTGGAAAGAAGTTTATTGATATTAAGAAACTAGAGAAATTTGTGAACTGGGCCCTGCTGATAATTGTTTTCACATAACAGGCACAATTTTTTTCTAGAAAAGCTCCATAGCCATTTCCCTTATCACCCCAAATATGTCCACTATAACTAGGAATTGCGTCTCTGTTTCATAGTAGGCTGCACTGGATTTTCTTTTATACCAAGGAATGTTTTCTCAAAAAAGCTGTGAAAATTTTCTCTTAGGATTTATACAATTAAACTTACAGAAATAGAAGTTTTACATAATATAGTGCCTAGACAATGTGGTGGTGGTATGTTTTTACAAACACTTTGAATGAAAGAATATGAGACTTAATATACATTTCTCTTGAGCACTGCATCTTGTTTCTCTATTTCCTAAAACATATTTCTTAAACTGTTATTCCCCTCCCTCCCTCCCTTTCTTTCCTTCTTTCCTTCATGCATGTTATTTACTGTACAGACAAGCTATGCTACAGAGCCACCTACTGTCTTAGTTTTGATTAACAGCTAAATGATGGAAAAAATAACTAGCATGCTGGCTTTATTAATTTTACTTTAGCAGTAATGAACATAAGGACCATCTGATAATTCGTTCTGAAGTTATGGTTTTTAGCTTTGCTTTCTTATGCAAGCAATTGGTTAAATGTGAGTTCTAACTTCTAAACAGTCTCATCATATAGCTGTTACTGGCAGAGGTAGGATTAGATCTTCAATTCTGAAAAAAAACAAAAATAAAAACAAAACCCGGAAGCACAGCTTTGGTTTGAATCTAATGAAAGGAACTTAATTCTTTCCTTTCTATTTCAGTTTCCTATTAAAATCACCTCCCAACCACTTCCTACTCCCTCCACCAAAATCCTGTTTATTGTTCAAGGCAAATAATCCCTAATATACTAATGTAAGGCAAAAAATAGGATTTTATTTGAGACATCTTCAGCCTTACAGCATTTCCTTGGATGTCACTATTACCTTTTGAAAAGTGGGAGCAGTGGTTGCCATCTGTCAACTCAGTGTAGAATTTTAATCCATTATCCTATATTTTCATCTCTTCTTTTTTCTTGTTCTTGTTCAGAAATCAAATTTTGTACCTCCTTGTAATTCTGTAAAATGCACCTGAGGCTGATTCCAGTTGTTTTGACTGTTTGTAGATCATTCCCCATCTTCTCTTCCTTGTAACTCTTTCCCTGTAGCCCAAGAGAAGTGAGCAGGAGTACGATTGACCTAAATTAATTAGCAATAGACCAGGTGTTAGCAAACTCCCAGGGTGATTGGGGTTTGTGGGCCAAGGTCCCCATCCACAGAAATAATGTATATTTTTTTAGGTCATTGTAATCCCCTGTTGCTATATTACTGAGATGCTTTTCTCATGTCAGGATTAGGACTGCACCTTTCTCTAGCATTCCTCTTTCTATATGCAATTATTCACGGAGTGTACAAAGTCGCATTATGGAAGCAGACAGATACTTTGTGCCTGTTTTGGAGTCAGGTTGGAGGAAGGAAGAGAGAAAAAGGTGTTTACATTTGTTTTTCTGCTACTAATTTTACATTGGCCTATGTGACTGCTATAAAATAACAACTGTGTACATAATCATGGAGTATTACTGACGTATTGCAATCTCATCACAACAAAAATAGTAATTCTTTAAAAAATTAAATAGTGATTGGGAGTAGGTAATTAAGAGGAGCAAAGCATTTAAAAAATATTCAGCCGTGCTGCTCACCTGAGCTTTCAATGGCCCTTTTAGACTGACTGACAAGTTTTTACATCTTTAGAGTATACCTTATTTTAATTTTCTGGAGTAATGCAGATTTGATTACCAAGTTAAAACTCTTTGAAAAAGTTTAAACATTGACTATCAATGGAAGTCATTATTGCACTTGCTTCTATAGTTAGCTTATTATAATTAGTTTTTCTCTATCTGAACTCTGAGATATAAATCCTTCCATTTGATAGATCAGTGTTGCAGTCAATAATGCTGATTGTCTATTGTGTGTGATTGGAGCATTACTTGCTGCTAATCTAGCAGAGGCAGCTTCAGGGTATATATAAGAAAGCCAGTTCCCCAGAGAATGAGCTCACTGTGCAATTGAGTAGGGAGAGAAAACAGGAATTTGGCAGGGATAGAAGAAGGGGAACTCAAGTTCTAGTCCATTCTCAGTCATGGAAGCTTGCTGGGTGAATGTGAGCCAGTCACTTTCACAGCCCAACCTACCTGACGGAGTTGTTGTTGTGGGGAGAAAATGGGAGGGAGGAATGCTGTTTGCACTGCATTAAGCTCCTAAATAAGAGGCAAAATAAAAAGCTAATAAAGTGTGTCATAAGATGGAACAAGGGGTCTACTATCCTGGATATAATGTCTATTAACAGGAAAGAATTGGTTAAAGAATCGAGGGTGACTGGAAACTTGGGTGAAAGTGTCAATGTTATCCTTGAGTTCCTAATATCAAGGAGGAACAGAGAAAAGTCAACCATCTTTGGATTTTGATGAACTCAGGCAGAAGTTAGGGCTAATCCAATGGCTTGAAGTCCTAAGGGGAAACGGGTTTGGGAAGGATGGGAAATCTGTCAAACAAGCTACTGAAGATATAATTGTGAGCAATTGCTACTAAAATGGAACGTGGGAGACATCTAAAAAGCCCAGTGTGGACACACATAAAGATCTCCAAAATGCTAAAAGAAAAAGGGACATGTATAGGAAAGGGAATGGCAGGCATATGATGAAAGAAAGATACAAGACAGTTGCAGTTACATATTAGGAGTTAGAACAGATGACCTCTGAGGTCCCTTCCAACTTTATGATCCTATGATGAATAAGTCATTCTAAAGAGAATATAAGCTATACATATATATAAAACACATGCAGTATTCTGAACAGTTGGTTAAAGATAGGATTACCGGTACATACCTGTAACTGGAAACATCTAATGATTTCACAGTTGAATTACTATTTGTAGTTAATATGACATACAATCTAATCAACATTTATAAAATTAAGTACAAATGATATAATGAAGATATTTCGAAGATAAGGGAGATTGGAAATGACATATTTTCTAGAGGGGATCATTTAAGAAAGCTATAAATCTGATAGATCAATGATTAAGGCTAAAGTCAGTTATATCATAGAACTGGGAGACAGGAACATTCACTCGGGGAATCAAGAATTTCAAGGCAAACTATCTGAATGCTTGAAAGGCCAATTGTGGCTGAGAAATGGCATTTTAGTAGATGGTACTATGTTACTCCAGCAGCTGCTTTGTATCAGGCTTGTTCATCTCATCAATATGGCGTTATTTTGCCTGTTCATCTTAAAAAGTTTTTCTACTTGTTATTTTTCAGTTGGATTTTTCAGTCAAAATTTCAAAATACATGACCATTTTTAACCCCAGGTCTGGGGTTGCTGTATTATTGTTTGTCTAGGGCCCCTGTTTTGTTTGATTGTTGTGATCTATAAGATTATTTCGGTCTGGGCTGTCTGCTTGGTTTGATGTTTTTATCTGTTCTTTTATGGTTTTTCTAGTTTTGTACACCACCCAGAGTCCTTTGGAGTTCAAAGTCAAATAAATATAGAAATAAATATAGAAATCTTCTTGCTACCTTTTAGCAAGGTTCCTTACCTGCGTCCTTATGATAAACAGGCAGAAGGGAGGAGGCAAGATGGCAAAGAGGCAGTTTATACTGTAAAGAGCTCTGGCAATTCCTTTAGATTTTTCTATTTGCCTCCTGTTACTTAACCCACTGCAGAAGATAAGACTTTGTTAATTACTGTTCGGATCCAAACTTCCCTGCCAGTGGATGTCCGATGGGGAACAGCTCTAACAACAGATTTCCCTGAAAAGGCAATAACAGAGATAAAAAGGAGGATACACCAAAACCCCAAAAACAAAGGTGAAAACACTCTGGACTAAGAAAGAATATTGACCTTAATCGACTTACACTTGAGAACTTTCTACTCATCAATGCCTCTGTGGGTGAATCAAATGGTTATGTTTTGTCATCCGGCACCTTGTCCGATTGGGAGAGTGAGGAACTTACACTCCTCAAGGAAAGAGGGCAATTTGAGACCAAGGAGGGAAAAAGCTCTGAAACTGATGTGGAGCGGCTAGCTAAGAACTGTCTGTTAACAGCTCAGATGGTAATGTCAATCTGTGATCAGCTGCTGACAGCTAATAACAAGATAGATGAACTAAAACATCTCCTGGACCAGTATATCTTGGACCAGAGAAGCTGGCCACATAAAGACCGGCTCTCTGACAGCGCCAAGACCCAACTATATGAGGATGTTTGGGGGGGGGGGGCAGAGAACCTATGGTGCTGTAGATCAATCCTTTGACATTAACACTTCCATTTTTACTAGCTCAAACAACCCACGTTTCTTACAACCGCACAGGCTCATGCTTTTGATTGCTAATAACCAATTTAATTCCGGCAAGTGGCAGACAAGAGAGCTGTAATGCTTTTCCTCTCACATACTCATCTCTGCCCAGTGCTCCATTGTGACTTACTGGATTTGAACTGGCTCCCCTCTCCAGCCAAATATATTAGACTGATGCTTATCTTTAAATTTACACTAACCTTTCACATTAATCAGAAGGAAGGAGTTTCTGAACAAATTTGAAATGATCCCTATTAGAGTTTTTAAAGACACCTCCATTCTTCCACCATTAGAGCACAAGAATCAGCCGCCATCCAGGGGAGTTGGTAAAAAAGCCAACTCACCAAACTTCAATGCTGACTCCTGCAACTGATAAGGAGGACTCAAGGCCCGCTGTGATCAGACACTCTTTTCTGACTCAGAAGACAGATGAGTACTATCATCATCGTCATCATCACGATACATCCCTTTTTTCTGAGATCACTTCTACATATCCCTCTTAGAGAATTCTTTGCTATCTATCAGGCTGAGCCTTTTACTTTTTTCCCCTGGTATTCCTTCTCTGAGGATAAGCATGAGTAATGCTAGGTTTATAAAACAACTTTATTTTCTGTCACAATGGATGGAAAGGGGTTTTCTTTGACAAATGATCACAAATATCTATCCAGGGCTATGTACTGGATGGCTGACTTAAGGGATGGAAATTTACTTGTTGGTTTTAGTAATTATCACTTAGAAAACATGGCTGAGTTCATTCTACTTTGAGTGACTGTAGTGAAAGCTTGGTCAATTATTACTTGCTGTTTTAAGGGAAGTTTTACTGTAAACCGCCCAGAGTTGCTCATTGAGTGAGATGGGCGGTGACTAAATTTGAAATATAAAATAAATAAAATAAAAAGAAGGAACTGTAGTATATACTGTGCATGCTTTTCTTTATTCTGGACTGGCTTTTGGAGCACGATGTGCTTCCCAAATCCCAGACCACTCAGAAGCAGGAGAGAAGGTGGAAGGGAAAGAAACATACTACAGTTTATATGTGAACAAATTTGAAAAAGAGGCTGGCCATAACAATAAATTATTCAATTTTTAACAGTCATTTCAATATACTCTTTCTGGGACTTGAAAGAGAAAAATAATTCCAAACAAATGCATCAGGATTAATTGCTGTATTTTAAAAGATTTATGGTTGTATGTTTATATTCAAAAGAAAAAGGAAAACAATTTATTTTGTACTAATCAAATTATTTGTCATACAACTTCATCTCTTCCAAAATAAATATTTGTGGAAGCTTCAAAGAGTCTTTTTGATTACCCTGAAATTCTTTCACGGTATTCAAATCAGCCATTAAGGATTGTAAGAAAAATTATGAGGAGTTTTGTGCTCGTACTGTGGTCATCTATTAACTGTTTACCTGTGAGAAGGGGCTGTGTTTGTAATTGGTAAATATAAAAAAGCTAAACCTTCCCGCATCCTCTGCAGATAACATCACCACAGAATTGGCTGCAATCAGCAATGTGGGAGAAGAGCTAAGCAGGTTGATATGGCATATGAACTCTCTGTGTGTCTGTGTGTTTAAATCTGTTATCTGAATAGTAGAACTGATGCTGAAATTTCAGCTTTAAGTAACCATACCTCAATTTGTAAAGAAAGCAGTAGCTGGATGTACCATAAGCTTTACTCAAAAAGCATTGCACCTTTATTAGAAAGGCATAATATGTGTATAAACTCACTTACCTGAAATCCTGGGAAAAAACTAGATAATGAATCATCTTTCACACTTTCTCCTGCCATAATAACTAAACAGTTAAACTCAGTTTTTACCCTATTTCTCAAGAAATGTTAGGGAGAAAGTTTTGGAAGAACTCCATTCTCTCTAACATCTCTTGGGAGATGAAGTGGAAGCTAAGTTCAAAGTTCTGCAGCTGTGAAAACATTCTCTGTTGGGCTCACATTAGATTTCAGATCTCATCCACTCATTCTTTGAACAAAGTAGATTCAGATGCTTGTTGTTGATTTCTCAAGTTAGTAATGAATTTCATGGAGATTGACATGAAATATAGTTGAGGTTCTTAAAACATTATAATTATAGTAATTAAACATGAATGATTGTTAGGATTAGTCATCTGCAAGCATTATCACATAGTTGAAAACGTGTAGCTTAATGTGGTGTTAAATGAAGAGCAATGGCCAGCAAATAACAGCTAAGTTTGTAACAGGCAAAACCAGCTATGCAAAGAAGCATCATTGACAATACACACACACACACACACACACACACACACACCTTCTTGGACCTTATTATATAAGCAATAAAAAGTAGCATGAGATGTTATTAAGAAGTCAAGCCATTAGCAATTTCAGTTCAGTTCAGGTCACTATTATTATTTAAGCTTCTAGTTTGTTTCTGATTTTGACATGGAATAAATTATAGTCATGGGTGTAGGGGGACAAGGGGGGACAAATGACATCAATGTGTCTGACACAAATTATATAATAAATGCCCTTTGTGTGATGATATCATGATACATGTGACATCATTGTGGCTTCTACCAGAGACTTACAATTCCCAGCAAATGCTTTCTATGGGACCTGAAATTCAGCAGCTGGGGAAGTTGACTTTCCACAAACCTTCAGTTCTTCACTGCTGTGAAAAGAAATATTGTTTTCTTTTTTCTTTTTTTTTTCAAGATTTGGGTCAAGCCCATAGGCATCTACAAAGGGGACAAATGATAAAGCCACTTTCGAGTTGTCTCAATGCAAACTCTACCCATTTTGTACTTACATTGGAACATTGCATGTAAGTATGTAAGAAGTTGAGTTTGTGTTCTGATGCCACAATTTTCATTTCATCATTCTGAAGAAATCTTGGCTTGCTCAGATCTCAGATGAGCTGTATACAAGTCATCTCAGTGGCCAAATTCAGCCAAAGCTGTGGATCGGAGAGGTCTGGAGTTGCTTTTGAAGTGGCAGAGTCTTAGTATTCTTCTTAATATGCATTATTGTTACAGTTCTTCCAATAAATAATTTTTCCAATGTCCACTTTTTTATAATCTCTGATTTATGTATTTTGTATACTTTTTTAAAAAAATAGGGAAAAAATCAAAAAACTGCACACAAAAATTAGGGAAACCCAAAATATAATTGAATTCTGTCTCATTTATTTATTTAAAACATTGCTCACTTTTTATCATTAAGAATACATTCCAAAGCAGGGAATTTGAGAAAGTATGAATTATACTCCTTTATATTAAAATATGAGCACATACATTTTCCCTCATCTCTTCATATGAATTAAAGCTAAAAACTGGGCCTATTTTGTTTAGGAAAGGTAGATGTTTTCTTTTTGCAGTGTATAGGTTGGTTACTTTTAGCTTTAATCACTTAACACCATGCCATGGAACATGTAAGTAGCTTAGGATAAAGTCAGTAATTGTATCTGATATTGGATGCATTTTATCTTCTCATCAATAATCAGCCTAGGAGTATCTTGATTTTGACAAGAAAATAGGAGAATAGAATCCTTATCTCTTCAATGTAAGGGTTTAATATATTATTTCAAAACAACAGTTTTAGTGTCTTTTGAATGCATGAAGAATATTAGCTTTTCCCCCCCTCTGATAAATCTGTGGAATTCTTGAGTTGTTCAGGTTGCCAGAATTCAGCTACTCATCACCATGTTAAATAATTAATGACAAAAATGTGGTAGCTGATAACAAACCCATTGCAAAGAATTCCAAGGAATCAGTGGTCCTCAGGATGAACTGTAACTCCAAACATCCCCAGCTGCACAGATGCTGGGAATCATAACTCAGCACCATCTGGAATGTGACAGCTTCTGTATCTCTGTTCTAAGTGAGTGCTGAGCTGAGTTAATAACATTGTTAGTGTATGTCAGCCTTCCCAAACTGGTACCCTCCAGACGTTTTGCTATTTCAGTGCCCAGAAGTCAATGGCAGAATGGCAGATTTTTAAAAACGTGATTTAGTGGCTATTTCATTCTTGTTCCCTTTTTACGGGATATTATAAAAGTTTATTTTTCTCAGTGGTTCATAGACATCTAATGCTTTTCCATCAATGTAGAGTCCATAATATCCATGAATGAAATCTGGCTCCATAGTGATGGATATTTTTAATGTCAACAACTGCAGAATTGCACAATATTGACTTAAAACATGGACACTGAAAAGGTTACAGTTCAGTGAACATTATATATTCTGTGCGCATAAGGTCTTATGTTTTCATTTCAGGATCTGAAAATGCCGAATAAGTGATTTATAAAACGTTTAATAAAAAGCTAAGGAATTATACTATATGGTGCACAGACTACACAGCATGAACCAGGTAGTGTTGAAGGTAGAATGTTGGACTTGAACCAAAGACATGTGATCAGATGCCTGCTAACTTTTTACACATTTATAATGATACAGGGCCAAATTAATATAATTAGTTTGCAAGCTGGATGTCATCAAGTGAAGCTTGACTCTTGGGAGCTGCCCAGAAAAAATACTCATCGTCTTGTCCTGCCTCTTGCAAATTTTCAAGGGCATTCTGGTAACCTCTTTGATCCTCTCCATCCACCTTGTCCATTGTCTTCCTTTTCTTCTACTTCCATCAAACTCACCAAGTATAATCCATTTTTCTAATCCATCGTCTGCTCATACCACATGTCCAAAGTATGTGATTTTTTTTTGGTTTGTTCATTGTGTCAAGGCAGCAGTCAGACTTTATTTGGATAAGAACTGATTGATTGATTCTTCTTGCAGTCTATACTGCAAGCATAGCAACCCTGTCCAAATCCATAATTCAAAGACATCTATTTTCTTTCCCTTGTGGGTTCAGTGTCTAACTTTCACAAGTGTATATTATATTTTAAAGGATCAAATTATCCTTGCACAAATTAGGTTTAATGCACCGATGACCAACTTTTCTGTAGAAAATTTAGCTTTGGATCAGAAGGGGTGGGAATAAGAATGAGAAGTTAGGGAAAGGAGGATAACTGTTTATCCAAAAGCTATTTGATGGAATTCCAAAGATAAATATGGAATCCAGCTGTAAAGCTGCTAGGGAGCCATTTCAAATGGGAAAAAATGACTGGGAGAGAAAGGATATCTATAATTTCTCCACAGGCTGCTAAGGGGAATTTCCTTCAGTAATTTATTTAATCTATCCTTTCTTTAAATGGCCTAGCAGCTCTTGGTATTTTCATGAATACACATGAAACAGGTATAACAAGAATCCATGAGCAATGGAAAAACTATTACGTAGTAATGTGTGGATCAGTGTTTCTCAATCTTGGCAACTTGAAGATGTGTGGACTTCCACTCCCAGAATTCCGCAGCCACCCTTGCTGGCTGGGGAATTCTGGGAGTCGAAGTCCACACATCTTCAAGTTGCCAAGGTTGAGAAACACTAGTGTACAGTAGATTATAGATGATAGCCTTCAGATAAGGCACTTGTGGATGTGTATTGCTAATTGAGTTGAGACTAGTTTATGTTGATCAACAGATACAACTTGCTGACAGAGCTTTTTGCCTGCACAGAAGCGCTATTACGGAGTGAAATGAAGCAGCTGTTCCACTCCACTGCATAGAAGCAGGGTACCACTTCGTTTTGTGGAATTGTTTCAAAGAAATGCTACACTTGGATCAACAAAGTAGGAGCTCCTTCAAAGATCTGGAAGATCCTACTGATTTGCATTCTACTTGACTCAGGGCAGGAAGGATAGGAGTATGAGAGCCACATACTTAGGTATAGTTCTCACTGCTGTATATTAAACTTGTAGCTGCAGGGAGATATTTCACTCTCTAGGTGAGAACTCACATAACTATTTCATAAAATCCTTCCCATAGGAAAAAAATACATTAGAAAGAATGTTCTAGATTAACCTTTTTCATAATTCCCTAATCTACTTTATCGTATACAATTTGTAAGAGAAGATACTAAATATCATTCAGTTCGAGCAATTTATTTGCATAAATATTTATTTTAAAATGGCTATACTTAACAATAAATGGAGGAACAAGTACTGAGCCAGTTTGCGATTGCAATTTTAAAAACAACTGCAGAAGGTTATTCTTAGCAGTAAAATCTATTAAATATAAAACCTGGATTACTTAATTATTGATTCAGTTAATACATTTTTCAGACTTGCAAGATTGATGACAGCCTTGTGAGGTAGTCCAGACAAGAAGCACCCCCAGGATACTAGTTCTATCTTTATTGTAAGATTACATTAACAGAATCTTGCAAGTCTGAAAGTACATCGCTCCTACCTCTCACCTTAACAGTCCAAGAAACTAGGGAGGGTCCCTTGTAAGACTTTTGCCATGCTCCCAATCCTTCTGAAGGCTCAGCTGCCTCTTATCTGACCATTGTCCAGTCTGAGGCTCTTTCTCCTGTCTCCCAAGGTCATTCCCACGTACCATTACAGTAAAATGGAAAAAAAACTGAAAGGAATGCTAGATACACAGACAAATATTCACCTATATACTGATATTTTTTGTCATCTACTATGTGTATTTGCTTTTTGGATTATGGTTGGGTAACAATGCTGAACCAAAACATACATTTCATTGGGTTTTTTCCCCTATAAAATATCTCACTTTCTATTTTTTTCCACAAACAATAAGCCAACATCTAATATGAATGTGCAACTCTGACTCAAGTGAAATAAAATTCTTACTACACAAAATTGTAGTCGATGACATCCAGTAGCAGAATTTAAGCTTCATCTTTCCCTCTCCTCAGAATTCAGTTTCTAAGCATGTTGGCAGTGGAGAGCTTTATGTACCATCAGTAATATCATCACAGTACTGGTAACCATCTCCAAATCCATAATTCAAATTCTATTTAAGAAAATCTATATGCCATATTTACTCCTACACCTATTAATATGCTATCTGAACCTAGAAATGATAATAACTTGCATTTCCTGAAGGGGTTAAAAAAATTACATGGATGGGATTTTAAAAGAAAAGAGACATGTTTTTCCCCCCAATGGGTCTAATAAGAAAGAGGATGAAAAGGCTTGAGGAAAAGTTCTGCATATTTCAAATTGTTAAAATGTTGACCTAAAATTTTGATTCCCTTCATCAACTGTTCCAATCCTTCAATTCACATAATATAGCCAGTGAAAAAGTTAAATAAGTATGGGCGGAATATGCAGCCTTGTCTCAATTCCTTACCTACTCTGAACCACTCTATTTTTACAGATTCAGTTCTTTCAGTAGCTTCTTCTTCATTATAAAATTCCTGAAGAAAATAAATCAGGTTTTCTGGTATACTCATTAGTTTTAATGTGGATCGCATTCTGCCATGATCTACACCGTCAAAGGTCTTGGCTGTAGTCAGTGCAGCAAATATAAATCTTCTATTCTCTTCCTCTTTTTTTATCCATTTTATATTAGCTACCTGATCTCATGTCCCTTTGTCTTTTCAGAATCTCCCTGTTCATCTGGCTTGTTTCTCTACATATATGGCTCTGTCAATCTTTGTAAAATGTTAAAATCTTTTCTTGTTTAAGGAATTAATGAAATGGTTCAATAATTTGTGTGAAGTCTTTTATCTGCATCACTTTTCCCAGTGTAAGTTTGTGTACTGATCTCCTTCAATCTATAGCCATATAGTCTTGTTCCATATTTGGTGATAAAGAGCTGGTAGCACTTTATGGAAATGTTCATAAATATTCTATAATACTTCAGCAACCTTAAGTCACCTGAAGCAGAATTCTTACAGCTGAAAGCCAAAAACAGATGCTTTTATTTTTTAACAACTGTTTTAGGAAATAAATGTTGAAGTCCGTAGTTTTTCTTGTAGAACTCTGTTATGCATTTTGATATCTCACTTCTCTTTTCCCACACTTATAATCAGTACTTTTAAAGAATATTCAAAACTGACTTTAACCTCACAAATAGATACTTACTGTATATTTCTCAGTGTGTATTAGGATAGAAGGACCATAAGACGTATGGTTGGAAAATGGTTTGTGGGAACAGTTGAAGATACAAGCTGCTAGCAAATTAAAACTAAACAATAGCAAACTTACAGATGCCTTCAAGCAGATAAGATTCTGACTAGGTATTTACTCACTGTTTCCCAGTTGTGATAGGTGGGAATTCATGATATTGTCATTTTTAGCACTGAAAGTATAAAATGAAGTCATAATTAAGATGATGAATATGCAATGTCAGTAACATTCATGAATTTCTTGTTCACAGCTTTGACGTCGAAAATGGCCCATCACCTGGTCGTAGCCCACTTGATCCTCAGGCTGGCTCTTCTTCAGGACTTGTGCTCCATACCACATTTCCAGGGCATAGCCAGCGTAGAGAGTCATTTCTTTATCGATCAGACAGTGACTATGACCTGTCACCAAAGACCATGTCACGGAATTCTTCTGTTCCGAGTGAACAGTAAGTAGATCTATTACAGTGTGAATGTGTAGGGACTACATCCTAGAATTTCTACTGAGCAGACTGGGAATTCTAGTTCTAACACATCTGAAGGCCACAAATTGGAAAATGTTGATCTAGAATAATCCTGGGGCAACTTCTGAAAGGAAGAACTTTGTTCAGAAAAGTGAAAGCAGGTTTGCAAACTGGTAACATCAGAAGATAACATGTATCTAATCAACATTTGGGTAGGTATCACTACCAGCTCTATGAATATCATCATCAGGCAAAAAAAACAAAAACAAAAACCTTTCTAATAATGAATTCAGTACCTTCATGTCATCAGGTCTGAAGCCTAACCACAGAAAGAAGAGAGAACAGAATATGCCAACTTGAGAGAGATCTTTGTATATTCTGTGAAATCCAAGGGAACATTCACTTCCCTCCCTGCCAAAACCACAACCCAATAAAGAATGAAGTTTTAGTGATCATCAGGCCTGGGGAGGTCAAGGAGTGGAATGACTGGGTAGCTGGAATTCTGGACAATTTAGGAACTAAGAATATAGTACAAATTTTGTTGCACTATAACTTCTGGAACAACAATGGTAATGATAGAGCTTGAATAATCACATTTTATGAGAAACACCTATATATTTTTTTTATTTCTTGCATACTTATCTAATTTTCCATATTGAAAATCCAGACAAATTGCCTGTGCTTAAATAGCATTATAGGCAGAGTATGTCAACGAAAGCCAGGAAATCCAAGGCTGGCCTTTTCTCATACTGCTAGGCCCTTTTTCCAACTGAGGGTGAGTATATAACCCTAACTTGGAATTTCCTAGTCTTTATTGCCTTATGTTACAAGAAGAAAATGACAACTTCTTCTGGGATTATTTTCTTTCTTTGGAAGTACATTCTGATTAGAGAACCAGTTAAACTAGCAGCAGTCTTTTATGGACAAAATACAATAGAATAAAATATACTACAGAAAACTACTACTTTACAGTGATAAAGAATGGTTGACTTAGCGAGGCTGTTGTTATTCCAAGAGTTTGTGCCACATGATTACTGGGTCAGCTCGTTTTTCACTACACTCATTGTAATCCTTAGAGCAATGCCATCAGCGCATGATTCAACTAGGTGTTTTATTTTTCAGTGGCTTGTTGCACTGATGTTGATTTGAGCTGAGAGAGATGACTTGCCTAAGGTCACCCAGCTGGCTTCTGTGCCTAAAGGAAGTTCGAACTTGGGTTTAGGCTATCACCTAATAATAATAATTTTTAAAAAGTAAGAAACATTGTTCCAAATCAGCAACATATATTAAAATGAATAACTGGACTCACTGTGTTATTAATTAGGACATTTAAACTAAAAATATTTCAATATTAAAGGTAAAACACTAATTCCCCCAAAATTTCTGATTTAACTTGATATACAGTTTATCCATACATTTTAAATACTAGGACTGTATATGTATATGCTGCAAAGACAATTTGCAAGAGGTACTTTATAATGCATAGAAGTTGGAACCCAGCACATCTTTAAAGCAGCCGTGCCTTTTTCAGGCCTCCTGCAAGTTTATACAAAGACATGGCTGCTTTAAAGACTCACATTAAAGAGGCAGCTGCTATAATCAATCAGTTCATTAAAGCAACAGCGTCTTCTTCATGTGGAAGCCTGAAAAAAGACACACCTGCTTGAAAGTGGTGCTATACACCCATTCCCATGCTTTCTGAAGTACCTCTTCCAATCATTTTTAAAATATGCATAGCCCTACTAAATGCATACAGTGCTGAATATTTTTAATTTCTTTTTTTTTTAATCCAGTCTGTATTATTTTTATAAATAACTCAAGGTGGCAAAGATGCCTAATAGTCCTTCCTCCTCCTATTTTCCCCACAACAAGCCTGTGAGGTGTGTTGGGCTGAGAGGGAGACTGGCCCAAAGTCACCCAGCTGGCTTTTTCTAAATAAAAAGGGACCTCTAGCCTGTACACTAAAAGTTGGCATTTCTAATACACATTAAGGAAACAGAGATATGCTGTGGAAAAATGTATGCAGGATCAAGCAAAGAACCTCTTTTGAATCATTCATGAAAAATAAAAAGTCAGAATGCAGAACGTGGCATCCTGAACAGCTGCAACTCTGGGGGAAAAACATATAGCAGTAAAGGACTGCATTTCCCATACTAATTTAAAATCACAAGTTTGGTTGTATATCTTTACAATCTTAATTTGTGCACAGACAAGAAGCTTACAGCCACTAATCTTAAAATTAGTCAAAGTTTTAGAATAAGATGAACAGATATTATGATGATTCTTGGCTGTGCAGTTATTTTTTAAAACCTTCTAAAATATATGCTTCTTTTTTTCCCCATTTTTTATTAGACATGGAGATGACCTGATAGTGACACCATTTGCACAGGTATGTTCCAAATATTCTAATGCAGACTCTAGTGCTAACAAGATCTAACTGAAACATTTGAGAACCGAGCTGAACTTATGAATACTGTTTGTTGTTTCACTGGCCTCAGGATCCCTATTCTCATCACACCTGCCCACAGTGTCCTTAGTGTCTCTAGGCCAGTGTTGTCCAAACTTGGCCACTTTAAGATGAGTGGACTTCAACTTCCAGAATTCCCCAGCCAGCCATGGACAACACTGCTCTAGGACGTTAGACCTCAAAGTCCCTTAAATTCTCCACCCTTTCCCTACAACCCTTTTTGAACATTGCTAAGCTGCTGCGGTTGATTTATGTTTTTAAACATGCCATTCAATTAAGAGTTAACTAGACAGCTTGAGCCTTCTGGTTGACTGACTATTGTGTGCGTTCCTAATCCTATAGAATCGAGCTTTTCAGCTTTACAGTATTTATCTTTCCAGAGCATACCTACCATGATGTTTTTATGTGAAAGACTGTGGAGTGGCTAGGAAAAGAAGGGAGGAGATAACAGTGGTTGAGTCAGTTGTCAGATTATCTCATAATCTGATGGAGAGAGATTTGGTAAAAAGCATTTCAAAATATTCAAAAATACACTCCCTTAATTCCTTTAATTAATTATTTAATTAAAGAGCTGGAAAATTCCTATTTCAATTTCCAAGATTCTGTATTTACTCCAGATTAGCATTAGACATACCTTACTGAAATCTGTGTAGGTTTTGCTCCCTTAATATTGCCAGCTATGTGGGACTTGACCGATTGGAAAGAGAAAATGTACTTCCATTTTACTGTTCATGTTGTGCTTTTCCTATAGAACAAGTGTACTAGAAGCCTAACTATGGCTTTTTAAGCGTGACAGGTATTCTCAATGACATTACACAATTTACAGATATCAGACCTGGAAATAGTAAAACTAATATATTTCTGGGAAGAAAAAGCAATAGATTACTTTTGTGATGTTGCCAAAGCAATGAAGTTTCTTTCTGTTGTGTGGCATTGCTGCTTCTTTCAAGTTTGTCAGTAATTCCAGGTAGGATGGCTATGGCCCTGTTTTAACTGTTGAGCCATTAACAGCTTTTTGCACTGGCGCAATACATTTTTATTCCCTTTTCCGGTTATTGTCTATTGCAAACCTTCATACCATTGCTTATTGGTAATAAATAGATTGCAACTCCTTACTCACTTTCAAACATGTGTGAATGTGAAATTCTGCAGCTAAGTATGTGGTTATGCAAATCTGGCCTGCAAGAATCCATATGGCCATTAGGTGGAAGCAGAGTTTACTATCTCTTTGCTGCCCTCTGGTGATTTTCCAGTATTTTGTAACCCAGATCTGGTATTATGGATATATGAAGTGAACTATAATATTCTTTAATCAATTTGAATAATAAGTATATATTCGTCCTTGTTATTTTATGGACTTAATCTAAACATAATTTTAAAAATTGAAGCCAAATTGTTATAATAATAATAATTATATACGTATGTATGTATGTGTGTGTGTGTATATACACATACAAACATACACGTACGTATACATGCTTAATTCTCTTCTGCTGAAATTTGTGGGACTTCCAAGAACAGCTGTATATTTATATTGGAAGTCCCATAAATTAAGCATATTTGAATAATTCTACATGTTGAGTTTTTCCTATTTATTATAATATTCAATGTACTCTTATGTTTTAATAGGTCTTGGCAAGTTTGAGAAGTGTAAGAAATAATTTTACAATACTGACTAATCTGCAGGGAACATCAAACAAGTAAGCCACTTCTTTTCATTTTTCTTTTTAATTAGCTGCAGTGAACATACCTTAAGGCTATAAAACTATGAATATTTGCTCAGAAGTAGTCCTATTTGAAATCAATTACTTCTGAGTAAATATTCATTGGATTGAAATACAAGATAATTCCCAAAGTAGTTATTGCAAGTTTAGAATTGAATTGCAGAAAGATGATTAAGGCTTTGCCCCTCATTTAGGGATGTCAATTTTGAGTTTTTCTCGGTTTCTCATTTTTCCTGTTCTTAGTTTATTCCATCTCATAACTGCAACAATTTCTGTCTTCTTTAAAAAGATAAATTCTTCATGAAAAACCATATGCATTCCATCCTCATTTCTCCTAATATATTCATTGTGTTTAATGTGAGTTTTAAAAATAGTTTTTTCTAATATAATATTTCACACATGCTTTGTACATACACAAATAATATATACTTATGTGCAATTTTACCTAATACACATATTTTTTAGACATTTGGGGGGAATTGTACTGCAAAACTCTGAAAAATATGGATATTAATATAAAACTGTTAAATTTTACCTGTTTAAAAAAAATCAAATTTGCTAAATTAATATGTATAAAATTATCCACTTCTTTCCCTATTTCTGGAAATCACATTTATATAATTCTACATGTTGAATTCTCACAGTCTATCATACTGGAATGAGTTATAAAACAATATAAATTATTTTAATAATGGCAATATTTGCACTGCAATTTTTCACTTTCTGCTAATTGGCAGACTTTGAAAACACCCTGTCAATGGTCAAATATAACAGAAACACGACATCTGGTACAACATTTGGGGAAGCTTGCTTAATACTTAGTTTTAGAAAAACAAGCACTTATGCTATTTTTTCAGAGACTCTATCATCTCCTTACTGTCCTGGATGGAAATATTTGTAAAATATTTATTACTTTTTATTGTTCAGATCCATTATTTAGCTCTCCCTTTTGCTTAATGTTTATTTGAGGAAACTGTTTTTTCTATGGGATTACTAAATGAGTGTCTTCTGTCCTGGGAGGGGGCTCAAATATTATGAGAGCAAAATCAGAAGGATATGTTTAAAAGTAGCCCCATCTGTTTGTGTTGACACATCAGAATATCCTAGGGCAGACACATCTACCCCTCCACGTTTCCTCTCAGCTTTTGAGAGTGTGCAGAATGATTTCACTTTACTGAGGCTTGCTTTACGTTCCTAAACGAGCAGTATGGAAGCCATCGACATTGAATCTCTGTGACAGCTGTTTTCTGTGGCAAGCAGTTTGTAGGCATTGACTTGCCAGATGGATAGGCATTGTTTTGTATGTTTCTCCACGTAAAAAGATGCACTTGGCTGTTTTGGACTGCATGGAGGAATCACCTTGCTGGCAGCTGATGTTAAACTTACACATGTGAAGTGATTCCTACGTGGAGTATCCTCCATTCAAATTTGGTTTCAGCTGGTATCCCTAGCCTTCAGCTACCCATTATTCCTATGGAGTGGGCCGTTAGTCAGCCTATATTAATAGGAAACAAACTACATTATATCTATGGGCAGTTCTGAATCCCAGTACAGCCATATAATAAACATCAATTCATTCCTCTACAGGAGGTCACCAGCAGCAAATCAGCTACCCGTCTCCAAAGTAAACATTCAAGGTATGTGTTCTATTGGGAAAAAATATTGCTTTGTTCCATTACAAACTTATCTGAAGTTTCATATCAAAAGACCAGGGCCTGTCCTGTACATTTACAGTATCAAGCAGAGATATATCATCATTATACATTCCATAATGGATGGTTGCTGGTCAAGCATAGGTGGGAAAAAAACTATTACTCAGGCTGTTTTGTCACTGCAGTTTGTGTTTTACAACCCAGTTGAATAGCACAGATGAGAAAAGTCCTGGCTGAGGAGGTTAGAATAGAAACAGATGGCAAGATATGTATGCAAAAATTGTCTAAAAGAAGAGGAATATAAGGGCAGACTGGAAGAGGATGGAGGAAATGATTCATTGTTGAAATGCAATGGGTTCATTGTTGAAGACTTTGCAGTAAAGGGCATACAAAAAACAATTGTGAGCAAGCTTTTCATTTAACAAAGGGATGGATTTTATTGCTCAATGTGCTCTTTACAAAAACGATATGCCTAACTGTTGATGGTATGCGTCAACTGAAATGCAACAGTTCTTCATGCATAAGCCTCCTAGGTCACTGCAACAGCTCCAGGCATAAATCTTCCTGAAATTTATGCAACAGCCTTATTCCTAAGGGTAGCAGTGCAACTGAGATTGCTAGAGAAATGGATTCAGATGTCTCTAGCACAGAGACCATGGGATCAAATATATTGCCCTGATTTTTTTTTAAAAAGTCTTCTTTTATCATATGTAAAGCAAATTCACAATTTCTCCAACCCCCCTCCCTTTGTTCGTTTAAATAAGCCAATTTTCCATTCAGTGGCAACCCCTAACCACTACTGAGTGATCTCAGAAAGCTAAGCAGGGTCAGACTTGATCAGTGTTTAGAGGGGCTATCCTTGGGAAATCCCAAGGTTTTAGATGAAACTGGGAAGTTGAAAAAACATCCCAAGCCAACCAGTTTCTATACTGTTGCCGATAAAACGACATGGATGTGGATGGAGTCAAACTCAAATGAAAAGAGATTTACTTTTTTAGCACTTATGTACTGCTTCCTGTGTTTTTAGCACTTACTTAATGTTTCCAGGACCTGGTATCAGTTCTGGGCTGTCCTTCTATAGATGAAAAATTCTCAAGTTGCACTCATATCACCTGACTACTTAGCTTTTTCACTCTATGACACACAATTTTCTGTTGGTATTTGGAGAAAATTGGTAACTATGGCAATGTATATTCTTCATTGTAATATTATAAGCCAGAATATTAGATTTTTTTTTAAAAAAAAAGGTTGCTTCTATTACACAGATTTGGAAGAAAATGATATCCAAGTTTAGTAAGTATAATTGATTTGGAAGCAGATGGCCACCTAGAACTCCAGCCAGCATCCCTGACATTCAGAAAGACAGATCCCATTCATTTTGAGAAGTGTGTCATGTAGTCTTTATTTCATCAGCATTAAGTAAAGAAAGACTAGAGTAAAATGTATTCTTGGCCAGATCTTCAATGTGTTCTGCTTCTGTTCATTGTTTCTATAGAATTAATGGATTTTTACTCAACAAAAGGCAGGTATCTATTTAAAAGTCACTTGATAATGATTGGATCTTTGAGCAAAAGTACTGAGTTATTCCATATGAAATGTATTTGTTTTCTATCCAGTTTGCAGTTCTGTTGTGAGGGTATAATATTATCCTGGAAGAAGACTACCATATTTTGGCATTGGAAAATGTTTATCATCCCTTGAATGGTCATGCATTGTTTTTGTGGTTGTTATCTGAAATGTGGTTACTCAATATGAGAATGCTGAATATTGATTATGATATCACTGCTGAGAAACTGCACAATTCAGCTTCCCTTCTCTAACACCTCCTGTCCCTTGGTTTTCTTTATTTTTAGAAGAATACAAACGGTTCTGTGCTTAGTGGCAACATCAGATTTTCATCTTGCCCTTTTTGCCTCTGCTTCCTTTTGAAGTGGAAAGTGGCTTTCAGATATCTGCCCCAATCCCCACAACAAGACCTCTCTAGAAAATGCAAGGTTGATTTAAACTGCAGCAATGGATGATAAATTAGATATTGGGAAATATATAATTGGCATCACCACTTAGATTACTCACTTTGTACGGAGAAAGGAGTAAGTGAATTTGCTGACTAGTGTGATGACAAAATTCCCTTGTCTTGATTGTTAGATTAGATGCCTTGAGTCTTGCAGGGCATAAATAGGCTTAATGTGCCTACTTTACCCCCTTGTTTCTACCCCCCCCATTTAAAAATTATATTTCAAAAAAGAATAACCCACCAATGAATTTTGGCCATAAGATCTTTTGGATGTGGGCATGAGTTCAGGTTACTATTCCTGGTTTAGAATTACTCAGGGAAGCAGGGCTTTTTCTAATATGTAGTCCTATAAAATTGTACAGTTCTGAGTCAGATTTGTGCCATTGTAATGGGATTTTTGTGCAGTTGTGCATCAGTAGGCAGATGAAGAAAGACTTGAACTAAATGCATGAGGATGAAGTGGACTAGCAGTAGGGTGCTTGCATCTCTTCTTAATGCTGTCCTTTGGATAGAGCTGAAGTCATCTGTGAGTCTGCCAGAAAACAAAAGAGACAAATTAAATCAGCAGCGAGCAAAACACTCCACATGCTTATTTTTCTATTCTTCATTAGTACTAAGTGCTTTCAAAATTCATGTTCTGTGGGGTTTTGTTCCCACTCTGTGTAGGCTTGAATGTGTTGTGGTAGGTGACTAAGAAAACAAGAAGGTGTGGATACACACTCACACCATACAGTGGTGTGCAGATAAGGATGGTATCATATTGGAGAGTGCTATATTTTCCTTCAAGAAACTTCTGCATGTAAGGGACCAATGTGTTCCATTTGCAATATAATTATCCTACAGACATGAATTCAGAGGTGAATCCCATTGCAAGTCTGGTTCTTAGGTGCGATGGGGCAGTTGTCTCAAGTGAGATATTTTGTGTATTATGAGTAGGCACAAATTCTTAGTTATTCAATTTGTTATTATGTGAATTTTACTGACAGGGATAGGGAGACTCAGGAAT
Source organism: Liasis olivaceus (assembly GCA_030867105.1). Taxonomy (NCBI): domain Eukaryota; kingdom Metazoa; phylum Chordata; class Lepidosauria; order Squamata; family Pythonidae; genus Liasis; species Liasis olivaceus. The sequence continues at coordinate 136,001,997 of CM061350.1, read as the reverse complement.
TTTGATCATTACAAAATAATTAGATTGGTATTAGATTTGGTAAACCTGAGGTAGGTGGGAAATGAGCAAATATCATTTGCTGTTTCTCTTTAGGCAGCAATATTTCTTTTGCCATCCCTGTTCCATGAAGTTAAATTGGAAAACAGATCTTAGTCTAAATTAACTCATTTTGCAGAAAGACTTCTGAGGAAGCATGTATCAGGTTGCACTGTTAGTCAAAATATTGAATAACAGTGATGATGATTCTTTAGTTTATATTCTGTCTTCCAGGAGCTTGTGGTGTTCATAGCACTCTTTCCTCCACTTTTTCTCCCAAATGTGAGGTAGGTTGGACTGAGAGAGAGTGAGTGGCCCAAAGTCACCCAGGGAGCTTCCATGGTTGAAGGTGGACTTCTTGGTCATTAACAGTATTATACAGTATTATTGCAGTATTATACTTTGATTCATAGCATTGACTTGCTAAATGAACATATTCACAAGACCCGTTTTCTTTGCTTTTGAAATGTGATTTATATCCTGTGAGGAGACATACAAAACTCCTAAAGCTAAAATAGAAATGTATACAGCAGACTTCATTCAAGGTTTTCAGTGGAAGTTAAGGGAACACATTTGATTCTAAGAAGCAATGTAGCATGGTAAGCATCCAGTCAGCACTTTCTTAAAAGGTTATCCAGAATTACTTTTACCCACGGTGAACTTCTGACATTGAAACACTGCATTTCTAGAGTTGAAAACACTTCACTTTCACAATCCTTTATGAGACCGAGCCCTCTATGTTACATTAATATTATGGTCACCGTATTGCCAGCATGGCTAAGAGAATTTTGGCTTTCTTGAGTCTATAGAGTGAATTTGAGTCTGAGGCTAGCCTATAGCCTTTCCCTCTGCTACATCAGTTGCTGAACTAAATTTTCTTTAAACATCTGTTCAGTCTTATCATAACATATTTGTTTCATCCTTAAAGCTACAGCAAGAACATATATATATATATAAAACATCAAGTTCTAGGAATACATCCCGTATTTTGTTTTAAACTGCTGAAATTGTTCCCTTTTATTTTGTTTTAATTACAAACCACAGAAACACACAGAAATGTTTTCATTAATTAAAAGGTTCTTGTGGGATAATAAAGGCAAGTATTGGACAAATAAACAAACCTAGACTGTGGGAACATGAGGTCTGCAATTGCATAATAAACAATGATTTCGAGTAGAGTACTGTGTACTATGCAATGTGTAAGCTGAGGGTGAGGAAGGCCAGGTTGAAATCCTTGCAGTACTTTTTTGGGAATGGCCTCACTGAATGACATCCAACCACTATCTCTCAGTAAAGTTGTTAAGAGATAAAATGGGGGGGGGGGGTAAAATAGAATGGAATGGAAGATGTCCATGTATGTGTGTGTGCGCGTGGGCACATGCACACTGTGTGTTTATTAATCCAAGTTGTTGAACTATTACATTTTGAAACTCAAAACAGGAAGAAGTATTACACTCTTCCACAGTAGGATCTTTTGAAGGTGACTTTAAAACAAACAAAATACTACACATTTATGAAAACAAATGAAACAAACACATTTCTTGGTACTGAATTATGTTTTGCATTCAAGTGGCACCACCTAGGAACCTTGGAACGTGGCAAATCACTTACATGAATACTGTCATGGAAACTGCATGATTTGAAGGCATCTATACCTTATTGTATATAAAACAAAAACTTTATTTAAAAAAAAGAGAGAGAACCCAGTAGTAGCTAGAAACTGAATCACAACTCTGCTTTACATGGTACTGAGTAGAGTGTTATTTTCTCTATTGTTTATAGAAAACCCGCACCATAATGAAAGGATATATTTCATTTTAGATAAAATAGGAGAAGGTGCAGTTCTTAAAGACTTCGAAAAATTGATTGGGCACTAGGAAAATTTGGGAGTAGCCAGGCAGGCAGGCATGGTGAGACATAAGCAGCAGTGGCAACTGAGGGAAGAGAGGGAAGTTTTGGTAGATTGAAGGTGCATTGGCAGATGGGATATGCTGGGTTGGGAGATCAGAAGCTAAAAGAAGGAAGGAAAGGAAGGAAGGAAGAGGAGAAGAGAGAGGGAACCAAGGAGCAAACTTGCTCTATTTGCCCAACCTGGATTTTGCCTGAAATCCTGAGCAATCAAAATGTTCAAGTTTGGGCTGTGAGTGCTGGCTGAAAAGAGTTTAGAAACTGGAATGCAACTGTTTTGTTCCCATCTTGAAACCAGGCATTTTTCCTGTTCTGTGCATATCCCTACAATTTTGTCTCCCTCCTTCTGAATATACATGAGAGTGTAGGAGAAATGAAAGATCTGTAAGCATCAGCTGCATCTCTGTTCAATGTACTGCTGTCTCTAAGCTCCCAATCTCTTGTCTCCTCCCAATATCTTAGTTTTATGTCATATGAAGGCAAGCAGGGACCTAGAACACCATAAGCAGATTCTCCCAGTTTTCTCCCGAGTGTCTTACCTTCCAGCTGGGTGAGGGACTGATTTTTATAGCCATGTTCACTTGGTTACTTTTAGCTTGTGCTTGCATAGGATTAAACTGACTGTTAGGAAAATAGCAGAAGCAAATCGACTGCTGCAGCAGGCCACCTAACTGTTATCCCTGCTTCAACATTTTCCAATGCAACAGGACGAAGCTTTGCATTTAACACCCCCTCCCCCTCCACACACAAACTAGGCTGCTTCTATCTCCGTGTCCACACTGAAATTGAAACCTGGTTCTTAGCTGTCTATTGGGTGGAAAAGCAATAGACAGAAGTTTGCAGATTACAAGATAATCATGAGATGCTTATAATTCTTCCAAAAGGTCCCCAAGTAAATATTTGGAGTGGAGGAATAAGGACAAGAAGGGAGAGCAAAGCAGTTTTGGAATATTTCTAGCTCAATGGTACAAGTGCTTTGCATGCAGGAAATAAACAATATTTAGGTAATGGGAACCAGAGATAATCCTTTCTAGTTTTTGCCCCATCCCTCTGGAACACTGTCTTTGGATAGTGCTGATTTTAAAATATAATGTTGCTGGGATTGGATACCAAGAAGGGAGGATTTTTTAATAGTTTTAATAGAACCTGTTATTATTTTAAATATTTTTATAGGTATGTTATAAACCCATAGCAATTCATGGGGAGTTGGCTGTATATGACTGACAGGTTTAGACTTAACCTCAATTTCCAAGTGAAGCTAAGAGAGGCCCCTCAAACTCTGCTGTGACTATAGATAACATTGAATTAAACATATAAATTAGCTGACTTGATTGAAAAAAAACATATTCCTATTGTGCAAATCAAACACCTAGGAAACTCATCAAGACTTTCCAAATATTTAATCTAATTTTCAGAACAAGCAGGAATATGCTCACCCATTGCCAGAAAGTTTCCTTTATATCAATGACGTAGCCAAAATCATAATTTTATTTTCTGACTTTGATTTTTCTGACTTTACCATATGTTTGGTATCAGTATAAGTCTAAACTGAGGTTTTCAAACTTTTTTGGGCACAGAACCTGTTAGTTTAAAAAAAAATCCAAGAACCCCTGATCAAGAGGGAAAGCTCTAGTGACAGAAAATTAGTTGCATTTAAGTAAACTTTTTTGTTTTGTCCTAAAGTTCTTGCAGAATGTTTTTCAGAATAGAATTTGAAAAACCTTGCTGTAGATTATTATAAACTCCTCCTGGCAATGATTTAACATCAATATTTTGTAAAGGAGTATTTGCATATAATGCTCTGCAAACATTATTCAACATTCAAATGTTGTCCTTCAGTACATATTGACAAGAATCAACACTGTAATAGCAGTGGTTGCAAGAAAAGTGAGGAAATAATGCAGCTGTAAATCAGGGATGGTCAACATGTAGCACCTCATCTGTGGTCTATAGAATCCCACCTGAAGGGCTGAATTTTTCAGACATTATTTCATTTGTGGGGATTTGGCTTGGTTTACAGTGTATCTATTAAAAAGTCTGAACCTTTCTTCCCAGAATCAGACTATATTTCCCATATAGGGAAGGCTAAAGGCAACAGACCTTAGGAGATATCTGACCTTATCTGGGTTTGGAAGCTACGCAAAGTTGGGCTTGGTTAATATATGGATGGGAGCAGGGAATCTCAAGTAAAAAAAACAACACCCTGGAAAGCAGCAGCAAGCCATTTCAGTATTGTTGTCAAGAAAACTGTATGGAAGTGTCCATGAAGTGATAAGGAGTTTATTTTCCTTTTTGAGGAACAACATGAGTGCCTGAAACCTTTCCTCATCTTAAGATATATATTTTACTTTTTGAGCCCAAAATGCAAAAAAGTTCTCAGGTGACATCAGGGCATAAATAAATAATCTCTCAAAATAATGTGAATTAAATCACTCTGCTGAAATGAATTGGAATGGAATGGAATGAATGTAACCTTCAACCTAAAAAAACATTGCTTATCCCTGTTCTAAATAAATAGGATGGATAAACTTACCAGGGATTAGAAACAGGGATAAGCATAGAACTATTGGTAGATCTCTGGTTGATTGGCAAGTTCCATAAAAGGGATTAAAAAAATCATTCCTCTCACATCCTACAGAATCTTGTTCATATTATTTTGTAGTTAAGCAGTAGTTTTCTGTGCAGAAGGATTGTGAGCTCTGTACAGTACTGGTATTCAGCACATTTTGGAGTTCAGAATTCTTTTATTCGTTAATTATAATTGCATTTCTCTCACACCTGGTTCTAGGTAGTGGATCTTGCTGTTCTGGTTAAAGGACAAGTAGATCTTCAAGTCTTAACCATGTCCAGCCTTATTCATTAATATCCTGTGAGCAGTTTATAGGTTAAACATCTTCCTTTAATCTAAGGAGGGGTATTGTGACGTTTAAATGATGAAACTAATTTATCAAAACCATGTGTTATAACATAGGAGAGGAGATAGAAATCTTGAAGTTCTTCCAAAATAAAATATAGTTCCAGTCAAAGAGAATATATGTAGCTCAAGGTTGAAGTCCTTGGTGCTCTTTGAGCTTGGTTGTTTTCTTACAGATGTTTCATTATCAGGCTAGGTACCATCATCAGTGAGAGGAAGAGTGGGATTTGCTATTTTTTAAAATACAGTGTTTAGAAGGAAAGATATGCTGAACAATAAATTATCTGGCTTCTGTGCTTGGCAACATTAATGTATGGATGCATGCAACAACTCACATATGCTTTTCCTGGATTCATGGGATAAAGGTATGGTAAATATTCCCTATATGTAAGAGTATTTATCCTTCCTTGTTTCTTCAACTGGTCTTTCTAGTAAATCTTTACAATTGTTGAAGCTTTTTGAACGTCTTTGAATTTTTTTTGAAATTGTTTTTGAATTTCTTTTTGAAAAATCAAATATGTACAAATTCATGTTTTAAGTCGTGTTTTTGTGTATAAATTACCAAAAAAGTAAGTGAATAGTTAGAGTGTCAATTAGCTGCCGTAACCATTCAAACTATTCATATAACCTTCTGTGGAGCATTCTCAGGATTGTCATGAGATTTTAGGCACTGGCACCAGAGTCTCATGGCTAATTTACCATAGATATATTAAATAAATCAGCCATGAGACACTGGCACCATTGCCCAAAATCTCATGACAACCCTGAGAATTTTCTGACCTAGCTTAGGGAATAAGTAGTGATGTAGATATGTTGCAGTACTTCCACACAAGTAATTTGTCCTAATTTGGAATATGCTGAGAAGCTGTTTCATCTCATGGTATCAGCTGGTTTTGAGAGTTGCTTTTCTTTGTATTGCTGAGTTTGTGGATTAACTATTTTCCCATTGGTGGGAATTCTCTCTTCAGCTGCTTCTTGAATTGGAACCAGTCATTACTGTGTCTTTTTAGAAAGACTCAGCATCCTATTCCTGAATTATTTAGAACTTAACCCACTCCTCCACCAATTCAGTCCTTAGCAATATGAAACTCTGATTACTGGTATTAGGGGAAAAATTGGTTGCAAAATTGCCAACATGCCATCATTTCACTCTCACAACTAACCATGATTTTAAATGCAACACAGGAATGGTGGCTTGATTGCTGGGTTACCTTTGCAGAATTTCAATAGTTTCATTCATTTTTTTTTACAACAGACTTTTTCACACGAAGCTTCTCACTGCTTTTTGCAAAAAATCAAAGAAATACACACAAAGGCATGTCCTGAAAAATGTGGATCAGGTGGCTGTTAGCAATTTATTTTATTTCTTTTTGGTGTTCTGGGAAGTGAGGGAATGCTTGTTACTCCAGGATTCAGGGTTGCTATCAAACTGCTTTCCAGAGTATTGGGGAATGAAAACATTGGTGGTATGGAAGTGTTCTTGGTTACGTCGATACTGCACCAGTAAAGGACTGTCAAGTTTCTTTCAGCAATCACTAGAAGAGGAAGCAGGTACAGGCAGGCATTCCAGGGTGCATATTTCTAGTATGCAGGTTTACTGTATTGTAAAAACTAATTAAGCCATTGGTATAAAATTACAGTGACTGCTAGTGAAATCAAGGTTCAACCCCTTAAACCTTTTTCTGGTTTCATGCTGTTTGCTTCTGATCTTGCCAGAACTAGTCCTCACAAGGACTTCCTAAGTTTTGTATTAGTTTTCTTGCACAATAATGTCGATATACATCGAGTTTCTTTCAGGCATTTGTATAAATGCAAGTACATCTTTCAGTACTATTCAGGTCTCAGATTGCATGGAGAGCATTCAAGTCAATGTGACCAATGCGAGTGCATTTCACATTCAGATTTCCCCCTGAATACATGAAGGCTGGACAGAGACAGGGGAGGGCTGTGTACACACAACCTCTTTCTCTAACTTTGAGCTATCCATGTGTTCATGTGAACCCTGAAAAGATAAGTACAATGGACGCAAAAGGAACTTCTCTGTCACCAAAGAATGGCACGCTCCATATCTTGCTATATAGCCCTCATTTCTTCTTATTAAAAAAAATTAATGTTTGTATTATTATTTGTAATGAAACCTGATGTTGCAGACAGCTGGAACCAGCAGATATATAAGCAATCATTCTGTGCTAGAAGTCCGTAAGAACAATCTTTATAACACAATTAAGAAATTAATAGTTCTGAAACCTGCAGAGATAAAACAGTTACTTGATTATGTCAGTGCATCTTCAAATTCTGTCCTGCCTTACGGCTAAGGTTGAATTGACTAGTGTTCCAAAGACACTGCTTACAATCTAAATGCTGTTTCCTGCATTGCAGACATAGTTCATTCCCACAGTGAATCCACTTCTCATTTTCCTATTGCTTAGAAACAAGCTTCCCCTGAAAGTTGGAATCATGCATCTTAGTAAGTATTTCAGTTATGCTATTGACGTCAATGCAGTCATTAAATAGATTGCCTGCCCTCCTGACAGTAAGCTTATGCCGAAGACCTAGAGGCAGACACATTTTAAAAGAAGAACATCAGGTTTTCTTTCAGCGGTTTGAGAAAATGGGGGGGGGGGGGTTTTCTTAGTATTTCCGTACTTTACAATTTATCTGCATTTCAAAATGTCTTTTCCTGGCATTACTGAGAATCACTGGTAGACTCAGATGTTGCTGTTCAATTCCTAGATACACAATTTTAAAGCCACTCAAGAATTACTTCTTATGATCAGCTTCAACTGGAAAGTGCCACAAATTGGGGTTCATTTCTCTTGCATGCATCATGTAACTTTAATCAACTAAACCTTTTTAGCCTTTGACTCCAGACCTTCTGGGATTGATTTCATGGAGTCTATTAAAAAATCGCTGCCATTTCTCCTGTGGGCTCTGAAGACATGTCAGCCAGTCATGTATCCATAGCAACTGAAGTAAACTGTTCCCCGTCAGCCACACCTGTGAACTTTCATGTTAGACATTCCACACGTGCTACACTCATCATGCGCTCTGCCATTCCGTCCAGTCCAAATGCCATCTATGGCAGCTGAGCAAGTTATGATGATGTCAGTGGGACTCCCCAAGTGTGGTCAAGGAACCCTTCTGAGTTTCCAGTAGGAGGGAGGGGGACTTTTTCCGGGTAAATTACTGACAGGTTCATTCATTATCCTGACCAGTTACAGTTTGGAGCTTCCCATTTTCTGTCAATGCACAGTAAAGGATATGCAGCTGTCCAAAACTGACAGATCAGATTTTTCTTTAAAAAGACTATTAAAGGTCCACAGCTGAGGATATATGGCAGCTGTAAATATGTGGCAGACAACTTTGCCCTTTGGTGGAATAATCAGGTACGTTTCAGAGAAAATTAGACAATTTTCCAGTGTTTTCTTATTGGTTGCTTTTCTTTATTGCTCCATGCTTTTTCTCTAGGTTAAGAAGTGTTCTTACTTTGTTGTTGTAGCTTCTTTCACAGTCGTCACTAATAAACCTGAAGCTCTCCAGATTTTCTTCAATAATCCATATCTGAGGTTCATAAAACTGATATTTGACCTAATTTACAGATAAGAAAAGTTTGTGTAGATAAACTCAGCTTGAACAACAGTTACAATTCTAACTGAATGTGCTTTATTGAGATGGTAGCATCTTTACCATAATGACATTTTTAAATAGTACAGTTCTGACTTGAGAGACGATTTTTATAATTTTCATTTGCATTTCCACATCCAATTTCATTTGACTCACTGATGTGATATTGCTTAAAAGCAACATGGTCCTACCTTGAATCAACCCAACAAGTTCTCCTGGTTTCATAGATTTATGCCAACTGGGAATGGGAAAGATAAAACCTAAACCTCCACAAGATAGTAGATACATATCAATTTTATGTAGGGAAGGATTTGCACATGTTGAAGAGTTAGTGAAGCAAAATTTAAGCTGTGTGAAAGCAACTTCAAAAGATCCTATTTATACAGTATTTTGCAGCTGAGCTTCGGGGAATGAGTTGCCACTGAAAATTAATTCAGGAATCAAGAAAGCAGATGGCAACAATTACTGCTAATTCTTTCATTAACTCTTTTTCTTATGGGATCCATGCCATGTCTTACTCCTGCTAATGTCAGTGACTGTCAGAAAAATCTGGGAAAAGACTAGAAGCCATAACATGAAACAATTATGGAAACATTAAAAAAAAAATCTGATGCTAGTCAGAGAACTCAAAAGATTCATAGTTAGTACCACTGTCTTCTTTCCAGCCCATTCCATAATAGGTAGAATAAAGAGTTTTTCATATGCCTTATTAGCTGTTTGATAGGAACTTCTATTTTAATTTTTTTTGCCAAGTTTATAATTACATGTTAATCCTATAAGGAATCTTAGGGTAATTCAGATAATAACTACAAGGGGATTGAATTAAAGCCAGGTCAATAAATAAGAAGAATAAAAATGTAGTCATTATGCTTATGACTACACTTTTAGACAATCACTACAATGGTTGTAGATAGAATTACTAGCACCTCTTAATCATATATCAATATATTTTGCTAAGACCTACAAAACATGAATTATAGTTTTAATTGATACTGTACCATAACCTGCTTAAAGTTTTCAAAATAATGTATTTTAATCTTTAATGGATGTTGACTTCTTTGTTTTACTCATCACAAAAAAAAACCTTATGTATGATTTATTCAAATGGAAATATTTTCTACATGGACATTAGTCTGTACAGAAAATATACCCATAAATATTCCTCACTAACCTTAGAATTTCAACCATGTGCTTAAGTAATGTCAATACTGATGATGTTCTCATTGGATTTAAAATAATTATCTTTCCTTAACTTGTTCAGTTAGGAGCTCTTGGGATGTTTACTCAGAAACAAGTTCTATTCTGTCAATTGGAATTTAGTCTTAAGTCTGTTTAGAATGATAACCTTAAACATACAAAAATAACTTTCAATGTTGACATCATCTTTCATCTTTTGGATTAACTTCTCCATATTTTAAATAAAATTGAAGGGTTTGGTACCGAGATAAATTCCATCACCGTCCCACAAAAAAACAAAAATAATGCCCCAGGTGCACTCAAACATGTTTTTTTGGGAGACAATGCTGTAAGAAATGTTTAAAAAGCGGTTGTATCAAAGTTTTCTCTCATTTTTGTTTGTTAATGCATTAATAAATTGCATTTAATAAAAATTAAAATAAAAAGTAGGAGCAGATTTTTTTTTTTTGCAATATTTTTTCTTGTTAAGATCAGTAATGTCCCTTTGTTTTGTTTCTACTTTAGTTTTTCACAGATTAGGCTTCAGTCAGATTTTTTAAAGCTATGTCATATTGTTCCCAACTCATGATTCTAAGGACATTTGCACTATGATCATTTTCCAAATTCTTGAAGCAGTTTGAAGGTGATCAGTGATTGCCTTTGATGCTGGCCAACTTGAAGTCTTGAAAATAAGGAATGAATATAATTGCCTCACTCCAAGCTGCTACAGATACTGCAAAAATCACAGTACCCCCATTTCACTAGAAAGAGAAAGGGACATATCTAGGTCCTTTGCTGGCTTTTGACCAGTGCTGAAAAGAATGGGGAAAAACAGCTTCATCTCTGCTCTTTTTGCCTACTATGCTGAGTAGATGCAAAGCTATCAAGTTAACATTTTCTCTACAGGACCTTAAGCTCAGAAACCAAAAAGAAAAGGGAGGTAGGAGTTCCTTCCAATGGGGAAACTGAGCCACAGTGTCCGAAAGAATAATAAGCTGGAAATAAATCAAGTCCATCTCCAACACCTTGGAGATCATGGGGGCACAGAGGTTTCCAAGTGGCCTAGGATCCTCATTTGAAAGTGCCTACCAGTAAATTGCTGCCTGGTCAAGATTCTCAAGTGAATGTACGGTTCTCTTGATTAACATCTTAATTTTCATTAAAAAAAAAACATAAATAAATCTTAAATAACTGTAATTCTTAAAGAAGTTGTAACAACTGATTTAGAGAGTTTCAGGGTTTTTTTGTTTTGTTTTGTTTTGTTTTAAACTATAACACTACAAGACATTTAACAATTATAGCCAGATCAGGTAGGAATCCTCAGAATGATATACCATCACTATTATCCTGATGCTGAATTAAATTTTTCCTCCTTCTCTCCTTCAAGTAAGCTGGGAATCATTTGTGTGCTGCATGGGGTTTAATAAATGGAAACACAATTGAGCTAAAGCTGAATTCTTGTTGATAGATGATTCAGGTAGCTATGGAAATGGCATTTGGTCTCTTCAATATTGACAATGGTCCAGTTCATATTGGGAGGCACTTTAGATTTATTATGCTTATATTTCATTCAGCAGTGTTGAATGCTCTGTCCCAAATAAGCTGCTGGGTACATCAAGATTATCATGTCAAGAAATACCTCTTTGTTTACATAAAAAGGGGATGGCAAATAATGCAAGTCTGTGTTATATTTTGCTTCAGATTCCATGGAGCTGACTGGCATTTTAGGACTAGTGTACACACTAATAGCTAGAGAACAATGCCAACATTAGGTTTTAAAAAAACAATTAGCCGTGCTTTAGGCTTCCCATTCTGAGTCAGATATTGCTAGAGCATATCTTCCACCATTTCTGACCATTGGTTATGTTGGTTGGTGATTATGAGAATTGTGTTCAAGCAATATCTGGGGGCTCAGGATTGGAAACCACTTCTGAAGCATATTTGTGAACATATAGAGGATATAGAGAGGAAAAGGCCAGGGAAAGTCCTCTTATAAACACACTTCTGTAGTATGTAATCCATGATATGAAAAATATGAATAGTCTTTCATATAATCATAGACATACCTCAGTTGGGCTGCAAATATCCAGACATTAGAGCTTTCTGTATCTCGTTGCTGTCATCTAGTAGTGCTCCCAAATTTTGTAAGCCAGATATACTATGCCTACAAACACAATATATGCATACCTACCCATTATGTTATTCCCTTTTTCAAATAAAGAACATTATATAAACCACAGAAAAGAAGAAATAAAGAGTAAGACAAAGAAAATAAAGCTATATGTAAAAATAAAGGACTATTTTACACCAATACAATTTATTATTCCTCACCATACCTTTCCATACATTGCCTTTTGTTCTTTAAACTTCTTACCACTTCCCTTTTTGAGGATCTCATCAGCTCCATCGAATTATGACTTGGTTTTCCCTTTCCTCTTGCCCATTTTTTATTTCTTTTAATAGTCATTCCTCATAGCAGGCCACATACGAGCCACTGTCCTTCTACCAGTATTTGCACATCTGCCCAGCATAAAATTATACTGCACTTCCCAAATTTTGCTCATTTCCTCCTCTTGTACTCTTTCAGTCAGAATTCTCTCAAATACTTTCCCAGACACACTGAACAAATTAATCCTCCATAGGTTCTGCACTACTTCTTCCTACCTTTCCTTTTGCATGAGGGAACAATAATGGCATTCTTCCAATCATCAGGCACAGATGCTCTCTTCACACACACATTAAACAAGTCAGACAGCTACTCCATAAACAAACCATATCCTTATTTTCCCACTTTTAGTTGCATTTTCCCAATTTATCAACATTCTTACAGCATTTATAACTTCCTTTTTACCATTTTTTTCTTGGACACTAACATTCACAGAATTTATACAGTGTATCACTGTAATTCCCATACAAATCTTTGAAATACCCCTTCCAGCATTTACTTCATTTTCATCCAAATGATTTCAATCACTTGCATTACTAATTCCACTCACTTTGCTGGAGGATCCTTGCTTAGCCCCTTTCACTCACTTCCAAAATATTTTTAAAAAATTTCCATCAAACCTTAATTATTCCTTGCTCTCTTTGACTAAGTTCTTTGCAACTATCTTTTACTCTCTATGCACATTATACAGAGTCTTTCTTTCTTCCTCATTTTTTAAGCAATCATTCTCATACATGCATTTTTTCACATCCAGAGCCATTTCACTCTCCCACTAAGCTTCTTTTTCATACTTCTCTCAGGTATAAGCGAACTTACTTTCCTGGCACTCTGTAATATAATTCTTTTCACTGTATTCCAAGCAGCTTCCATGTCCTCCTTCCTTATGTTCCTTTTCAATTCATTCTGTTGAGAGATTAATCTATCTCCCAGTACTTTTTTTTAAAGGACTCTACTTTCTCTTCCTGCAGTTTTCTATTTTCACTGTTCTTTCACTTTTTCTTTTTCTTTCATATCCATTTTTTCCTCTAATTCACTGTTGACGCTACAAAAAACAAAACAAAACTTGTATGCCTAATCCATATATTTGAAATAAACAAGCCTTTTCTAAGCAGATAGTCACCAATCTTCATTCTTATTCATTCTTGGGTCTCTGAATGGCCTAATTACTTTTTCTGTATTGCCTCATTTCATTCTCACCCATTCATTTATGTCACCTACCAAAGTAATTTTCCTCTTAGATTGCACTCATTCAGAATGTTGCACAATCTTTCCAGAACATATCTGATTCTTCCATCATTATTATACAGTGGAGTGTAACTTTCATCTATCACCAGCCTGTGGAGTTATACTTTCATATGCATCCACAACAATCTAGATGACACCCATTCAAACTTTGTCATACATTTTAGCTCTTTGATTCAGAATTAAGCTGGCACCTTCCCTTCCCTTCATGTATTCATCATCTACTCCACAAGATTAAGCTACCTTCCTTCAGATCTATTACCCTTATCTTAGTTCCGTGTGTGTGTGTGTGTGTGTATTCCATTTCATTTCTTACTATTTATTCCTCAAGTTCCATATTCCATGGTTGTCACCAGATGGGCCCATACTTTTGCTACCAGTCATGACTTTGGTCAATACAAGCTTTCCTATAATAATTTTTAGTAAGAGAAGCAAAGGGTGGATTAGACTACCAGTCTTAGTCATGCCCATGCCAAGGGGTAAAGATGGTACTGTTCAGTTTTGGCACATTTTGGCCATTAAACTATGATCATAGTCAAAGCCCAGTTTTACCCCAGGCATGCTCACTCTATTTTATGCAAACTCCTATCTCTAATCTGGGGACAACCTTGAAAGCCAACATACTGTTGACTGCATCCCACCAACTAAGGTAGAAACATACAATGTAGTGAGACACACTCAGGATACACATGCCTAGTAATTATTAATCATAGCCAAATACCATTCCTAAAAATAAATTTGGGTTGTGTATAATGCTTTACGTTACATTTCATTTTGCCTACAGAGCAGTATTAGTACAGAGCATTTCATGTTCTGGCACAGTTATGCTTTTCAGAACTGCACAAAGCAAACAGTGTCCTGAAGCTACCACAACTCATAAAGAAAAATGATAGTAATTGGATGGCATCCAGTGGAAGTCACAAAATGCAGGAAACTTTATATCAAATGTCATTTCACATATTTTAGGAGGCCTTAAAGAATGAGATTTACCTGCAGACTTGAACTACTCTGGTCAGTGAACAAGCAGGAATAGCAAGAAAAAAGAGACTTATCTTGGGGCATGACTGGAAGGAAATGTACATAGATCCGGCTCCTTGAGCAAATGATATTTGGCATATAATCATTTTATTGACCCACCTTAGTTCTCCAATGCCCAGTAGAATTTTTATAATCATTCATGAATCAGTGAGGAAATGACCATTTGCCTGCAAATTCTATTAATTTAGGGCACTGAGGGAAACCCTTGACAGTCATCAAGTGCATCTTTTAGAGTAAAATTATAAATAAAGTAATTAGATGTAGGATATTAAGAGGACAATACTGGTAGAGACAATATAAGGCAATAAAAATAAATTACTTTTGCATAATTCCATATGAGAAACAGCATCAACCAGCTCAAATGTTTGGCCTCTGAAGGTCTCATAACACTCCTGAATCTTATTGACTATATATTTTTATATTACCTGTGTGAAACACATCCTTGTGTAAATTTCTTTAAATTAAAGGCTATACTATGAATCACATAGGATGATGGAGGCTGCACTCTAAAAACAAACAAATAAATAGATGGGACCAGAACAAAATGCATCTTTATCAGAAAATAATGTGATAGCACATGTTAAAAAGGGCTAATTATGTGAATCATATAATTTGAACATATGTACCTAAGAATGGTATTCAAAGGTAGCGAATGTAAACAGAGGCAGTTTAAGAAATGTGCAGCCTGATGTAGAGGCACAAGGAAGCAAACCCATTGTAGATATCTGTGACTGGGATGAAATAAAGCCAGAGTATTAGGCACACATGCCTACTTTTATTCAAGATCAACAAAAGAATGAAATATTTTGGAAAACATTTATCCTAAAATATTCAAATAAAGGCTGCATAGCATTCAGACTAACTTCCAATACATTTCAGGTCGATGTATCCCTTTTTAATATCTGAATGTAAGTATTATTTAATGTAAGTACAGAGTCTCAGGTACACATTCACTGCAGGAGGCCCAGAATTGATGTCGGCTATCTCATATACTGTAATTTTATTTCATGTTTTGGCACGTCAAAATAATATGCAGCTCTTGGGCTTTGAAAGTTAAATGAAGAGTGTTTCTCACATACATGTTTCATTTGGGATTATTGAATGATCACCTAAACCCTGCCCAAATGTCTGCTGTCAGCTGCTGTAGATTCTTTTGCTTCCTTCTCTATTACCTCTCTAAACTCCAGTGTGACATTCAGGCACATGGTTAGTGCTCAGTAAAATGCTTAAGTGGAAATAACACTTATAGACACCCTTTTCATTGGATGGGGGCTAACTCTGATTTAATTGTGTTCTTTTTTAATAGGTATCTGCAAAAGAAAATGCAGTGATTAAAACGTAATGATGGGAAATGCTAATTTAGCCTTTTCTCATATTTATACACAGCTAAATAAGGGGTCACACAAATGACTTCTTCCCACTGGAAAATCAGTCAATCAATTAATCAATCAATCAATCAATCAATCAATCAGTACCTTTATTTCAGCCTTTAACCTGCATGAAGTAAAAAGCAGTGAGTATGGAACAATCTACGTCCAGGCACCTTAAGCATAGTAATTATAGAGTTAAAAGCTGGTAAGATAAAAACTATAAGATAAACTTAATAGTTATATTAGCTATAAGGTAAACTTATTTAGTTAAAAATAAGTGTTGAATAAAATATGACTATATGGAGAATTGTCTAAAAAAAACTTAAAGAAAAGCAAGTTAAACGTTAAGAAGGAGCAACAAAAACTATATTATCTGAATAAATGGAAATTAGAGACAGCATTAAAATAGCCAGGCATTTGTCAAACCTGATTAGCTCTACCTTGTAGTCAATACCCAGAGAATCTTGCATGCTGCTGAATGGAACTTGGAAATGTTCTGTGTGAAGGGATTAGAGTCTGAGAGTAGTACAGAGATGTAAAATTGGTCTTTGTGGCCTGATAACCTGGTAGTGCAAGTAGTGGGAGAATAAGGGTGCTGCAGATGTCTTTGTAAAATGAGCAGGAGAGAAGGATGTGTTTGGTCATTTGTACTTGACTTGCTTGGCATTGTAGGGACACTGACGTTAGCGGAAGGGGACCTTCCTGTATCTTTCATCTAGCACAGCCAAAAGGGCAGTGTTGCAACAAGCCAAAGTGAAGGTCATTCTGCAGTTAGGGCCTTCTAGCTGCATAAAATATACAACTGGCATTGTTATATACCGTAGGCTTTCAGTTCTTGGGATGGGGGGGGGGGGATTCTTGGGGATGGGAGAGCCTTGGCTAAGGCACTTCGGCATTCTGTATCCAATACATTCTGCTCCTAACCCAGGAAGAATAGGTTGCCATGGGGGAAGCTCAAGTAATGTTAATTTAGCCAGCAAAGTTTGCTTCCAGATGGACTGATATTCTTCAGGTAGGTCCACTGAGAAAAAGAATAGTCTTAAGAATCTGAGGTCCTGCTGTTAGGAATTTGCAGTGGATGAGTTCCAGAGAGGCACCTTTGGAAAAGGGACCAAGACAAGAACATCATCATCATTATCATCATTATCATCAAGCTGAACTAAAAGCCCTGGATAGGAAGACCAGAAAAATAATGACAATGAATCATGTCCTTCATCCACACAGCAACATTGACAGATTCTACTTACCAAGGAGCATAGGTGGGTGTGGAATGTTGCAAATTCACCAGATAGTTGAAGAAGAAAAAAGGACATTGGAAGAACATCTGAAGAACAGTGAAGAAAATGCACTGAAAATAGTACACCATGAAGGCTTACTATTCAGAGTAAGAGAGGCCAAACTGGCCTATAAGAAAGACCAAGTGAAGAACAGAAAAGAGACAAGGGAAGGCAAAGTATGACATGGCCAGTACATTAAAAAAGCCCAGACTGACTACAAACAACGGCATGACAAAGTAGCAACAATGGTGCATTCAAGTATCTGCAAGGAATACCATTTGCCTGCAAGCAAGAACTGGAGGGACCACAAAACAAAGTAATAGAAAATGAAGAAGCTAAAGTGCTCTGGGACTTTAGACTTCAAACAGACAAGCACCTGCCACATAACACCCCAGACTTAACAATTGTGAATAAGAAAGAGAAAAAAGTCTGGACAGTGGACATTGCAATACCTGATGACAGCAGAATAGAAGAGAAAGAACTGGAGAAAATCACAAAATACGAAGACCTGCAAATAGAAGTAGAAGGACTGTGGCAAAAGAAAGCAAAGATAGTACCAGTAATAATAGGCTGTTCAAATTTCAGGGGGAATCTCATTCCAGGGGGCAGGTGCTGCTACAGAGAAGGTGCACTTCTGGGTTCTTGATAGGTGGCAATGTTTAATCGATGGAACCTGGAGTGTGTCAACTCTGCCAGATTGAACCAGTTGGGCAGATACTATGGGAGACAGGCAGTCCCTCAAGTAATCAGGCCTTTATGCCATGTAGGGCTTTGTGGGTAGTGACCAGCTCCTTGAATTGCACCCAGAAGCAAACTGGCAATCAATGCAGCTCATGAAGCAGAGGAGTTACATGGGCATACTGAGCCATGCCCATCACTGCCCACACTGCTGCATTCTGGATCAGCTGAAGCTTCTGGGTAGTCTTCAAGGGCAGCCCATTAAGAGTGCATTGCAGTAGTCAAGCTGTGAGGTGACCAGGGCATGAAGGGCCCCCTGATCTAGGAAAGGGCACAATTGGTACACCAGATGAAGCTGGGTAAAAGCCTTCCTGGCTACAAAGTTCCAAAGTTTCATAAAAAGTTGTGCCATCAGTTTTATTTCAAAAAGCTTGGTTGCAAGTTTGAAAAAGCCTCCTTTTCATCAGAAGAATTTTAGAATAGCAGTAGCTGTCATGACATTTTGGGCAAAATAGTTGTTGTAGACCTTCCTGGAGTCAGAGGCAGAGAAGGTCAACCCCAAGGTGATAATTCCTTCTCAATTCATTGGAATAATTGTTATCAAATAGAGGACCAATGCAGTCTATCCTGCTTTCACAAAAAATACAAGCTTCCAGCCTTTCACAAAGAAAAGGTGGGGGGAAAGAGTCAAAAATTTGACCACCTTAACTGTCTATGTATAAATGTCTCATCTGAAAGCAGGGGACTCACTGAGATTCTTGTTTAAACTTCCTTCTAATAAATGTTCTTAATCAAAGTTCTTGAATTCTTGCTCCTTGGATTAACAGTTTCCAGGTGAAGCCGTAAGCGTGACACCAAGGTGTTTAACCATGAGATCTGTCCAATTACGTTCCAATTTATAGGCCAGGAAATCCCTTTGATGTCCTGGCAAAGTCCATGATTATGGTTTTATGAACATTTATTTCCAGATGATCCTCCTTGCAGTATTGAACAAGGGTCCCCAGTGTTCCTCCAAGCCCTATAGAATTACCATGCCACCTGCATAAAACAGGATGGAGATGGATTTTTTTGTGCACTAGGGGGGTAGAGGTGAACATCCAGGCCATCTAAGTCCACAGCATTTAGAAGGGGCAAGACAGATGTGCAGCCTTGCTTGACACCCTTTCTGGTTGGAACAGCACTTGGGGGGGAGGAACCCTAGGGGTATTGCCTGAAGGGATGTACCATCATGGAGGGTGTGGATGAAAGATAGCAAGCACTGATTGATCAAAGAAACTTCCATTTTTTCCTGCCATATGGGTCTAGAGATGGAGTCAAATGAGGACTTGAGAAATATAAAAACTAGGTACAAGGAAACTCTGGGAAGAATGGAGTATTTCTTAATTAAATACTGAGTCATTAGGCAGTGACCAAAGGTAGCTTGGCCCTGAATCCAACCTGTTCCTCTGCTGGGAACTTTTCCTAACATTTCCTAGGTTTTTTTTTATTCCAGCCAGTCTCTTCGTTTCTAGTATATTCAGTGGAACCTCGAGTTACGAATTTAATCCGTTCCGTGACTCTGATCGCAACTCGAATTGGTCGCAACGTGAAGCACGTTTTCCCATAGGGTTCAATGTAAATACGGTTAATCCGTTCCGCCCTCCGAATCTGGTCGTGCCACGAGGCAAATTTCCCCATAAGGTTCAATGTAAATACGGCTAATCCGCCCTCCGAATTTGGTCGCTCCGCGAGGCACATTTCCCCATAAGGTTCAATGTGTCAGCCAGCTTGCACGGCTAGGAAATTCCCCAGGCGTGCTTTAGTCAGTTTCACCGCTCGAGCCCTAGCGCAGAAAGAGGAAGTGCTAATGAAATCTGAGCGCAAGGGGGGGGAAGGCTTTTGTTGCGCGCGCACACAGCCGGAAGCGGGAGCTTCCCCCCCCTTCCTCAAATCATTCCTTTGTCCATAGCCCTTGGTGTGGTGCGCACGGCAAAAGCCCAGTGAAATCAATCAGCGCGCGGCCCCCCCCACTGATTACTCTTAATTCTGCTCTTTCCTTTGACAAAAGCGCAGTGAAAGCAATCAAATCACCGCGGGGGTGGGGGGTGGGGGAAAGGCCTTTGTCGCGCGCGCACAGCCGGGAGCGGGAGCTTCCCCCCCCCCACTGATTCCTCTTAATTCTGCTCTTTCCTTTGACAAAAGCGCAGTGAAAGCAATCAAATCAGCGCAGGGGTAGGGGGTGGGGGAAAGGCCTTTGTTGTGCACGCACAGCCAGGAGCGGGAGCTTCCCCCCCCCACTGATTCCTCTTAATTCCGCTCTTTCCTTTGTCCATAGCCCTTGCTGTAGTCATTGCTTTCCTTGGGCTTTTGTCCTGCACACAGCTGGGAGTGGGAGCTTTCCCGCGCGCGCGCACGGATTGCTCTTCAATTCCCAGCTCTTTTCTTTGTCCATAGCCCTTGGCGTAGTCATTGCTTTCCTTGGGCTTTTGTCCTCGCGCTCAGATTTCATTAGCACTTCCTCTTTCTGCGCTAGGGCTCGAGCGATGAAATTGACTAAAGCACACCTGGGGAATTTCCTAGCTGTGCAAGCCAGCTGACACATTGAACCTTATGGGGAAATTTGCCTCGTGGAGCAAGCTTCCTTGCTACCGCGATCTCGCCCACAGGAAGCCGTGACCACGTGGCAACAGGGCAAATGGCCGCGGATCCGGTTCGTATCGCGAGGCGGAGGTCGCACGGCAAGGCAAATTTTTGCGGCCGGAGCTGGTCATATCACGAAATTTTCGTAAGGAGGGGCGTTCGTAACTCGAGGTTCCACATAGTGCTTACTGACTATGCTGAGTAATCTAATGATCTGTAGGTTGCTGGGTCATTCCCCTACCATTCTGAAGATGGAAACAATAACTGTTGTCTCCAGTTCCTAGAGTTACAACTGTACTTACTGACAGATACTAGCATGAAGGCAAAATAGGATCCCATCATGCTGAATTATTTTTTATTAGCTCAGAGGGGATTAGCTTGTCATCATGAACCTTCCTAGGTGTTAGTTGAGGGATCGGATCCAGGATCTTTACAGGTGTCACTGGCAGCCAGACAAGCAGGCCCTCTACAACATGCTGAGGATCCTGTTGGAAAATAGGTTTTGAAGTCATTTTTTTCTGTAGGATGGTTTTGCAATGGATTTTTAAGCAGGATCCAGTACACTGGGGCATCTCAGACTGAATTTCAAGAGCAGCTCAAGTAGTGTGCATGAGGATGGTGCAAAAGGCAGTAATAGTTGTACTTTGTCATTATTTTTCTGATGGCTAAAATAGAGATAGAGATAGGTAATAGCACTTTATTGATTAGCATAAGGCCATATCATAACACAGATGATTAAATAAAATAATCCATAATGATATAACTAAAACCAAAACCTTAGTTCATATATCCTTATCACTCTTACAATTTCTTCCAAGCAGATCTACATGCGTGGCTCTCAACTGCACTACTTTATTCAAAAAGGAGGCCATTTTATATGTGATATATGAGTTCTGACCCCACATAAAATATGTTGTTCTGAGATGAGTCCCAAGATAAAGTTCAAGATAATGATCTCTTTCTATGCTATACAACTGGCATTCAAATAATGTATATGCTATATCCTCAACTCTGATGTACCACGGATATATGTATGTTTCTGAAAAGGGACTTGATTAAACCTTCCATAGTTTACCATTATGTCTATTTGCTCAGTTCTTGCATGGGTAGCCTCCTAAGGTCTTTGGGCATTTTGTTAAGTAAATATTTTTCAATTTGATTTTTCTGATTATGGATTTTGAGGTCATTTTGATCAGGGCAGGATTATCAAACATGGTAAATAAGCCCCAGCCTATGGTCCATGGTTGTTCACTGTATCTTATACATACATTCCAAAAATTAACTAGCTGGCTAAAGGCTTATGGGTTCCCAAATGTAGTGTTATTTTAACAGTAATATGGTCCTGAATTTTTTTGTTTATAATATCTCCCTTGATTTGTAGCAAGAAAAAAGAATGAGATACCAATAAATAAATATATAACTAAATTTAAATAAATAAAAATAAATGCACCATAAAGATATAACCATCTGAAGAACTCATATATATTTCTGTAGCAATTTATAGAATCCTAGCCCTAAAACAGATTTAATGATTTGCTTTCTTAAATAGTGAAAAAGGAATATTAGCATCTGCTTAAAGCAGCATCACTGATCATGTACAGAAATAATAAGCTTGCAATATGAGTAAAAATATCTTGAAAAATCTGCAGGGCTGGGAATGGTGGAAGGAAGAAAGAGGCAACCAGCAGCAAGGTGGATAGATTCAATTACAGTGGTAATGGGTGCAACCATTGGAAAACCTGAAGGACCAGGTTGAGAACAAATCATCCTGGAGAAAATTATCTAAGCGGTTGCTAAGAGTTCATGCTGACTTGATGGCACATCATGATCGTTATCATGAATAGGAAGCTTAAACTCATTTGTGTGGGTGGGTGTCAAGTGTTCTACCTTTTTTCAAAATTAATATTGAGATTTTCATTTCACTTGTTTGCGCTCAGTAAGTTCTATATCAGCTATTGCTTTACACCCGGAATGTGATCACTGAATCTCCTTATTTTATTCAGACATAATGTGAAACCATCCTTTTTTTCTGATGGTTGAATTGTACTCCAGCATAAGTTTTAACTTACTTAATTTTACTCCAGCCGTGGTGTAAATGTAGGGGAGGGGGATGGATGAGGGAGGTCATGCTTCCCCAAATAAGCCCTATCATCTGCTCCCATATTTCTTTCTTTCTTTCTATTACTTATTGACCTTTATACCCACTTCAACACGGGTAGGACGACTGGGAGTTGCAGCTACCTGCTGTTTATTAAGTGAGATTCCCCCTTTAGTGCTGATACACTAAAACTGCTTCCAACAGTTTTGGAACAATGAACAAGAGCTCAGGCAAGATGCTGCTGCTAACCTGACTGCAGTTCCCAAAGA
The DNA here is from genome assembly GCA_030867105.1 of Liasis olivaceus. Lineage (NCBI taxonomy): Eukaryota > Metazoa > Chordata > Lepidosauria > Squamata > Pythonidae > Liasis > Liasis olivaceus. The sequence goes on along the minus strand of CM061350.1, from coordinate 135,979,302 downwards.
ACACTGCAAAAACACCCACGTATCAAATATCTAGAGGCCAATTTAAAACTTTTTCTTCTATTTTGTCTGAAGAATCTCATAATTAGTAGCTTAAAGTTGATTTGACCAGTGTGACCAGATGGAGCTTCAGGTTAAAAAAAAAAATAATGCATGCTTTCACTGGGTTGGGTTCATGAAATAGGATCAGGAGTTGAGTCTTTATTATAGTAGACTTTTGATCATGTATTTCTGTGGGGGTGTGAAACCGCTATGAAAAAACTTGGAGAGGCATCTCACATAACCCCTGGTTTTGTAAGAGGTGGTTTCTCAAACTAGCCAAGTTTCCTCTTGCTCAATGTTATAAGAAATTGAGTATTTAAAGTGAAACAGCTGAGGTTTAGAAGAACCTCCTTTTTTAAAATGTCTAATCTTTTCAGGAAACACTACTTGACCTTAACTTTGTTTTCCCATAAAGCCTATTTCTGCTATTTCAGTTAGAGTCTATGAACAGTAATTTACCTCAAACAAGGAGCATCTTTGTAGCCTTTTTTAGGCTTTTAGCCTGCATATAGTTGATTAACTATTCAATTAAAAAGAAAGGTGCAGTGAAGATGAGGGCACATCAGCTAGTTGTAAAGTACTCTGTTCTTCCACCATTTTTTGATTACATGGGAGCCAGTGAAGAAGTTGGACCAGGACTGAGGAGATCCAGTTCCTCTGAAATTCCCTGGGTGATTTTGGCCCAGTCATTCTCTCTCAGCCCAACCTACCTCACAGGGTTCTAATGTGGGGATATAAAAGGGATCCTGTATAAATTACCTTCTGCTCTTGGATGAAGAGCAAGGTACAAATCCAGCAAATTTACAAAATAAACATATTGAGATGAACATGCTAAAGACTGCAGGGACTTGCAAATATTTCCAGCTGAACATCCTAGAAACAGTGATCACAATTATATGAGTTCAGCCAAATGTACTTATAACCCTGCTGGAAACATTAGTAGTCAATTGACATAATTGAAGATGAGCACACTTATATGTGTGTCTTCTCAAAATACATGTGTAATGCCTGCATGTGCAGGTTTAATATCTGCAGGCGGTCCCAATTATAAACATGTACATATTCAAATAATATTATAGGTGTATAAAATACATTTTTTAAAAAAACAGTTCTTAAAAATGCCAACCCCATAGAGAATCCTATCAATTAATACGAAATCAGCAGGATATATTATGATCGTTAGCACCACTGCAGCCTCATCCTTAGGCTGGTCCTAGTGCATGAAGTTTCAGATCTTAAAGAATAAGGAATGTTCAAGCCTTACAACCCAGAGATTTTAAGGTCTAAACTAAATCTACCCTGCTGCTGTCATTATCAACAGGCGTTCTCCTGGTTGTACCACATCTTGTAGATGTTCATTTGGCATCAAGCCGAAAAGGTGACTTTTCCTGTTGTGGCATCATTCTGTAGGACAGCCTCCTGCTAGACATAAGATATTACCAACTTTATTTTTATTTAGGTATATGCTAAACATTTTTATTCATCTTGACATCTGACTGATGGCATTACTCCATTATGCATAACCACTGATTTATGTTTTAATATTTTAAATTGTATATAATGCCATTTGTAATGTTGAACAATGCCTGAAGATGCATTGTATGGCAGGAATAGCATTGTAGGGCTCAGCTATTGTAACTGGAATAGCAGCAGGCAAGAAAACAAAACAAAAAAGATAAAACTTTGCTATTTATCACCTTTGCCGGTACCTTCAATTAGGTGTACTAGATCTGGGTTGCAAAATTCTGAATGTCCACTAGTTAGTAGAAAAGAGGTCTAGAAGTCTGGAATTCTGTAGCCCAGTTCTGGTAGCTTTCCCAAGACCTCTCAAGTAACTTGCCTAAACCATTTCTTCCAGAAGGGTTTTTATACTGCCACTCAGAAATATACCTCAGTGAGTTCCATAGGCATATTCAGTCCTATATTTAAGACTACAACTTTAGAAAATCTTTTGAAAAATTCTGTTAACAAAAAGAGCAAATGTTTTGGAAACCCCTTCTAGAAATCCAGTCTAGAAGTTCTTTGTGACTTTGGCATGAACAAAATGGAAATTTAATAATAATTTAAGGAAAGCAATTTCATAGTTTCCATTTGTTTCCCATTAGATAAATTTCATCAAAGACCCAATGAACTAAACCTTAATTAACAGGGGGTTTTTTGTAACACTTATGAAAATACTCTCTTTGAAACAGATGATCAAACCTGAACAAGTTTATGAACTGAACTTTGACTTATTTCTTTCTTCTTTCAAAAGAATATGAATCTGTTTTCTAAGAAGGAAAAAAAGAAGAGTTACACTTTGATTGCCTAATATCCCTTGATGACACTTTAAATGTCTTATAAAAATGTCATCACTTAGTAGTAGAAATGGTGAGATGAGTAATGTTAAGTGGAGAGAAAAAAAACCTTTGCTTTTTCTCGGCTGTTCTGTGAGTGCACTCATATGCAGATGAGCCTGTCAGAGAGTATCCCTCCTCCTACACCACTTTCTAGAGGAAGTTTGTTGATATATTACTGAAACTGCTTCTTCAAAGCCTGCACGGACAAAAAGAGAGCAAGAAACACACACACATCCCACAAAACCACAACGGCCATTCAAAGGCCGGACGTGCATTGATTTGTTCTACTAGAGAGTGGAACAGAGCCTGCAGACCTCATGATGAAAGAGCACTGTAGTACCTACAGCAGTGTCGGACCATGTCGTGTCAGCAACTCCACCATGGAAAGCCTGCCGTCACTCAAGCCTAACTACAGGTCTATGTGTTTATTTGCAGAAGAATCTTATCAAAAATTAGCAATGGAAACTTTGGAGGAATTGGACTGGTGTTTAGACCAACTTGAAACTATTCAAACCTACCGATCTGTTAGTGAGATGGCATCCAATAAGGTAAGAGAGAAAAATTACACACACGCATGTATTTTAAACATCAGAACAATGAAAAGTTATGAATTCTTCCATCCTGTCTCCCCTTGTTAGGTCAGGTTACTGCCCTATTGTAAAAAATTGGAGCAATGTAAATGAATGATTCCAAACTTTCAAAATCCTTAGCAGAACACTATTGTATTTAATTATCAAGTTTTACTATTTAATATTATATAATTAAATATAACATATATGTTATTTTTATAACAAAGCAATTTATAAAGCTAAAAAACAAATTCTAGCATATAACTGTATACCAAAAGTAGTTCTGGAAATATTCTTACATAATTTGTACAATATATAGCAGCAGTAGCAATCATCAGCAAATCAACTGAAAAGAAAATAGTTGTACTTTTGATGTGGATCAAAAGTATAACTATCCTTATGAAACCTTTGCCAGTTTTTTATTCCCCCTCAGTACATTAAATTGTTTGCAATGGTGTGAGTTTCCACCTGTAATCTTTATTTAGCATGAATTGTATACATGGGGCTTGTTTTAATTTTAGTTATGTATTGTATGTATATGTTTGCATGTGGTGCCAAATCATATATAATACTGCTTCATTATTTCTAAATTATGTAATAAGGTATGTTGAGAAGTTGATAGGTAGTCCTGAGTTACCTGAAACATCTGATTCTTATTATAATTTAGTAAGGTGTGTGTGGGTATACACTTTAAAGAAGTGTTTTATCCTATTTATCCTCTAAAGACAAATGCATTTATCTCCTTTTCCATGTCCTTAAAATCTAAGAGTTGGATATGATTTAAAATTGAAACCACACCTCAGTTGGCTAGTGGCCTGAATGTTGACTAACAAAAGGCCAACCTATTCCCTGATGCCCTGAGAACCACCTCAACTATAATCTCAGGCACTTTTTGAGAGAACACATGGCTTGTGTCTGACTGAAGAGCTCAATGCATTCTTCCCCAGTGATAATGCAAAGACTCCACACTCTGTGGTCTGATCAGTGAACAACATGGATAACTTTCTTCAGGTGCTTTGTTAGCTCTCTTTTATCAGTCTGATCCAAAGTGTGCATTCATGCATATTTATTAGTGTGGTCTAGAAGCCATTTACAAACTAAGGATGGCCACTAGGCGGGAGCCTTATGCAGGTACCATTTTGCAGTTTGTTTCTACTATTAAGAGTAAGGAATAATCACCTTCAGCGAGATGAATATTATACAACTGCTTTCCATAGGAAAAATGCTATATAAGCAAATAGCTAATTTTTGAATACAAATAAAACTGTCAATACAAATGAAAAAAACCTCACAAATAAAATTGCATGGTTCCAAATTTGCTTCTCTTAGATCTTATCACACCAATTTAAAAAAAGAAAAAGAAATGAGATAGCACTGCCCTTCTCATTTTGTCTAAACTTTGTCATATTTATTATTTGTTGCAATTTTCAAAAAAGAATTTGAATATTTAATACTGACAGCTGAAAATATAGTAAAGAACAAATTAAACTTCTTAGAGCCTGCTAAGAAGCCTTTTGAAATATAATTGAGTTATTGTCAAATTTCCCACATCTGTGAAGTATCTGAATAATCTGTCTTCCTTCCGTCAAAGACTTCTGCATAGAAATTTGCTAATTGCAAAACAATCTAATGTTTTGAAAACAGGATGTTTCTAGCTCCCCATAGTAAAGAACAGACAAACAGTAGAGAAAGGAAGGCAGCAAGTAGATCCTGCAGGATTCCAAGTGTGAGGGCTGTAAAAACAGTGACCTATCTTCCTGACCTCTGCTATTGCTAAGTTCCTGGCTCCGTGCCACTGAAGCCCAAACTACGTCATTTCAGAATGATAGTGGGCATGGCACAGCTGTTGTAAGTGTGACTCGAATTTCCTGTCTCCTTCCTGACAGACGTAGTTTTAAAAGTACAGCATTGCAAAAACAGGAGACAACAGAGGAAAGATAGGTTTTGAATCGTTCTTCAGAACTGTTTCCCAAAAGATGTTTCTTGATCATTTGATAATAGCCAAGAGACTCCAAGTGACAATATTCAAGGTTTTTGTTTTTTTTTAACTTTCAACAAATAGGATGGAAATGTTTCTTAAGTAAAACAATTACTTAGAAATATGAGCAATTTATTCTCACCCATTCAGGAGCAGAGTTCAGAGGAACCTTTAAAAATCAGAATTCTGAGAATCCAAAAAGCAAACATTCTCACCCACCACCCTCTCATATAGCGCACCGATGTGCTGTGCTTTGGCATGTATCAGTTTCATTAAAATAATAAATCTTTTCAGTCCTATTCAATCACATGATATCAATTGGAATATTTGCTGCTTCTGCTCCTAAAGTTTCATGATGCGTTTCTCATGTAGGTTTCTGTGTTGACAAGTTTCCAATCCCTATCTTGTATTGGTATTTCATTACATTCATTTCTGAATCCTATCCATAGTCTTAGTCGTCCATTATTATTTAATATACAGCTGTGGTGCTATTTGGAAACCTCATAAGCTATTATATGCATTGAGCAAATGAGTCCTCCTTTGTTTTCCTGTTATTTGATATAATCAGAGGACTCTCTAAAAGCAATATCTTCATATTAAAAAAGGCAGCAGATGGCCAAAATCGACAGTAAAATTTTAAGGTCTGCTCATATAGGTGTGTGAATACAGAGGGAGAGAGAGGGAGAGAGAGAGAGAGAGAATAGTTTAACCATTTTGACTAACTTCTTAAAATTCAGAATACACACACATGCTCTCACATGCCCATACACGTTTAGTGACTGGCATAAATGTTTAGTAGGACTGGTTAACTTCACTCATCCCATAATTTGCACAGGCTATATGTATTTCTATTTAATTAGTAAGCAATAATCTATATGATCACTGTATTAAGGAATAGGAATAATCAGTATTTGTGACTTGCGACTTTGTGGATATAGCTTTATATTATATAGAATGGCCTCTTAAATAGAAAAAGTGGACCTAGTAATATGCCCAACATATTCATCTGTCCGCCAGTATGAAAAGTGAGTTTGTAATTCCATGTTTTAATGTGACCTTATATAAAGCTGAGATTAGTGCATGTAAAATATTATGCTCCTGTTAAATATTTTTTGTTATAAAATTAGGACCTCAGTTTGCCAAGGCAGCATATTCCTAGTTTTCCTGCACAATTATTTTTACAGCATTCAAGTCTTTAATATAATTTTGCTCTTAACTAGGTAACTGTATATTATGTTTAATTCATATGGCTGAAGAAGTTTTCTTTTTCCACCTATGAGTCCAGCTGTTTTATATATGGTGTGACTAATGTAAGGAGAGCAGTAGCATTCACAGAATTAGACAGGCTGCGATTTTTAGAGTCACCCAAATGACCCCAAAGGGGATGCATCCTTCCATCACGTAGGCACTTTCTGAAATATTTCATTACACCTCCTCTCCTTTGTTAGCAATGTCACATACTAGGCCATTGTCCTCGTTATCTGTAAACTAAAATCTATTGATGTATACAAAACTTTCGCTGCACTCTTTCTAAAGGGTTTTCAGTCACATAGGACACTCACAGTCACGCCTTGGTTTTAGGAGGCTAAATAAACTAAACATGAGCACTCTAATGTAAACTTTGGAGGTAAATCCTGGCTGTTTGCCCCTTGTCTATGTGCTTCATTGCACAATGTCCATATTGGGAAATGTGGGGTTGGGTGGGTTGTCTGATGCGAGTCTGCCAGCACTGAATCTTGCTCATTTGGTACGTGATGTTTTGCTTAAGGTGTGCCAAACTGTTCTTGCTTTGGGGTTTACTGTAACTTCCTTTGTTTAATCTGCATTACAAAATAGTCATATGTCTCTGAAAGATTTACTTGGATTAACTGCTGGCAGGCACTAGAAAACCCGCTACTTCCATTCTCTTTGTTTCTTAAAAGGGGGCTTTAATAGCTGTGAATCACAGAATTCTTTGGGATTCCCCTTTGTTAATGGCCATTTGTCCTTAGAAGAGCAGAAACTGGGGCCTAAGCAAAGGGAAATGTTTCTGCAGGAAAGAAAGTCTAATAATCAGCCATAAGAGTTGTCTCATAATTATCAATACTTTTGTAAACAGCATAATAAGCATATGATAAATCTCAGGTGAACTTGAGCTACAGCAATTTAATGTTTGTAAGTATGAAGCTGCTAAAGAATGCATTATTTAATTAATTTTAAATTTGATGTGACTATATAAAGACTTGTTTTATATGGAGACTGAGGAACATTTAGTCTGATAACCTCTGAACTGCATTACTTAATTTTCAGGTGGGAAAAGAAGCAATATTTTTTTTATAGAAAGAGGTGAATAGTGCAAATTTATTTCTATTCTATGTATTATTATTAATATTATTCTATATTCTATTTCTATTTAAGGTCTATTTAAGGTATGGAACACAATCAAAAGTTTGCTTAAATGATTGTATACTACTAGAAAACAAACAGGATATGTCAGAAAAAGAGCTGCTAATATTTCATTAGTTGCTTTGCTTGTAACCCAGTTCTGATATTTACTGGATTCAATAGCTATGCATCTTAAATGATCAGAATCCATAGATTTTCCTTTACTACTGTTGTTTACTCATAGATGTATAGGTCCAAAAACCTTTATTACTGGGCTTTATCCTTTATGCATGAAGTCAATTCTTAGATCTCTCTCAATTGTGTCTCTTCATTTTGCTGGTTTTGCTCTAATCCTTACGGGCACTACCTTTTTTACCACTGGATTTCTTTCAGAATATTCTTTTCATGTGTCACCTACCAAAATTAAACTCCCCTAACTTCACTTTGACAATCCCCTGCAGTTGTTCACTTTTAATATCCTAGAATGTGGATGATGGAGGATACCTACCATTACTTTGGGAAATAATGTTTGCCCTGATAAAATGCATACCTAGCCCACAAGTTGCTAGTTGATTATCCTAAGCTTTGTGCTGAAAGGCTGAACAACCAGTAAGCATGTCCTTGAAATAGGATGTAGTTTCATTCTAGATGTTTAATACTGGTAATACTCTGTTTTTTAACTAGTAATTCATAAAGATCAAATTGTGCCATAAAATTTCCTCCAGCCAATCATACTCAAGGCTTCTATTAAAGAATGTTGTAAATTAGCACAATAAACATACAACAGCCCAGTCAAGAAAGTCAGCATGCAGGAGCTTCTGGAATGGATATGGTTGAACAGATGAACCATTTGCATTCTTGCCTGATGTCTTTAGATGCAATTCCTCCTCTTCACAAATAGGTTTAAAAAGTCTTGTCATGCCTCATTTTTTTCCATCTATAACCACATTTTTAATATGACTCTTGTTTGTCTGCATTTAAAGTTCCATGCTTTCAGCTGGTCAATTTTTCTACATGGTGTGGGGTTTTTTTGGAGGTGATCTTAATAGATGGCAGCACCTGGTTGACCTTTCCTGGGCTGGAAGCTAAGCAGGGTTGGACCTGGTAGATGGGAGATCAACAGGGAATCCCAGAGCTATAGGCTAGACTGGGAAGTGAAACAAAAAAGAAATCTCAGAAGAAGGCAATAGCAAACTACTTCCATATTGTTGTCAAGAAAACTATATGGATATATCCATAAAGTACACCAAGAGTCAAGCCTGATTCAGAGGAGACTTGTTTTTCATATGTATGTATAGAACACTTCAGACAGCAGAAAAAGCAAAATATTATGTGAGCTGGGAAGTAATTAGCTGAGGAACAGATGATTTAATTATTATGGCCCATTATTAATCTTTCCTTCTATAAAATGTATACTTACTGATTGTCTGAATCCTATTTGAAAAATATCAGCAGCAGAAGAACAACTTTTTGGCCCTTGTTGCCAAAATGATTCTTCAGAGGAGAGGGAAGGATTATTTGTTAGATTGGAAGGTGATATTCAAGGAAATGTGTGCTTGGTCTTGAGCCAGAATTCAGTGATGTGCATTCGTGCATAACTTCTAACTCTGTACTATTTATTATCCTTTGTTTAAACTTGATTATAGGGCCAAATAAAGCATTTAGTAGAATTAAGATTTCCCAAATATACCACCAAACAATGCCAACTTCTCTTGCACGTTTTCTTGTATTGTGTTTCCTCTTCATATGAATCCTCATACAGGTCTTTTAATAAGACATGTATTTAAAGGCAGGTTCTAAATTAAAAGAGCACTAAGGTCTCCCTTTGTTTATTGAGAAGGAAACTCATCTTGGAAAAAAGAGATTTTACTCTGATAGGATTCCCAATGCTGTTACACTCGACACTGGCCCAAGCTTCCATATAATATAGTAAATTCTATCTAAAAATATTCTGGTTTTCCTCTACATCAAAAGTAGAAGAAAAATGTGTAGAAGAGCTAAACATGAAACAATGGGCTTGTATGTAACTATATATTGCTTCATTAAAATGGTATGAAACAAAGCCACTGTAGTATGTTCATTTTGGCACTCTACCTTCTTAATCTCTTTGCATGATACAATATACTTCATCCCACAATTAACCATATATATGGGACGGGGAGGGAGAAAACTTTTGCTCACTTTTCTTTTAAATATCTTACTGTCTACAATTAATCTAATAAACCTATGCCATTCTGTCTTGGTGTAACTCCTGGAAATTATTATAAGGGAAAATTATGTCTTCTTTTCATTTGTTTTATGATAATAAATTCAAGAGTTCAATAAGTTCAAGAGACTATAAAAATACATCCTACCTCCATATTATTTTCATAGCAAGACAAACCAAAAGGCATGAATTGCTGGTAAAGGCTAAACTTCATTAAGACCAAGAGATGTAAATTAAAACAATTTTTAAAATGTTTAACTCTCTCACTGAAACCAATACGGCTTCATCTTGCCTGGAACATATCCAAAAGCTGGTGCAAAATGGGCATCATGTTTTATTTCACAAACATCTTGATATTTAGGAAACAAGCATTCTGCCCAAAGTTTACAGAGATTATTTGGGGGGGGGGGGTGTCAGGTTATAAGTATAACATAATAAACTAATCTGTATAAGCTCATAAGAGCTTTTCCTTCCAATCTTGTGTTTACATAAGTAATGAAAGAATTACTGTTAATGTTTACAAACAGAACCACAATATTTAGATTTCTGCACACAATGCTCACCCAGAAATCCTGGCTAATTAAACCATACTATGTATGTACTTATTTTCTAGAAAGAAGGGAGCTAAGCAAAAAAATCTCTACTTTCCATTACTTTCTGAGTGGACTTGGAGCTACTTACTTCACGCCAGTTTTAAACCATGGATTGAATGTGGCTGATTCATCCTAGCTCATTTGGGAGCCATTAACCATAATTCAAGCTTACATGTAATGGGAAGCTCTTGTGAACTATAGATTTCCAGATACTTTCCATGTCTGTGCAAAAGAAGAAAAAAAATGAGAACAAGGAACTTGTACGTAATTAAATGTTGCTTGTGCATATTTTGGCTTTGCTACATTGGTATTTTTTAAGTCATTACATGAATGAGCTATAAAATAAGTACAAAATATGGAAACATACCAGAACAGAGACCCTGGTATTTAATTTACATACATGCAGTCACATTATCTATTTCATCTGCAGATCCACTCATGCTATAAACTACATTAATACTGTACTTATTTTTATTAGATTTATATACTGTCTTTCGTCCAGGAGCTTAGAACAGAGAAGATAACAGGCCGTCTATCTGTTGTTCCCATAACCACCACCCTATGAAGTTGGTTGGGGTGAGAGATAGCAACTGCTGTAAAGCTACTCAGTGGCTTCCATGGTGGAGCATGGACTTAAAACTGACTTTTCATGGTCCTAAACAACTGCACTATACTGGGTCTCCTTTATGTCATTTAGTAATGTATAGGGTTTTTTCTTTTTTAAAAAAATGCTAAACAGTTTGATAACATAATGAGCAATATGTTGATATGTTTTTGGCTAAGTTAATCTGTCCAACACATATGTATCTGAAACAATTTAGAGAACTCTAGCTATTGTTTATATTCCAGAACAATGGCTATTATGAGACTGTGTGAGCCAGGTTTCAGCAGATTTTGCCCCTTAGAGACTGGACTCATGATGTTTCCGCAGTGTCATATATGTGAGATAGACAGACACACACACAACAGGCAAAATATAAACACACACACACATAATATAACAACATGTTTTAGGGGAAAAAAGAAGCTTTTCTTTCTGACTTTGTTTTATGCAGCATAACATTATTTTTTATTACTACTACTACTACTACTACTACTACTGTTATTATTTCAATTTGTATGGCTGCTCATCTCATCTAAGCGACTCTGGGCGGCTCACAACATAATAGATGATAAATAACATTACTTTTTCATCTACATATTCCTCAGTACTCACTGTCTGTAAAACAATGCTAGTTCTTTTAAAATTGTTCCAACCAAAAGTATTTATTTTGTAGTTTTCTTCTAATTGTCAGGCAAAAGCCTGGGAATGGTTGCACAATAACATTTTAATGTCATTTTAAGATGTTGTATTATATACATCACTTTTCTTTATACAGATAGGATGCAATAACTGAAACTAAACTTTATAAATCACACATATTCCATATGGGATATATAACAAATGCTTTTACCCCCAAATAATAGTCATTCTTCAGGAAAACATTTAAAAAATCAAAGTGAAGATCAATATATCTATCCTTCTGGAATTTCCACTGCACATATATAATAGGCACAAAAGCACAAAAGCATCGCTTTCCTTTTGTCTTTACTCAGCAGAAATTTCAGGTATATTGTTCATGCAAGCAAGTAGAAACTAGCTTGTTTAAAAAAACATATTCTTTAGGGATGTATAGACTTACATCTAACAAAATTTCAATAAATATCTCATTTGGTGCTTGTATCTGGAATAAAATTAACATTAAAATGTGATTACCTACATAGTGATTAATCATAAGGAAGTTTTATATACCTGGGTCTTTAGATGAGAAAAAGCTGCAGTTGCTTCAAGCAGGTGATTTAACCTTATTAAAAACAAACCGGCCTATAGAATTCTAAGGAGTACTAAACGAGTAATTTCAAGATGAGAAAATACCTCTGCAAAAATCAAATTACACACAAACACTGGGGCCAAGATGTTAATGGAGCTCTGGTGTGGGTGTCAGTGGGATGCTGGAAATGAGATTTTTATAGGGGGCTTTATTTGTTTTTTGTTTTAATTGATTGGATACGTTTTTATCTTTGTTCACTGCCCAGAGTTCCACTGGTTAAATGGGCAGCTATATAAATTTAATTAATAGATGTAACTAATAAATGAACTCTTTTTCACTTAATATTTTTGTTGATTTATTAACATTTTATTATGCATTGTGTATGTACTTCTGACACTAATAATCTAAAGTCAGAAAAGGATATTTGCAACTGGAGAATCTTTACTTAACCTTTTTGACGCAAATGCCTCCTACCCAAGATATATTTTCTGTTTTGCAAGTTATTTTGATGCAATTGCAAGTTACCGAATAGGGCTTGATAAACCTGTACTGAAAGGGGAAAGGTACTATTTTGAAATAAATGTGTATTGTGTAAATAGGTATTGACTTTTTTCTGTAAAGAAATGCTGCAATCAATGGTACTCTACAACTTAATTAAAAGAGAAAATCTTCAAATTGAGGTCAGCTCCTGGTAAGACATCCATGTATTTAGATCTGTATCCACACTGGACAAATATCATGAAGTTTTTAAGAATCTGTGCGGGTTATTTATTTACTCTGAAAGTTTTGAAGCTAATGTTAATGGAACTTACACAGCAAATGCATTTAGGATATTTTTTTATACAGAAGGAAGCCTTCCCTAAGTTTAAATGGGATTTTCTCCCAAATAAATTTGGAAAAAAAAATTAGGTGTAAATTAATTTATTCCAGATGAAATAATAATTAGATTGCTATAATATGAGGTTAGGAGGAGAAGGCCATTGAATCTAGTCAACAGTTGTAATTTTCTACTTTTTATAAGTAGATTAGGAAAATATTATTTCAATTATTGTCTTATAGAAGTTTGCTACGCTTTTTCAAATCCAGTGGTACTTTTCCTACACCAATCAACCACACTGAGTAGATTCATAGGTTAGCCACTTAACCTCTATTTTTTCACTTGCAAAACTTGAATTTGGCGTAACTCTAACGATCTGGAAACTGGAAGCTCGATTATATGGGATACAGTAACTCTATATAAGCCAAGCAAGGAAAACAGAACACTAGAAATGCTTTCAAACAACAGATACCTGTTTAAGATTCTAAAGAAGAGATGTCCTTCCTTTCATTTGGAGAATCATGTTCGGTGGATATTTTTATACCAGGACCAATTATTTCTCTGTCACAGTGCAAAAAAGAGCAACCATGGGGAATGGTGTGATATAAACTCCATTACTTACATACATATGTGCAATGTGCCAACACTAGTATGGAAGGGCAAAGTTTCTGATGTCCTAATGTACACTGCATCATTTTGGCATCATTGTGTTAGGAATTAATGCCTACAGTGGGTAAGAGTGTATTATATACTGCTTGAAATCTTCTCTTTTTAAGGACAGCATCATGCAACAGTCTCTCTATAATCTATTTCAGTTTGCTGTATTCACCCATTATCAGACAAATTGTCAACTACCCTTTGAATCATAAAAATACACTTATCAGTTATTTCCTATAAGTATAAAATTAGCTTCCCCAAATGGCTGCTCCTGTGATACATTGCATCTGTACCTTTAATCATTCCTAGCCATTCACTGACTGTGCTGGCTGATACGATGAAAGTTGCAGTCTATCATGCGTGGATGTCATCAGCCTGGGGAAGGCAAAAACATCAGTAAAGGTACAGATATGGGAAATGAACCTTTACCTAGCTCTAATGTAAATCTAAAGTAGTAGTGCCCAAAGATTTGAAAGTAATAATAGTCAGAATGTTTTTAAAACAACAACCAAAGCAAGGCCCTCATCACACTTAGTCACTGTTTCAATAGGCAGATCCATTTGCTGAATGACTCAGTATCAGGCAAATTTAATTAGGTCATAATTACTTTACAATAGTTTGAAAACATGCATAACAGGAAAATGACACAACTAGAATCTGTTTTTCACAGCCTTATGTATACTTCAACCATTGTTTAAAGATTTTAGAATTTTAGACTAATCATCTAATCAGATGTGATACATGATGTATAATCTTGCAATTCATCACTGCAGTGATTTCATTAAAATCATAAAACTGAATCTGATTTTGCATGAAGAAAAACTATTATTCAAACCTGCATATTCTTTTAAATATATAGTGTTGCATTATATGAGACAATGCAAAATACTTAATCCAAAGTATTTATTTTCTTTGCTTTATTACTGATTTTACAAATGGATACACTTCAGAGCATTCATGGATTTATGAGACAAAAAAGGCATTATTCACTGTGTAGGCATAGCTGATTTTCTATGAAATATTTAAAATCACCTGATAATCAATAATAGGGATTGGTAATCTGTAACCCATAGCCTGTATCACAGTAGCTGTCAACTGCTTTTTTCTATTTCACAGAACCATATCATGCCAATGAAATATGGTCCTTTCCTGACAAAAATAAGAGGAAACAGAATTTATTTATTTCAAAAGTTTGCATACTACTTCCCATTAAAAAAAAACCCTTAAAATCATGTACAATAAAGGTCAAATAATTAACCCAGTAAATTAAGACAATTGATAAAAACATTAAACATAATATAAAATGTACAAAATAAACAATAAAATAATAACATAATAGTAGGGAAGTTAAATATCTATTATGACAGCAATAATGCATTTTTAGGCCAGGGAGAATAAAACTGTCTTTGCTTGATATCAAAAATATAATGAAAGTCAATGCCAGACATCTATCACTGGAAAGAGCATTTCAAAAGCAGGCACCTACCATTGAAAGAGCCTACTGCTCAGCAGCCTCCTGTGGGCATAGCCAGAGCAAGTCCTCCAAAGATTATCTTAAAATATGGGTAAAAATATAGTGGAAGATTTTCCTTCAAATACTGTGGCACAAGCTGAAAACATTTATCTACATGCTGTTGAAAACAATGGAACTATGTGTTCAGTAAAGGACTTGTTTGAATTCAATGAGATTCAGGTATCCCTAAGTTTCTTTCATTTGGATTGATTTTCCTTTGAATTGCTACATCCTGAAGGAACTATGTTATTGTCAGGCTCAATGACAAGATGAGAATCTTTACTGCATACTAAAACCACTAAAACCGTTAAATGCTCTCTGTCAGCGTGAAGGTGCAGTTCCCAGCTTTATGTACACTATAGTTTAATTCCAGACCTTCTTACTCACACCTCTATTATTTAACAGTCTTTCCACACTGCAGTTCTTGGTCTTGAAGCTAGTTGTTGATATACCTGGCATCTCTACTCTGAGAAACTCGGGGTCTCAACTCCCACAGTTATGAGTTAAGTGAGTCAATGAGTATTAAATGGGTCCTGGGCCATTCTTGCTGTTCTCATGGAAAACCTTGTGCCAATTTTTATGAACTAGATAGTTAGGCTCTCAAAATATGAACAAAAGCAATTCTCCATTATAAACTTTTAGCCTAAGAGACAATCCCTTCTTATAGATTACAGTCTCCTATTCAATTTTTAACATATTTCAGTGCTTTCTTTTGTGATTATCAGTATGAATCAGTATTAGGCTGCATTTTTGCTCCAGTTTTCAGCATAAAAAAATCTGGGATGCTTTAGAGTTTGGCTACCCTCTAGACATACCAGTCCATTGATGTGAGTCTTAAATGAGATTCATAAGCTTAAAGTCATTCTCCCATGTGCCCACACAGCTAGGATTTCTGACCTTCACACTCAGCATCGTTTACACCTTTTCTTGCCTATATCTTATGACATTTTCAGCAGTAAACCTCCATGAGCTAGAGGAGAGTGACGCACATCAGAAGTTACCCCTGTTCATGTGACTGCTTTTATACTATCTTCTTTGAAGCAGAAATGCAAACAGGCAATTCCAAGAGTTCTTATTCACAGTCTCTTTGGCATTGTAGGCAGTTGTACATTTAGCCTTTAGCTTGCCAAAGGAAATATTTTATAAGCACACTGCAGTTTATATTTCAAAGCCTCACAATTACATGTTGCTGTTATATAAATACAATGACTGTGTCTGACCTTCTAGCATTTCAAATTTTGGTTACAGGTGTAGTTAAAATTCAAAGCATTTCCACATTCAACATTTAAGATAGAAATATAAATAACATAACACTATTAGCATAGTACACTATCAGCATAAGGTGGCTATGGTAGCCATGTTTGCTGCTTTGGAGAGATGTTTTATCAGGAAGTGTGGATGGTAGCAGAGTTAATAGGAATAATAGCCCAACAATACTAAACACTGGATGTTCTCCTAAACCATATCCTGACACTTGCTTTTCTTCTGACAAATTATAGATTGGCTGCATCTTCTGTGACCATTTATTCATTCACTGAATTTTGAGGCCATCTAACTTCCAAAATTTTACATCATTAATAACAGATCAAAACCTCCTATTAGCAAGGCTTATTTTAGTATTGAAACATTTATTAGCTTGATTTTCCAACCATGGGAGTATGTAATTAGTCTATAATACAATATTTCCTTTATATGCCAAAGTAAAATGAGATAAGCAGTAGATAGAGGATGCTGAAGAGTATGTTCTGATCAGATGGCTATAATCACTTGAATTTGCAGTCCCTGATGGATATTTCTGAGATCAAAATACTTCATGATTACTGACCAGCTGCTTACAGAAGCTCCATGAAAATGAAAAGCAATATTAAATTTTACAGGAACCTATTTAGCTCTATGAATAAGATGAAGCATCCCCAACTTTTATCTGTTATGATTCATTGGAATATTGTTTCTGGTGGTTAGGAAGAAGCAAATTTTCAAATAATTTGATAATAAGTGATCATTCTTATTTACAATGTAGGGTTTTTTGGTCAGGTTCCTATAAGATCACTACCAACAATTTTAGATACAGACTGAGTTATTAACTAATTATGAACGATGTCATTCCACAATGAATTAAAAAAAAACCCTTCTCAAGAATCATAAGTACCTTTTCAAACTTTAAAAAACCGTATTTAGCAAATTGGAATAGGATATTCTTACTTTATAACAGACAATCAGGGAATGGTTTACATGCTATTCATATAACTCTTGACAACAAATACATACATACATTTCTGCATGTACTAGTGTCTTGTTGTGAAGACAAGGAGCTGGTTGTTTTGCACACCAACATCTATATAAAACTCATTTATCTTAATAGTGGCTAAAACATCTGCATCTTTTTAATTTTTGATGAATAAGCAACAATTTTAAAAAGGTGAAGAATCTTTGCTGTATTTTTCATAACCTGCTCTACCTTCTCTCTATGTCGTGAGTGGGATAACAGGTGAGCCATAGGATGAGAAAGGCAATAAAGACATTAGGGTTGCCAAAAATCCTTGCTTCAAAGGGTCATTCTTATTCCAGAGTATAAAAGCTGCTGGAAATTGAGTAGAACATTTACAAAATGGTTAGAATCAGACGAGTCCTTCATTTATGATAACTTTGTTATTAATCAAAGCTGAACTTTCCTGGTATGTAGATAAATAACATAAAAATAAGCAGGGAGGCGGCCAGGCTTATCCCACAGAGGCAGCAGGCATACAGTTGCTATCACGCTGTTACCGCCCTATCACTTGATCTCCCTAAGGTATTCATTCCATTGATTTCTGTAAGGGGAAAGGCATGCTGTCAGGAAAGGCAATGATGCAAGAAATGGTGCTCATCTATGGCTATGGTTAAAAGGCTAGGTTAAGAGCAGTTAAGGTTGCAGCTAAATAGGGGGCAGATATAAATTCAGGGCACCAATAAGTTAATATCAGTGTTTTCTGAAATTAATGCAAATCCATTAAAACAATTTAGAACTCCTAAGTATTCTGTTGTGACCTAAATTATGGTGCCATGTTTACTATTAGGATTTTAATTAGCTTTCCAATAAAAGGGGGAAGAATCCGTTCCTGAAAGCAGCTTTTATAGATCCAGTTTGGGCCTGCTAATTAGCCCTTCTCTTTCTTTATCATAAGAAAGTTTATGCTGGGATACCTGTTTGGGTATCTTTAAATCTTTAAATCTCTGAAATTAGCTCCTAATTGGTTTCCACCGCTCGCGGAGCTCCTTCGGCAGAGCCATTATTGCTGCAAGACGGTTATCTGAAGGGAAGCCTTCCAGTAAAGGAGACTGGCTGTCACGTGGCCTGTTGCCATGACGTTCTCTTGACCAGGGACAGGCCTGGGGGGAGAGGAAATCTTAACGCTATGAAATAACTTCGGCTGCTAATTAGGAAAAGGAGCATTTGTGCATCCACATTTATTCTTAGGAATTTCCTGACACTTAAAGGTAGAGAGGGAAAGAGAGTAGTCTGCGTACGTTTTTATTGGCAATCATTATTTCATCTTGAATTATTTCCACTTAGTGGTAATACTTTCTGCTTCAAAGGAGCTGGTTCTGTTGACTCTGGGCACGTATGTGAAACACGAAAATACTCCCCACACCTTGTAAAAAACCAGGAATCTCAATGAGTTGCATTTAGACGGGAATTCCTAACAGATTTATGGGAAGAAATGTCTTATGCCCAGGAATGGAGTGTTAGCAAAGATAATAGGAAAACAATCTCGAATTTTGAGCTGCATGAATAATTTATATTCCAGGAATGAACTTGATTTGGTGTTGCTCAGTCAAACATTGCTAATATCTTGAGATGCGTTCTCTCTATAATTTCAAGATACCAACAAAAGAGAACATGATGTAATAGAGAATGAGGTATATGTGGAATTTATGCAAAACACTGGCTGTAAAAACCAGTGTGAATGGAGAGAGATTTAATGCAATCATAAAAGCCCTGATCGTAAGAGCTCACTTCCTTTTGCGTTGTTTTAAATAAACACAGGGATTCCTTCATTTTATCTGTGGAAAAGATGGGTCTGTTGCTAAAAACAGCAGTATCTGTGAAAAGCAATCAGCATTCCTTTTTTCTCTCTCTCAGTTCAGCTACAGAATTCTTTCTGGAAGGGGATCCCCCTTCAGCCCGCCAAACATCAAAGGGCTTTAAGATAGCTTGCTGCAAACATTTGGATTAGCTCTTCTCATTCCTTCATGCAGCCTGTGTGTGCAACCTCCAACACCACAGTCTTCATGCAAAGCTGGAATACAATACTTGCTGTTGTTGTGGAGTCGCGAGTAGCCATGATTGCTGGAATTTTAGATATACACTAACTAAGGCTCCAGGCTGTTCTTGTTATTGAGGAATTCTGCATAGGAGATTTCGTTTTGGTGTGCAAAATCTTCCAAAAATGCCTGAAGCAAACTATTTGTTATCTGTATCTTGGGGATACATCAAGGTGGGTTTAATTAATAAAAAATAAATGATCAAGTCGTTCTATATATGCCAGATTAAGTATAAATTGTGTTACTGTATATCATAAACAGAAAAACAGGTTTATCACTATACAGTAATAAACTCATAGACCGGATTAAATACAAATAACTTTAAAATATTAATTGGATGGTATGCAAACTGACAGCATCATTTTATGTTGAATAGCAATGCATTTAAACTGCACACAACATGATACTGCATGAATGTTGTTCCTGTCAGAAAAGCTGCATGTTGAAATTGCCTTTATATTATAAGTAGAAAAATGACAGACATTACATGACAAGTCTTTAAAGGACTTCTATAAAGTATGAAATTTAAAAAAAAACTGTTCTAAAATCTAAAGTTTTCCAGAATTATGTAAAATGTAACCACCTTTTTCTAAAAATGATATTTTCCCAACCTTAAACTTATTATGTAACAGTGAATGGTTGCACGTCATCAAGAAAACATTTCTTATATGTGTCTAATGTATTTTTAATGTGCTGTTTAGTGGTGTGGTATATGTTCTAATTAATACAGATTTTAATGCATTGTGTATCCATCAGTAAGATAAGCAGACTGTCTTACCCTGAATTTTTATGTTGTAATTACCCACAGTTCAAAAGAATGTTGAACCGGGAGCTGACACACCTTTCAGAAATGAGCCGATCGGGGAACCAAGTCTCTGAATATATTTCAAATACTTTCCTAGGTAGGTTAATTAACATTGGACCTGTCTCCTTGTAAAAACCCTCTGAGCAAACTCTGTCACTCAAACCCAACCTCAAAATTTCAGTATATTTAAGGAAACAATCTCCAGGGTAGTGAAAGGACCTCTTTTCAGAGAAGGAGATTGCGGAAACCCTCATGCATTCAGGAAGTTATCTAGGAAGCTATAAAATCAACAGGGCAAAATGTCATGGGACCAGTTCTTTGATAACTTTTCCCCATCTGGGTGCTCTCCAGCTGAGTGCAATTCAACTCTCTGACTTTCAGAATTCTCAGCCATGGCCCTGGGGACTAAGGATTGCTGGGAGTTGAAGTCCTCCCCTCTGGAGAGTACACAACTAGAGGAAGATTGTTTGGTGTCAGTGCTATAGATGCGCATATCATAACCAAGATGGAACTAAGCCTGGGCAGTAACACAGATAAATGTGAATTAATAATAAATGTAACAATTGTGCGGACAAATATTTAATTAATTTATTTGTTTGTTAAATTTATATAGCTGCCATCTCATTTCCATGACTCTGAGCGGCTTACAGTGTTAATATTAATAACATTATTGTTAATTAATAACAATAATATTTATAAGTAGAGGGACATTGAGGAAGACTGTTACTTAGCAACCATTAATGCTTTCCAGGATTCTGGAAGGGGTAGAGAAAGGGGAAGTACTTCTTAGCAACAGACTCAGTGTTTTCTCAAGAAGTTTTACTCTATCTTAGGGATGATAATTATGGAGTGTTTTGGGCTAGTCATGCTCTCTCAGCCCAACCTACCTCACATGTTATAAGGAAAAATAGGTGGAGGAGCAGGCAATGTGTTGCTGAGCTCCTGAATAAAAGGAAGGATATAAATCTAATTAATAAATAACAAAGGAACAAATGCATTCTTCATTCTGTGTCAGACAATTTTCAAAACAATTCTGAAATTCTATATCTGCCCATTTTCAAAAGCTTGAGGGGCACAAAATAGTCTACTGGGATCTAATCCAATGTACTTAATAAATATTAGAAATTCATTTTTATCTTTTTTTTATATAGACAAGCAGAATGATGTGGAGATTCCTTCTCCTACGCAGAAAGACAGAGAGAAAAAGAAGAAACAACAACTTATGACACAGATCAGTGGTGTGAAGAAGTTAATGCACAGTTCAAGCTTGAATAACACTAGTATTTCAAGATTTGGTGTGAAAACAGAAAAGGAAGACCATCTAGCTAAGGTCGGTGTGATTCATAATATTTGTATTTATTTTTTAATGAAAGATTCAAATACATATATAGATGTGAATTAGACATGTTAGCATAGTGTTTCATACTCCACAAATACCTTTTATTTTTCCATCTGTTTTGAGGAGATTGTTTTGCAAGACAGAAATGGTAATAGTAAGTTCCTCCAAGGAATATGTTGCTAATTTCTGAAAATAAAACTATTGAAATAATTTAGCTAAAGGGAATAGTTCAGTCTGCCCACCCCCAGCATTCCCCACACACACACATACATGATCTTGGCAGTTTTCTACTGTGGTATGGTGTAAAAAAGTAACTCAAACGTTTAGATGCAGCTTTGGAAAATAAAAATGCAAGTGGCTCAGAACAAATATGTTCTTAAGAAGAAGGTTTCTAATCCTGAAGTGTTAGAAACTATTGATAAGAGAAAAAAATATGCTGATATACTTATCTGGAAAACATGTCTTCAAACTAATTTCTGAACTATATCTCAGCTCTGAAACTGGTATAGATCAACTCCCAATCAAACAGTTTCAATGGAAGGGATAAGGAAAAATTCAAATGGGAGATAGGGAATGTCACTCTTTCAGAAACTGGATGGCATGATAAATTATTTCTCCTTTCATATGCCATATTTTGGGGATAACTCTATTAGTTAGAATTTGTATCCTTAACATTTAAGGAAAAAATGATTTGGTCTCTCTATGTAAATGCAATTTTAACCTACATATGGCCCCATTCTCTTTCTGGTGATATTATGCATTCATTAATTTGTTGCTCTTTGATTTTTCTTTTCCTTGTAGGAGCTAGAGGATCTGAATAAATGGGGTTTGAACATATTTAATGTTGCAAGATATTCACACAGTAGACCTCTCACTTGCATTATGTATGCAATTTTTCAGGTTGGTAATTGTGATATTATTATTATTATTATCATTATCATCTTCCAATTGTCATATCTTTAAAAAACAGCACTAACTTCATCTTTTCTCGGTAGTGAAAGCCTTGGGTTTTTATCAAACTCTGACCACTTGTAATTTCTATTACTCTGAACAGGAAAGAGATCTATTGAAGACTTTCAAAATCTCATCAGACACCTTTATAGCTTACATGATGACTTTGGAAGATCACTACCACACTGATGTAGCTTACCACAATAGTCTCCATGCAGCTGATGTAGCCCAGTCTACTCATGTTCTTCTGTCCACACCAGCTTTGGATGTAAGTTGCTTTCACCCCCAGTCAAATAATACTTCCATAATAACTTAATTGCACTTGCTAATTTCTTGTAGCAGCATGCCTTAAATAATAGTCTGAATGTAAGAGTAAGTAAAATTATACAGGTAGTTCTTGACTTACAACCATTCATTTAACAACTGTTCGAAGTTATGACAGCACTGAAAAAAGTGATTTACGACCGGTCCTCACACTTACAACCATCACAGTGTCCCCGTGGTCACGTGATCAAAATTCAGGCGCTTGGCAACTGGCATGTATTTACAATGGTTGCAGCATCCTGAGGTCCCATGATCACAATTTGCAACCTTCCCAGGGGGATTCTGACAAGCAAAGTCAACAGGGGAGGCCAGATCTGCTTAACAACTGTGTGATTTGCTTAACGACAGCAGCGATTTGCTTAATGACCACAGCAAAAAAGTTTGTAAAATCAGGCGTGACTCAGTGACCTCATTGCTTAGCGATGGAGGTTCCAGTCCCAATTTTGGACATAAGTCAAGGACTACCTGTATGCATGATTCATTTGCTTTGATGATACCTCTGGAACAGTGCAACTGTTGCTGCAAGTTCTTTCACATTAGGCAATGGCATCAATTAACTGATTTCTAAACTATCATATCAAGAAAATAGGTAGGGTTATAGAATTTCGCAGTGTAGACTGCTATCTTGACATTGATGTAAATCCATGGATTGCTTGAACCAAATATTATACATAATCCTATAATATTTTAGAAAATTACAAAACACATAATGAGAAGTGTTGTACATCCATCTCTCCAATCTCCTACTGTGTCCCATTTAATGTTTGCTTTGTTTATTCATAGCAATCACATCTTTCTGCATGCTCAACTCCTTCCTAAATATATGGATTCTTATACTGTATAATAATCTTCATGTTATCTCATAAATACAAAAGCTAGGTTTTGCACTAACTAAGGTTTATTATTTAGTTCAGATTTATTTATTTCAGGCTTATTGATAACAATATGAATGTGGGTTTTGATTTTTGTGATAGGATCATATCAGTAAGCTCCTATACAATATTCTGCATTTTATGATATCTTACAAAATTTTACTTTAATATGAGATGCAAAGCTTACATTTTTACTTTTTTTTACTCTTTTGCAGGGGATGTGTTACAACTACTGCATCCCCAAAAAATAATATAAAAAAACGGATAGAATGAATTGGAAGTAGCTGATAATCTTAAGGAAGATTTCAGTTCTTCCTTATGTGCAGTTGTGCAAAAACTTTTCTGTGGAGGTTGTTGATAAGTTGGCAAATACTTTGTGAACTATGTAGTGTTTGTGACTGAGGTCTGTTTGTTGATCTTTTCTGTTCTAGGCTGTATTCACTGATTTGGAAATTTTGGCAGCAATTTTTGCAGCAGCAATTCATGATGTGGATCACCCTGGTGTCTCCAATCAGTTCCTTATTAATACAAGTGAGTCCTGTGTTCATTTAATGTGCATGCACATGCGCACACACAAATAGGTATAGTGAATTCTCATGAAATCCATGTAAATGATTATATTTCACATAGTCTGATAGAGCATACCTTATTACAGGATTGCTTTCTTATTAAGAATAGACAAGGTGGTGTAGCAAAATCTAAAGTACTCATAAAAAGTGAGGTTGAGAATGTCAGGGTTAACTTATCAGTGCAGGCCACATCTGCACACTTTCCCAGTTTCTATGCTACTTGCTGATAGTACACAGAGACAAGCACAGCTAGGAAAGTATGTAATCAGTGAAATTGTGCTAAATTTACACACTGGGAGTTTATCTGAAATGAGTTGAAAGTATCCTGATGAATTAATAAACGAAGTCTTACAGTTCAAAGGCTTTTGAATACCGATTGCTGGAATACTAGCAGTAAGGGAGGGCTGATTTTGAGCTTCCTTTATGATGCTGGGTGCAGTTTGAACCCAGATTTTAGACTGCACAGACCTCTGATCTGATCTTTCAGATTATTATTATATTTTAAAATAACATTAACGAAATAAATTTGAGAACCAAAATGAAACTTAAAAGATGCATCCTATTAGCTGGAATGCAACACGAAAAAAACATTAATTATTTGCAAGGATATTTTACCAGATTCCTTATTAGTTGTTGAAAAACTATAGATGTAGTCAAATCTCATTGAACAGGTGATAATTATCGTTTGTGGTGAGAAATTAACTCAAAATAATTAATGAATTCTAATTCTGAAGCCTTTTATTTCAGCTACCACTAGGATTCTTTTTAAGATTGTTAGCCTAATTGGTTTATTTACATTCTCTTTTAAAAATGAATTATTTCAAGCTTAATGAAGAATACCTTAGCTATAAAAGCCATAGCTTAGATATAAAATCATGCATGGTACTTAATGGAGTCCTTTTACTTTCATCACTATTCCTTTATTCAGATTCTGAACTTGCTTTAATGTACAATGATGAGTCCGTCTTGGAAAACCACCATCTTGCTGTAGGTTTTAAGCTTTTACAAGAGGAGCATTGTGACATCTTCCACAATCTGACCAAGAAACAACGTCAAACTCTCAGGAAAATGGTGATAGACATGGTAAGAATATGATTCTGTCTAACGTTCTATCTGTTCCTTAAAACACAAAATGACACTTTGCTCCCTAAAACAACAACAAAAAAAACCTTTCTCCTTTCATTTAGGTCTTGGCAACAGATATGTCCAAGCACATGTCGCTTCTGGCAGATTTAAAGACTATGGTAGAAACTAAAAAAGTTACAAGTTCTGGAGTCCTCCTCCTAGATAACTACACAGATAGAATACAGGTCTGTATGGGAAATTATCTTGCTGTCATAACCCTCCCTCTCTCTCTCTCTTTCTCTCTCTCCCCCCCCACCGCCCCCAATACTCAGTACCATGACATCCTTAAGGTCAAGGCAAAAAAACAGATGAATCACTAAGCTTTTGTATAATTGTGGATATGATGTATCCTGTGGGCTTCTCATGAGAGACATTCTTGCTCTGGTGCAGGAAACTAGCCTTTCCATTGCACATATGTGTTTTTTTCAGTATTGCAAGGAAGACCACCTGCAGTGTTTAGCAGGTAGTAATGAAAGAAGCAGTGCATGAATAAGAGAAAGAGGATAGAAAAAGATAGTTGGGAATTTTAGAGGGAGTCATCTGGATGCCACTGAGGCTCTTCCAATATAAATTTCTGCCTATGCTGCTATTATTGTTAGGGACAGGACTGAACTGATAAGCTCTTGTGTATGTAAACAATATAATCACATAAATAACTCCTCAAGGTAGGAATCTGATAGCCTGTGGTGTCTTGAATTCTTCTTTCCTCCAAAATATTTGGAAAAGACAAGATCCTACAGCATAAGGAATACAATAAGCTTAGTGTTCCTTTGGATTAATAGTGTGGTAAATGTTGTGTAATTCACACATTTGTTCCTTACATGTTGATGGGATTAAGGATTTAGTCTTGTCATGGGGAACTGTTAAAAAAGGATATTTTACTTAAAAATAGGGAATCCAGTTGAATGTTTTCTCTACTTATTTTTCTATTCAATGGTGATAGACATAGAAACGTTTACCTCATTATTTTCCTATACTGAAATCTCTCTATGTTTTTAAATACAGAAATTTCACTTCAGGAAAATTTTAAAAAGGATGTTTAAAATCCTCAAATAGGAAACAAAGCAGAGAAAATATTTGAACAGGTTTCTTCTCTCTGCAAATCCCTTTTATCCCATAGTTACACAAATTCTAATCCTTTGTGCTTCATATATTCATGCAACAGAATATAATTGCCGGAACAGGAGAAACTAACTAGGTAGGAATATTTAGCGCAGAAGATACTTGTTGCTCTCCTGTTTAATGGTAACCTGACTGATACAGATTTTCCGTTTCTAATGCGGCAATAGTTAATCATTAAAAGCAAATCCCTTTAGTATTGCAATAGTTAATCTCTTTTGCCCATAAAAATTTCCTATCTTATGTTCATTTTCTACATAGACAGAATTAAACTGAAGAATTTTGCACCAACCTGGAATGACAATCTGTAGTTAGATCAGACTCAAATATCTTTAAATTATATCTTTTCATTAGTGTGGCAAGATGTCTGTTGGGCCCTTTTGACACTAATTAGTTAATCTGACAGTAATTTTGCTCTTCCATAGTAATTTGGCTCTTAAAATGCTGCTGTCCAGAAAACCCTACCAGCTAAGGAAGGGATGACTACATTTTCAACCCCTATTATGTCTCAGCACTGAAGCAGATCAGTGATTCTGTCCATACCAGAAACCCCAGAAGTAGAGGGAAGAGAGAGGAAGGGAGACAAATGCCTTCTTTGGTGCTAGTGGCTAAACATTCCATGGGATCAGAATTCTGGCACTAGAAGAGCTACTCTCTACTGCTTCTCTCCCTCCACTTCTGCCATTGATGGCAAGACAGGCGAGGGAGAAGAGAGACCTTTTTTCCAGTATTCCCACTACTTTTCTTCTATTCTAGAGAAGTGGATCTCCTATTATCAGTTCTCCAGTCCTATGGCATGATCCCTCAGTAGAATTGGAGAACTGATTGCAAGCAAAGCACCAAAGCTGTGGAGAGGTGGGCAGTTGTACTTGGAGGTGCTGCTTCCTCATGCATACACTTGCCACCAGCTGGTTCTCAAGATGGAATAGCTTTTTGGCTCTGTCTTTCCCACGCCAAAAGGCAAACGGCCCTGAAAGTCAGTAGCCTGCCATAGCCTCATGTAGCCAATAGGAGCAGAGCAGGCTCCCACCCTAAAGTTACCTCAAAACAGTTTACCACTGACTGACCGTTTGGCATAGCTTTTGCTGGCAGAATTTTTTTAAAAATTCACTTTTGAAGCAAAGGAAGAAAGGTGGAAGCTGTCTTCAGAGTAGGTCTCTGAAGATATGCTTTCATGTCCTTGACAAAGGGCTAGTAGCAGTAGTGTTTTCACACTGCAGCAAGCAGGACATGAGCCCTAAGAATTATTTCAGATAATCTTCCAGTTTAAAAGACACTTGCTGAGACAAGTGAAACATGTCTAGGCAAATACTTTGTATAGAAGCCAGTGGATAGTCAGACATCATTTTGCCTATCCCTAATCTCCTTGAATCTGGGCCACACATTCTTCATCAAAGTCATGAAAGCTACATGTAACTATTTTCCCTTCACTGACTATATTTTATCTTCACATAAGACTGAGAAATACTGACTAGCCCATAAGCACTGAGTGAGATGAGATGAAATGTAATCCTAGACTACCTAGTCATAATCCCAGTTGTTTATTGCTACATTAGTCTGGCTTTCTTGCTGATTTAAGTAATCTGTAAGAGGTGTCAATGCCTACAATTGAACCAGAGATCTTTAAATCTTCTGTTTATCTCCAATTATTTATTCTCCTGTGAGTGTTTGTACAATAAGACATGAGAAGAGTAAAATAATATCCAAAACAGCTTTCCACTAAAGAAAATGGTAGATATCTTAAATTGGCTTGAGGTTATACTTGCATAATTCAGGTGACTAGTTGTACAATTTGTAACAATTTATTCTGTATATCCACGGGTTGGCCTCCCATCAAATAATTTGCTATATCTCTTGATAAAAATGTATCTTAGTTATCTTTCATAAAATCTTCTAAAATAAAACTCTTTTTGATCAAAACGTTCTTTCATTAATGTGAAACTGTTTTCAAAGTACCAATAAGTACAGAACAAAATGTTGCACTATTTTACATGATGAGTTTCAAATTACAATTTTTGCATTGCAGGTTCTCCGAAATATGGTCCATTGTGCTGATTTAAGTAATCCTACAAAATCCCTTGAGCTCTATCGGCAGTGGACAGACAGAATCATGGAGGAGTTTTTCCAGCAAGGAGACAAAGAACGGGAGAGGGGAATGGAAATCAGTCCAATGTGTGACAAGCATACCGCTTCTGTGGAGAAGTCTCAGGTATTTAACTTTTCTCTTTTTGATCTGTGATCAGTGTTCCAATTTACAGTTAATAATGTTGATCTACTATTGCTAAGTTTTAAGGAAAGACAACTTTAGAAAAATGTCATGGTAAAATCCCCAAAGTTTTCTATCTTTAGTGTACAAGACAGATTAATCTCACATTTTCAAATGCCTCTTGCACTTTTGTGAAAATATACCTACAACATATATACCATCCTACTTCCAAA
This sequence comes from Liasis olivaceus, assembly GCA_030867105.1. Classification (NCBI taxonomy): domain Eukaryota; kingdom Metazoa; phylum Chordata; class Lepidosauria; order Squamata; family Pythonidae; genus Liasis; species Liasis olivaceus. The sequence continues at coordinate 135,950,568 of CM061350.1, read as the reverse complement.
TTCCACTGAATTATAAAGGATACTACAGGCATTTTCCACCACCAGCACAAAGAGATTTTGTCAATAGAAGGTGATCTGTCCGCCATAAATTCCCCATTATGTTTCTGGAAAACTCTGAAAGGCTACCTGCAGCAGTATTCCTATTGGCAGAGCATTTTGGTGATGCTGCTGCTCCAGGTAAGCTGGATCCAGTGTGTGTTCTTTAGCAAGGGCTAAGGTTAGGCACCAGACATTTGCCAGTCTCTGGCTGGCAACATTATTTCCTCTCTTCTAGTATATTTAGCAAGTAGCAGAAATTTCAAGAATGGAAAGAGTAACTCCTCTTACTCTGGCTACTTGCGTTTTGTCAAGAGTCAGGATGCAGCAGCTTTTCTCTTGGCTGATATGACAAAGTTTTCTGCTCTCACTTTTTCATTTTGCAAGGAAATAACCAATTCTAACTGTGAGCACATCAGAGTCATTTTCATGCAGTGGTTAAAGTGTTGGGGTTTAGACCGCAGAGGCTAGCTTTGTTTGAGCCAATGGGAGACCAGTCTCTCATCTTCCCTCTAATTAATTTAACACAAAGGATAATATGAAGGGACTAGGTATATTGAATTCCCTTAACTCTTTCAAGGAGGAAATATAGTCGTCATTATCATAAAGAAAGAAACTATATCATTAACCAATATCTTCTATAATTCATTTTGTTTGCTTTTTTGGATCTGAGCCAATACTGCTGTAAAAATTAACTCTCAGCTTAGTTCTGGGGGTGTTTCTTAACGGATGTAAAGAGCAAAAGATCTCCACCTTCTGATAACCAAGCAAAGTGATTTAACTAAAAAGTCTCCACTGAGTACAGACTACAGGAAACTTTTGTCACTTTTTGGCTTAAGGTACCTCAGCGGTTACAATAGAATTGTACTGGCTTGTTCAACATCCTGTTGTGTCTGAAGAAGGCAAATGTGATTTCCAAACCAAACATCCTAGCAGAGAGATGGGTTCCTTTGAGAACTATTTTCCTGTTCTGCTGAATTGCCATCCAGCAGCTTTTGGAGTTGAGCAAGGAAATCCAGTCAGACAAGAAACTTTTCCATAGCTTTTACTGTCCATTCACTTTTCTCCATCCCATTGATCCTGCTTGTCAACTAATGAGTAATTTTATCCTGAGCTTTATTACTTATTGGATAATATCAGGAACAGTCATTGTTTCCCCTTAACATCATACATTTCTCCATTTAAAGATAGTATGTTGTTCAAGTATGTTAACTATTATAAATTCTACAAAACAGTAAAATAACATCAAAGTGCTAAAAAAAAATCCCAGAAAAACATCAGTTTTTAGAACACTAACACTAAAAAGCACAAATTCCAAGGTTTCAGTCAAGCAGGATTTTCATCAGAATGTACCAGCATTTTTATCTACATTTTTTGCTTAAGTGATACTTGGAAGAGTCATATTTCTCCTTCTGTTTTTTAAATAGATACGATCAGTTTAGCGACATGGCAATTTTCATTAGAGCGCACTGATATGGTAACCACATCCAATAAGCATTTCTTTTGTAGTTAACACTCTTCATTCTTTACATTGTATCAAATAATTTAAAGATTAATAGGGCATTTCATAATACACTGTTTAAAGTGCTGTTAACAAGTTTCTGTCTGAGTCCTGATATCTTAAAGAATAGTTACTAACTAGTTTTAAATTTGGAACAGAAACTTAAGAAGTCCTCTATGTTCTTCCTCCTCCTCCGAGGAAGGCATCCAAGGCTCACTTCAGCTCAAGCAGGCAACAGATGCCATGATTTCCATTACATCTGAACTATCCTAATAATTAAAAATAGCTCCCACTGACAGAACCTTATAGTTTCTTCATATGCAAATACTGTTATACAGGCATTTGTTATATAATTGTCATAAATTATATAGCAACAGCATGACATGATTAAGAAAGTAAAACGAAACTTACTGAACAGATGTATGCTGCCACAGTGGATACAGCATTTTATTTAGGAATTTTGTTACAAATGTTTCTTTAGGGTAAAGCTAATTACTTGGGCCTTGTCTAACCTGATTATAGGATAGAAAGAGCCTTGATCTTGGTCTACGCTGAGATTTAGATAATGGATAGAAATTCAGTGTTAGTTCCACTGGATGTTTGATTCTAACTTCAGAGTATCATTTTATGATTGTATTGAATGTTGCAAGCTCAGAGCCGTTATTTGCAGGGGGACTCCTGGAAATGCAAGTATTCTGAATACTGATCTGTAAAGTGTAGTGGCAATAGGAGTCAGTCAGGAATGCTTTAATTTAGCTTTGGCTGGTGTAATATCTGCATCCCTTCCTGAAGAAACCAAATCTGGCCATAATGATCCATGCCCAATACATTTCTATGCATATATCATAGCAGAAAGATTATATTATTCCATTTAGTTTTTAATGGTTTTTAATATCCACTCTGTTTTACCCTTAAAAAAAGCAATGAGTGGTGTGATATATTAGTGTTTTATTCATGCTGCGATTTATCTAATTTCTAATTGCTTTGGATGTAATCCTGAGAGAGAATTCATAAATAGAGTAAGTAATGTTTTTTCATAAATTGAGAGTTGTAGTAACCACTATTACTACTTGCGTTACAGGTGGGATTCATTGATTATATTGTTCATCCACTTTGGGAGACATGGGCAGACCTAGTACAGCCTGATGCCCAAGATATTTTGGATACCCTGGAAGACAACCGTAATTGGTATCAAAGTATGATCCCTCAGAGCCCCTCCCCTCCCCTCGAAGAACGCAACCAAGACTGTCAGGGCCTGATGGAGAAGTTCCAGTTCGACCTTACTCTTGAAGAGGAAGATTCTGATGGGCCTGAGAAAGACAGTGACAGTATCCATTATTACGGCAGTACCAAGACACTTTGTGTGATCGATCCAGGAAAAAGAGATTCTCAACAGGACGCTAATATAGAAATTGTGACAAAAGATGCATCGCCTATTGATACTTAACATACTGCATCCATAATGGTGATTTTATTCATGTACATGCAGGTTGTCTCATGTACTAGCCTGAAAGTCTGGGTCTTAGGCCAGCACCTGCTATTGGCTAGAAGACTTTACAACTACTCGAGATTGGAGTCAGGGTTAAAGAGTGTGTAATGACTGCTCAGGAATTAACAGGTAATATCTATTGCAGCTTAAGTTTTGTCAGCCAAAACAAAATAATCCTGGTGATATGAAGGCAGTGTGAGCTGTTACAGGATAAGCCTGATAGTGAATGACACACAATCATAATATTTTCTATTCTTAATAGATTCTGACATCTAGATAGGTCCGACAGCTCAAACTACTGTTTCCTAATTTTGCATTTAAAATTTGTCTATCTGTCTGCAGACCCGTGTGCCTTTTTTATAAACACTTCCACATCTTTTCGAGAAGCCTACTAAATACGCAACAAACTTGTTTGATATCGATGTATATTTTATATTATTATTATTAATCCTGTTTAATGAAAAAAGTCTTCCTCTCTATGGGCAATACTTATTATTTTACTGCAGTTTAATTGTTTTGACTCACTAAATAAAGCAGGGTGCCCTCCTCCTTGCATTACTGCACCACTGGTCACTTTATTAGTCCCACAAAACCTAGGTTTCTCCTGTGTTGCTTGTCACAAAAAACAGTATTTTCCACTCAGCTGTTTTTGACTTCGTTGTACACAGGATAAAGTGTAGCTTTGTGTTCTCATTGGACAATGCAGCATGTATAAAAACTGACATATTGTAATATGGACAATCTCCCCTTTAAACAACAAAACAACACTCAGTGGAATTTGTGTGCTTGGTCCTACTGTGCTTTTTCCCCATATTCTTCATGTTCATTAGGCTGCGTCTCCTTTTCTTCTCCTCAACTTGCCTTGAGCTATTACACGTCCAGTACTGTTTATAACAGTGTATTTATTACCTAATGTATATAATGTAATGTTTTGTAAGTATTAATTTATATAAATTAACATTGCCAGTCAGTGGTGATGTTATTTGTGTAGAAGACTCTGAATGAGAGTTGCCTTTCTTGTAATTTTTTGTACTGCATAAAATGGAAAGAACCTGAGCACAGTGAAAGAGACATATGGAACCCAGAGAGGGCATTCAGATATTGGCTCCCAGGGATTTCAGTTTCATTTGAATTCTGGAAATCATGATTTCGTAACTGGTGAAGATTTAGGATGGTTTGTTCAGCAGAAATGAAACTACCGAAATGTTAAAAAGGACACACCCAGTAAATGCCACAAAACCTTCTGTCATTTCCCAATTTTTAAACCAGCCAATGTGAATTTCTATGACAAAATGTGAACTGATACTATAATTGTGCTGTGAAACTTCTTCCAACAGCTTGTGAGGCATGTATACAGTGCCGATTTCAATTTGTAAAGCTATGTTTCAAGCTTTCAGTCCAACTTGTAAACTAGTTGATGAAAATAGCACAGCTGTGCATGATACATGGGTTTGTATGTCTGTTGAACACTGCGTTGTTCCAGGTGGTTATTTTATTGTTTGAAAGTTTCACACAATGTATGTTGTTATAGTATTATATATTGTGTTGAGATGCATTCTTAAGAGATTTTTATATGAAGTGAATAAATGAAAGCATGACTTAGGCTGAGCTTTCCTGCATGGTCTTTTCAGTTACACACACACAGCACTTCCTTCCTTCAGCCTACCTTGGTTTTTATATGCTTTACACACACAGAGAGCACTTCCTTCCTTCAGCCTACTTTAGTTTTTATATGCTTATTCAATATAACATGAATAAATTCACTTGAAACGAAAGGTACCTAAATTCTTATAATAGCAATATTAAAATATCAATAAGTAGATTTAAATTAAAGGACAAGACTGAGAAATAAAGATAACTTCATGCAAATTTTTAAAAATTATTTTAGGTTCAAAATTCAAGTAAACATCTCCATTAATCTATCATTGCTTCATAAAATATTACATTACAGTCTATCTCTTTGGAAGTCTCACTGAATTTGATGAGACATAATCTGAATTAAATAGATACTCAGTTGCAGGCCTTACCTTTAACACTTCATGAACCTGATGAAGTAGTCTAATTTGCAAGAGTTCATGATCTTAAATAATTTATCCTTTGAAGTATTCAGGTACAAATACAGATTATGGATAACCAAATCAGTTACAAAGAGTATGTGTTACATTTGCCTCAGTTTTAAAGTACATGTAATCAGTTACTAGGAAAGACAGGCTGTTCCTTCAGTGTATTTTAAAGGAAAAATGTAGCTAGATATGTATAGCATCACAAGCTATATGTATATATATGTATAGCTTGTGAAGAAGTTCTAAGAACAATTATTAATTACAATTTGGAATCTGAAGTCTTCCACAGCTCCAACTAACCACTTTAGAAGTAGCTACTTTCTTATTTTATTTAAGAAATACACAATATTTATTTTATATAAGAAATACAGACTGTATCACTTGCATATCTCAACTTTAGAGATGGTCCCTTGTTTCCATGTCTGCCTTATGTAAGCATTTCAGTCTCTGTTTGCAAGCTAGTAAGGATAGAAGTCATTTCACATGCTAGCAAGGTTATGCTCAAAATCCTACAAGCTAGGCTTCAGCAGTACGTGAACCGAGAACTACCGGATGTACAAGCTGGGTTTCGAAGAGGCAGAGGAACTAGAGATCAAATTGCCAACATTCGCTGGATCATGGAGAAAGCACGAGAGTTCCAGAAAAGCATCTACTTCTGCTTCATTGACTATGCAAAAGCCTTTGATTGTGTGGATCACAACAAACTGTGGCAAATTCTTAAAGAGATGGGGATACCAGACCACCTTACCTGTCTCCTGAGAAATCTGTATGCGGGCCAAGAAGCAACAGTTAGAACCGGTCATGGAACAACCGATTGGTTCAAAATAGGGAAAGGAGTACGACAAGGCTGTATACTGTCCCCCTGCTTATTTAACCTATATGCAGAGTACATCATGAGAAATGCCAGGCTGGAAGAATCACAAGCCGGAATTAAGATTGCAGGGAGAAACATCAATAACCTCAGATATGCAGACGATACCACCCTAATGGCAGAAAGTGAAGAAGAACTAAAGAGCCTCTTGATGAGGGTGAAAGAGGAGAGTGCGAAAGCTGGCTTGAAACTCAACATTAAAAAAACTAAGATCATGGCATCTGGACCCATCAATCCCTGGCAAATAGAAGGGGTAGAAATGGAAGCAGTAACAGACTTCATTTATTTGGGCTCCAAGATCACCGCAGACGGAGACTGCAGCCATGAAATTAAAAGACGCTTGCTCCTTGGGAGGAAAGCTATGGCAAACCTAGATAGCATATTAAAAAGCAGAGACGTCACCTTGCCGACAAAGATCCGCATAGTCAAAGCTATGGTTTTTCCAGTAGTAATGTATGGCTGTGAGAGCTGGACCATAAAGAAGGCTGAACGCCGAAGAATTGATGCCTTTGAACTGTGGTGCTGGAGAAGACTCTTAAGAGTCCCCTGGACTGCTAGGAGGTCAAACCAGTCAATCTTAAAGGAAATCAACTCTGATTGCTCATTGGAAGGATTGATAATGAAGCTCAAGCTCAGATACTTTGGTCACCTAATGCGAAGAGAGGACTCTTTGGAAAAGACCCTGATGCTGGGAAAGATGGAAGGCAAAAGGAGAAGAGGACGGCAGAGGATGAGATGGCTAGATAGCATCACTGAAGCAATGAGCATGAAATTGAGCAAACTCAGGGAGGCAGTGAAAGACAGGAAGGCCTGGCGCAATATGGTTCATGGGGTCACGAAGAGTCGGACACGACTTAACGACTAAACAACAACAACAAAGGATAGAAGACAAACACACAATTGTTGCAGTTAAACACGTATTTCAGTTTTTAAACATAATTAGTAGCTTTTAATCATCTATTTCATTGATAGTGCTCTGGACTGGAAAGCTGCAAATAATACAAAATGTCAACACAATTAAAGGTTATTTCCTCACCCCAAATTGGTCATTTTTACAGATCTGAGAATACTGAGAAAATGTACAGACCACTATGAGCCAATCATTCTTCTCTCTACCTGACGAATAAGCCAAGGCAAAGAATATAGTTCAATCAGAGTGTCACCCAAAGTTTTCCCTGGTTCTGCCACAACAAAAATCCCCCCAGCTTCATTTCACACAAAAGGGAACCAAAAGTAAATTGTCAGCACCTTCCGCATTTGGTATTTTTAGCATATATTGTATGCATCTGGTCATTTTCAAAATTAAAACAGTAATACTAAATCTGCACAGTTGCTATAGGAAAATGCCTTGGCTGCAAAGCCTCCCTTCTCCTGCATGGAAAAGCCCCCCAGTTGGTGCCTATGCAACCAGGTGCTTTTCTCATTAGCTAGAACCACGGTTGCATACCATGGCAGGGTTGGGAGACAGGCCTAGTAATAGGGCAAGCAGCGCCAACAGATAAGGGTTGCTCTGAGCTGAAGAGCCAGGAGGTGGGGTGAGGCAAGAGTTCCCATCAGTGAGAAAACGTCCACAGTGATGCAGCCTTGCAAAGGGAAAAGCCAACTTTGTTCTGGTTTTAAATAAACCATCACTGAACCTGAAAGAAGTTGATCCAGCTCCCCAGGATCAACCATAAGACAGGATGTCTATGGTTACTTCTGACTTGCTGTAGAGTTTAGAGGTGCCCAAGCAAGCCACCTTCAGAAACCCAGAAAAACAGGCAAATCTCAGCCTTCCCAGGGGTGTACTAAAGTCCCACTGATTTTGCAGCACTGTTCTGACCACTGTGGTCCTTGCCTTTCTTCAAAACCATTGGCTATGTTTGCACAACTCAATAAATCAGAACAAACTGTAGTGGCAGCATTCATACAAGATGCTAAACCAAAAACAAACCATATTATGCTTAATGTGAAAAGGCAATTCATACAACATGGCAAGCCAGCATGCGCTTGCCAGCATGTGTTTACTTTTTGTGGTAGCCATCAAGCGTGATCTTCACCAGCAAAGCAGTGTCTACTATAGGCATCGCCATGGATAATAAGCCATCATGGCTATATTCACACAGTATACTGTCAAAACCGAGTTAGATTGTCCTTACCTCTGGGTTTTTTGTTTTGGATAAGGAAGCTGGCTCTGAATTAGGGTGCAGTCTGAATAAAATGTGAGGAGACCACACCCCGAGGAAGACTAACAGTGCAGAATTAATCTGAATACAAGTAAGTAAGTGAACAAGTACATAGGGTGCAACCCCACTCATTTACTAGTAAGTCAGTCTTCCTGAAAAGAATGACCTGGTATCTGAGTAAACATGCTTACATTTGTTCTATCATCCTACCATGCTACCAAGAGATATTTTGTACTATTACTTTAAAATTTTCACTGAGATGGAAAGAGATTATATTTGTCCCATGGCGGTTAATTACAGTTGACATTATACCAACTGCATGAAAATAGGAAGGACAATTCAGACTTCATGTACCATTTCTGTCTCCTCCTTGGTCAAAGCAGCTATTATGCTTAATAGTTACTCCTTAGTAGCAAAGCAAATTATCACTAGCTTTTTTTACATGTATACTTTCATCCTTTTAAGATAGGCAAGGTCAAAAAATAAGCACAGCAGGGGCCCCAGCCATTTTCTTTATTGCTGTAGGGTAAAATACCGTATTTTTCCGTCAATAAGACACCCCCATGTACAAGACGACCCCCACTTTTCCAACCCAAAATTAAGAAATCAATATTTTAAAGATAGTGCAGAACACATTTTTATTTAGTAATTAGTTAACATTTACCTGATACACTTGGTAGGAGGTCCAAACCGTCTCTCTGCAGCTCTATTTCCATGCCCTTTTGCATAACTGATTACATTCAAGCACGAGTGAAACTGCCAATAGCTTGTCTCTGCAAACAGCCTTCCTCTAATTGGTTTGTTCAGCATCAGCTGACGTCAGTTACATAAGGCTCGTGATTGGAAGAAGTCTGTTTGGGAGACAAGCTATTTCACTAGTGATTGGAGGCTAGCAATAGGAGGAAACCTGTCTGCAGAGACAAATTACGGGCAGTTTTGCAATCGCAGGCTGACTTCCTTGAATAAGACGCCCTTCAATTTTTAGGGTAAGGATTTTAGAAAAAAGTATCGTCTTATAGTCGGAAAAATACGGTAATAGAATCCTGAATCCAAGTTTCTTCCCACCCCATCTTATACCAAACAGAATCAAGGCAAGGTTATTTTGATTTTCTTCCTCACACTTTCCTCTTTCTCAGAACTAAGATTTGTTTTTGTTTTTTTTAAGTTCCCTTCAGTGGTTCACTCATTCCTTCCCATTCCCAAAGCCAGGTCTACACCCCTTCACATATATTGAACCACAAACTAATCAAGCACATTTTAGCTAATATGCTGGGTGAACCCAGTTTGTGGCTAGTGGATCATGCAATTTGAAGTAATGGAATATACTGAGACTAAGTGACCCTAGGTAAGTATATCTTCAAATACTATTAATACAAATAAAAACACAGTTGTGCAGTTACAGTAGCACAACTACTGTATAAAACAGACTTCTCCAATCTAGTATCTTCCAAAGGAGTTAGATTTCAACTCCCAGAATCCCCCTATTAATCATACCCTGAGGGCTTATGGGAATTGACCCAACACATTTGGAAGGCATCAGCTGGTGGAAGCCTTAGTTAAAGTTAAAAACAGGACAATCAGAGCAATGTACTTACCTAGAACAACTTTAATCCATCTTTCTCCAGATTTTCCATTCTGATGGAAACACTGTCCTACTGATTCCTAATAGCATTACATTCTTCTCCTGGAGTCACAGCGATATTTGACTGTCATCCTATCATCAGTAGATGTTCCTAACAGGCAGCAGCAGCCAGATAATGTTGAAGGATAGAGTTGTGTATACTTCATTACCCATCTTACTTTCTTGGCTGTTGTCAAGAAAGACTCTGTTGTCAGTCGGATTAGATTCCCTGCTTGAGAGTAGGAGTTGCAACGTGGTATTCACTGAGAGTAGCAAATGCCTTGTTGGGCCTGATAATATATGCCTTCAAGTCAGTGTTGACTCCTGGCGACTACCTGGAACAGTCCCTGCAGTTTTCTTGGCAAGATTTCGGAAGTGGCTTGCCATGGCCTGCTTCCTAGGGCGAGAGAGAGGGACTGGCCCAAGGCCACCCAGCTGGCTTTGTGTCTAAGAGGGGATTAGAACTCACCATCTCCCTGTTTCTAGCCTGGTGCTTTAATCACTACACCAAACTGGCTTTCTAGCATTTATATAGCACTTCTGAACGGTTAAAACAGTTCAGACATTTGTTTTATTCTTATTGTATGGATTCCTCCTTGGTGCTTGCCAGGTTCTCTGCCTTAATGGACTTTCTCCTTTAAAAAGTTTATTTTAAATGCTGAACAGAACCTGTTTTTAATATCTTTAAAAGAGTAGAGTTTGTTTGGGTTTGTTTAAAAGATTATCCCCCTGACCCTTAAAAAATAGTTTCGGGTAGTAGAAAATATCCTTGAGGGCAGGTTAAGGGAAGACAGGTAGAAAGACAGATAGAAGACCGCACCCTCCTCTGCCCGCCTTTTGGTAAATAAACATTTACATTTTGTTAGTGTTGCTGCTGTTACTTCAGACCATTTTGTGACCAGATAAGCCCCCAATAGCAACTTTTTTTTTTAAGTCCCCACAGCATGGTCTCAAAATCAGATACATGCTCCTGGTTTCATATAACATGTTATATCATAAACCAACTATATTGTAGTCTACCAGGTCATGGAAACCCAGAAATTTGGATTGAATGAAATCCCACAGATTTATGGTGGGAATACAGAGCCAGGCTCAAAAAGACAGCTTTAAAGCATTTTTGTAAAGAAGATCTATAAATGCCTGTGCTGCAAGCCAGAGAGAGCAGCCTGAAAGAAATTGTGGCTATCTAGTGATTTCATCTTAAAAAAGAGATTCAAGTCTGGGATTTCCTGATTCATAGCTAAGTCTCTAGGCCTATAATTTTATACCAATGCTTCTCAACCTCAGCAACTTTCAGATATGTGGACTTCAACTCCCAGAATTCCCTATCCAGCATGCTGGCTAAGGAATTCTGGAAGCTGAAGTCCACACATCTTAAAAGTGCTGAGGCTCAGAAATACTGTTCTATACCAATTTACCTGAAAGTAAGATAATTGAACTCAGTGCAGATTATTTCTCAGTGGAGTTGCACAGAATTGTCATTATGCACGATTAGTCATTAAACTATACTAAATCCCAGTTCTTGTTCTATATTTTATACCACTTACTGCTTAATCAATAGGATTTTAAAGCCAAAAGCATCTGTTGCTCTTTATTCTCTATTATGACAGAAAAGAGTGAACAACATGCATTCAGTCACAGGTTTCTAGCACCATCTGGTGGGAAAAGATATAATAGGTCTTTACACAGGCATATTTTAATTTTATTATCTAGCAGTGGGAATGGCTTCATAGTTAGAACCTCAGGCATTTTCTGCAAAGCAATTGAAGTATAAATTCAAGATTATTGTCACTGATACAAGGCTAAGGTAGTTTCCCACCCCATTTTGCATACAGAAGCCAACTATGCTAGCAGTTGAATATTTCTTCAAAACAATAATGGGACAACCACATTGCTGCATCTGTGACCAGCATTTTAGCACATGTCATTTGCTATATGAGGCTGTAGTCACAATTCCTCTAATAATAGAGCCAATCTCATTTTTTAAAAAAATAAAATCAAATGTATTTCTTAAGTGAGAAGTACAAAGTGTCTCCATTTCAGAGAAATTTAAATGAAAAATCACTGTCCAAATTTCAAATTGTGTGCTAAGTTCTTTGAAAACCTATCCGGGGCTTCTGAAGGAGAAGGCAAATGTGGAGAGTCAAGCTTTTTCAAAAGGGTGTTTCTCAAATGGTGTTGCCCTTCCTAAATGAATGAAACTAGGAATAATTGGTAGGTGGGTTCCTTACGGATATTAACTCGCATATGCAGCTTATGACTTTACCCTTGTACTCCTGTATTCTGAGGTTCCTGGAAGACTTGTTCATGTGAAAAATAATTCATTATTCCATTTGTCAAATCTATATCCTGCCTGACTTCTAAAGCTCCAGAGTGATTAACAATTGATTAAAGCGAAGCCACTAACAAAAGCAACCACAACAAAGATATGCTATAAAGCTAGTATATTGTTAATGCAAAAACTCTATAAAGCTATCAGCAGAAGCGTCTACTGAAATCTGAAAGCATTTCAGCTCACTAACAAGCCATACTGGAAAATTCTACATAACATTGTGTGTCAACTGTGAAATGAAGCCCAATGTGAATGGTTGTATATTTAAGACACCTCAGAGCCAGAAAAGCACAGTGCAATGGCCAAGGAAGCAGAGTAATTTGGAAAGAAGGATATGTCCGATACTGAACTGAGTCATACTCCATCTAAATAAAAAGAGGTTATCATGGGTGTTCTTTTGGGCTTCCTGCAAACTGTCAAAGTCCAAAGTGTTGTTTGCTAGTTTAGATTGGTAGCTGTTGAACTCCTAGCCACGAGAAGCACTATCTCAATCATGCATGCACTAGTTATAGTCAGACTAAACTAATAGGTGAAAAATTCAATAGGTACATAATCTGACCATTTGGATTAAGGCTACCATCTCTGGGCTGCTAAAATTGGGACAGTCACTGGATGACAGCCAAAGCTTGACAATTTTGGCCTATGTTGTGGTCTTCTGGATTTTTGCAGCCCAAATACATTTGTCCTAATTTGGCTTCTCATTGACTAGACTAAGATTTGGCAATCTATATTCTCAAGATGTTTTGAACTTCCACGCTCACCAACCAGAGCGTCACCAAGGAATTGTAATAGTTAAAAATACCTGGAAGGCAGATAAAAGATTTCTAGACTAGACTGTCAGATCAAGTAATAACAATACTGTACCAGCTGCACTGGTGAACAGTATATTAAACAAAGATTGCTTTTACTCATTTTGCTTAAAGTTCACTTTTGAAAGGTCCAATTTAACTTACATAACTTCCTTATCAGTGTTAGATTTCAAAAGGTCTTTTTGTATTCATTATTTTTGCATATGGCTCTTAACTAATTTACAGTAATCCTTTATGTATCGCTGCTTCAAACTTTTTACATTATTCAGATTTTTTTAGTCTCATAACTATTTTTATAATGGATACTATACTTTTAAAAATATTACTTACCACTTGTTGGAATCTATTTTTAATGCTAGGTTACTGAATAGTCCTTTTATTTCTATAAACTGCTTATTGTCTAATAAATATAACTTTTACATATACTGTAAATAGATAAATACTAAAATAATATGCTATAGTGAGACAATATTTGTAATTTCCAAAAGTTCAGCCGTCTACCAGACATCCAGATTTTGGGGACCAGATCTCAGAGCTCTAATATTTCATACTCGGAAAAGTAATTCCTTTTCTCCACTTCACTTCCATTCTGATCATATTAACTAGCCTGATTCTCTTTCTGTTGTTGTAAACATCATTTACGTAATCGTATTTTGCAGCTACTCCAGTTTATCTCAATAATGATGTGCTATGCAATATTAAACAAGAACATTTCATCTTTTAACTTTGTTACTGAAAATTAAAAAAAAAAAAAAAGTACAGGATGAAATTTCAGGGTCCAGCCCACACTGCACACTGCTGCCATGAACAAAATAGACATTTTGTGTGAGAATGTTGCATATAGTTAAACAGGCAGTACTATGATCAGAAGCAACATTACAACAGAACAGAACAGAAAAGCATCACCCAGAACAGTATTTAAGACCAAATAGACTCATGTATAAAGTTTGACTTCCTGATCACTTTAGATGCCAATTTTGGTCTTCCTGGAATACAAATTATACATGCTCATAAAGATAAGAAGTTCAGGGTCTTGGCATAGCTATAGTGAGTAGCAGTGTAATTGAAGCTTGTGCTCCTTTCATCTCAAGTTGTATTTTGTGTGGACAAAGCTATTTGTTTTAAAATACAGTATTTTAAAAAGTGCAAAAGTCTCATTCAGTCTGAAAGCAATCTGGGCTAGAAATTCAAACAACTCTCAGTGTGATTTCCAACCTGCCTTATTACATGCATAGATTTTCCAGGGAAGTTGTAAGCTATTTTCACTCAGTCAGAATAACCAATGATTATTGGAAGTAGCTAGACCAATGGTTTGTTTTTGCAACAAGCACCACGGATATTATATCATAAATCAGTGTTTTTTAAACTGTTTTCTTTATTTAGCCATTATTCTGTCACTGAAAGCTTTTGAGAACCACCACATGTCAAGAGACAACAGCATGATACCATTATGTACTTGCCCCTTACTTGACTCCCCCAATGGTGTCCACAGAACATAGCTTGAAATCTTACAAGATAACAGATCATGAGATTTAAGCCTTATGGCAAGAAATATTCGGAGGTTTGGGGCAAAAGCAAAAACTGCCCAGAATCACTTGGAGTCAGGTGACATATACAAGTAATTAATTAATTAATTAATTAATTCAACATCACCATGAGAAAATTAGTGTTCTCTGAGATTTTACCCATTTTAAAAATACTTTTATTTATTTCATTTCTATTTAATTTGTTTGGCTCACACACAGATCATCAGCAATATTTTCACGGACCACCAGTGGTCTTTGGACCGTAAGTTGAGAACTACTGTCAAATGCTTTTTGCTGCTAAAGATAGATAGATACAAGGTAGAAAGACAGATTTAAGATGTCGACAGGGTTCGAGTGTACCTCCAGTTAGGTCTTGCAATCATGGATGGTTTGGTGTTTGTTTTTTTTTTGGTGTTTTATGTTGTTTTGGATGTTTTTGGCACTTATGCCAGGGCCTTCTGGATGTTGGAGACTGGAAGCCAATCCATGGTCTGTTGTGAAGATGACAGGTATTACAAGAGATTTTTGGTATGAAAAACCAAGAACAGAATGGTTGGGCACACAAGGTTAAGGAAGAGAGACTGGATCATAAGGAATGTTTACAAGGGACTGAATTGCTTTATTTATTTTGCCTCCAGCCTACAACCATGGGGACCTTTTACTACCACTGTTTGGATTGGAGAGGTTGGAAGCTGTAGAGAGTAAGGAAGATGGCTTTGACAGGATATGCAGAAGCACTGCCTAAGCAAAAGGTACTGAAGCATTTTTTAAGTCCAGATAACATTTGGAAGTGACTCAGACAGACTCCTCCCTAATTCACTGGAATATAAGAAGGAGGAGGAGATACAGTAAAATCAGATCTACAAGATTCTGTTACTATAGCCAATCTCAATAAAAGTAGTGTTAGCCTTCCTGTGAAGTTGATTTCATGGTCTGGTTAATTAGTGGGGCTGGCAGAGGTGATGTTCTTTAGACTGGATGGTAACTAAGTTGGCTTAGCAAGCATGGGCATTGCTGCCACGCTGCCACCATTGTGGCCTGGTGGAACCAGCAAGTGAACAGAGTGGAGAGTCCTGAAAGAGCAGTTGTTTGGGCCTGAAAACTTGGGACTAGCTAGGCTTATCTTGCAATGGCTCTCCCTTTACTTTGATTTTAATTAGCCAAGACTAGTTGGTTTAGACTGTTACAGGCATTTATGAATTGCTGAGTAGAGTTTAGGCTAAACGGATGGTAGAGCTACTGAGTCCTGGGTGGCTGGCTGAGTCACCACTGTTGAAAGGTGAAGAGAAGCAGGGCATTGTAGAGCCCCAGTGCCTTTTCAGGCAAGAGACAGGTGGTGACCAATGATGAAGCCTTGTACCTGGATGTGGAGATTTTTCTTCAAGGAGTATCTAGCCCATTCCCCTTTTTCTGCCTTCTTAGGGACTGCCTTGGGTGGGAAATAGGGCAAGGAGCATGGAAATCCTGTTTAAGGTGAGAGGAAAGTTGGGGTGAGACTTGGGCTGCGAGAGCTGCAAGAGGCTGTGAGAGGGCAGCTGGGATCTTAAAGCTTTGTACCAGTTGATTGGGAAGGTTTTTAAAATCTATAGTTGGCATAAGTGTGGTTGTGATTGGTCATGTGGTACCCAGCTGAGGAAGCTCTCTGATAGTTGACTGGGGGTGTTGGGTCTTAGTTGGGATATGGATTTTTGTTGTTGTTGTTGTTGTTCTTTTTTCTAGTGGGGAGAGAACTAACTATCCTTGTCAGGATGTGGATTTTGATAGTCATATCCCCTGTGGTGTTGGGTCAAGGGATATATGGTGTGTGGCATCATACGGGCCATTTCAGGAGACACCTCCCATTTGTTAGCAATCTTTGCTTCTGACCCAATTACCCCATCATGGGGACCAGATGGCTGGAGTGCTGGTGTTATTGGCCTAAGGATGTGGCAGCGCTTCGAGGTAGAGAAGTCTAGGGAACCAAAGTTATGAATGCTAATACTACTTTTAATATAGGGTTACAGTAACAGAATCTTGCAAGTTTGAATATGCTTCCCCCTTCCCTCCCTTAATCTTCATGAGAGCTAGGGACAGACATGTCTGAGATGCTTTCTCAAATTGTATTTCTGCCTCAGACTCAGATTTCTTTTATTTGAGAGTTGTCTTGTTTGTGGTGCTTCCTCCTGTTCCTCAAGGTCATTCCTTCTTTCCATTACAGGATGCTGATGGCTAATGACAGATCTATTTGCAATAAGACCACCTTCATCCATGATTTGGTGTTGGATGATGCAGCAGTCTGGCATGTATTACTGAGACTAGGCTGGTTGAAGATCACACTGTGTCAGCCCTATAAGATAGACCAGACTAAGAAATCAATATAGGTCAGGAATACTTTTATTGACAGCTATAGTAACAGAACCTTGCAAGTCTAAATATGCTTCCCCCCTCCCTCACTTTATTTTTGAGTGAAGTAAGGTGGGCCTGTATGAGACATTTTCTCAAATTAGTTTCTTGGAATGGGCTCAAACCCTGCTCCTTCTGGGCTACAGAGACAACCTTGGGATGCTGCTGGTGCACCGACCGCTCTTCAGCATCTCCGTGGCACACAAACCAATGAAAGCCCTCCAAAATATCTTAAGTAAACCAAAAGACCCAGTAGCGCAAGAAGAAAAAACAGGAGTCATCTACAACATACAGTGTAAGGACTGCAACAAACTCTATGTAGGACAGACAGGCAGAAGACTAGCAGAGCGCATCCACGAACACCTACTAGCAGTCAGAAGACATGATGAAAACTCCTTAATCTCACAACACATGGACAGATATAACCATAATTTTAACTGGGAAACTGTCAGCATTTTAGACCAAGCTAAATCCAAAAATGCAAGAGAATTCTTGGAAGCTTGGTGTTCGGACAAGGCAGTGATTAACGGACACATAGAGATAAACAGCATCTACACACTATTCAAAAGAGACAAAAGATCAGAACAGCTACTCACCAGCGATGATCACCCAGATAAGCAGAGGTTACCACAGGGCACTCAAGCAAGCAGCAAACAATATCCTAACCAAGGAACTACCAAAAGATTAAAACAAAACCCCCACCCCCACCAACACTGGCAGGGCATGCAAGAGTATATAAACAGAGAGCAAACCCCATCCCATTCCAGCACTGAAGATGTTACCTAGCCAGGTAATGAAACGTTTGCAGAAAAAGGACCAAGCTCAGAGAACCCCAAGGACTCCACATTTCCATCACCATGTTGCCATAGTCAAGTCATGCCCTGTTCCAGCTGTGATTAATAGCCAACCATGCCTGCTGCAGGGCTGACAGACCTATTCAGATGGTCCATTAATGGATTCCACTGGTTTTCAAAGGATACTTGAGGAATTTCCCAGCTGTCTGGAAGATAGTTCTGTTCAGTACCTGGTAAACAACTGGCAACAGAAATTGAACCAGGCACTGGACATTATTGTTCCTAAGTGGCATCTTTCTGGGGGTTGATCCTGGTGATCACTTTGGTTTACTGAAGCTCTCCAGTGGCCAAAACCACACCTGCTGGTGGAGAAAGATGACACGGGCTGGTCTGTTTTCTTACTATTGCAAATTCTTGCCATATTCTGGCCCCTGTGCTCAGTCAGGCATCATATAGCAGCTCCAATAAAGCTTCTTCATTCCTCCTCTCCAGGTTTAGCATTGCATATATTCCTTCTAATGGGCCTTATTTCATTCCCCCTTTCCCCAGTTTAGGATGCTATTTGGAAAAGCCTTTGAATTGAACACTGCCAGCATTTCACTTTCATAGATCTGATGCCAAGCCAAACAGATCTATGAAAGTGGAATGCTGGCAATTTTAATTGTTGGGGGTTTCCACCTCTTTTCTGTTTTCTGCAACCACTCTTCTCCTGAAACTATCCCTTTAACAGCCTTTCATCAGGATTTTTTTGCAACCTGCCAGACGAATGTTGAAAAATACATAAACAGAGTGGGATGAGGGAAAGGAAGGAATGTGAGAAAAGTACCTTTTTTTCTTCTTGTGAATTGGAGGATGAAAGGATATTTGTTAATTCATGGAGTTAGTGAAAGCTGGGAGAGGGAGGGGCCCTCCGTTATTGGCCAGTTTAGATGGGAAAAGAGCAAGCTTAAAGAGGGAAGGTGTGAGCCCTGACTAGGAGCGTCCTGTGCAAGCTCTCCTCTGAAAACAACATGCTCATAGCGTTTGAATGTTAGAACAGATTTGTAACTAATGAAAACAATCGGGAAAAATCACAGGTTGGTTCTAAACTGGGCTGTGAAATGAGTGCTATAAGGCTAAAACGGATTCTGAGGTTGAGGTCACACAGTACACCAAACTTTAAAGACACTTTCTTTAAAGACACATTCTGAAATGCAAGTTCTCTTAAATCTTCAATGCTCATTTCAGTTCATAGGGTGTTAAGTATTATGCTGAAAGACTGAAGGAGTAAATTTGATGCATTAGCCGTTGCAAGCTTAGACCACACTCTAGGAAGACTTGGAAGTGGCTTCTTATTCTAAATGTTTTTGAAGGACATATCATTTTTTCCTGTTCATAGAGGAATAATGATAAACCTTTAGCATGTATATTCATATGGTTTGCACTTTTGATTCTGTTCACTAAATTCTAAGTGCTTACAGTATTTATCCCACTCCAGGAGGGTTAATTCTAGACTTGGGTTGTTTCTCCACCAGGGTCTTTTAATGCAGCTGAGACATTGCTCTTATGCAATCAGCTAAAGGGGGATGTAAACGCTGTGCCAAACGGCATTTTAATAATCCCACTATAGAATATTGGGCTGGGTACTGCTCTAGTTGTGATTCAGGAAAGGTGCTTCAGAGCATGAAGTGGTACAAAGGCAGCTTTGGTTTGCACCTCTTTAAAGCAGTTGCATCTTTTCTTGAGATCACATAGCAGCTGCAGAAGGTAGCAGTGTAATCCCAAGAAAAGACATAGCAGACTGGTGCTATGCCTGCACTCCATCACACTTTATTGGAATTGCATCTGAAGTGCTTCACTTCCCTACTATATTACTAGATGCCTAATAGGATAGCCGATATCAGTCTACTGTACTCAGAAGAAAGGAAGTCCTTTGCATTGTCAATTAGTCATTTCCTTCCTGCAACCTCTGACATGTTTATGACTTCCTGATCTGTGCAGCAGTCTCTAACTTGTGTACTCCTTATTTCATGCAGGGAAGGAATTTTTATTACGTCCTTTTTTCAATCATTTTTTTCCCTTACACAACTGCAACGTTTTGCAATTAAAAGTGACAAGATGGTAAAAAAAAATCCACAATTAAAATGTTCACTCTGAACAAGGAATTGGAAAAAGAATATAAATATTATTTTATAAATAATAATATAAAAATAATTTCAAATGAGGTAAGGTTGGCAAAATATCCTAAAAGTAACACCCCCCCCCCTCCAAAACAACCCTTCTTTAAATGTTTACCCAAAAAATAGACAGAAAAAGAATCAACATACTGGTGGTTCAGTAAAAATGACAAACTGCTAATAAGTAACAAAAAAAGGCAGAATATCTTAATAACTGTTTTGGTTCAGTTTGCTCCAACAAGGGGGCATGTATTCTTCCAGGACCTTTTGAAGACCAGGAGTGACACTAAAGAGAGGGAGAAATATGTTTGGGAATGTCTATTCATTTTAAATTAATTTAAATCCCCAGGGCCAGATAAATTGCATCGTACAAAATCGAGGGAATATGCTGATGGTCTCACTGAAGCTTCATATATTATCTTTGATAAGTTCTGGGAAAGTGTTGAAGAGCAAATAACCCAACTTCAGAAGATGGGGGAGAAGAATCTGGGGAACTCCAGGCCAGTGAGTCTGGTACCAATTCTTGAGAAGATTCTTAAGGAGATCATAAAGTTCTTCATGACTTTTATAAATTTGCTTAATAAATAAAGTTCAGTGTAAGTACCCTGAAAACAATACAGTAATTACCAGAAGCCAGAATGGATTTGTCTAAAGTAAATCTTGCCAGACCAATCTTTGCATATTTTTTACTGCAATAATTTTCTCAACAGATTGTGACATTGTGGAAATATATCAGCAAATCATTTCACAAAGTAGCCCATGACATTCTGATTACCAAACTAGTTGTGTTGGCTGTATGGCATAAAAATTTAAGGTACATAGCTCAAAGCTATCAATAGTTCTTCATCATACTAGAGAGAAGTATTAAGTGGGTGTCTAATTTCAATACTTTTTAAAATTAACCTTTAAATGAAGAAGTGGAGCAAATGCTTATTCAGTCTGAAAATGACACAAAATTGGATGAGATTACTAATTCTCTAGAAGATAAAGGTAATTGAATGAGATGTAACAGACATAAATGCCAAGTGATTCATACAGGATAATGATCAAATGAACAGCTATAGGACAGAGGATACCTGGCTTGGTAATACTACTTGTTTCAGAATAGTAGTTGTTTGAAAAGATGCAGTTGCAAGAGAAACCAATGGAATGTTTGATTCAGTGTAGTTTCCAGACCAGAGGAAGTAACTTTTTTTCTCCTTTTGCTTTGTTCAGACTATACCATGTTAAGCTCTCGGCACCATATTTTAAGAAGGAACTGGAACAGGTTCAGAGAAGGGCAGCAGTGATTACTAGGGAACTGGAAGCAATGTGTATGTTTAGCCTTTTCTGTATTAAAAAGATCTTTTAAAAATAAATTATTAGTCAAACATAACGAACAAAATAAATAATATATCAGCCATAATGCAGTTAAGAAACTGCATACATTAATCATTACAATGATTCAAATAAATGTAAGTGGAGAAATGTAGTGAAGAACTTAGAAAAAGAAAAGAAAAAACACAATATCCATATGATATAAATATAATTAATACAAACCTTAACGTTATTAAATCTATTTTAATGTTATTAAATACCTTATTTAATAACGTTAATGTTATTTAATAACGTTATTTAATAATCTATTATTAAATAATTTATTAAATTATTAATAATTTAACAATTTATTATTATCATTTATAATAATATTAATATTTATAATAATTTATAATAATTTATAATAATATTAATATAATTATTTAATAATTAATAAAATAATAATAATGTTATTTAATAATGTTATTTAATAACGTTAAACCTTAACGTTATTAAATACAAACCTTAACGTTATTAAATCTAGACCATATGGAAACAAATCTAGACCATATGGAAACAACATGCACCTTCTCATTTTTAGAATATAAGGACATTTCAAGGATGGACAAGAATGCATATCTTGAATCCATTCCTTAACATCAGGGATATACATTTCTTTCCATCTACATAAAATAATTCTTCTTGTTGAACCCCAGGACTGACGAAGCCAGAGTTCTTCATAAAAATGTTGCATTCCATATTTTAGGAGTATAATTCAACATCACATTTACATCTTTAACTACTCTGTTTTTCCCCCCCAAGACTATGCTCACATATGTAGGAACTTGAAACTAAAAGAGAGCCGCTAATGGACATGGCTAAATCACATGAGTCGCAAGGGCCCTACATTCTCTTACAATGCCAGCACAAGAATGTTCAGCCTTGAGAAGACCCAGGTGGTGGAACTATGATAGCACTCTTTTGATATCAGAAAGCATGTTGCATACAGGAAAGACCAACCTGCTCTCTATTGCTCGGGAGTGCCAGACATGGAATAAAGCTATGAAGTGATAGAAAAGCAAGCTTCAACTGAATGTTAGAAAACAGCTTCATAAGATAAGAGCAGTTTGATAGGAGAACCAATTATCCAGAGAGGCCTCGGCTCCCCTCCACCAGATGGATAGCTATTTGTGAGAGATGCTTTAGTCTGATTCCTGCACTGACCAGAGGATTCAGTCTGATTCAGCAGGAGCATCTAATTGATACTACAGGAATCCTGAACTGCCTTTATCAGGTTATGTTTGACACAGGAGCATTAAATGCCACAAAAATGACATCACTGAGATTCTCTGTAAAAGGTACACCAACCCAGGATGGTAATTCTTGATTAAACTGTTGCATATGGAAGCAGGGTTGGTATAAAAAAGATGTATATTGATGGAAATAAACTTCTAGAGATCATTAAAGTTAGGAGAATGGGAGGCAATTTGAATTTGGCAATTTGGACTATCTGCTGGGACCTTATCGCATGCCAGCTCTGCTGAAATTGACACAAAATTGGGAGGTCTGGCAAACACCCAGGATGAAAGAATGACATTGCAATCTAACCTGGACAGGTTGGAAGACTGGGCTGAAAGGAACAAGATGTCCTTCAACAGGGAGAAATGTAAGGTAGTACATTTGGGGAGGAAAAATGTAGGGCACACATACAGGATGGGGACTCATGGCTTGGAAGCTCTACATCAGAGAAAGACTTGGGTGTGGTCATAGACAACAAGCTGAACATGAGCCAGCAGTGTGAGACAGCTGCTAGGAGGGCTAATGCAGTTTTGGGCTGCATTAGGAAAAGCATTATATCAATGACGCGGGAAGTCATTATTCCCCTCTACTCTGCACTAGTGAGACCACACCTGGAGTACTGTGTACAATTCTGGGCACCACATTTCCAGAAGGATATTGACAGGTTAGAACAGGTTCAGAGGAGGGCAACAAAGATGATACAGGGACTTCAGGACATGTCCTATGAGGACAGGCTGAAGGAACTGGGGCTGTTCAGTCTGGAGAAAAGAAGACTGAGGGGAGACATGATAGCAGTGTTCAGGTACATAAAGGGGTGCCATAGGGAAGATGGTCAGGAACTCTTTCCCATGGCCACAGAAACTAGGACCAGAAATAATGGGTACAAACTGCAGCTACCTAGATTTCACTTAAATATAAGGAAAAACTTCCTGACGGTTAGATCTGTACAACAGTGGAACAGTCTACCTACGGAGGTTGTGGGTTCTCCATCTCTGGAGGTTTTTAAGAAGAGGCTGGACAGTCACCTCTCGGGGATGGTTTAATTGGTTTCCTGCATATTGCAGGGGGTTGGACTAGATGATCCATGTGGTCCCTTCCAACTCCAAAATTCTATGATTCTATGATTCTATGAAATAGACAAATCGCAAGAGAGCGAGAACTTTGCGTAAATATTTTGCTGAGATTTCTACAATATGTGGTAGAACTACAGGGGAATTTGCAAAACAAAAATATTAACCCCCCCATAGGCTTATTCCTGTGTGCTCTTGGTATCTCTCTCAGTTGGTAAAACCAGGAGTAATTTCATCTTGTATTCATTTCTAGAGGCATGCCAAATGATAAGGGGGAAATTTATTGTTGTGTTTTTAATCTGATTTTATCATAGGCTGCTTTTTCATATGAAAAAGGTGGCATGCAATTTACATTGGAAATGAATAACTATATTCTCTGCTTGGAAGTCATTTGGTCTGTACTAATTGCTATACAGGGATGATCCCACCTATTGTCGAATGGTATTTGTCAGATCAGATTTTCATAAGCTCCAGAAAGAAGAGCCACCATTTTATTTCAGTGTGCATATATGGCTGTGAATAAAATGTGCACAAAGTGAAATATGAGCTGTTTCAGATTCAGAATGCTTGAAAAGGTCAAATGCATCAGATACAACATGTTAAACGTGCTTCCTTGAATAATAGGGTAGGAACATAATAAACACGTTAATGTTATATAGAACGTGGCTTTGTTTTAAATATGTTACATAGATTTAGAGCCAAAAAATATATTGCGTGTCATTCTTTCACTAATCAATTGTCGAGCTGTCAGAGCTGAATATGGGAAGCCTCATTTACTTCTAAACAAGTACGCTAATATGCAAGCCAAAAATATATGGATTATCTTGTTTTTTCATTTGTGCTCTCAGTGTCTACTGTCACTATATTTTGACTGGAGATGAAGCTGGTGGATTTGAGCTTTATTTAGCAAATCCCTTACTATTAGGTGTAAAGCTCCTTGTACTTAGCTGGCTAACAAGACAGGGAACACCACTTTGAGCAGTTAGTGAACAGGCAAAGGTACAGTTGCTTCAGCACAACTTTGTCGCATCTAGTAAAGCAGAATTTCATTGTTGGCTTTGATGACTATCTAACACTTTTTTTTTTTTAATTCTTGTGGTGAATTCAGTTTGCCTTGAATTTCTGTACATAGGCTGCAAAACCCAAAGCCTTTCTTAAAGGTTTAGATTATAATCCAAGGGATTTTGCTGTGCATCTTCTTATGTCAGTACTGTTTAAATTGCTGTGAACATCCTAAATTCTAGATGACAAGTGGGAATAATAAGGATGGATATAGCTCAGAAGCAGAGCATGTTTTAATGTATTCCAATATTTTTATTTCGCCTTTCTATTAAAAACAGGCACACATAGTCAGGATGGTTCATTAAATATTTATAACCTTTATCTTTCCCTGTGAACTCATTGGGATTTTTAATCATATATTTATTTCAATGTTATTATGAGATACACAATTTGAAATAATTGCATCTACAAATAAAGCATTTTCCATAGATAATTATTCCAAGATATTTAAGAGAATTCAAACACCAAGTAAAGCCCAAATTTTTACAGATTTCCATAGATACATGAGGGCTTATAGGAAACATACAAAACTTTACTCCAATTAATTGAGTAACCTGACAATTTCCCAAACATTTGTGCTATGTTCTATTGGTGTAGAACATTCATAATTATCAATTGATTGATTATGTGCCATCAAATAATTTTCAACTCCTAGTGACTTCATAGATTTTCTCCATGGTGATCTATCCCTAACCTGTTCTTTCAGGTCTCCTCATTATCAATAGGACATAATATATCATCAGCATATAATAACAATTTGTGTTCAACTCCATCTGCTTCTGAGCTCACAATTTTCTTTGACTGCATATAAGACAGGCCAGTGGTTTTAATATCAAATTAAATGTAGAAGGAATTAAAGGGCATCTGCAGAGCCAATCTGAGGGATATTCTGGCTATCTGGTGAATAAAGACACTCATATCCACTCCTACTTGAACTCTGATTGGGAAAGTCTGGATGAGGTGCCTGGGGCTCAGTCTTGTGGTGTAATCTGGGATGCGTTGGAACCAGTGACACCTGAGGAAGTGGACAGCGTTCTCTGCCCTGTTAGTTCAGCCATTTGTTTGTCCCTCCTGGAGGAATCAGGTTATCTAGATCCATTTTAATCAGGCTTCAGCCAGGCTTCAGTACAGAGCAGCCTCAATCAGACTTGTTGGTGACCTGTGGCAGAGCCGGGATGGAGGTGATGCATCCATCTTTGGGCTCCTTGATCTCTCAGTGAATTTCAGTACTGTCAACCACAGTATCCTTCTGGACCGGCTCCAGGAGTTGGGAATTGAGGGCACCATTTTACGGTGGTTCTCCTCCTTCCTTCAGGGCCAGTTCAAATCAATGTTGACAGTTTGCTTCTGGGTGCAATTCAAGGAACTGGTTATGACTTATAAAGTCCTACATAGAACCTGGTTATGTGGGTGACTGCATCCTGAGTCCAAATAGATGATACTGTATAATCAAAGAAACCCAGAGTATGCCAACCCTGTCAGCTGGTATGGGAGATAGGCAACCCCTCTGGCAATCAGTGCAGCTTGCAGAGCAGGGATGTCACATGGTTATACTGAGGACCTCTGGAATGAGTTTTCCTCAAGATCCAGGTGGCTCCCACCCTGATCACATTCTGGAGGCCCTAAAAACCCAGCTGTCCTCCAAAGCCCTGGACTAGGGTGGCTGGAGCCCCTCACTGTTATATGTTTTTTGTGTTGGTCCAATTTGCCACCTTGTTCTCTTTTTTTAGTTAGGTTTTTTGTTGTCATTATTATTCTTTTTTTTACCTTGTTCCTATTTATCTCATATTTTTTAATACTGTTTGCTATATTGTGAGCTGCCTCTGGAGTCAGGCAGTGTGAGAGAGAGAGAGAGAGAGAGAAAGCGGGGAGGGAGGGAGGGAGGGAGGGAAGGAAGGAAGGAGGGAGGGAGGGAGGGAGGGAGGGAGGGAAGGAAGGAAGGAAGGAAGGAAGGAGGGAAGGAAGGAAGGAAGGAAGGAAGGAAGGAAGGAAGGAAGGAAGGAAGGAAGGATCCAGTCTAAATAATTTACTGGCATGATGATGAGTTGAAACATTAAATATGATTGCATGGCTGGTACTAATAAAAAGGGGGGAGGGTTCCCCCTTAAGAAAGGAACTGTTACATTAAAACAAAAAGGGAAATTACAAGGCCAGAACAAGATGTGAAAACCTGTGAGCATGAGCATCTGTAACTTATCCAGGTTGGAAGCATTGCACTGGAATAGCTGATATTCTCCCACAAAGAGCTCTGAGGAATCTCCCGTCTCCCTTTCATCCACATGACTAGTGGAAGAGAAGGGTACTCTCTCTCTACTTTCCTTCTCCTTGGGTACGTGTACTGAGTGCATGTGAATGATGCATGTATCTGTACTTGTAGAACATTTTCTAATGAATTAGTTAGAAACCAGTCAGTCATGCTCCTGGCTTGCTTGGTGGAAACTGCATTGTCTGTGTTCTGACATATAATATCCTATCTGTTTTTAAAGATGTCCAGTGTAACAGTAACAAGCTAGTGGCTGGAGAACATTCATCCTACCCTGTGTCTACAAAGGTAAAAGGAATTAACTATGCCAAGGCACAAGTTTAGGCAGGGATGTTTCTTTTTCTCTGCCAAAACTCTTCAAAGTATATAGTAGCCCAAGAGCTGTAATGGTATGTGGAAATGCCATGGGAGACAGGGAGAAGAGACGCAGCCAAGAGGATGGTCAGATAAAAGATAACTTAGATGTCAGCCTTGTGAGGTAGACCAGACAGGAAGCATGGCCAGATTAGCTAATTCTACTTTATTGTAAGGTTACATTAATACAGTCTTGCAAGTCTGAAAGTACATTTCTCCCCCTATCCTCTTCACATATCGCTTGCCCTGCCCACATACCTGCTGCAGACTAAGTTGCTTTTTGTCTGACCATTACCTTGGCTGTCTCTTCTCCCTGTATCCCAAGGTCATTCCCACATACCATTACAACGGCACAATCAATCCTGCTTTCTCTTTCCTAGTCCTTTCTATGGGACCCAAATCCCCAAATGAGATACAATTAACCTCATGCCTATTCTGATAGTATTCCATCAGATAACTCAATTTAGCTTAAAAACAAATATGTCTTCATTGCCATTGCTGAGAAATTGGATACGCACTTCATCAAATTGTTGAGGGTTTTTTTTTTTACAGATTCTTTAACATTTTGATTTTTCCTTCATCTCCTTCCCCAAATATTGGATATTGTGTCTTAAACAAGTACATTTTTAAAAAGCTGGTTGTTATCCTCTTCCCTTTTCATTTACAGAAATGGTTATCTGATCCCCTTGTTTGCTCTTATAGCTCTTAGAGAATTTATTGCAACGATTGCTCAGCAAGGAAAGAAATTGGTTCTTTTAATTTGTTTAAGATATACTGCATGAAATATAAATTTTTCTGGGTGACTATATATATTTATATGTATATTTGGAACATGCATCATGTAATAACGTTGACATATAACTTACCTGTCTCAGAGTTTAGTACAGTTTACATCAATTACGTCTTTCTATGAAGGGCTTGGAATATAAATTAGAAATTCATGGAGAGACAAATGAGGGACTGAAACTAAAGCAGAATTATAAATATATACTTAGTAGTGTCCTAACTTTTAACAAGAAACCCAGCGCGCACATTCGTTGCTTGTTCCTTCTTTTCTTATGTGGTGTCTAACATGAGTTGGGTACTTAAGACTATTCTTAAGGATGGGGGACCTACAATTCTCAGCAGACCCAGCCATCATCACTAATATTGTGAAAGGGTACTTTTGCAACGTTTTGACTATTCTTTTTCAGAAACATTGTCCAACATCCTGTTGTCATTTAATGAACATGTCTAATTATATGCATCGTTGTTGTTTTTTTCCAAGAATTAGCTTTTTTCATGTAAGAGTTGAACACCAGTTATTTTGGTAAGTGATCATAGACATTGGACATGTATTATTCCTAAAATTAAATGTACTTCTTATTTAAGTTAACTAACATTAAGAAATTATTGTAGATTCCCTGAAACTTGCTTTACTTAAAGTATTTTCATCTACTACAGTTTAAGCAAGTAATTGTGGTTTCACTTTTAAATATCAAAATCTTATCCTAACTATGGCTCCCCCAGGGCACCATCCTGCAAAATAATCCTCCTTTCTTGTCGGCTCT
The DNA here is from genome assembly GCA_030867105.1 of Liasis olivaceus. Classification (NCBI taxonomy): domain Eukaryota; kingdom Metazoa; phylum Chordata; class Lepidosauria; order Squamata; family Pythonidae; genus Liasis; species Liasis olivaceus. The sequence continues at coordinate 135,921,929 of CM061350.1, read as the reverse complement.
TTTGGAAAGTCCAGTTAACATCCTCTTTTTTTTCTTTTAAGGAGAGAGAAATAGAGGTGGGGGTGGGGATGGGGGTGGTTCTGCTATTAAAGACTGCATAAGACACATTTCTCAAAGTTCCTTTGCTTCCACTGGGCATCTAGACTTCCTCAACATGTGTTCTCTTCTCCTACTAAAATGCCTTCTGTTCTATAATTCATTTGAAATATGACCCTTAACTTTCTGTAGAATAGGAGGTTGTTATGTAGGGAGTCTTTAGCAAAACAAATGTTTAGCCAAGAGACTTTTGAGTGAGTTGAGAAGAAATTAAAAGAAAAATCAAAGAACTGCAGCAGGAAACTGGGTCTGCTATGCTAAAGAGGTAGCAGGACATACCTACTGCCAACATTGTATTTATTTTGTAATACATTCAATGTCCTTCAAAATGATAACTTTTGGAAGTCTCTACATTTGTGTTTTTTATTTTGTGCCTTCGAGTCAGTGTTGACTCCTGGCAACTGCCTGGACTAGTCCCTACAGTTTTCTTGGCAAGGTTTTTCAGAAGTGGTTTGCCATTGCCTCCTTTCCAGCGCTGAGAGAGAATGACTGACTGGAGAGTGAGGTCACCCAGCTGGCTTTGTACCTAAGGTGGGGCTAGAACTCATGATCTCCTGGTTTCTAGCCTAGTGCTTTAACCACTACACCAAACTGGCTCTCCATTTGTGTACAAACTTTGACTTTTCTCCTCTGAAAAGTACTGAAGGGAGGGCAAGATACAACCTTACAATACTTCAGTTTCCTGTACATGAGAAACTCTCCATACCACCAGAGTAATCTATCTCTCCCTCTGCAACTACCAGCCTTGCAGATTTTTCCAGATCTTGGATATCTTGGCAGGAGTTGACCCCCTGGTTGGATGCTCTCATCACAGAATTGCTGCTCAATACCAAGGCCAGTTCCTGGCATCCATCTCTGGATCGTGCTCAAACATGACCAAGAAATATTTGGTAGTAACCGAGAATCTTAAAAATCATGATCTTAAGATATTGTGAACTTACAGAACTTTTCTTGCTGGGATTAATGGACAGTCAATTAGAAAAGAGTCACGGGAGATTATTTGTAATTTACTGCTGCGAGACTATTATATGCACAAAAATGGGAAGAAATACCCACAATGGAGGAATGGTTGGTGAAGATGACTGAATGAGCAGAGATGGCAAAATTAACTTATTTGATTAGAGAAAGATCAACAACTATATTTATCAGTGACTGGAAACCCTTTATGGACTTTTTGCTGAAAAAAGAGAAAAATGAACTTGTGATTTATGGGTTCAAAGATTAGAAAGGGTAGCTTATGGAAAGAAGGAAATCATGATGTATCCTTAGAGAGAGAGGGTAAAATATAAATGTATCTATAACTGCTGTCAATAAGATTGGAAGTTGCTTCTTTAGAATCTTTCCTTTCCTGTCCTGTCCTGTCCTGTCCTGTCCTGTCCTGTCCTGTCCTGTCCTCTCCTCTCCTCTCCTTCTCCTTCTCCTTTTTCTATATTTCTTTTTCACTTTTTCATTACTTTTCTTTATTCTCCCTTCATTCAAAAACTGTACTGATTTTAATTCTGTTGAAAAACTTCTTCAATAAAAATTATTTTTTTAAAAAAGGAAGCAATAAAGTTACAGACATTTGTCTCTTATATAGAGTGTATGGACAGCATCACACTCATGCTGGGTACAATTTGCACAGCATTGAGCCACATTCTATCATACTTGTCATACATTAATATCTGAGCAAGAAGAGGGAAAGATATACCAGTGAGTGAAGGACAAAACTCATCATCTTATGTTATAAGAATTCCTGAATTTGTGTAAACATAGTAATTCCCAAATATGTGTACTGTGAGAGCAGTATGGAGACAGCTACTAAGGGGCAATAGCGGTAATTCTTGGAATACACAGCTTTAACGGTATCACCTCTCCACTGAAATTAGAAAAGATACTGTAAATGGGGATTTTTTTAAGCGATAGAAGCACCATGGGTCTACCACTGTTGCTAGGAGAACTCAAAGCCATCTGCAAATCCTGGATATCTGCAAGACCATCTTCTCCAGCCTGTATCAGCCTGATCTAGAGCCTTGAGGGAGAAGCTCCTTGTAGGCTCACACATCCAGGCAGTGAAAAGCAGAATGGTGGAATGGTAGAAGGCACAGGTTCTCAGTGGCCATGCAAGTCTCACCATGGAGATCAGGCTAGCGCCCTCCTGGATGGCTTCCAGAAGACTGTTAAAAACTGAGCTTTTCCAGAAAGGTTCCAGTGACAGTCTACCTGCCGCACCACCTTGAACTCTTTTCACTTTCTATTTTTGTTATGCTCTATGTTGGTCATTAATGTTATGATTTAGTTTATTTTTGTTGGTTTTTTTAAAATATAATTTTGATTGAAAGTGTTAACAACAATAGTAAGAGCTAATACAAACTATAGTAGAACAAGAAGGAAGAAAGAGAAAGGGAGAAATCAAAGAAAAAGCTAAAAATGCACAAAAGAAAAAGTAGAAGAAAAGTAGAAAGAAAGATGCAAAAAAGATATAAAGAGGTGACTTCCAATCTTCTTCACAGCAGTTATAAGTACATTTATATTTTAACCTCTCTAAGTCTACACCATGACTCTCTTCTTTCTATAATCTATCCTGTCTAATAATCAGAACCATAAATCACAAGTTCATGTTTCCTTTTTTACGAGTTTTTTTGTTGTTAATCACACTATGGATGTTTTAATTTTTGCATATATCTGTAAACTACTCATATATCTGTGAGAGTGTGATGGGATAATAAACCAACCAAACAACCAAACCCCGAACTAGAAAAAAAAATCTGCTGTGAAGATTATATTAATAGGCATATTCTGCTGCTGTTGCGTCTTGCATCCCAACCCGTGTGTGTGTGTGTGCGTGCACGCGTGTGTGTAAATTATCTCTCCATTTGTAATTTAGGAGAACAACTGCCAACGTATGGAAACGTTGAGAAGCACTGGTATACTTTTTTAAAAATATAGTTTTAGTATATGCTATCCCAACTGAATATTTTACTGATTCTATCTTAGGGAAATATTGGTCTGGCATCCACTATGTTCTATATATACGGTATATGGTTGCAGAATGTCCTGTGGCCCTGCATATTCCATTTGGATAATCTTCCTTTATCCCTTTAGCCATCATGTTCAATGTCAAAATCACATACCAAAGATACTATTCTAGGTAATGTGCTAAGAAGGAGTATTGCATTTTAAATGTAAAGACTTGGATCCTTCGTTTAATATCTGACAACTGGATTGAGTCTGAGGATAAATTAATTAATTAATCTGAAGATTGTTCATCTGAAATTTCTTTTGAGTTGTCACATCTTGTCCTGAATGAGTATTTGCAAACCCAAACTCCATGCACCTGAATTTTCAAACACAAAATAATTACCTGCTTATCCAACTGTTTTTTAAAATGACATCTGCAGATAAAGGGCAAAAAACCTCAAAACCTTTGTACAACGCAGGTCATTGGAAAACATGTAGGATCAGGTTTGCCAGAATAGATCCCCTAACAAAATGCAGATGGTTAAACAAATGGAAGAAAGATATGTCTGTGTCAGCTTCACCAAGTTCTTCTAATCCTGATATCGTGTGGAAGCATAGATTGTTTGCTTTTCCGAAACATTATGAGCATCTCAGTCAAAATCTCACTGAACCAAATGTTAACTTCTTCTAGCCGCTGCCCAGGGCAACAGTACCCCTGCCCTACCCAAAAATTTCCATAAGGAAAAAAAAAATAGCAAGGCTTACAGAAATTTTATCGGGCTTGATTAAATATGGATGTCATGGAAGGCGGTAGAAGAGAAACTAGAGATGGTTATAGGCAGCTCTACGTCTCTCCTCCCCTCCCTAAATGTTTCATACATTCAGCCTTGTATGAAATCAAAGAGGTAATTGAAAACAGTTTGGCTTGTCAGAAGGAAAACAATCACCTGTTTGTTGTTCCCTTGCATGTGCCGATTTTTCCAAATTAGAGGAGACTGTAGTGGCTCTGTTGGAGTGTTTGCAGGATAAGAGCTGGGAGTCATAAAAAGCTTAGCTGGAAATCCCAGTTTTTTTAACATTTTAGAGTAGAGAATGAAGAGTGGGTTTTTTTCCCCTTCCTCTGCCTTGACATTGCAGAGACATGTATGCATTTCTAAGGCTGCTGATCTGAAAGTCCCTCGCATGGTCCCTGGGCCCTTTGTTTCCTTTTTCACGGCAATTCCCTGCCCTTTGGCATGGATGCGCTACAAGCGAAATTCATTTCAAGGCTCTCGTGGAAGATGGCCTTGATGAAATTCCCCCTGCATCCTCCTCCTGGGGATGATTGTGATGTGACGTCATACGAATTGATTGTTCTCCTGAATGGTTGGCAGGGTGGGGGGGATTGGCAGGGAGGGGAGAGCAGAGAGAGAGGAGCTCATCAGCCCACACAAATGTGAAACCAGATTTACGGCTTCTCTATGCTATGAGATCAACAGAACCTGACATCCTGGTTTCCCAGGCACGATGGCTGAATTGTAGCCTGCCTTGCAGGATAATTCTCAGGCTGGTCTTTTGCTATCTGATTTTTTTTTTTAATTTCCATTTCTTTCTTCCCCCTCCTGACAGGCTCTGTTGATCAAACTTGCTGCTCCAGAGGCTAGTGCAAGATGATAGAGATGGGAAATGCATCACAAAATAGAGACACAGAGGGGCTGTGCATGCATGTTGAAGCTGAGGGAGAAGAGGGGAAAATTGGTTCCTGTGTTCTCCAGGGGTATTGTGTCAGGAGATGCAAGCAAGCTACCATGTGACGAGTTAGAAAGCTGGAGGGATTGGTTGAGATACTAGCAGCAAGTGTGTGAGCTAAGCTGGCTCCCTTCACCCCTCCCTTCCTTTCTCTCCTCCCTGCTCTCTCTCTCTCTCTCGCTCGCTCGCAGCATCTTTCTGTGATTCTGTAGGTGATACTGTCACGGCAGCATCCATGGCCTGCCTTTTGCCTTAGCCCACTCTCCTTCTGTTTTTATTCCACACTTTTTTCTTTTTTCTGGCTCTGACAGCTTCACCAGCGATGCATCTGAGACACTGGCACTGAGAGCTTACATGAAGCATCTGTTCAACTGGAGTCATAATTTCCCGTATTTTTTCAGCCTCTGTGGAAACTGAGGAATGCAATTCCGCCACCATGATGGAAGGTAGGTTCTCTTCTGATTCTAGCTCAGGGTTTCTACTGCTGTTCGTCAGGGCAGTGTTTGGAGGGCAGATAGCGATGATGCTTGATGCTGTATCATTTATTCTCACTTATGAGTACTGATCTTTTAAAAGCCCAGCTTGGACTATGAGGAAAACTGTCTTTCCAGATACCCTTTGCAGTGATCGAATTCTCAGTTCTGTTGATGCAGCTCAGGATCTGTAATTTTATGATGATGATGATGGTTGGTATGATTATTATTATTCATGCAGCACTTTTTTTTTTTCAGGATGGGAAATAAAACCCAGCAGTCTGTGGCCTGTAGAAATAGTCTCAGCCCAATGATGAAGTGTTTGCCCAAAAGCATTGAAATGTTTTTGCTTTGGTCTATGTCCGCCCCCCCCCCCGCCCCCCACAATTGATGCTTGAGAGAATATTGTCACTTTAAAAAGGGAGAGGGAGAGAGAGGAAAAAAATTGGGTGCTATCAAATATAATTCAAATGAGATTCTCTGAATTCTTTCCAGGTGAAAGGTTTTATTTTACATAATATAAGACTTTTCAAGATATGCCCTTCAGATAATGGAAATAAGTAATGGAAGATCAATAGCCTTTTGATTTTTATCTGCCTGTATAAGATTTGTGGTTTGAAGCCTCAACGTGGCAATCGTTCCTCGTATGTGCAGCAGTTGTAGCCATAGGTTATGGTGCTTATAGGCAGTAGTACGAGTAGTCAAGGCAGAGGTGGAGCCACCTTGGGCCTGCAGGTATAAAGTGGGCCAGTTGGGCCTTCAGGCTTTAAAACAACCCAACCAGACCCTGATCTGCATACCCCTAATGGAACCTGGGCATTTGCTAGGGCAGCACGATGGGTGGGAGCAGAGCAGTGGGTGGAAGCGGGCTGTGGGCAAGCATTGCAACTAGCCAGGGCATTCTGACTAGGGAAAGCACCAGATGGCAGCAAAGAAATAAAGACATCTCTCGCTCTTCGCTGTCATCTAGTGGTTGCCTAGATTTTTTCAGATCTGGTAACTGCTTAGGGGTGAAGCCACTTCCACCCTAAAGGGAGTGCCCTGAGGCAACTGCTGCTGGTCTTGTGGGCAACTTGGGGACACCGTCCCCAGGAATCAGGACAGAAGTTCTCACTATTTTAACAGGCAAGTAATTCAGGGATGAAAGATTTGCCCAAAGGTTTACTGTAGTGAAATAGATGAGACTGTACATAAAACACTGAAGTACTTACATTTAAACATGTAATTGAAAATAATACAGTCTGATTGGTTTCTGGAACAGAATTTTATGGAGATGAGGGGGATGTTTTGGTTTCATCTGTTCTAAGCACTTCAAGTACAGGCCAAAGAAATCACATTGTGAAGTTATGATAAAAATTCTGAAATGTATTCCAATCTTTGATACAACGACAGACTTAGTGATGAGGTTTATGACTTCCATAGCAGAATTACTAAGTCTCTATTTCTTCTGGCCTCCATGCCATAGAAGATGCGGAGATAGTCGTTTTGGCAAAAAGTGACTGACACTTGTAAAGTCCCGAATACCACGCACCTCAAACCTGAAAACTGCATCCGTGATGCATATTGATTCCAGATTTGTCATTTCAATGTTCCCCCTGCAAACCCTGTTTGAACATCTGCTTGTATGTTGTTCCTTTAATCTAATCATAGGAATGCTACCTTCAGCCTATTCTTAACCATGCCAAATCTTTCACTGATCTTAATGAGATTAGATTGTGGTTTACCATTTTATAAAGTCAGGAATTTCCAAGAATGGAAATTACTTATTTAAGGATTAAAACCTATCATTTCCTGAAATTGATCAGTCTTTTCTATAACAGGATATATTGCCTGAATGATTTGAATACATTTACATTCATTTCTTTTTATGGTGTTTCTCTCTGGGTGTGTTTTAAGTTTCTTACCTAACTTGCAAGATGAGTACAGATAAATTGAAGCCAAATTATGGCTTTTCAGGAGGGATGGATGGGAGGAGGAACTGTTGATATTTTTTATATATCTTATTAATAGAAAACCTTGGTTTCATTTTTCCTTTACAATTTTTTTTCATGACAGACATGAGTTCCTTATATAATATTAAGAGTAATTACCACTGTACTAAATTTAAAATACATGAATTAACTAAACACACAGTAATTTTTGTGGTGTGTAATACCAAGGATCTACAGAAATCTGGGGTCATTGAATTGATGTTCTTGGAGAAGATCAAAGAATGTTGTATTTGCTATGAAAAAGATACACATATGCATACTTGCATTAAGACATGTTTTGATAATTGGTTACTTGGCTTTTAATTAGCATAATGCTTTAGGGAGGCCCAGAACATCAAAGAATTAAAAGATAATGTTAATATCCAGACTGATTGCTACTGAGAAGGTTGAACTCTATTAGAATATTTTTGGGATTTTTTTTTTAATCCTAATCCTAATCTTCAATTTTCCAAGACTGTCAGGGTGGGATTGATGAAGTTCAGTACCTCAGAAAAACTGGGATTGCTTTCCAAATTCTATTCAAATAGGTCTTCAAATCTAAGACTTGGGAAGCATCAGAGTTACTCTACAATGTTTTCTGTATTTTAAATAATATTAAAAAGTATTGTGGTTAAAGTCATATACAGTCATTCATAAACTAAGCCTATGAAATCAATGGACAGGTAATGTAGATTCTGCCCTGTTTTTTTTCTTTAATTAGTACCAGAGACTGGTACCATGGTATATGTCATGATATATTTCAGAGTAATTTTAAACATACAACAAAATAAGCCTGTGAAACTTGTCAGCCCAAAATAACTTAAACATTTTAAGTTAATTTAGCATTGTGATTAACCAGTTTTAAAGGTTTTATTATTCTATCAACTTATTGGAAAGGCAAAATACTAGCAAAATATAGTTAAGTGATATAACCCTTGCTAGAAACATTTAAAGCCTATGTTGGACATACAGTTAAAATTACAGTACTTAAAAAAATAGTACAGTAGTGATCTTCATCAATGTAGGCATTGGTCAGCTAACCATGAATAGTCAGTCTGAATGAACCTTCATTTGACTATGAAGCCTCTTTATGTGCTAGTGTCTTAAGAGATACCAAACTTCCTACCAGAACTGGTTTCCTCTAATTGATGGAGAAGCAGACCGAAACATCTTTCTCTCATTTTAACCTAGCTGCTCTAATGCTAGAAGGAAATAAAATATTTTGAAACAGCTCTAGAAGAAAGAAGCAGGAGTTTAGGGGAAATAAGAAGGTTTAAGGTTTAATTTAGACCTAGGGAAGCAGGAGTTAGGGGAAATAGGAAGGTTTAAGGAAAAATATGTCTTGGGAGAAAAATAATCTAAAAGAACACTAGAGTACAGGAAAGCTGAGAATAAAATGAGTAAAATAATGAACTAAAAGGGGCCAGGACCACATATTGCTTTAAAATAAATAGTCTTGGGCTGCTGGTAATCCATTTTCATCCATTTAAGAACATTTTAAGACCAAATAAAATAAAGCAAATGTGGCAGAAGATGATAATCAAGAAAAGTGGTCTGAAGCACAGTAGGTCAAAATATTGCCAAAATATTGGTGCACTTTTATGTAGTACTGGCTGAAACACAATGGAATCTGTAAATATCTGAATGCTGGTCATAAATGTGATAGCCTGGGGGGTGGTGCAGCGGCTTAATGACGCTGAAAGTTGCCGGCCAGAAATGGTCGGCACTTCAGCGGTTCAAGCCCAGCCTTCACGTAGCAGAGTGAGCTCCTGCTTCCTCCCCCAGTTCCTGTCAACCCAACAGTTCGAAAACTTACGTGAGTAGATAAATGGGTACTCTCACTCTGGTGGGAGGAAAAATGCTGGCGGCGCCTTGCAAAAGGAGTCGGGAGCAGTTGCTGGTAGCGCGGAAGCCACGCTCACCTGAAAAAGGCACGAAGCAACGGAAACCCCGCCTCCTGTGCTCGCCAGCTGGGCTCTGCTCTAGGAAGAAGGCTCTGGCAAACCACTTCCGAAACACTTGTCTTGAAAACTGCAAAGGACTCGTCCAAAAGCAGTCACTGCAGAGTCGGTAATGACTGAGTGCAGATTAAAAAAAAAAAAATTCTTTGAAATGGCTAGGCTAAGTCTGTACTGCTGAAACGTCTTTTGGATGAAAGTTTGTGCCAAACCCTCGCTTTGTTTAAGTTTGGGAACTAGGACTGATCTGAGAAGCAGAAAATATATGTCCAGTCTAAAAGGCTGAGAGCATATGTCAAGACTTCTGTGTTGATAAATGCAGCTATTTGAAGAGATGTTGACATAAAAGTGCTATCTTTGAAGCATATTCACATATGTACTCTGGATAGACATTTGTTTTTTGCATATGGTGAGGATATCAACAGGACCTACTAGCCTTATACACATAAGCTTCAACCACACCATCTGAACATTTTGTTTTATGGCACACAGATTGTGTCTTTATTTATTTATTACAAATGTTTTTATGCTGCTTCAGTCCTCTAATTCTAAATGGATACAGTAGCAACATACCGTGCATAACATTACAGTAATTATCAAAATTAACACACAGCAATGTATAAACACAAGCCACATAAATCATGTTACAGTCTTTAAAACCATGACACCTTATACAGTATCTTCAACACAGCCAGACTAATCAGATACCTTGCCCATTCTCACCTCTTTCTCCAAATGCAAATTGAATAAGGCATGTTTTTGAAAACTTCCTAAAAACTAAAAGTGAAGGCATGGTTCTTATGTCTGGCGGCAGACCGTTCCATGGTAGGGGAGCTCCTGCAGAGAATCCTTGCTTCTGAGTCTCCTCCTGTCAGACCACAGAAGGGGTGGGGACTCAGCAAGCAAGGTGTGCCTTGAGCAAGCAGATTCTATTTGGAGCAAGTGGTCTTGGATGGTCAGGAAGGACTCTGTAGGAGATCACCAATACCTTAGGTTGCACCTGGATCTTCATGCATTGATCTCAATACACATTTGTTCCTATTTGGTAGTAGTATTTGGATGTTCTGGTGTATTAAAACAGTTTCTTTTGTGGGCAGGTGCCTTCTTCCAGAATATTTCAGTATATTCTTCCACAGATTTCCATTTTTTCTTCTCTGTTCATGCATTCCATGGCCATTAAAAGCACTCATCCATTATGGGTTGCAGTTTGGTTAGGTACCCCTCAGGGTTTTATTTCAAAGACATTTTATATCTCTGCAAATCTTTAGCTTTATCCCTCTGGTTTATTACTCGCTGTACTCTGGATACGTAACAAATAGCACTCAAAATTTAAAGTCACCACAAGTAGAAGTGATTTGAAGTGAAAAAACAAATTCTTGCCAACTAGAGATACTTCAGTGCAAGAGATAAGACTAAGAGGTATATTCCAAAGTGTTATCAATGGGCATCAATTACACATCAGCAAACTTTCACTTTAGGGCAGCGTTTCTCAACCTTGGCAGCTTGAAGATGTGTGTGTGGACTTCAACTCCCAGAATTCCCCAGCTAGCCATGCTGGCTGGGGAATTCTGGGAGTCGAAGTCCACACATCTTCAGGTTGCCAAGGTTGAGAAACACTGCTTTATGGATAAGTGAATGAGCCTATTTTCGTTGTCACTGCTTGTCTCTTCCTGCTCATTGTTTGTCTCTGTTGCCTTTTCCTTTCTTCAGCTGTTTTTAATGTATCAGCAGCCAGCCATTTTGTCGTCTTTTACTTGTATGTCCAGATTTTTTTGTTTGCTTCCATGATTTCCAGTCCAGAGTTCTGCAAGCCCTCTCCTCATCAGATATTAAATCTACTCTTCACCTTCACCACATAATCATATGAAATATTCCTGAGTTTATATCTTGTTGGTTGATCATTTTGTTTTCTTGGGCTTAAGTTGTAATTTTGTAAGGCATTTGTGACCTGAGCAGCAGGTAGCATCACATCTTGTTTGTGCTGATTGAATAGAGCTTCTCCATTTTTGCCAGGATAATATATAGTCAATCTGATTTTGGGTTTCTCATCTTGTAAGTTCCAGATAGAGATTCATTTTAAGTTGTTGGAAGAAGTCATTTCCTGTAAACATGAATTTATCTCAGCAAAATTCTATTAGTCTGTTTTCTGCTTTATTTTGTACAATTATTTCCATTATTCCAGATACTATCTTACTTCAAACTTCAGCATTATAGTCTTCTATAATTAGTATGCTGTCTTGTGTGTGTGTGTGTGTGTGTTGTGTCAACAAGGTGCCACAAGTTGCCATAGAATTTTTCAGCTTCTGCTTCCTCTGCATCTCTGGTGGAGTATAGCCTTGGATCACTGTAATATTAACTTTAAAACTCCAATTAAAATCTAAGTCTAAGTCTAAGTCCAAATCATCTCTCTCTCTCTCTCTCTCTCTCTCTCTCTCTCTCTCTCTATCTTCTTTGCTTGTTGGGTAGTACTTTGCAAAAAAGTTGAGTAGAGTGCCCAGAACATTTTAAGGTTATGGAGATCCACTTTTCAATTTTTTTTTAGTAATGTATTTAGATTTCATTGAATTAAGCTAAATGTTGATGCTACTGTCTATTAAATTCCATTAGAACTTGCGACTGTACAGTGGTGTAGTTCTCGGTATGTTGTTTATAATTTGCATAGTTGGGTCTTCTTTTTTTACTGTATTTATTTAAAAGACTTATATAACTGCCCATCTTATGGACCATAATCCTGGGTGGTTTATAAACAGCAATAAAAACAGCAAACAAATAAGCAAAAAATCATAAAACCACCGCAAAACTCCCAGAGCCCCCCAAAACAACACCTCTCTCTGCACATCAACAACCAGTTTTACTGGGCTCCAGCCTCACTGTACCCCCACTTGTGGGAAAAGCCAGTTCTTCAAGGCTTTCTGAAAGGGTTAGAGGGTAGGGCCCTGCCAGATCTCAGAGGTGTTCCAAAGTTTATACTTCACCTTAAGGAGATTTTCTGTATCAATCTTTCTTTATGGGATGTACTCTTAATATGGCCTCTCCTTGTGTTACATATTGTCTACATATTGCCAGAAAGAGCATTTTTGATGAACAGCAGCTATTGTATTTAGCAGCCCAGCATTTTTTTTAATACTCTGAACCCAGAAGTGGTGGTTGTAGTCTTACAAATGGGAGAACATTGCATAGTTGTTAAACGAATGGAACTCCTAAAATTATTCTCAAAGGTCTTCAGGATTAAAAACATAGTTCCTTTGCTGCCAATGCCATGATAAATTTCATGTATGAAGTCAGCGAGGAAGAAAGGCCCTTTTCTGCAAGGGCCAAAAGAAGATAATGTTGCATATGAAGTAGAAGGTCCTCTTGTCTTCGTCCTAGGCTTAGCTTTTTGTCCTCGTGTTGGGATGTGTTTCTGCCTGTCATTTTTGCTCTTTTAGTTCCGCCATCCTTTGTGGCCCCCATGATCTTCAACCATTGTCCTTTGACTCTTTATCTCTTCCCCCAACCACTTCAATGGTGCCTTTTCTCTTTTCTTTCTTCCTCTTGTTATATTACACTATGAAGTGCCAGGGATGTTTGTTAATGCTACAGAATTATTTATGTCTTTGTTTGAAAGATTTATAGGCTACCTATAGTCAAAGGATCCTCCAGGCAGCAAGGAATAGACTGTGAGTTGGTCTTTGTGTGTGTCAATAACCTGTGCAACCCAGCAGCTAGATTCTTTGGGCCATGCAAAGTGGTTCCTTGGGTGCATTTCAAAGTATAACAATTAATGCAGCTGTGCAGCATGATGTCTACATCTGACTATTTTATCTTGGGAGTAAAAGAAGTAAGGCTGCTTTCTTATCGAAGAGGACAAGGCAAATTGTATGTGAGCGTGAGGAATATGCTTCAGCTACTTCGTGCTTCTACTGGCAGCTGCCTGAAAGAAACCTATTTTGACTTTCCAGAGGCCATTTTAGACAAATAGATGCTTAATTCTATACATTCCTACATTAAGAAGGCACATCAAATTCAGACCCTGAAGCTAGAAAATCTTAGCCACTTCTCATCTAATGTGGATAAGATTCTTCTGTTTTTGAGAGCCTTACTAAACATAATCAATACAAATGTATGAAGGTACTATTAATATGGCTAATACAAAGTGTGTATCTGTAGAGACTGGACTTTGGTATTTATAGCTGTGTGTGGTAGCCCAAGATTCTGGGTCATAGGGAGTCTTCTGAATACAGTAATTCAGGCACAAAAGCCACTACTTCCCAGGCATTTATGCTGTAGAGGTAGACAGTAGTGAAGGGTTAGGTGACATGCAAACATTGGGGGCAACTTTCAGAAAGCAGTGTTACTCAATGGGGTTCAACTTGCATAAAGCAGTGTTAACTGGACCTATAAGAAAGTATGGCATTTGTGGTAACATATAGATGAGTATCCACAGAAAGAGTAGTAACACACACACACACACACACACACACACACACTGACACAATAGACTGGTTTTACATCATAGTGAAGTAACATGTAATCACTTAAAAGGGGTTCCCATGAGACCATTAAGGGTAGTTCCACATAAGGATTTAATGCCAGTCTGAAAGCACTGTGATTCCACACAACTTCTGTGATTCCACAATTTCAGCTATGCTGAGAGGTGAGTGTGAGAGTTAGTTCCCACATAGTAAACAGAAAGCAACCTTTTATTAAAACAAGAGATAGATGGAAACCCAGCCTCCTGGCCAAAAGAGAGGACCATCCAATCCAATGCATAGTGCAGGAGGGAGAAAGTGACACAGAAATTTAACACTGAGAACATTTTATATACAGAACAGGAGTCCGTTTTGATATACAGCAGTCTTTGGAATTCTCTGAAATGGTTTTTTAGACTTTTTTTTTTTTTAAATATTCAATAAAGATCCTTATCAGAAGTTCCTGCCTGTTAATTGGTTCTAGTCAAGTTTGCTAGGGAGAACCTGACAATAAGCCAGTTTACTGCCATTCTGGTGAGTTGTGGACAATCTATTCTCCCATTTGCAGGAACTCCTCACCTCTAGATCTCAGGTCTTTCACAAGAAAGGTGGTTTGATGTCTTTCTAGCTCTCCCTCATAGGAAGTGCTGACATTTTCTTTGCATTTGACCAGAGAAATGCACAAAATACAGGAAATAAGGTCATGGATGGGGAACAGATGTACGAGCAATTAATTTGACAACCTTTTTGCACAAAGGGGAGACAAGGGCATTTATGTTATTTCAGGATGTCTGGAAGCTCAGTTGGGCAGTGAGTTTTGCTCCCTGCCTCTAGTATATTAAAGCTGGCAACTTTGAAGATGGATTGCCTTAAATTAATATATCAGTTTGGAGGCTGCCCAACTCCACAATGACTTTGGGAGGCTTACCCTAAAAAGTCTTCACACTGCTTTTGAAGGATTGGTGAATGGAAGGGATGATGATGTAGAAGCATCTATAATCTTAATTGTGGGTTGTTATGTGGGACTGCATTTCTCTTTGCCTCTTAGGAACCCGCAGAAGAATGAAACTAACCCCAGTTCAAGTTAGATAAGGAGAGTTTTGGTAAACTGAGGACTATTTATTGGCAATTCACTTTTTCAGTCATAATAGACTTCTGAGACATCACTTCCCACAATCTGGTTGCCATGGTGCTGTCAGAGATGCATTCACTGCAGTCAGTTAAAGAGGGAGATTTTATTCTCCTATTTCCAAGAAAGATGGGGAAGATGGGCACTACTGCTAATGGCTTAAAGTCATTCCCTACTCTCTGAATACTCTAGATTCAGAGGGTAGTGGTACTCTTTATATGATCCCTACAATCAAAAGTGAAGATGGAAGGGTCGGCTGATGATACCTCATACGATACAAGGACTGCAGGGCTTCAGTGCAGCAATGAAAAGAAAGGAAATGATGGCTCATTATCTAATAGAAATGAACGTAAGTTCCAGACGGAGAGAGATGGAGGTGATTTCTCTTCTTAGACTTCCAAAGCAAAAAACCGAAAGGAACTGAATATAGTTCCAGCCACCCACTAAACTCAGTTGGACAAGATATATTTTGTGGAGGAAATAAGTATTAAAAAGATGAGGAGCCCTCAAATAAGCCGCAGATTAAACACAAACCATTTGTAGTTTCTAAAACCATCGGATGCCATTTTGATTTTCTTCCCTTCCTGGCCTTATGGCAAGGACACGGATTTCTGAGTATTAACGGCTGCAATCCAGAACAGAATTTTGGTACTTTTCAGCTAAGTGATGCTTTGATTCTTGTAACTCTTATGTATATAAAACTTTTAATACCTTCAGAGGTTTTTCTTTGTAGGGATTATTTCCAGAGCATTGAATTCTATTAGTCCTAGTCCAATGCCAGTAGCAGGATACATAGGTATACTAATACTAATAGTAACATCATAACATCTGATGGTAGGGCGAGCTATATTGCTTATCATTAGTGATGTTTAATAACCACAAGGGTCATTATAGTTGTGCATTAGAGCTATAACAGACATGTTAACTATGGTGGAAAATAATCATATTTCTTGTAACAAAATCCTAATGTTTTAAAGTACTATAACTCCCCTATATTACTGTAACGTAGAAGCATTACCCATGAGATGTGTTTCTAATATTTCTAGAATTGTATCAGCAAGGAAAAGCAAACTGTTAATTTAAAAAATCATTTCTAAGCCTTCATGCAAATATTGAAACTTCTATTTTCTTCTGGGATTGATAAGAAAGTGTTTAAGAACTGTGTCTTCCTTGTTCAGAAAGGCTCTCACTCTTGCCTGTGTTGAATCATGTTTTTATTAACCTTGCCAGGAAAACCTTTTCCTTGTGGATGGCATGAATCCCTGTGGTCTGACAGCTGCCCGTCTAGTTATCCCTTGTATTAAGCCTGTGCTTAAAACAAGGGCGAGAAAGAGTCCGGAATGCAGCATAGTAGAGCCGTCTATTCTAATTAGTCAATGCAGTTTTACTATTGCTTCATGCAGTGAAGGAAGACACAGCCATGATGCTGCTTCTGAAGCATTTACAGCTAGGCTGATTAATGACTTTAGCAATATAGTAAAGCTTTAAAAAAAAAAAAGGCAGAAAGAAAAGAAGCCAAAACGTTGATTGATCACAGTCTACAGTACTGAATGGATTGTTCTAAGTACGTTCCTTAAACTGTCATGCAGGAGGTGCTTTCAGCTGCAATTAATGGGTAGACTCACAAAGATTCCATAATTAAAAACGCTTGTTTTTATCTTTCTCCTATTACTCAGACTCTGCACAATGTCTTTATTTTACCTATCCTCTTTCTCAGATCAAAGGATACAGTCTGTTTCACATACAATCTGTTTCTCTTCTTATATGAGAATTGTTCAGAAATGCAAATAGACAAAAAGGAGCAACCAAAAATGGTGAGAGGGGGCTGGAACTGCTCCCGGTGAGGAAAGGCTTCAGGGGTCTCTAGCTTGGAGTGAAGAACAGGGGGAGACGTGCTAGAGACATAAAATCACAGATGGTACAGATCATGTAGATAGCTGTTTGTCTCTCTCAGTGTTAGAACTCAAAGTCATGTGTTAAAACCAGTAGAGCATTGTTGTCCAAACTTGGCCACTTTAAGATGAGTGGACTTCAACTCCCAGAATTCCCCAGCCAGCCATGCTGGCTGGGGAATTCTGGGAGTTGAAGTCCACTCATCTTAAAGTGGCCAAGTTTGGACAACACTGCAGTAGAGGAAAAATCAGAACCATTATAAGAAATGCCTTTTTTTGAGTGAGTGTTTGTTACAGAGCAGCTACTGCTTTTTAAAACCTTTTCACTGATTCCAAGGAGGTTATAAGGATTCTCTCAGGGAAGATCTGGATATGGCCTAAAAAAACCCTGAAACTAAATCCACTGTTTTGTAAGACTGTCAAGTAATCCGGAAGGAGACCTTCGGTCTTCCAGATTCATATTTAGGAAGTGCCTTTTAATGCAGCTTTGTTTCTGGTTTTAATTAAAAGCACTTTTTGTATAGTTTAATCTGGTGAATAAGTCACAGCCTTCCTGAAAAAAGCTGATTTTTTTTCCATGGCCCCTGTTTATATTGAGATATAATGTTTATAATGTACTTTATCAGGGCTTCCTTGAAAAATATCTGTATTTTATCAGAGATGCTTCTTTCTTTTAAAATGTATTAGTTATTTGAGATCTGAATATGGCTTGGAACCCAGGTACCTATAAGACTGCATTTTGCTATCTGAACATTCTTCCTGGGAGAAACTTTTGATCATGCCCTACTTTCATGAAGTAAAGGTAATGGAAGCCAGGAGGTTTTGCTGCTCTGGACTTATAGAAAACTCTCCTCTTAGTAGTAAGACTTTCTGCATCTTTTCTAACATTCTGGAAAACTACTGAAGATAGAACTTTTCTGAATAGCATTTGAATAGTTTATTGTTGCCTTCTTTAATTTATTTCATTTTGAATTACTTAAATAGATTTATTTCCTGAAATTTTATTTGGTTTTGTTTATTTTTCATTACCACTATTATTACCCTTGCATTTTATAACTTTGATTTGTTACTGGTTGTTTTAATATATTTTCTATTTAATATATTTCTATTTAACTATTAGGGATGTTTCTGTTGGTTGTTTCATTAACCATTGCAGGCCTACATTGATGCAACAGTATGCAAATTGAATGAATGAATGAATGAATGAATGAATGAATGAATGAATGTTTCAGGGCTTGCTTCTTTTTCCATGACCCTGCCTGCAAACATAGTAACCAAGGGGAAACCTTTTCCCAAGTGCCACTATTTGCCACAAAGTAGAAAATAGTGGCATATTATGGGACCTCTTTATCAGAAGTATTTAAAATGTTGATTGTCTTCACAGTGAGACCTGCAGATGACTTCCGTAAGTAAAGCCATACTTTACATTTGATTTGTCTGTGGATGACTTTGGCAGCTATTTCTGTTTTGTGATGGTGATTTTTATTGTTCTATGATGATAGTGGCTATTCATCAGTCTGAGGATCCTTTGGAATGGAATGAAGGTGCAGAACATTATTTTATGAATATATTATGCAGGGTGCAAGAGCTTTAGCAACTGAAAATAAAGCATTTTGACATTTAAATCTGACTCTGGCCTGAAGCTTCTTTTGCTGTCTGTCAGTACATAAAGGTATAACCAAAATAATTGGCCTCAAACCAAGAGTGTGAGGAAGTTGGTTTTTACCCAAAGCTGACCCTACCAATGTAATAGGCATGTATTGGTATGTAACTTCAATACACGGAGTTCCTTTTTGTTCCATACCACAGCTGAGACCAAGCTAATGAACCCTGCCAGGTCACCACTTCTGGCATTGCCAGAGACAAGAAGAACCATGTATAAAACATTCCTACCCAATTTGTCCCCTTGACTACTTGAGAATGCACACAATAATTTAATTTAAAAGAAAACATCTCACTGGATGTTTTAGTGCTTTCTTTATTAGCTGTTATTTGAAACAGGAAATTTAGTTATGTTTTTCCTGGTTATTATCTTGATCTGTTTGATACACTGGGTATTTAATTAGCTGTGATATGTACTCTAACGTCTTCCTTATTAATTTACGGCCCATTGCCCATAGTGATGGCTTAAATAGATCTTAAAATAATAGCATGGTTATTATTTTCATATAAACAGCAGGGTGAATGGAGAGGGTAAAGAGTCTAGGTAGATTGTTTAGAAGATATACCAAGGTAGCTGTGACATGTTTTATAAAGAATCAATAATTGGATATTTGTAGACTACTCTAATGCTAAAACTAGAGGCCAAATGTCAGAACTGAAAAGGAGAGACTAATTTTGTGTTTCTCATATTTTCCCATGTATCCGTTTCCCTTGCCATATCAGTGCGGCATTCAAAGCCACTCCAACTTTGTTTGCTAAAATAGGGCCTGAAACAGTTTTACAAAATTATATTTCTATATTCAGTTTGATTAATGCCATCACATGTGAAGTATAGAATCTTGTCAATTTGCTGCTGCTAGCCTGTTTCTGGATTCAGTCTGTGATTTTTAATGTCTAAATATTTTGGAACCTAGAGTTCTCTTCATCAAAAGCTCTTCCTGCAATACTCAGGATACTAAGGGAACTTCCGTACTGCTTTCATTGCACAAACCTCCACATACCAAATTATTGACCAAGGTCAGCTTCACTACTGTGTTGCTTGGAGTAGCCGATCTATGGATGATCCAGTCAGTACTCCTGGTGGCTGACAGGGGAACACATGTCAAGAAAGGCCTGCCTTCTCCTCCCTTCCTTTAACTAGCCCTGCATTTCAAAAAGCATGACTGGTCACTGCCTCTCCCAGGCACAGCTGTAAATCTCAGTTCTCCAAACACTAATCTCAAATCCTAGAACAGGTTATTTGGCAGAAGCCTCACAGAGACAACATGGCTTGATTAGTTTCTTTATTGCAGATAGCATGAAGCCATAGACAGGATAAGATATGTCTACTGCAGTATGCATAAATCAAAACCTCTCTCTCTATTTGTGTGTAAGTATGTGTGTGTGTGTGTGTATGTATATATGTATACATACATACATGTACAGATGTGCCTGTGCTCCAGGATTTAAATTCTAGCCCTTTTCCTCTCACCTTTCTCAATCAATGGAAATGTGGCCATTTCCTTCACTGGTAGTACTGACATAATGGGTCCGTGTGACCTGGGGATTGCTGGTTCCTGTCTTGCCAGCCCCATTCCTAAGAGTAGCAGGGTTTCAATGTGTGCTAGCCTCAAAAAGGAGGGAAGGAGAGCCAAGGAGCTTGTATGTGGGTTGAACTGAACATTCTTACCAGCGGGAAAGGTCCTATCACCAAGTTCTAGCATTACCGCTGCAGTGTTCTTGCTACAATTCCTTCTTTGCCACAGCTGACCTGGAAATTATCAGCTCAGTTCTATACTGACAGTGTAGAAATCCAGTTATACATCACCAAACTGGGAATGGCATCTACTGGTTATGTGGAAGTATCTTATGGAAAGTTTGTCCTATTCTTCTAAATTTCTGATGCCAATTTGAAAAGGTTTTTATAGCATTGATTCTTCCTGACATTGAAAAGACTTAAAGAAAAATCATATTTTTCTTGTTTTTATAAGCAAGAAATATTACTGTATTTATTTTTTCTTTAAATACATTCATACATAGAGCCAGCAAATAGGTAAGATTTTTTTTTACATTTGTGAAGATTTTATATAAAACATATTCCTATTGCTAAATCTGATGCATGTTAAACAGCCAAAATCATAAGGTACTTAAAGAAATACAGTAAAAAGGAAGAAGAAGCACAAGTTAGTTTTCTGATTTTTTTTTTCAAACTGACAAGAGATTTGAAGGATATTACAATCCCTACAGAAATTATTTTTGTTCACTTATGAGTACTGTTTTATTTCACAGTAATATTGTGCACCGTTTTGGTTTCCATTTGCCTTTTGGCATGTATATTTGATGCACTACCAGCATAATCCTATAAATATTAAAAATAAATCTCACTGAATTCAGTAAGACTTAGTACAGACTACATGTTAAAAAAATCTGTAGTCTGCACATTCAGCTTTTTACGTGAAGTGATGTATCATTGGAGTCTGCAAAGAAAAAGGATTTTGATGCTAACTTAAAGGGGTTGATATAAAATTTTAAAATGCTAAATTGGCATTGTGTTCAAAAATTTACCCAGATGTTAAAGTTGGTACTGAATTTTCATAAAGATGCTAATTTAGCACTGAGGCAAAAAATTCCTTAGAACCTGTCTATGAATTGGGTGGTTTAGGACCAAATATGGACTTTTGCCCTTGGATGGTCAAAATATATTAATGTAGATATTATTTTCAGTCATTAGTTGCAAGTGGATCATAGCAGAATTGTTAATTAACCACCCAAGTGGCCAGATCCTGGGTGTATTCAACAGTTAACTTGTAAATGTCATCTATGGATTGCTTCTCTGGGAGAAAATGTTCTAAGAATTCAGAATTTTGTGGAAAGTTATTCTATTCTAGCATTCTTTCTCACAGCTGTCAGCCAGATGGCTAGGATAGTCCGTAACACAAAATGAATGCAGGAGTGTCTCACTCATGTTCAACAGCATCTGCCATTCAAAAGCATGCTTCTTCTGATACTGGAGCAGATGTATATGTATATGTATATGTATAGGTGTATTTGTGTATTATGAAACAGTTCAGTGTAGTGGTTCAGAAACTGGGGAACCATGAATTCTAGTCCCACCTTAGCCATAAAGCCAGCTGGGTGACCCTGGGCCAGTCCCTCTCTCTCCGCCTTAGGAAGGCAAATCACTTCCAAAAAATGCAGAGATTTGTCCAGGCAGTTGCCAAGAGTCAAAAACTGATTGAAAGGCACCAAAAAAAAAAAAAAAAAGTGTGTATGTGTGTGTGATGTATGTAGACACCATTGATAACCTTATCCTCAGTGAATTTGTCTGATACTTTTTAAAAATAATTGTGTGGCCCTCACTATATCTTCACAGCTTTCTTATGCCTTGAAAGTCTTGTCATTCACTGTTTTGGGGGGAGAGGCATATTCCCCATACTCTAAATCATTTTATATACTTCTATATTACAGCCTTCCCCACTTTATTCACCATGTTTCTAGGCAAAAAAGCAGTGGAGTTGTAATCCTCCCACAAATGGGCCTTGTTCCAATCCTTGGATCACAGAGGAAAAGTTGGCCCTTTGGTTTTCCAGGGTCAGCAGTGACATGTTGGCTGTTTGTGTTGTTTTTAAAACAAGTTCAGCAGAAGAAAATGCTGGCCCTTTCTGTGCTTTTCTCTTTTAACTGTGTGAAACTGACAAGGGTTCTGCCTTGCTGGTCTTCATTTTCTTTACTCCTAATCTTAAAGTAGCCACACAAACCCTGTTGGAATTAATAGGGCTTGTGTGTTGCAAGTAACCTGTCCCGTTGATGAACTGATACAATTAACTTGCTCACTGCTAAGGCTTCTTTGGTTTTAATCTACCCAAATGAATTAGTTCTTTGTCTAATTTTCCAGATGACTAAGTTTGGCTAGATCTTATCCATTGTTCTGAATGGCTTTTTCGTTTTGAAAATCCTCTTGGACTTTTGAGTCTTCAACTCAGTGCATGATGGCTGTGTGGTCACGTACTGCACATATTGTTTTCTTAGCAATAATCTCAAGGGATGTTTGCCCATGGCTTCTACCAGGATGACTTTTTTTGGCTTGTTTTTACTTTTAAATCCAGTCCTCAGATTTGTGATCTTCTGGTGGTTTCCCATCCAAGTACTAATCAGGTCTGACCCTGCTTAAAATTTTTCAAAATTAGCCAAAGTCAGCTAGTTGCTGTTTTACCTCTAAGCATTTGGCCCAATAGGCCATATAGAAATAAGGAGCCAAATGCTTAGAAAGGAGATATGAAAAATAACAGCAACAACAGGATAGTCTGGAAACATTTAACCATATTTTAGATGGCATAATAATTATTATAGATAGATAGTGAATGCTCTGTTTATTTCTGGAGATTTATTTTGTGCTTCCGATCCTACCTCCATTCTGTAGGTTTATTTGTGATGAACTGGCACCATTCCAAATTCTACTTACAAACTGCTAAAGCTGTGACTTTTCAAACTATATAAAGGCTGATGCTTTGCAACATGTATTTTAAAAATACCAAGTGTGGATAATATTTTCTGGAGGCTAAATGGCAGCTTGATTGCAGTGTTCTTTGTTCAGTATTATACTTCATAAGTGAATAAAAAGCTTAAGCCAGCAAAGTGAATATTTTCAAATATGGGTGGCAGAGTGGGTTTAAAGATGCACGTCCTTTCAACAACAATCTCTGACATTTAAAAGACTGCATTTTTGATTTGATTAAGTAATTTGGACATCCATATCACTGTAGGGATTGCCATGGTCTCCATGCAAGTTTATAGCATTACTTGGGTTTTAACTGAATAATCCTCCATCTGTAAGAAATATTATTTATAATCCAGTGGACACAGTGGTCAACAAAAATCTAAATATCAACATACAAATTATAGCTTACCTTTTAGGTTGGTTCCTGGCTGGCCTTAAGTTAAAATGTTCTTTTTATAAATGTTTTATAAGGCACATCAGTGTAGATTAAATAACAAATCTTTTTGTGTGCTTAAAACTGCTGTAGATGTAATATTTGATGCTTACTTTGTGTTACGTACTTCTGAAATCTTGTTAAGAAAATTGCAGGGACTTGTCCAGGCAGCTGCCAGGAGTCAACACTGACTCAAAGGTACACACACACACACACATACACACACACAGAGTTGTGTTACATTGCAGGGCATTCAAAATTCAGGCACAGAATTCGTACTGAAATTCTTAAGTTATAGGAAGATAGATTCCAACTGAATGTTAGGGAAAAAAATTCTAACAGTAACAGTAATTTTATAGTAGAACCTGTAATGGAGAAAGGTGATGAGTTTTTCTTTGCTGGATGCACACAAGCAAAATCTGGACATCATCTGTTAGAGGTGTTTCAATTTCAATCTCAAATAAGAGAACCAGTTTGGTCTAGTGGTTAAGGCACCAGGGTAGAAAGCAGGAGACAGTGAGTTCTAGTCCCACCATAAGCAAGAAAGCTGGCATGATGACTTTGGGCCAGTCACTCTGTCTCAGCCCAACTTACCTCACAGGGTTGTTGTTATGGTGAAAATAGGAGGAGGAAGGAATGATCACAGCCTTGAGTTATTTATAAAAAATAATAAAGGCAGGATAAAAAAATCCAAAAAAAAAATTTTTGGAACCCTGCACCCTGCAGATGTTTTCACAATCTAATTAGACTCCAGCAGATACTAATAGGCTAATTATAAATGAGGCTAGGTCACCTTATGGTTGTCCTTGCTCCCAAAGCTGTGTATCAGGCAGTAGCAGAGTTAGATTCAATGTGAGAATCAAAATTTCAACAAACTGTCCAAATACAATGGCCAGATTCTAGTGAGATTTAATCACAGTTGACAAATATAGCCGCTAAGTAAACTCTCACAATTTCCAGTAGAGGAACTTTTTCTGAGAGGTCCGCAAATAGCCAAGGTTCGTTAATTTTCTATCTAGGGACCACTGAAGCTGAGCAGTGCAGATTTAGTTATGTCAGATTCTGCAAAGCTTTGGCTCCAATCCAGTGTCCTTGCCTCCAGTTTGAGGTCGGAATACTTTATCTTGGGTCAGGAAGAGCAAAGCCTGCATTTACCTTTCCTCCATTGGCACTGGAGCTCAGTTCTTCAGTTTAGGAGTTAATAGGTTCATCAGCTTGTTCATCTTGTGAGGAAGATAATACGTTCAGCTAGGCCCTGTCAGGGCATTGGATTCAGTGACCTAAATGATATTTTCCAACTCTGTGGTTTGATGATTCAATAGCTAGTTCACTTTAAACACAGTGTACATTAGCACTGTGTATACAAAATAATCACATTATAGTATTGAGTAATTGAACATATATATATGTTCTGTATCTAGGGAAAAGAGAATGTGAGATTTATTCTTTCCTTGCTCAGTGACCATAGATTGGATTTAAGATTGACTCTTTCACAGCAAAATTGAGAAACTTCACAATAAATAGCCAAGATATTTCACCTACTAAAGAAAAAGAAAAGCTGGAACAGGACGGCCCTTCCCAATTTCTATCTAATAATCTGACAAAACTAATACTTCACACAGTAGTGCTTCCATAAAAAAGGCAAAATAACTCTTCTCTTGTTTGTGAATTCCTACCATGCATATATTGGACCCAAGACATTTTAAGTATTTGACGTGTCCTGAAAGATATTATTAGACTTCATTAAATCACTTATAGCTGTGTTAACAGGTTTCTTGTGATCTTGCAGCTGAGATAGTCAGTTCTCAGCCACCTCCAGTTGGGTTCTTAAAAAGTTAATGATAGTTTTCATTTGTTGTTTATCCCCCTCTGCTCTATGTGGACAGATTTGACATCTTTCTCAATGTCTGTGGCTGTCACCTTTGTGCCAGAACTTTCTCAGGAGCTATTTAAGCACTCAACACAGAGATTCCCTCCAATAACAAAAGATAATCATCCATTTACAGTATTACGATGTTATTAATAAATCTCCTGGAAGTACAAGCCATTGACCATCTGACTACAGGGCCACCTGGAATGAAAGCCAAGCTTTCAAGTTACGTGTTGCATGTGCTTCTATCATTTCTATAAGAGCACCACTGCCCTTATAAGAACAATTCTAAATATGTGCTAATTTAACATTGGGGCTGTTTATGCTTCTTTAGATTGTTTTGCATCTTGTTCATAAATCAGATGGAGGAGATTTGATTGAAAATGAGATGCCCTTTGGTATAGAATATCTTTACGAGGCTGAGCTGAGCTGAGCTAAGGTTTGAATTGGTGACTTTATAGCTCAGGGTATATTTTATTTATCTGATATAGAGCTATGAGTATAAGCTACCTGTTAGCTTCACTAGGTAAGCCAAACCAGGAAATCAACTCCATAGGAAGACTAAAACTGCTTTTATTGAGATTGGCTATAATAAAATAATATTGCAAGTCTGATTGTGCTCCTCCTCTTCCTCCTTATAGTTCAGTAAATTAAGGAGGGGTGTGCCTGAAATGTTACTTCAAACTGAATGAAATGTTATTTCACTCTGGACTTAAAAATGTTTCAGCCCCTTTTGCCTAGGCAACAAATCTTGCATATCTGCATCAAGGTCATCTTCTTTACTGTCTACACTACCCAACACATCAGTATCTGAGGAAACCAGTCTGAAGTCTAATGCTGTGATATGTAGCTATCAAGTCAAGTGTCATTTCTCTTGTATAACTGTATTTAATCAGCAAGCATGAAAGCTCTGGTTTACTTGATCAGAAAAAGCCATAATTCTACGTTCTGCAGAGAAAATTGCCTCAGATGATTACTGGTGTGTCTATCATAGACCTAGCAAATATTTAGCAAGATGAATAATCTGTGTATGCATATTATAAGAAAAACTACAAAGCACTGCAGTAAAGATAAATTAATCCTGAAAAAGGCAATGTATTCATTGATTGGGAAGGTAAGACAGCTTCTTTAAAAAATGCATGATTTGTACAGCATCTGCAGAGGAAAAGATAGAAAATTAAGATATGCATTTTCTATACCTCCAGTTGCCCTGAACAATGACAGCTCTTCCAGAGAGTTCAACCTGTACGTTCTAGAATTGAATCACAAGAGAGAGGGATACCCTTCTGAGGGGAGAGGTTATTTCCATATCTCATCTCTTATTCAGCAGTTCTGGAAGCAATATAAAAATGTAAAAGAGTCTGCAGAGAGCAGACTAATAACTATATGTACTGTAAACTATGGTATCTCTTTTAATACTTTCACTTGAATATCATAAAAATGTTTATCTCCAGCCTGAAATAATATGGAATAATTAATATGGACCTACAACTGCATAATACAGTAAAAAAAAAAATAATAAGCTGTCTACAAATTAGCTGTCCTAGCTTTTTCTGACTCTAAAGAAAAATGTGACAATATTGCTGCAATCCATTACGAGTGGGTTGCAAATCACTGTTTGGGAGAATTTTTGAACATCTGTACCTCTTTTTTCTGTATTTTACAGCTCTGCTACAATATTTTAGTTGAGGAGTGGTTGCCTGATAACTTAAAAATAATAATTTATCACTTTTCTTTCAAATAATTCTCAGTCTAACAATTTTCCTCTTATAAGCAAGTGAGAATCCATTGCAAACTGACCATCTGCTTTATGGAAACACAGAGATAGTGATAATGTCTCACTATTGATAGTATCTTTGACAACTTGATAATATCAAATAAATTATCTGATAGGTCTGGAGGGGGTATGATACTTGTGATTAATTTGAATGTTCTATTGCAAATATGTTGTCTCTACTGTTTTTTGTTTTTGTTGGGGTTTTTTTTTTTTTTGGTACCTTCAAATCAGTGTTGATTGCTGGCGACTGCTCGGACAAGTCCCTGCAGTTTTCTTGGCAAGATTTTGGAAGTGGCTTGCCATTGCCTGCTTCCTAGGGCTGGGAGAAAATGACTGGCCCAAGGCCACCCAGCTAGCTCTGTGAAGGTGGGATTCACAGTCTCCCAGTTTCTAGCCTGGTACCTTAACCACTACACCAAACTGGCTCTCATTGCGTTTACTTACAATTTTTTAAAATCCCTGATCTCAATATTTAAACTCCTTGCCATCCAGTTACCCATGCTTTCCAATATTCTAACCTAAATTCAGAGTTATGTATCTTATGCTTTATGCTAGGAAAGCTATTGTCTCAAGCCAGCATTTCTAATCATTTTAGTTTTAGTTCCCTCTATGTGACATCTGCAATTCTTTCTTGAAAATGAATTCAGTAAAATATTGATGAGCATATCAAATTGTCATGCCAACCAATCAAATTGTTCTTGTATCTTTGAAGATATTTCTCTTTCCTCCTCCTTTTCCAACAATGAAATATATTGAAGAAGTCAGAAAAATACAAAGCATTATTAGATTTCACATTAAATTTACATCAAGAAATTTGTGTCATTCAAGTTCTAAAAACATTGGGAACGCTTTCAATATCTGGATTACTGTATGCAATTCAAGCTGATATAGTACCTTGTACAAAAGGTAAAATATATTTAATTAAGGTGAAATGAGCCAGATATTCTCCATCGTCTCCTTTCTGGGTTGCAGCAAAGTTTAATGTTACTGAACTAGCAAACCGTGATAACTGCAAAGTGTTGTTTGTTACACAAGGTAAGGAAGAATGAAGTTGCACTATAGATAAAAGTGAAGGGTGCACATGTGTCCAAAGCTCATTCCAGAATTAGTATGGTTAATTTCTGCTTCCTGTTTATAGTTAACTGTGGATATTCAAAGTAATAACTATAATCAATGTGGTTTCAAGACCATAAAACTCTGTTGGGGTTACAGTAGTTCTGCCACTATTATTATGCCATATAGAATGGCATAAATGGAACTATTTCGTGTAGGCACATAACGTTGGAGTGCTCTTTGGAATCAGAAATCATTTACTCTAAAAGTCTTTTGTTATCTTTTTCAGACTTTCCTAAGCTGAATGATCAGCATCTACAGTAATGTTTTCAAAGAGTAAAAAGCATTCAATGTATATTTTCACCCTGTGCAATGGAGTCTGAGATTGAAACTCAGTGATTTTTATTCCTAAAAAGATGAATGAATTATACAGGACATACTCAGCTTTCTCCAATTTGATCTTTCAAAATGTGCAGAGCAGAAAATGTGTATAAATTCATATAACTACTGTTCTCTGTTAAGATAAAAAAGGCTGATAAGACTCTACAACAAGGGGCAGCTCTCGATTATTTTGGTGGAAAGGTTCTTCTAAAATTCCATCAGCTGTCCCCAGCTGCAGTGCCAGAGATGACTGGGAATTATGGGATCATATATTAGTTCGTTTAATTTTAACTGTGGACCCTAACATGGTGTGTAGAACATACACATGTGTTTCTGCCTATTTACACATCAATACCTTACATATAAAACAGAGAAGTACAGACATTTCAGGATTCTTTTTGACAAGATAATGTTTATTTTAGAATTTTCAGTTTTAGTCTTAAGCTTTACTTCTGGCTTCTGATGTATTTTCTACCTAGACTGCCTATCTTACTGCAAGCTTAGAATTGTCATTTAAGTATCCTTAAGGAATGGAAGTATATGAGAGAGACTATTATTATATATTAGGTTTCTAGTAGGAATTTGTTATGCAACTGCATTTTATAGTAAAAGATCTCATATGGAATACGAGACTCCCTTATATTTAGATGTAATTATTGTTGTTGTCGTTATTCCTCCTAAATATGCTTAGTGTGACTGTGACAAGTGTGTAAACACTTATTATATACCAAAGACTCAGAACTGCTGTTGCTGGCTGCCATGAATAACAAATTCTACAGCAGACAGATTTGTCTCCTCATAATCTGTGATGTAGCCTGTAGCTGGAAGGAAGGACTGTTCAAAATGCGTATTTCCATTTTACTTTTGCAGCAGCCTGGCCTGTTTATGCAGTGCCTAGGATATCAAATGTATTTTCTCCGCCTCAGCTCTCAGTCCTCAGGTATCTGTCCTTCTGATGACCCTGTTGCCCCAGCAAAATAACATAGCTGTGCAGACTCTACTCTCTAAAGATACTATCAGGAAATGAAGGTGTGTTTTTGTAGCAAGACAATTATTAGTTTGGCCTCTGGAGGTTAAATGGGTGAGCATCACTGTAGCAACAGGTTGTGGGCTAGCTCTGGAAAGCATAAGAGCCATCCTATTCAGACTTATATAATGTTCATATAATCATGCTTAAGGGGGCTTCGGTTAGGCCTTCCATTTGCATCTAAGGATTGAAATAGAAGATGGATTGTACCACAGGGAAAGCGTACAGCATAGCTTGCACCCCTAAGCTATGTGGAGACAGGTGAAATGTTTCTTCTCCCAGCCTTGTCTTGCAATGAAGGCAGTACAGCTAGTAGCTAAATAGATCTATAGGAAAAAGGACTAACTAACAATCTGCTACAGACAGATTTTTTTTAAAAAACCTACAGCATCACAGATCCATGAAAAACCTTTTAGCTGTAGAAGAGTGATATGCTGAGGATGTCTTCTGTATTTTGTTTTTATTATTCTTATCCAATGTGATAAAAAGAAATAACTTTTTCATTTGTTTATCTTTTTTTTAAAAGAGAGCATCCTATCTTTCATTGTATAATTAATACCAGGCCAAGAAATTCTTCTGCATTTTTTCTTGCTAGTTACTTGCTGAGGAAGGAATTTGTTTTAGAAATTATTTCCCAGGAGTACAGAAATTCAAGAAATACTCATGCACTTCTTTAATTATCTGTTTATTCATTTATTAATCACATTTATAAGCCAACACAGTCCCAAAGGACTCTCAGTGGTTGAGGTTGCCAAAAGGGTATGCCCCGATATCCTGTCTTTAATTGTACAATAATCTCTCCAACCATCTACAGCCTCTTTGAGTACCCAAGTTTCAATTAAACCCCAAGGGAAGATCTTAGCAAACTCTTCCGGTGGCTTTCTCAGTAATAGTATGATCAGAGGGAGTCCTACTTTTGAAAAACAGTTAGAGAATTGTCTTTCCTGTGGAAAAATTCAGTGCAATCACCCACCCAATTCCTCTGCCCACAAACTTGGTTGATAGGCAGATAAAGTTTATTATAGTCAAGTGGGTGATTTGTACCCAGAGCTAAAACCAGGGGTGTTTGGGGGTAGGTTTTAAAAAGTCAAGTTGGTGGTGTGACTGTATAATGAAAGCCCCGCCCCTTTTGTACATAGATCAAGGGGCAAGGTTTCAATTGCATGGCTGCAACCACCATCTTGAGTTTTTAGACACACCCACAGACCCAGACCCACACATGCACACATCCCACAGATGCCACAATGCAGAACTGCAGCCTCCCTGGCTTTCAACATTTCCCTTAAATCCTAAGAAAGGCACACAGGATTTCTTCTCAGGGGCCCTTTCCAGATTGTAAAACAGGGGCAGCCGTGGAGGCTGCAGAGTGTTAGAGAGGGATTGAACAGAAACCTCCCACCTCACAACATGTAAGTAGCTATGAGAAGCAGGCGAGGAAGCTGAGAAGAGGCAGCCCAGCTCAGATTCAGGGACCATGGGAAGGACATGTTTCCAAGATACTCTGCCTTAATTGATTTGCTATAAAGCTGCCTGGGGACTTTTAGAGTTTTCAAGATTATGCTTTTATCTCTGACTAATGTTAAAGATGCCTTTCTGAATTCTGTGTGGTTCTTGCTTCTTGGATTTATCATAATCAAAGAACCTAAAGCATACTGAAGATGAGGTTAAAAAAAAAGTTGACACCCCATTTGTGGGGGAAGAAAACTTTCAGGAAATGGAACAATGTATTTTGGCGCAGTGTTACTAATATGTAACCAGTTTCTGAAAGGTCCTGCATATACATTACTCATGGTAATAACTTTTCCCTTTGTTGTCTTAGGAAATAGACAAAAACTTCAGCATGGTTTAAAAAGGAGACTGTCTCCTCTGTAGTAATAGGATCACTATTGGTGTCAGTGCATAAAGAGATAGTTGTAGCAGAGCTCACTTCCCTTGTGCTCTTCGTATGCCTTGTTCTGCAAGCAGAAATTGGTGTACAGCTGAAATTTAGTCCAATGCAGTAGATGGAACTGTTTTAGAATGCTGAGAAATACAAGAATTTCCCCCAAAATTTGTCTAGGATATGCCACTTGTAGCTTTCCTTCTCCAGAGTCAGAGCTACCTATTGCCCATTTTATGTATTTTCCTACCTTCTTTGAGGGGAGGTATTGGATATTGTTCTCTTCAGCATTTAAGGCAGGGTTCCTCAACCTTGGCAACTTTAAGACGGGTGGACTTCAACTCCCAGAATTCCCCAGCTGGCTGGGGAATTCTGGGAGTTGAAGTCCACCCGTCTTAAAGTTGCCAAGGTTGAGGAACCCTGATTTAAGGCATATGTCAATGAATCAAAACCGTTTGCCTTTATAATGGATGTGTGGTTGTGTGTGTGGTGTGTGTCAGAATTTATTACTGTAGAAAATTATGACAGGAATATCAAAATAACATTTTCTAAATAGCTTGTAAAAACATAGCAAAAATATATCTTTTACATCTCTTGAAATATTTAGGGTTTTTTTTATTCTGCTGGGAGAGTTTGTCATTTATAATATAGTCCTAAAAGAACCATTATTCACTTGTAGTTGTCTATTAAGCTAGTAAAACTCAACAATAAACTATACCATAATTCCATTTGTGGGGGGAAAAAATCTTTTATATTCTAAGCTTTAATTGTACATTGCAATATAAAGCCTTCTGTAGTTCTTTATTCATTATATGACAATATTGTTTATTTTTTAAAACACAACTCTCTATATGGTTCAGTGAGACTTACTTCCAAGTATGTTTTATTGGATTGCCCCTAAGCTGTCTACTGCATTACTTAACCCAATTATTATCAGTTTAAAGCTGCCTGATGTACCCAATCTTTTATTTTTTTTTCTTCTGTCTCCACAGGATTGAAAAAACGTACAAGGAAAGCCTTTGGAATACGGAAGAAAGAAAAGGATACCGATTCCACGTAAGTATGTACAAGTGAATGAAAAGGCTGAAGATTTAGTCAGAGAGATTCGGCCTGATTCCAGTCCCATCCTTAATCTGATGGGACCTTGGTGGGGTGCCTTCTCTCGCGTGGTACCTGGCCACAGGAACAGTATTTGAGCTGACCCAGGGTGCTGGGCTGGGAGTATGTCCCTTGATGGGAGTTTTATTATGGTATGGGTTATTTTAGTTGCTGGTTGTTCTTTTCTTTTTGGGATTATATTGTACTAGATTTGGTTTTAATTGTTTGTCACCCAGTCATTTTGTGTTGGGTGCCCTATAAATATGATTTATAAACAAACAAATAAATACATAAATAAAGCTGTTTCATGAACGATGCTGTTTTACACAAGCAATGAAAAATCAGTTGCTCATTTCTCAAAAAGCTGATTCCCTGATAAGATGAAAATGGAATATTTTGTCTAAACTGCCAGAGAGATGGGGCTTGCTGGTTTGATTGAACTCATTCAACTCTGTGTGAATACAGAGACTCACTGGAGGTGGAGTCCAAATCCTCAAAAAGGAAAGCTTTTCTGATGTTAGATGTCCGTGAAGAATTGTCTTGGTTTTTCAGTTATACCTCACAGTGTCAGGATTCCATTGTTGGTTTAGAACGTAATGGAATTGGTGAACAATTATTGAAATGAAACTATTTTCCAAGACGAGGTGCTTAACAGTTCCTGGATGATGTGTGAGAAAAAATATTTTAAGTATCTTGCTGCTTTCTGTTTCTGGGAGACCTTTCCCCCCATATAAGTAGAATTCCTTTTTTCTTCCCTGGAAAGTTTCATAGCAAATATCAGCATCAGAAAAGCTAAAAGATTGGAAAGTGGGGAGGTCCACGAAATGTACAAGAACTTTTGACATGTGTGAAAATGACTTTGCTCACCCTGTATTAACCTTTTGGGGTGCTTGTGATTACTGCTGATCAAGGGCCTCTCCTTTAAATTGTGTTTATTTGAGAGAATTTAAATAATGTACTTGAATGTTTAAAATAAAGTAATTTCTGTAGATTTGAACTGTGGAGTAGCTTATCAGGTCTGTTGGATACATCACCCCCACCCACTAAATTGTTTCTTTCATGTGAAGAATAGAGAAGGAATCACCTGGTGTCCTACTTTCCGTCTCGATTCTGCTATGTTAAGTACATACAAGGGTTAAAGCCAAAGGCTGGAATAATCCCTTTAGGACTGTCCATGCTAACCACCCACAGTACTGTTTTCAATGGCTCTGGAAAGTTCTATGACTTTTTGATTTAGAGATGGATAGCTATAGATAATGTAAATTCTTGCCCATAGTTCATTTCTCTCCTTCCCTCCTTGCTTTTGCCTGCCTTTTTGCCAGTTAACTGTTTTAGATGTTTGCTAGTGTATATACATATATCTCAAGCTATATTTTTGCTAGCTGAACTGAGTGGCAGATGCACTTGCTCTGATCTGGATAAAGGGATTGACTGGGAATGTGCTGAGTGCAAACTAAACTGGAAAGAGAAGAAGGGAAGCAGGAAGCAGAAGAATTTTAAAGACAAAGAGAAAAAAGCAGATCATTTACCAGCAGTACTTTTATGTCCTGCCCAAAACATGAAGCCAAGTTTCACCTAAGAGGTAATACTCTACCACAGCCTTGGCTCTACTGGGTTCCTTAGTAATAGTAATAGGCTAGAGGAAGATGCTTGCAGCTATTCATAAGATCCACTTAAAGTGACAAGGAGCCCCATTCAGTGCACTGAAGCTTCTATACTTTCCAGCTTACTGAACATACGGGGCAGTAAGTTAGAGACAAAGTGGGTATGTGTTTGTATGTTTGTGTGTGTATGAGTGTGAACTCGAAAAGGAAACCGATGGGGGGAAATCAGCTGAGAAATCAAACGTCCAGTTGGGGTTAGGACACAGGCCATTTCTTAGCATCAGTTTTGGGAGGCTCACAAAACAATTGGGGACAGCTTATCTGCATCCCTAATACAGATTGTGGCCTGGGGCACTCAGCCGAAATTATCTAAATGAATGTCTGTAATGAATTTAAATATACATAGTCAGAACAGAAACTGTCCCTTGTTCCACCAACTTGTCAGCTGGGCTATTTTTGGACATAGGTCAACCAGTTTTCCAGAAGACTGGTAGATCTGTGCTCAGCACCAGCTAGGTGACAAGTTACCAACTCAGAACATCTCTGCACCAGTGACCTGGCACTGACGCAACTTGAAAGGCAAAGCCTCCATCCTGGTAACTGCCCACACTCACCCATGCCTGCCTGTCACACTTAGAGAGCAATTTTGGCGTTCTTTCCTGGTGGCTGTTGACACTAGATGGGATGGGAAACAAAGCCAATGGAATTGACCAATCACTGCCCTTCAATTATCTTACAGAAAGCCTGTAAGGATAGATCCATTTACAAGCCTTAGTGAGACAGATTAGAGTTCAGACTTCAGGGCAGTGCAAGTTATGCTGGTATATGTTTTTTCAAGGGCTGGAAGAATGCATACTGATGTGGCCATGAAAAGTCCTTTAGCTGGCATATTCACCAACAGTGGCCATACTCACTGAGAATTGTTGAAATTGTAATCCAAGACATCTGGCAGGGAAACAAATTGGATTTGGTTGAACTGTGATAAAGGGGAATGTAGACTATACCTGAACAGGAAAACATCTGGATAGAAGATGTAAACACGAGTCAGCTTGTGTCAGTTATCAGTTATCAAGATGTTTGCCTAACAGTCACACTCACCTACACAGACCTCCTAACATTCAGTGTTGACATTCAGTGGAAATTCTGGAAGCTGACGTCCACTGGAAAGGTCCAGGTTGAACAAGGCTGATACGGACTTAGTGAAGATGCTAAGGCACATTGGCTAGCCTATGGGGGTGGCAGAATTTATGTTGGTATACTTTTTTTGCCAATTAAAGATGGGAGGAATGCATGTTAAGATGGCAGTGTGGAAGAATCCTATGCTGATATCCTTTCATGTGATTTATGTATGGAGGCAGCTATACAACCTAATAATTTGATTTTCTTTTGGTTGTTTGTTGCTTCTTTTCTTTCTTAGAATAGTGTTTCATTAGGAACAAAGATATTTTTAAAAATCCAGGGGGATGGAAAACAGTCCAGATCAAACAACTATGCAGAAGCAAATGTTAAAGAAGTTGCATAATTTTGGAGTATATAAAATATGTTTGTAATCTTAAGAAAGATACAATTATCTTAACCACTCATATTTAGTATTTCTGTCTAGGAGGACTTTTTAGTTAGGTCAGTAAAGTATTTTCTAACAGAATGTCTTTATTTATCAAAGGGGGAGACCAGATATGAATAAACAAGTCCTTAGTTGAGGGATTTTGCATATACTAATTGAAGGAAATACTGTATGTGCTTTGGTCTTCCCATATTTTACAATAGTAACTCTGGCTTCTAGAAAAAAAAATTATTCTATTGCAATGACCATATGTATAAACCATACAGTAAAATTAATTACCAACTTCCTCCAAAACATGTGATAAAAATTAATTAATGTTTAACTTTTGCCACCAGAAGACTACCAAATAGGTTTTCAGTTGCTGGACTGGCCATAGTAAATAATATAATTTT
Source organism: Liasis olivaceus (assembly GCA_030867105.1). Lineage (NCBI taxonomy): Eukaryota > Metazoa > Chordata > Lepidosauria > Squamata > Pythonidae > Liasis > Liasis olivaceus. The sequence continues at coordinate 135,886,075 of CM061350.1, read as the reverse complement.
AAAGGGATGTACTATCATCTATGAATTTTTTAAATAATACATTTTATACGGCACACTGAGATAGACGTAAAGGGAATGCTGTGCCATATAGAATTCCAAAATGGCTCATTGGCTAAATGTATCTATGTTCAACATTAAGCTAAATTGGCATCATGGGAATCCAGATATTACCTTATGTGACAATATGATTTATGTGTTTGGGCATAGCAGGTTGGTTGGACCAATCTTATCTTACCCCATTACGCAAACATGCTGGAAGGTTGGGCAAGCACCATGTGATGTTTCTTTTAGAAGACTTGAAATCATCTATCACTCGCTCAGTAGCTAAAGTTTGTGTTGCTGTACAGTAATGGAAATAAGGCAAAAGCTGGGACAGGGATAATTTTTATTGACCTTTTTTTCAGTTCCATAGTGCTGTTCTTTTGTAGATTATAGTTATACTATTAGAATACTATCATTTTGGTTTTAGGAACGATCTTAGAAGGGTTTTAGTTTCATTATGCTTTAGTTTCATAGATTATAGTTTTAATGTTAAAAATATTACATTCTTAAGAACTTCTCCAGTTCTAGAGATACACTTTAATGTCATAATATGCTATTATGTATGCTACTTCCCTCTGCTGCTTGAGATGTTTTTGGACTGGGGTTATTGCTTTGTGTTTTTCATTTACCTATCTCTTCGTTTATTTTGTGCTGGTCATTGACCAAATGAAGATTTCTGAAAAACACAGCAAGTTCCTTGAAGACTGCTGTTGCATTCCATAAACCTGAGCTCAGGGATTAGCATCTTTGTTTAAACACGGTCATTGAGTTCAGATCCCAAATCCTCTTTCCATAGAGACTATTATATTTGATGTAAGAGTTTTATAAACTGCTGAATCTGGTAGCACATTTTCTGATAACAAATGTTATTAAAAGACATCATCTTTTCATGAGCTGCAGCTCACTCCATCTGATTAACCTTACAATTTTTTGAATTAGTTGTGATTCATCCACTCTACAGACTGTATTGCACATATAAGGCCTGTATGTGAGGTTATGTTATTGCTTATGCCTCTGAGAGGAAGAGAGAGAAAAAATCTGTATCAACAGCTAGAAAATGTTGTTAAAGAGAGATAGTTGAATTATGCAAAAAAATCCATTCAGGTTGTATGAACTGATTAGTATTTAAGTCCTAATAATATGATCTAATCATTTTAAGTGAAAAGTTTAAAAGTAGCGTTTCAAATTTGGTATCCCTATCATGCTCTTGTTTGTATTACACGGTTTTCTCAATTCTAATTTTTTATAGTATTTATCAATTATAAATTTTTATATACACTTTATCTTCATTTATATAGTGTATGGAACCAAGTAATAGGCAAAGAAATTGGAAATATTTGAAACAAAAATATGATTTTAAGAAGTATATTCATTTTGAGTGCAGCTATTTTATCAAGCAGTGGTGGTAATTAAAAAAAAAACTAATGTAGGTTTTTGGATTCTTTATAGTAATGGAATATATTTTCATTTTATTACAGAGGATCACCAGACCGAGATGGAACTGTAAGTTTTAAAGATATTTCTTTCTGAAATTAGCCCTAATTTTAAATTAAATGTGTCCAACAGAAAAGATGCCTTAAGCATTCTTAAATCCTCTGTCCTATTTCTATTTTAATACTTTGAATATATTAACATTATCATCTTCAATATATGCCTGATTTTACTTGAATCCAGTCTAAGTCCTTTACCCCCTCTTCTCAGACTCACAGACTGTGAAAAGACAAATCTTCTTGCAGTATTTTTTTCTTCACAAAATGCTTCCTATATAAAATAATAAGAATTACCACATTGAACAACTATACAAAAAGTTTAAAATATTTATCATATTAAGATTTAAAATTGGAAAATCAGTTTCTGCAATTGAGGAAATGAACTGAAGGTAATCACAACTAGGAGAAAATAGAAATAGGAGAAATGGGCTGCTCTTAAATTATTGTTGCTTTTATTTATGGTTTCAGGATTTTCATCTCTGCTAGAACTAATTTTAGAAAGAAACTTATCTCTTGGCTATTAGACTTTACGTTTGCAATAAAGAATGTTGGGCTCAGATACAAATTTAGCTTTGTTTTATATTGATTCCTGCTTTTAGAAGACTTCCTTAAATTTATCTGATGAAAAAGCTAAGAAAAAATGGGGGTAATTGTTGACTAGTGTTCTTTAATAGATTTTCACAAATAGAATGAAGTCCCAGAAATTATGAGTCCTAAGGGCCTTTCCAGATGATACTTTTTTGAAGAGTGAATGGTTATAAGCTGGATTCATGAAGTCCAACTGGTGTCCAGAAAAAAACGTTTTCCAGCATACTGTGTGTCACTGGAGAATGTGGGTTCTTCTAACTGGCATGTCCTTCTTGCTTTTTTGGAAATGCTGTATTGGTTGAACAGTGGACTGAATGATATATAATCTGTGTCATCATTAATGACCAGCATACCTCACCTATTCTTTGATTATGATTTCTGATTGAAAGCTTTTTTCCCTCTTTTTTTAAAAAAGTTTGTGTAATCCCTTCTGCATAATTCCATGTATTCAGCCTTTTTAAGAAGTGGTAAACATAAATAAAGTTTTTATTTCCTTTTTTCAAGTAAAGTTCTATTATAAAAAGGATTTATTTTAATTTAGTTCTTTGTTTATAAGGTTTTATTAATTTAAAAGATTATGCCTCCTAACTGCTTTTTAAAAAGGGTCTTCTGTGAGGCAAGATACTCTCTCCTCCCTCATAGCTACACTTCACACTACTGCTCTTGGGTTAGAGCTAACTTTGTCTTCTGGAAAGGCCCTAATGCACATTTTTGCTAGCCTAACTTTTTGAACATCTGACCCAAGATCCTTAATCCTCCAACCTTAACATAATTCCTTTCCAGCCCAGTAGCAATGATTTCTAGAAGAACTGAATTGTGTAGAAAAGCTTGTAGTTGCAACCGTAGATTGAAAAATGCTGGCATCTACACACCCTCTTGCATCCCCATTGTGTCTGGTCAAGCACTTTTAATTTTTTGTTTGGTTTCTTTTTGTTTTTAAACAAAAGCAGACCACACTTGGAACACTTCTGTTTAACAAATTGGTCAAAGCTCTGTTCAGCAGAAGAAAAAAAGACATAGACTTTCCAAATTTGCAGGCCTCAGATCCCATTTGTATTGTAGTCTACTCTGTACTGATAGTCTAAACCAGTGTGGTTCCTGAACTATTTGGGCCAATTACCCCTTTTCCCGGTCTCAAATAATGCCATTGCCTCCCCCAAAAAACCAGGCTCTGTTATTTTAAACAACCATTTCAGCAGTAGCAGTCCCAATCCAAATCCTTAACTCCCAAACAAGCAATTACGAACTGCTCCATTATCCCCAGGCTATGCCAGATTACCCACTAGGGTAACTACCCCCAGAATCACTGATCTAAACACAAGGAAGAGTTGATTGGTTTCCTAGACCTGCTATTAGACATGGAAGAGACAAAATACAGCCCTTCCTTCTTTAAACACATTCCAGCTTGCCGATGTCATTCTGAAAGTGGAACCCATAGGCTTTGTAACAATCCACAGTGACATCAAAAATAGCATGTGCACCATGACATTGTCACACAAATGACACAGTTGTGTTCTTGGATCTCAATGTATGATGCAAATACATAAGCCAGATCATTTGCATGATGCTGTCATGACAGATATGTTGTCTTTGCCCTCCTTATCCCCCTACAGATACACACCCTAGTATCTGTGTTTTGCCCTTTCCATGTCTTATTAGCAGCTTGGGGACAGAAGCAGTTTATATTGAGGAAATAAAAGGGGGGAAAGATTAAATGTCCTCTGCTGTCTTGATCCATTTTCCTTCTCACTTTCTGCAATTTTGCTTATTAGATGATTTTTAACAACAGCAACAAAAAAATTAAAAAATGGAAACCTGATCATGGTTTTTCCATATGACTTAGAGTTTGACTCACACAGTTCAAATCAAATTAAATCTTTATTACAGTCATAGACCAGCATAGACTCACACAATTGCGGTTTCCATTGAATCAGCCATACTGACAATGTGTTTGTATAGTTTTCTGTTCCTCCCATCTTTCCATTTTCAAGCAAAATCCTATTTCTGGAAAGCTTAAAATAACAAGGGGAGCTATCAAGTACAGTATGCAGCTTCCTTATAAATTCTGCCTTCTATTTTCTGGTTCCGGCTTCACCATTACTACCCTTAGCCTGGTGTGTTCACTGTGACACCTAATTATTTTTTTCTGGCTTTTAGTACTGAAACGGAAGAATATTCTCATATAATAATTTTGCATTATTTCAAATGACATTATTTGCTATTCCAAGGTTATGGAATATGTGTTAAATGTCAGTTCTCTTAAAGTGGTATAAGAACTTTTCTTGCTTTGTGGGACACGTTTACTCTGATTATAATGATGGAGTCATTCCAAAGTCAGTGGACTCCCCGCTTTCCTATCACCCATCCATATACCCACCCATCCTTACATATAATGGTAAGGGAGGCTGGACGTCTTTAGGGCGGCCCCCAAAGGAACGCTCTGTTATTTGAACATACAGAATCTTTGCAGAGCTCATGGTGGCAGGATGGAGAGCCCTGGAAGGCTGAATTGTGTCCATAGATTGAAAGTTTGATATTGTGCATAATCCTAAATCTAGGAAGGGTTGTTTATTTTGTAAATCAAGGATTAATTGCAAGTTTCTGGAGGTGGCTTCTCCCTTAGTGCTCCCTAATTGATTGTGTAATTGCATGGTCATTCCAAGAAGCACTGCAGAAGAAGCGGCCCGTGGATGATGAGGCCAGTGCTGCTGTGAGCAGGTGGGGCATTTTTATAGGAAAATAAGAAAGAATTATGCAAGACCTTAGGTAAGGATAGCAAGGTGTTTTTTTTTGGTTTTTTTTACAAAACAAACTGTCAACATTTTTGAGAGTTTCTATCCCACCTTGGAGTCACTCAATACAATCCATTGCAAAACATTTTTATGATCATCGTCATAAGAAACTGGGTAATAAACGGAGACTTCATTTCCTCAAATACCATCTTTCCTGCAACTATTCAAAATTATTTAACATAAAAATGTCACTGATCTTTTTCATGTATAAAAACAGGATAAATTTAGGATCACATTCCTTTTAGATAGTTAAACATTTGCTTAATTAAACTATTCTTAAGATTGGTCTGTCCAGTTTAATTGCAAAAGGTATATTGCATTGAAATACAACACTTGAAAAGGCTGCTGACAGATGAAAAAGAGAGAGAGAGGGAAGGTGTGGTTTTAAAATGCATAGCAATATAATGTTCTGTTAACAGTCCATGAGATGGTCTTTAAAATCATGATATCTGTCAGCTAAACTCCCTTACAAGGCCTAATTTCTGCTGAATGGAGTGCTACTATATGTTCCAAAATAGTCTGCTGATAGCAACATTAATCTGGCAAATAATGCCTTCATAAAGTGCATTCTCAGCTTGCTTACTCCATGTAGTTTCATGTGTTTTTTTTTAAGTTAAACCACCAAACACTTTAACCCTTTTTCTATAAAAAAACAAAATCCATTCCAGCCACCCAGCCCTCATCCTCATGATCCATCCTCCAATAGCAAACCAGAATGTGCACAGGAAGGCGGAAAACCGGTTTCGGTAAGAACGTGAATATTGGCTTAAAGCTTCGAGTGGGTTGGTTGAAACAATGTTTAAGCTGCAGGACTTTTGCTTTTCTTTAAAATACACAAATGCATGTTTGATATTCTTCACATGTTACTTATTTCGATGTACTTTCACCACGGGTGCTCCAGATAGAAAGCCTAACTCTTCACTTTTACACAAACACACACACATGTATAGTTCTTATGTGTTTCTACTGCATGTTTATATACACACCTAATTTGTTTAGATACTAATTAGTGTTTTGGGGAGGGGGGAATTAACTGATGTTGATTCAAGTAACCTAGATATGAAGCAAAATATTCATCTTTTTTCTGAAACTTAGCTTAAAAATGATATTCATTAAAAATTAAAAAATAGCTATATTATGTAAATAATACATATTCTGTTGTTGCTGTTATCTAATCCCACCTATTTTCCTCACATCAACCTTGTGAGATGGGTTGGGCTGTGAGAGAGTGTCTGGCCTAAAATCACCCAGCTGGTTTTCATGCCTAAGGCTGGCCTAGAGCTCACAGTTTCCCAGTTTCTAGCCCAGCACCTTAATTACTACACCAACCTGGCTCTCATTTCTTAAAGATACTTGTGCTGTAAATATTAGGGGACATTTCTTAAACTCTGAACAATAACAACATGTTGAAATGTATGTACAAGTAGTCCCCAGTTTAAGAACGAGTTTCATACCAATGTCTGTCTTTAAGTTGAATTTGTATGTAAGCTGTATAATACTGTGTAAGTAGTATTGTGTAATGAACTTGAACCATTGTGTATTTATTGTGAATCACTGTGTATTTAACTCAAATTTTGCTACAAAAGACTCTGTTCTTAACTATGGATCATCCTTAAACCAGGTGTTCTTAACCCAGGGACTACCTGTATCTGTATAAGTATGTAATCACTTTGCAACCACTTTTGAAGGTCAAGCGACAAGAAGGGAAAACTAACTTGTATAGGCATAGGGTTTTCACATAATGTTTTTCTGAGCTCTCTTGCTAAGAATTTCATTTTACAGAAATTGGAAGGGGCTCTACTATCTTGTACGCATGCTTGACCAATAGAGAGGAATTGGTCAGTGGACTAAAGATGTCATGCCCCTTGGGAAAAGTGACCACCTTATATTGGAGTACAAGACATTTAGGAGAGAAACATGTGAGAGAAGTCAGTCCATACAATGGACTTTTGGAAGGCAGACTATCATGAACTCAGGCAAAGGTGGACAACATATTGTGGTTTGAAATCTTAAAGGATTAATAAGTTGAAGAGGGATGGGATATTTTGAAAAGCAAATTACAGAAAGCACATACCCAAACAAACCTGATGAAAAAGAAAAATGGGAAAATTTTAAGAGGCCTCTATGGGTAAATAGCTCAGTGACAAGCTGAAAAACAAAAAGGAGATGTGTAGGAAGTGGGAGCTAAGGCTTGTAACAAAGGAGTACCAAGTGGTAGCTTGAGACTGTAGAGATGAAACCAGAAAGACAAAATCTCAGAATTAAATGAGGATGCCAATAATACAAAATATACTCAGGTGAATTTTCCAGATATGTCTGAATTAAAGGAATAGTCAAGTAAGCTGTTGATCTGTTTCATGGGAAAGGTGGGGAAATAATTGTGGGAATAAGAAGGCAGACTGCTTAATATCTTCTTTCTGCATCTGTTTTCTTTCAGAAGAGGGAGAGAGCCATTTCTAATATGATTGGGGAAAGAGGGGAGGATGCAATTTAAGATTAATAAAGTCATAATAAGAATCCCATCTGAACTGCTAACTTAAGTGAATTCAAGTCTCAGGGCCAAGACAGCAGAGAACTGCTGACTCTAATTCCTGGAGAACCACTGCTTTAAGACTGGCAAAGAACCAAGACAAAACCAATGTTCAAAAAGGGGTAGAGAGAGGACCCAGGAAACTACATCTGTACTGGGCAAGGTACAACAACAGACTGTCAAGCAGCATCTTTGTGACCACTTAGAAAAAAATGCTACCATCACCAGTAGTCAGCATGGATTTGTCAAAACCAAACTGGGGCAGACTAAATTCATCTGTTTTATAGTGAATAGTATGGTAGACCAAGGGAATGTTGTGGATGCAGTGTGCCTTTGACAATGCTAAATAGATAAATATGGGCTGGACACTATCTCAGTCAAGTGGCCTTGCAACTGATTGAACCGCTACATCCAAAGGGTGCTCAGCAATAGTTCTGTATCAGACTAGAGGGACATATGAAACAATTCAACAACCAACACATCTCTTCCAACTCACCCAATCAGTGATTCTATGATTTCATTATGAAGCCTTTTTTCCCAATGATTTTTTGATTTTTGTGATTTGTTGGATTTTGTGAATGATTCATGATATGATTAAGTCAAATGACAGCTTTGCTTTTCAAGGCATTGGAAATAAAACACATCAAGGGTTTTTTATTTTAATGTTAAAATTTACTAAATTTAAATACAGAATATTCATTTTATTTTTTGCTTTTATCTGTTCAACTTTGTTATTTGCTACCTAGGAAACTGCTGTATTCCAAGCCATGCTATTTGTCCATTTAACACAGCCTTCTTTCTCTCAATGACTTCAGCTCTTCAGTGTCTTAGGCTAAGACATCTACAAGGCTGCTATATGATCCTACAACTGGAGGTGCCAGGGATTAAATCTAGGATTTTTGCCACTGAGTTATCATCCCTTGCATAGTTGTCTTTATACCATAATACATTCCCAGTGAAAATTACTGTATTTCCTTGCAATTCCTACTCTGGTTCTCAACTTTGGAATATTCAAGAGTACAAGTATGGGAAGTTACTTTCCAAAAGAGAAGTAAGGAACCTGGAATTGCCTTTCTATTTATTAATAATGGAGTGATAGGTCTTGGGGCATCCCCCATTGAAAACATTGACTTTTTCATGACTTCTAGGAAATTAGAGCATTTTGATGTTTTTCTTCTAACAACAACAAAAACAAAAACTTTTTTTAAACTGTGTATTACAGAAGCGAACAAATGGTGCTCCAAATGGATTTTATTCAGAGATTGACTGGGAAAGATATGTAAGTAAAAAAATAACTGTTGACAGTAGTCTTTTTGCCACTGAGTTATCGTCCCTTGCATAGTTGTCTTTATACCATAATACTTTCCCAGTGAAAATTACTGTACTGTACAAAGACATTCTTTGTTCTCAGTGGGACCTGGTTACTTATTTGCATGCTTATTGTTGTGTCACAGATACTATGAATTATATTTTTAGCTTATCCTATCATATCAGCACAAAATTAGTAACGATACCTGAATATAAAGGATGAGACATCCACTTACCTGATGCATCTCTACAGTTGGCCTGGATTGAATTTTTTTCCCATGAAAATAATAGGTTATGTACAGAAGAGATCAGCCATGTCTATTTTTGCCCTTGCTAATAATCTCCCCCTGTTAACATACTGAGAGGATGTGGAACTGAATGTATTTCTGCTGATTATCCTGGAACATTGAGAAGTGAAGAAATAGCGATGAACTTTATTATCTTTCCCAAACTGCTGGCCAATGAGAGTTCAGTTACTCACATATGTGAGATGGGCAGCTATATATATATTTACCAAATAAATAAATAAATCTGGCTTCACCTGAGCAAAAATTTAGGACTTTTCCAGATAACCAGATTTCTGTCTCCCATCCCTACTCAATTCAGTTTAAAATGTACCCAAGGTTGATTTGAGCTGTATTCACTGATTTAATATCTATTTGGACATCAGGGCAGTACAAGTATAGTCATGTTTATATCTTTGTGAGTCAACACCCAACTGTTGCTTCACCTCTGGCCAAGAGCTGAGCAAAGAAAACTGCCAACTGATCACTACTCACTTGCTATCCTTCCAAGCCGGAAATAACTAAGGACCTTGTCCCTTTCTTCAGTTCATCAGATGCATGTCTAAAAAGAATAACCCTTCCTCTCTCCACAAAGAGAAAAAAATAAATAAATTGCTAGTCTTCCCCCTCTGCTATGCTTCATATATATGTGAACATCCGGCCCATTTGATTTGGAAACAAAAAATACTGCAAAACATTTGTTTGAGGGGAAGCTGCATGAGGGGAGGTGGATTGCTAAAAAATATAAACAAGTGCACTTGAAAAATTTCAAAGCCTTCCCACTCACCATGACAGCAATCCTCAGTTGTCCTCCAAATTCCTAATGCTGATGTACTGACAATTGTGTAGCTGAGCAACTTTTCCTAATTATGCAGAGAAAATCCATACATCCACCCTTGTCCTGGCTGGAGTAAACCAGCAAGGCTCTGAAGTGGTGTTTTCCTTTCACATCCATTTGGATTGTCCCACTCATGTTGTGTTGCTGTAAGTGTGTCTGTGAGAATCTATCTTGATTCTGTGCACTTATGCAGAAGCAGAAGAGCTTGCATGGTTAAGCCCCCTTGCTTTGAACAGCGGCTCCATCTCTATGCTAGAATATCTTTACATCATTGCGTTAATTAGATTGTACAAATTTGTCTCAGACAAATTGAAAATAAAATCTATAAAACATTAAAAAGCAATTATAGAGAGCTCAGTTTCAGACAGATTATATTGCTAGTATGAAGGACATACACATAGAAGTTAAAATTTTCCCTGAAATCATTTTAACTTAAATTGAAAAGAAGTTAAGCATTTATATATACATGCTTATGATTTTTGCTTTAGTACTTGCAATGCTGAATCAGGCAGGATACAGTATGTCTCTTTGTTTCATCCCTCATCATATATGTCTTTATCCTTCTGTGTATTCTTTATTTTGTTAGGTAGAGAAATATCTGTGTGTCACAAACACCATAGATACATATTAATACTATTTTGCAAGATATCCTTTAGGAGGTTAGGTGTTTGGATTAAAATATTATTTTTATGTTTACTGTCTGTAAATTGAATGACATATAGTAAAATGTATGTATGTGTGTATGTATGTATTTAATGCATGTGGCCACCTACTCACAGAGTGACTCTGGATGGCTAACAGGGTTTCAAAAAATTATAATACAAAAACAATAGTAAAGAAATAAAATACCCTGTCGGGAACAAAACAGAATAATAAAATTATATTACTAGCAGACTCATATGTCTACCTGGTCCAGTGCCAGAGGAAGATCCAGGTCTTTAAAGACCAACAAGGTTGGGACCAGCTAAATCTTGGTGAGGGAAGGGATGCTGTTCCATAGCACATGGCTTCTGGGTTCCATCAGGTGACGCTGTTTAATTGATGGGATTTGGAATATGCCAACCCTCTCAGATCTTGTAGGTTAGGCAGAAATAGTTGGAGACAAATGGTCCCTCAAATAGCCGATTCCTGTGCCATGTAGGGCTTTATAGATAATCACCACACCTTGATTTGCATCTGGAAACCCACTGGCATCCAGTGCACCTAACTCAGTAGTGGTGTTACATGGACTTATTGAGGTGGACCAATAACTATTTGCTGCCACATTCTGGACCAGCTGTAGCTTCTGAATGGTCTTCAAGGGCAGTCTCATATAGAGTTCATTCCAACAGTCCACATAAGAGTCACTAAGGCATGAATGATTGTGCGTAAACTGTCCTAGACCAGAAATGGGTGTAATGGGTGCATAAGAAGAAAGTGTGCAGAGGTGTTCTTCAAGTAGGAGCCAGAAGTCTAGGAAGACCCTCAAGCTGCATTCTAGTTCTACCAAGGGAAATGCAATTCCATTAAGAACTAGAAATGCAAAGTCTATAACTGGGTAGCCCCAACATCTACAAATGCAATTCTCTCTCTCTTTTTTTTTTATAGTATTTTATTGAAATTTTAAAATTACAAAGTTAAAAGTTAGAAATGAAAAAGAAAATTGAAAATAGAAATTATAAAGAAAAAGAAAAGAAAAAAGATATGAAAAATAGATAGCTTCCAATCTATCTCTGGTCTTAGGAATAATAAGAGTATCATAGGTGCTAGTTTTTAATGCATTAAGTAGGAATAATTCTTTGTCAAAACATATCCCATTACCAAATGTAATTCTCTTTTATTGATTAATTCTTTATGTAATTAAAGGATTCATGTTCACCTTCCTCCTTCTATGCAGAAACTAGAGCAGTTAATAGAGCTATTTTATAATATGGCCACAAAAAGCTTCCTGGATAAGCTTTCACTATGGGGAGGCTATTACATACATCAAATGTTTAATACAAAAAATTGCTTCACCATTTTATATATTGGACTACTTTTTAATGATTTATGGTTGGTTTATTTTCTGATAATGTTTATTTTTGTTGTGCACAATTGTTTGAATTAGGTGTCCTTATAAATGCTCGAAATAAATAAATAAATGGCCTCATTAATGAGATTTTGAGAAAAAGGGGAAAAAGAAAAGAATGTTTTGCAAATTCTAACTCCTTCACTGTATTTGCTGTACCAGAACTCACCTGAACTTGATGAAGAAGGCTACAGCATCAGACCAGAAGAACCAGGTTATATCCTTTATTTTTAATTTGCAACTTCCTTTCTCAGGTTGGTGGGCCCCAGATGAGCTAGCTACAACTTCCAGAATTCCCAGCCCCTTCCTTCTCAAAACTCAGTCATGTGATCTTCCCAATGTCTGAATTCTCTGATATTGAGAAAAATTAACCTTAAAGGCCAACAGGGAGAGAAGAGTGGGAATCCAATGTCACCATCATTTTTAGTCCTGGGTTCCCTGCAAATGTGTATTGTGCCACAGGCAAGAGGTTGCCTGATTCCAGCCGCCATCTGCTTCCATAATGGACAGCTCTCCACAATGGGTCATATACAGGTGAAACTCGAAAAATTAGAATATCATGCAAATGTTCATTTATGTCAGTATGGCAATTCAAAAGGTGAAACCAATATATGAGATAGACGCATTACATGCAAAGCGAGATATGTCGAGCCTTACTTTGGTATAATTGTGATGATTATGGCATACAGCTTATGAAAACCCCAAATTCACAATCTCAGAAAATTAGAATAGTGTGAAAAGGTTCAATATTCTAGGCTCAAAGTGTCCCACTCTAATCAGCTAATGAATCCATAACACCTGCAAAGGGTTCCTGAGCCTTTAAATGGTCTCTCAGGCTGGTTCAGTAGGAATCACAAGCATGGGAAAGACTGCTGACCTGACAGTTGTGCAGAAAACCATCATTGACACCCTCCATAAGGAGGGAAAGCCCCAAAAGGTAATTGCAAAAGAGGTTGGATGTTCCCAAAGTGCTGCATCAAAGCACATCAATAGAAGGTTATGTGGAAGGGAAAAGTGTGGTAGAAAAAGGTGCACAAGCAGCAGGGATGACCGCAGCCTGGAGAGGATTGTCAGGAAAAGGCCATTCAAAAGTGTTGGGGACTTTCACAAGGAGTGGACTGAGGCTGGAGTTAGTGCATCAAGAGCCACCACACACAGACGGATCCTGGACATAGGCTTCAAATGTCGTATTCCTCTTGTCAAGCCGCTCCTGAACAACAAACAACGTCAGAAGCATCTTACCTGGGCTACAGAAAAAAAGAACTGGTCTGTTGCCCAGTGGTCCAAAGTCTTCTTTTCTGATGAGAGCAACTTTTGCATCTCATTTGGGAACCAAGGACCCAGAGTCTGGAGGCACACAATGCATGATGCTTGAAGTCCAGTGTGAAGTTTCCACAGTCTGTGTTGATTTGGGGAGCCATGTCATCTGCTGGTGTTGGTCCACTGTGCTTCATTAAGTCCAGGGTCAACGCAGCCATCTACCAGGAGATTTTGGAGCACTTCATGCTTCCTTCCGCAGACAAGCTTTCTGGGGATGCTGACTTCATTTTCCAGCAGGACTTGGCACCTGCCCACACTGCCAAAAGTACCAAAACCTGGTTCAATGACCATGGGATTACTGTGCTTGATTGGCCAGCAAACTCGCCTGACCTGAACCCCATAGAGAATCTATCGGGCATTGCCAAGAGAAAGATGAGGGACATGAGACCGAACAATGCAGCGGAGCTGAAGGCCGCTATTGAAGCATCCTGGTCTTCCATAACACCTCAGCAGTGCCACAGGCTGATAGCATCCATGCCACGCCGCATTGCGGCAGTCATTGCTGCAAAAGGGGTCCAAACCAAGTACTGAGTACATATGCATGCTTATACTTTGCAGAGGTCCGATATTGTTCTATTTCCAATCCTTGTGTTATTGATGTCATGTAATATTCTAATTTTCTGAGATTGTGAATTTGGGGTTTTCATAAGCTGTATGCCATAATCATCACAATTATACCAAAGTAAGGCTTGACATATCTCGCTTTGCATGTAATGCGTCTATCTCATATATTGGTTTCACCTTTTGAGTTGCCATACTGACATAAATGAACATTTGCACGATATTCTAATTTTTCAAGTTTCACTTGTACAAGGCTCTCTGGGGCTCTTTAGCACTGTCAGATTTCCCCTTCTAAGTTTAGAACTTTGCTTCCAATTTCAGTAGGTGGAATTGAAATGTATATTATGACCTCTGGAATGGTGCCATTCATTTAGAACTTGTGCCTTGTAGGTCTATCCTGAAACTGAATAAGCTTACATTGTAGTCTATGGATTGGTTGCATTTCTCTTTAACTGTGATCTACCTACCAAAGGAAAGCACTTTTATTCTTCAAGTGAATCTGAAGAGGAAGAGGAGGCACACAAGAAATTCAATATTAAGATTAAACCTTTGCAATCTAAAGACACTCTTAAGAGTGCAGCAACTGTTGATGAACTGAAAGCTTCTATAGGCAATATTGCACTTTCACCTTCTCCAGTGGTAAGCAGAGTATTTTTAATTTGTTACTTCATAAGAATTTCCATACTGTATTTTGCTCATTTTCCAGGTGGTCATACAATCATTTATGGTATTCATTTCCTCAAAACTTGGTTTTGTCAAGTATTTCACAACATCAGGGCTTCCTAGAAACTATTTTAGGTTCAAGATACAGTAAAAAATATCATGACTTCTACAGCCGCTTGGCATTTTTGACAGATCTTTTAAAGAACATTTTAAAGAACTTGCAGCAATTCTCTGTGCATTCTGCTGTTATGGTTTTTGAAATGAATAAATGACATGGATCTGATCTATACTTTAAAAAGCATTTTGAAAAGCATTTGCATGAGAAATAAGAGGCTACTTATCAATGACTTATGTATTCAGAATAGTCTTGCAATGGCCACAATTCAGAGATTTTTAAATTTTTTTACACTGGGCTGAATTCTTTGCTCTCCCCCTTTTATATAAGTTATTGGAAATCAGGGGTGAACCCAAAAGGGATCCAGGGATAGGAAGATGAAGAACATCATTAGAAATCTGCAGAAGTCAGAATAAGAGATCTAAGTCTTTATGAGATGCAGGAGTGATGATTAGCATCACTCTGCCCCTTGGAACTCAATAATACCTTTCACTCTCAGTAGTGCAAAGCAAACCTACAAATTTAAGAATTCTCAAGGCCTGATATTTTCAGCCACAGAAATTCTGTGAGAAGTCCAATTTGTTGGAAATGTCTAGACTGACATGGTGTTCTCTATTATAGCACTGTTTCAGTAGGTCCTCTCTGTAGCCTATGTGTTCAGAGATGACTGTGTTCTGTGGTTTTTGTTATGATTTCTGTATCTCTGTTCTCCTTTAAAATTAAGCATTCAGTTTTCCCATCTTGGCTTGAGATAGAGACCATTAGTGTCCCCATGCTAGCTTTGTCTCTCTCCCAGTATGTTTAGGAATCTGTCTGACTAATGTGTTTTGTGTTTGTGGCCTATTACCTACTGATCCCATGTGGGTGATCAGTTTTCCCCCTTAGATTCCAAAGAGATTCATTTCAGACTGGATGCTTCTTAGCTATTTATTTCTCTCTACCCCACCCACCCCTGTAGGGGGCAATTTAAAAGCTGCTACAGTGTCACCTTTTTCATGTTAAACACAAATGAACTTATTCCATTTTGGTGCAGGTGAAAACTGTCCCTTTTGCATGGTTACTGCTTATCCCACAATGTTCTCTGTCCCTAACAAATTTAATATCCAATACCATACTATTTTCTTATCAAAACATTGGTATTTCTTAATTTTTAAAAAAAAATCTGGTTAGTCCTGTTTGTGGAATAAGTAGCATTTCAGAGAAGGCAACTTTAGAGGTCCTGCCTTTCAACTTCCAATTACCTCTCCACGTTTGGCTTCCAGAATTGCGTGAAAACATTGGAGGTGTGTCAGTGTCATTAATAGAGTTGTGCAGCATGATCACTGCTTCTGAACACTGTCAAGATATCTAGATGACATATGATAGCCTTCCAACCCTTACATTGGGTAGCCAAGTCACCATGTGATCCATACGCTCCTCATAAACCCAGCTTTCTGAATTTGTAATAACTCTATCTCTATCAAGAACCCCATCTTCAGAAATGCATATCTGCTTATCATCCTGTCTAAGACATTTTTCCTTTTCCTCAAAGTAATGCCCTCTTTCTCCAGTGTAGCCCATAGCTGACATCCTGGAAAAAGGCATGCGAATAAGTATGATTCAGTTGTGAACAGGAGGTATAGGTCCAGTGGTCTTATGTCAGAACACCCTCTTGCAGAGAGTTTGCTCTTGGCAGATACCTAAGGATGAACTATATTACAGCCAGTCAAGGTTTCTCTGTCCAAATAGAGCTAGTAGAACAGTATATCGACACAGGATTTTTCATTGGGATTTGTTTCATTAAATGCTAAATAATTCTTATTTTCACCCCACACAGGTAGTTAACTTCTAATTGTCTCAAAAGTGTCTCATTGGGGTGATTTTTTTCATCAGGTAGATACTTATATATTTACTTTAGACATGAATCATTTTAATAGCATTCCCCCTTCACAAAAATTATGCAAATGAATTGCAACTCTACAAGTTTATCACTTTCATAATAGTAGTGTCCTTGACATTCTGTGTGGAAAAGCCACGACAAAATGCATACTGCAGTATAAAAAGAGGATAATTGCAACATTCCCCCAAATGGTCCCCAAGTACTATTACTAATACAATTTTTAAGAAGTGATTAGTAGTAAATAATAGTGTTCTACTTGACATAATTGCATAAAGCTTTTGAATTTCCAGTTGAACAAAATATATGGCTTTGTATTAGCAGTTGCATTTCTTCTATCATTTGACTTTAACAACATGGAATCCAGCAACATTCTTGTAACACAGAGCTGGAAACAAATTTGGCTAAACCAAAATCATGCAAATTGTTTGAAACCTAGTGTTTGGGATAACATCTATGCCTTTGTAATTTACTGCTGCATGAAGGTCCAACTTTTATGCTTTGTGTATATGTGTAGTGTGCTGGTCTTTATTTCAGTAAATGAGTATTGCAGTCATTATGAAGTCACCAGGCTAATGCAGCTGGGTTTGGAGACAACAGTGTGTTATATTGTAGTATATGGAAATCAAGTTCAAGAGGTGATTTGTAACACTCATTTCCTGGACTGTGGAAGACATGGAAGCTGTTAATCAGAATGATGACTTTGTTGCATTTGAGAGAATACAACTTCCTCATCAACTGATGCCATACAATTTAAGGAACTTCTAGAGCTTTTCATGAACACAGGATGCTGAGAAGAATCATTTAAATAGCTTTATAACTATACTATGGAAAGAAAACCTAGAAAACCTAATGTCATTCCTTTAAATTGAGTGGGGCTACACTTTATATTGGTGAGATGTATTGTGTGTATATCTGTTTGTATGATAAGTTAAAATCTCTGGAACATTTAAATCAAATGCTGCATTCTCTTGACTAATAGAAGTAACATCCCTTGGTTAGCAGCATTTGAATGCAATCTTATGGGCAAAAACATTGTATATTTATTTTGGAATTCTGCTTTTGGCAAAAAAGAGGATTTTTCTAAAGTTCCTGTGAGTTGTACTCCATCATGCTACCTTGATCAGAGAATTTGTCATACTGAAAATTCACTGTGACAATATTATATTGTCATAACTGGGCATTCTGTATAAGAAATCCTCTGACTGGCACCACTTTTTCCATTTTCTATTGCACTGTTTGTAAGAAAATGTGATCAATCCATAATTAGAGTCCATTGGAGTTGGATGGCTAATAAATTCAAATTAATTAATTAATTAATAATTAGATTGGTTACTCCCCCAAATCACTGATAACGCTTTGATGAATGTCCTTTAGTTTCTTGGCTAAAATTTAGGTCATATGAGAAAAAGTGGCAAGCACTAAACTGATATGATTGTTTGAAATTCTTATGTTTTTTGGTATTTCCAGTCAGAATATGATTGGCTTTTTCAAAAACTTATTTTGTTTCTTAGAGTAGTTTTCTCCTTCACAGCTGTATGAGCATAGATGTTGATTCTAACCATTGCAATATAATTCATGAGAAAAGACATCTTTTTAAAAATATTTCAAAAGAGGTTTGTTTGCTCAGGTAGTATTACAGAAGTAAATAGTAATTGCAATATTATTATGGTGGTCTAAAGATTCTCTCCTTCTCTAATAGCCAGCTTACTTTTAGTTGATTTAGCAAGGGAGAATTATACTCTATGAATATATATATGGGAGAATGTGCTTGCATATGTAATGAATTTAGACCCAGGTGTACATTAAATAGAATTTCAAACATCTGGAAAAAGGAAGACTTTTTTGCTGATTTCTCCTTTCCCTGCAGCCTCCTCTAAAACTGCTCCAGGGAGTTGAAAGGCTATCTAAACCAGCGTAAGAACAATACAGTAGGGGAAATGTGAAATGTTGATTAGATAACTAGCATTTTCATCTCTTGCTCCTGAATATATGACTATCAGTGCTGCTACCAGGGTTTAGATGGGCCATGAGCTGAAAACCCACTGCCAGTCTCTGTTTCTTGCCGGAAAGCAGCATCTGAAAAGAAGTAGAGCCAAACCAACATCAGGACTGAAATTACTCCAGCTACTTTTGTCCAGTATTTTGTCCAGACAGGAATGGAGAAAATTTGTCCTGTTAAACCTAAAAGGAAAGGCTGGTACAAAGCGTTTCTTCTATATATTCCTTTTGTTATTAAACAAGAAGCCATTCCCACTTTATATGAGTTAGGGGTGGACATATGGATGATGGCTGTATCATATCAGTTAGCTGTAAGTCTTTCTAAAATTGATTTTTTTCATGTCTTTCTTTAATCCTCATTAAGAAAGCAGAAGAGCTACAGTATTTTCAAACCATTTTCAGGCATTTTGCTGTTGAATTTATTTTACAAGAAATATAACTTATTTTAAAATTTTGCCTCGAACATACATTGTTGTAATATCATGAATCACTGGCTGTAGCACTTGCACGGTTTGTTTATTTATTTATCATATTTATATAGCCACCCATCTCACAATCAAGTGGCTCTGGGCGGCGTACAACAAATTAAAAACAAAATATACAAATTAATATTAATATTAAAAACTTTTCAATTATAAAAGGCAGAAAACTAAAAACAGAATAAAAAAGAGATTAGGCGAAGAGGAGGCGTTAATTACACAGGAGCCATCTCAATATTTCACCAGTCCCCTTATGTTACTTTAAATGTTACCAAAGAAATTGTTAAATACAGCAATAATAGCAATTATTTGCTCTCCTTTGTAAAATTAGGATTTTTTTTTTTTTTGTCTGCGCTCAGTCATTACTGACCCTGCAGTGACTGCCTGGACGAATCCTTGCAGTTTGCAAGGCAATTGTTTTTCGGAAGTGGTTTGCCAGAGCCTCCTTCCTAGAGCAGAGCCCAGCTGGCGAGCGCAGGAGGCGGGATTTCCGTTGCTTTGTGCCCTTTTCGGGCGAGCGTGGTTTCGCGCTTACCGGCAACAGGTCCCGTCTCTCTGTGCAAGGCGCTGCCAGCATTTTTCCTCCCACCGGAGTGAGAGTACCCATTTATCTACTCACGTGAGTTTTCGACCTGTTGGGTTGACAGGAGCTGGGGAGGAAACAGGAGCTCACCCTGTTAACGCGAAGGCTGGACTCGAACTGCCGAAGCGTCAGCCATTTCTGGCCGGCAACTTTCAGCGTCATTAAGCCGCTGCGCCATCGCGTCCCCATTAGGATTAGCCCAACAATAATGTATTATAAGCAACTGGATTTTTGTCTTAGGGGTGAGGGGATGTATTATTTCTTTTACCAAGAAAACCTGAAGATGGGGTGTGTTTCTGTGTGGTGAGTGTGTATGAGGAGGGGCTGTTCATGTATTTCACGTGATTAGTGGATTTTTATGTTCTTAGGGTTTTTTGTTTGTTTAATCTGAGGCAGGGATATGTTCTTCAAGGTGATTTGTTAACAAAATAATCTTTGTGAGATGGTCTTCTTGCCAACCTTTAGAAAAAAATCACCTCATCATTGAGAATTCTTTTCATTCAACACTGATAGATTAAGAAGACAAGACCAATGGGCCCTATTTTTACCAGTGACTATGCTAGCCATTTCTTCTTCCCTCCCTCCCTTCTTCCTACTTACTCTAATAGACTTAGCAATGCCTTGCTGTACCCCTTAGTCTACTTTAAACAATGGCCATCTGCTCAAATGTAGAAAAATATGGGGAGGTTGCATTTGGGAGCAAGTAACATTTTTAACCTACTGCAGTATCTAAAAGTAAAAAGAATGGGAAAAATAGCTAGGAATTGAAATGTGACAGAAAAGAACAGTTTAGTTTAAACCCTTTTGTGGTGTTCTGGCAAAGAAGAACGATCTTCTCAACTAACTCCTCTCATATCTTAAGCAGATGGCAAACAGTTGTGGACTGAAAATGAGACCTCAGCAGAGATTTCATTTGTTTTATCTAGTGGAGGAATTAGTATTTATAGCTTTCTGTTGAATTGTAATTGGATTCTATTTGATGACCAAAGGAAATGTGCTGTTCTAATACATAATCAGTAAGTTTTCTTCTCGATTAAATTGTGTAATAGATTCTGACTGCAAAACTGCACCGTTACTTGCAAGCAAGTCTCATTGAATTCAGTACGTCTTGCATCTGAGTAGATATGCGTAAGATCTGAGCCTGCTTAAGCTGAGAGAAATCTGACAGGTTTATTTAGGACTATATTTATCATCCCATGTTATCTGGAACCAATATGTCTTATATTTTATTGTACTTCTTAGCCAGGATAAATCTTGCTCAGGATAATAACCTATGACTGGTATTTCTTGAACATTTACTTTTGTCAAGTCAACAATGTTAGCAGGAAGTTGGAATAATTGGCAGTTTAACAAAGCAGCTATAGCACCATTTTTTCTTTAAAAATGTGCATGGATAACGGTGGAACTCATTTTAAATTTAAAATTTTTCTGATTGATCAGAGGCAAATAAGGTAACACAAAAATAATGAAAATGTGTTCAGTCTCTTTGATAAGTTACAGAAGATCATTAGTGTCCATCACATTTACTTGATTTTAATTAGTAATTAAGCTAATTAATTACACATTAATTGAGAAATGTTACAGTGTATGTCAGTAATGAGAAATTGTATAATTCTATACAAACTTATGTTAAAATGGTCTTCTCCATTCTGGGTATTATCCGGAGGTGTGAACATCTTCTTACACAATTCTCCAACAACCTTGGCCGCTGCTGGGCATCCTGGGAGTTGAGGACCATAAATTCAGAAAATGTCCAGGCTAGGGAAGGCTACTTTATAGCAAACCTCTTTAATCCTATTGCAACTTATTTCTGAATAAGCATGCAGAGTCTATGCATATTACTAATGCCCATTTCTATTTGAATTTCTCTTTTGTATTTGGTAATAAAACTTCTAGTTTTTTCATAGTTACACATTTATCTTCATTGGAATTGCTGGAAGTACGTTTAACTAAAATTAATTTTGAAAGATTTCTGAACAAATGTCTTTAGGACTGATCTGTAAAATATTTAATGTGTCATTTCATGAACTCTTCATTACTTTTTCCATGGATTTATGTACAGTGGAAAATGCCTATTTTTTTCTCTTCTTTATCTTAATGCATTTTGCAGAGGAAAAGTCCGGTAAGAAGTCTTATTCCCTAATACTCTAATTTTATTGGATGTAAACAATAATATTATACACATAAACACACACACACACACACAGACTTTGTAGTATCTGGGAGGGTAGTGGTGTCTGGTTGTTCATCTTCACATCATTTCACAAGAAGGAAGAAACCAAGGACAGGTTTGGGAAGATAGGCTCTGGATAGTAAGACAGTTCTTCCCTACACATTGTCAGCAGCACTAATGGGAATTTTAAGAGTAGAGAATGGCTGCATGTTACTTGAACCACTTGCTTTCCCTGAAGAAACAGGAACCATGTCATCCATGCAGACCTATTGGTCACTTGGGCCAGGTGTCACCTCTCAAGCTAACCTCCTTATAGAGTTGTTGGAATAAATTGGAGGTTGGGGAAGATTTGTAGTTGGCAAGATCAGATTCAAATTTGAGATGTGAGATTCAAAGGCAACAAAATTCATTTTGAACTTTTGAGGTTGAGCTTGGTAAAAGATTTGAAGATAAAAGATCATTCAGTATGATGGGGAAGCATCAAAGGATCATCAGTCTCCCATTGAGAATGAGAGAAAATAGCACAAATAGAAGATGTTTTAGAAAATATTAAGCCTGCAAAGTTTCACCAGATAAGGTCAAAGGTTCAACACACTGAAGTGTTGAAATATTCTTACGGAATGTCTTTAAAGGCAGAGGTAGCAGGGATAGGAAATGAAAAGGCACAGAAGCTTCAGAATTGTCCAGCAAAGAACCTATAGAGAAATTGCACTGAATTCATCAACGAGTGTCATATTCCAAATTATTTTTTTTAAAAAAAGCTGTTACTGAAGATTTAAGGATTTAATACTCTTGTAAACACATGCTTTTCTAGACTAGGAGATGTGTTAGCATGGCTCAGTGGCAAAATTAAACTCTTCCAGGAACACATTAGATGTAGCTTATGCAGCAATATTAAAAAGGTATAAGAAATATGTATTATCACTCTTTTGTAAATAACATATATGGTATAAAGAATAGTTTGTTTTATAGGGAATAATATAAAAGCAAAGCACACTGTCTCAAACCACTCACACAGTGAAGAAACAGAAATAACAGATTCTCCCTATTTTGGGAGAATAGGGGTCTCAGTGAGGTGAGGAATTACAAACAGACTGGACATAGAGACTAACAAGAACTTAACTACAGATATGATAAATAGAATGAGACATAAGGAAAGATAATGTAAGCATTATGTATTGGGGAAAAGAAAACTCACATAACAAAGAGCAAACCAGATTTTAAATTTCAACTTTTATTGAGTTTTACAATAAAACTCCTTTCTTTCTGTTTCTCTCCTTCAAAACAAACCTGGACCTGCCTAAACAAATTCTAACAGAACACATCAAAAGCAGAACAGTAGTCCCTAAGCATTCTGATAGACCTGTATAAATCTCACTGATTATTCCTGTTGGTATTAGGCACCCAATCCCACTATGCAAGCCCTCTCAGTTTTAATCATATATGGAAAGAAAGCTGCAACAATGTTTGAGCATCTGCAAAATCGAAAAGTCTACCAAATCTCAGAATTATCTGAGCCATCCACTCCAGTCAGTTTGATTAACACAGTCCCCATTCTTATTTTCAAATTTAGTTTAATCAGGTATAATCAGGTAAAGCACTTTGGAAAGATTCAATTATGAGATTTGATAGCCTTTTCAATTTTGCAGATTCTCAGATATTGTTGCATGGCCTTCATTAGCATGAAAAAAAAAAGCTTATTCTACAGTTTTCAAATAGAAATGAACCTGCGGTCCTGAACCTATTAATGGCTTTGTTGGAAGAGAAAGATAAGAAGAATAGATACTTTGCCCTTCCAGTGAGAACATAGCTCTTTGAGACAGGGTTTCTGAAGGGAAAACAATATGGTAAAAGTTTCAGTGTTGCCAACCATCATTCATCTTATTTGCTGTAGGTTTAAGCTTTTCAAAATATTCAATGTTTTATATAAATTATTTACTAAGCATAGCTACTGTACTGTTAAATGGAGCCCAGAGGAAATAGTATGGTTACATGAGTATTGCCAGCATCCAAAGTGTGTTCTCTGTTTTTCAGGGGGGGTGAAAGGTAGAAGAATATTTAACTCCATAGTTTGGCCCTTTTCCAACACAAGGAATACTTGCCAGTTTTTTAAAAAGACAAGAAGCTGAAAATATATGTCTCCCTCATCAGTAAAGTTTTTCCCTGTCCCCACTGATAATGAAAAGGAAGCAAAAACCAGAGACATTTTTTAAGTTAATGCACATATTTTTGTATTTCCAAAAAAGTACTTGGAGTAATTGCAAATTTTAAGAGGCCAGTCTCCTGAGCTTCCCAAGACCTATAAAGGCCTATTCTGTAAAGAATGAAGATATGGTTCTTGATTAATTAATCTGAATTTTAATTAATTTTAATTAATTTAAGAACTATAACTGCTTTTAACAATAAAAATGTGGAATAAAATAAGCAAATGTGGATTTTCTCTTGATGTTCCTGCAAACAGCTTTATAGTGTAGGTTTATTTTTAAAATGAACTTTAGACAGGCCTAAGAACTTAAATGGAATTGGGAAGAGAACTATCTGAGGAAAAATAGTTTTGAAACTGTCATTTTGTGAAGCTAGAAGACCTCATATCATCCAGAGCCATTTTACTACTGATCTTTCACTCTCTAACTAGGTATCTGTTCTCTCTTCCTTTTTGCTGATCACAGAGACGCAGCCCGGTAAGTCATATATTCATGCTGAAACAGTGGCAGAAATGATTACGGATTATTTAACATAGGATTAGTTTATATTTATTTGAGGAATATGTCTCCCATATCGTGAAGAGAGTGTTTGGGAGATAATAATTCTTGCCAGACTTTACAGTATAAGGATCAGGTTGGCTAAGAAATATAGTATTTTCCATTTTCATTCTCTTTAAAACTTTCTCTACTGCACTCATGATCATTCTGTTCTTCTTGATCATCCTTCTTCCTTGAAATGTGGTGTTATTGCCTCATTTTCTGGGGTTAAAATATTCCATGGAATATGATTTGAAAAGAATAGGAAGTCAGAAAAGAGCTGTCTTGAAAAACACACGTAGGAATGTATGTGTCACAGAATAACCAATCTGGATCCAATCCGTTGTCACCATCTATCCTGATATAAGAAGGTAACAGAAAGGCATGTAAGAACACCTTTTGCATATGCAAAAGTATACATATATATACACCCACACACATACACACGGTTTCTTTTTCATACTTTCAGAGTGTTCTATTTTCGGTTTTGATGGTTTCTTTCTATCTTCTTCAGTATTACAGTCTAGGTTTTTATTTTAAAAAATTTAGACATAAGCCAATGTACAAGCAAATGAGATTTTGTGAATGTATGAACTAGCTCTAGGGCAGTAAACAGGTTGTCCAGGATCAGGATTTTTTAGCAAATTGAGTGTGTATGATAATTGTTCTAAAACAATTAGAAATGGTTGTGTAGTACATTTGTAATGTTTACTGTTCACCTCTGTTCAAAATGCATGTTTATGTGAATATGGGTGAATGAATAAACTGGCAAAGGAATTGCACAAACACACAAAGTGTACTGTATGAACCCAGTTTAATGTGTATTTTATTTTACAAACGTTATTTACCTATGGCTTTTCAGTATTTGAAAACAAAGCAGTGTTCCATTTATGTAAATATAATCCTTTAATTCTAAACTGTAGTTTTCTGTATTTAATTTTAGGGTACAATTAAGAGGAACTTATCTAGTAAGTATCATTTTTAAAACATGTTGGACTTAAACTGGTGAATATGCATTAGATGGGATAGAATTCTTTCATAATTTTCACATGCTAAAATTACTGCAACAGCTCATTCACATTGTATTCACAATGTTAGTGATATAGTCCTCAAAACAGATTGAGGACACTTTTCTACATGCTGTTATGAAATTTTGTATGAATGCATAAATATAATTAACAGTCTTTGATGGTCTCAAATTAAAATGATGCATTTAAATCAAAATGCACATGGAGAATTTGCAGTTAGCTGTTTGCACAAGCCAGATCAATAGGTCCTAAAAATATATATACTTCTCTGGATATAAGTGAAATATTAATCAGAACTCATGGAGTACTGTCCAAGATTGCGGGCATAATTAATCTCACTTGAAATGATTTATGAAATCTTTTATTATGTTGAGAGATCACAGTTAGATTTCTACCTGATTTATTATGTGTCAGTATGCATTAAGTAGAAAAGTGTACATTGCCTAACTTTTCATTAGTATTTTTATATTGTACAGATGTTGATCACATGATTATATCTTAAAAAGAGATATTAAATTGTAACATAATATTCTCCAAGGCTATTATAGCCTTTCACACAGGCAGCAGTTTTACTAGTGTTCCTCCCAGTTGTCCAACCATGGGGCCTACATATTGGCTTTCATTCAGTCCCTGCTTCCCATCCTTAGCCTTGGCTTATGAGCAAAGAAAGAAAATGCCCCTTTGTTCAATTTAAAGTCAATGAAATGGTGGCAAGGTGGTATGATTCCTTGACTTGGGTGAAGAATAGGAGGAGTGCTGGGGAGCCAGGAGGCAGGAAAGTCGAGAGCTCCCGTTGATAGAAGAATTGTCCCACAGCTCAGGAGTTAACATTGCCAAACTATTCTTGCAGTAATAACTCCTGTACCACAACTGAGCCAAAATTAATTGGTAACCTGCACAAAGGTTACCAAAGCCACAACATTATAGGAAAAGGAGTATACCTCTGATTCCAGATCAGCACAAACACCACATGTTCAGGGGCCCACTGTTCAGCTGACTCTATTTAATATTATGCAGTCAATTTGTCTACACTGTACTCTGAGAAAACACTTTTAAATGTATATTTTGTGCTAGGTGAAGAGATAGCAAGACCCAGGCGTTCAACACCTACTCCAGAGCTTCTGAGGTTAGTGTAAAACTGAGACCCCAAAGATGCAGAATTCTTATATTCAAAATGGACATGTGCTGAGAGATTATTGTCTTTATGCTTGATTTCCTCTACATTTGTTTCTTTAAAAAATGTATAAAAATTATAATCTCTCAGCTAATTTAAGACCAATTTTCAACCCTGAATATTCCTCTATATGCAGAATGGCATTCCCTTTCTATTTGTAACAAAGATCTGGCGTATGGACTCTAGAATGTGAAAAGAATACTGTAATGCACTTTTTTCTCTAGCTTTTTCAGATCTGGGGAGGACATCCAGCTGTATCAGATGTGAATTTACACAGATATGATAGCATGATTACCAGATAATATTATCAAATTAAGACAGTCTATCAGTAGAAATGTGTACACAAAACTTACCATAATGGGGCCCAGTTCTTGCCAACTATTTATGTTTATTATTAATACTCATAATACTCCAAAGATTGTAAATCTAGTACCACTGGGTTGATACCTGCAAATAGAATAAATGAATAAAATGGATTCAAAATATAGTTGATCTA
Source organism: Liasis olivaceus (assembly GCA_030867105.1). Lineage (NCBI taxonomy): Eukaryota > Metazoa > Chordata > Lepidosauria > Squamata > Pythonidae > Liasis > Liasis olivaceus. The sequence continues at coordinate 135,858,946 of CM061350.1, read as the reverse complement.
TTATTTTACTGGATTACAGTACATGTTTTCTGAGTGTTTATCCTAAAATGTGTAATTTATTGATTAAGACAGAAAATTGGACAGAGAAGAAATCATTACATCAGAAGAACCAGCAATGTTTTACAAAAGGAAACGTGCTATTGATCAATAGCACTATCCCAGTCTGCTGTGGTAGACCAAATGCATGAACAATCTTAAATTCACAGATATAGAGATATAGCGATGATGATTAACCCAATCTACCACAATAGGTAGATAGTGACTAGAGCTAAACATTGGTACTTGATACTAACTGTTAACATATATCTTGGTTTTTTTAAAAAGTTGCTTTAATCCTTTCCGATGGTAGATGCATTACACCATTCAAATTCTATATTTTTCAGTTTAAGCAATAGTAATTGTAAGGATAGTTTTTTATCCCCTAAATTCCTCTTCTATGCCACCATGGGTGTGGATCTTCTGAGGACTTTGTTCCAGATTCTTTTGCCAATATAAGCTCATTGTAGAGGAGCTGGGCAGAATTTTTTTTTTCTTTTTGGTAGTAAAACATTTCTTTTTTATGTAGAGCAGAAGTGACAATATCAGTGGGAATTGAAGCTTGACTGTTATTAGTGCCATTATCTGTTGAAATGTTATTTGCACTCAGGCATTTTTAAATATCAGGCAGATTTCTTTAGTATCTTATAGAGGTTTAAGGCATTTGATTTGTTTTATGATGTTTTCCTGTTTTATTAGATTATACTGGGATATATTTTAGAGGATATCTTGCTTCTATTATGCTATCATCCTGATATCCTTAAATGGAAAATGTAACAAAATGCCTTTTAATGTCTGTAATCCTGATGGAAATTATCATACAAAAAGATAGGTGGAATATTATGCACATGATCTTATTTGGATAAAATATTCATATATCTGAATGTTATGTTTTGAGTGGTCTGTTGATTTCTGATTTTTTTTAATAACAAATCATATTGTTTGTCATGTTGTAAACAAACTGAATAGGGTTCTCTTTTTTTAAGATAGCCACTTTCACTACTGGTTGTGAAATGCTGCTTCCAGTATTTCTTTCTTTTCTAGCCTTTGGGTTTTTACTGATAATAAGAATTTTTTTTAATCTTTGGTTGGTATGTGTAAATGTGTGTTTTTATGTTTAAAGAAACAGAACAGTATTACAAAGGTTCAGGGTAAGCTCTCCAGAACTGAAACTAAGGTGGGCGCAATTTTATAAATATTAAGGTAGATTTCTCAAAGCATCCTTGACTATCTCAGAGTGATCCTCTGCTTCTGTTGAGGAACTAGAAAGTTACAATGGTATTTTCAGGGAAATTGAGCCCCATTTGTCTAAAAATTAAGCACTTCAGAAGCTGGTTCCCAAACTTCCCTTTACAACTATAGAAAGTAACATGTATAACATGAAATAAAATGCAGTAAACAGTACTCCTGTCCAGAGAGCCACTTTTTATAGACATATTCTATTCCATTCTCCCAACACAGACTTTTCTGTCACTGTGCATACCCAGTCTTCAGTGGCTATAATTGCACTTGTGCGAATCATGGTACTATTCAGTCCTGGTAATATGGATAGCATTCTTTGATTCCTTAAGGATTAGCACTCAAAAACCCAATTTGTTTTTAGTATATAAGATTTTATAGAATTGTTCATATATAAAATTTTGAAGATTGAATGGCCACGTTGACAACATTCCAGTGTAACCTTGAAACTGTACAGTTGCTACTGTACATAATATTTTCCTTATGTAGATATGGCAATGTTTAATATATTAGCAGATCTATAAAAAGCAATGTCAAAATAAAGCTATATATCTCAATTCTTATGTAAATATATGGGGTGACATTTTAAAGTTTGGAATCTTGTCTTGGAAAAGAAGTTAAAAAAAAATCCATTTGTCATGTCTACTGATATCAAGTAATTAATTGTCCTGTAGCAAAAAAGCTTCAGAAGACCCTGCCATCCTAGCACCATTATTTGGTCCACCCTTAGAATCTGCATTTGAGGAAGAAAAGTTGGAAGGTAAATATTAATTATTAAATTGCATTTATTTATTAGATGTATATGTTGCTTTTTCTCCAGGAGCTCATGGTGGAATACCTAGCCATCTCTCTACTTCAATTGTTCCTATAGCTCTTACGTTATTTTGGACTGATTTGAACTTAGGTCTCACCTGTTCCAGTTCAATATCTTAACCCCACACCATACTCTATGTAGTCTTTGTGTCAGGCTCGTTCGCCTGAAATAATCAGTACATGCATTGTTTAATATACTGTGACCTAGCCAAAGGGTCTGATGTGCACTAGATTACAAAAACTGAAAAAGATAAATACAAAGCAGGTGACCTGTGTCCATGGGTGTCCACAGGAGTTTGCTGCTTTATTCAGAATAACAAAAACAGAGTTTTACCCCAAGCTCTGCCCCTTTTGTACATGCATGCAACAGCTTGCTGCAGGTATGGAAAGGGTGGGGTTTGTGTTGCAATGCTGCTTTCAGCATGCTGTCCCCATGCTCCCCTTGCAGATGCAGCTGACTGCTGCTTTCTTACTGTGAGTATATCGATGCTCACGTGGGGTGCTGAAATGCTAACCTAAGAAAACATGGAATCACAATCTGTGCTAAGTTTCTTTTTTGCTCCTATCTGAATCCTTGTATTCAGAAGTATTTTGTTGTTTTTTAAAATGTGTGCCTTATTAGATGAATGAGCAATGCATGCGTCAGAAAGCCATTAGCCCCAATATTGTACTGCATGTGTTCATGGGAAAGCACTCAAAATAGTACTTACAAGTATTTGGATTAATCTGTTTTTCTTTTATTTAAGTAGCTGCTGTAATTCGGTAATTCCTAAAGTTCACAATTAGATTAAACTGCTACTGGAAAAAAACAAGAATCAAGCTCTTTTGTTCTTATGGATTTATATGCATTTTGTTTTTTATCTGTGGCTTCAGTTCCCATAGATCAACCTGAAGTTTGGGGTTCTGCGCAGCCAGAAAATTCAAGTGTAGAATCTCCAAGTCCATCACGACCCTTCCCACCTGGAAGTAAGTTAAAGTAATTCTTGGCAGAAAAAAATAGTTTAATTTGTTAGGGTCTTGTAATTCAAAAATTCTAAAATACAGGAATATAAGATAGAAGTAAATCTATTAGGGATTGTGCTTCATTATACTCTTGTGTATACAGAGATATTAATTCAATTGTGCAATGAAAACTCACCTTTCAGTATGGGGAAATATATTATTTTTATTTGCAGGAGAGAACAAACACCGTCTTTTTTATCTTCATTTGTTATGTTTATTAAAAGTGTTAGTTACAACAGTAAAAGGTAATACAAACTAAAGAAAAAGAAAAGAAAGGTGCAAAAAAAAAAAAAGAGAGAGAAAAAGAGGGGAAAAAAACCCTAAGAAAGCAACTTCTCACCCTCATCATGACAAGTATAAACAATTTCATCATCTCTTTACCTCATCTTAATTAACAGATATAAAACTCTTCATCCCATAACTCCTCTACTAACTATAGGCAAATCCAATAAGTAACATCTGCTCCAATCCAGGTGTCCGCAAAAAGTCCAAACAGAGCCCTAAATTAATAACGTTAATTAATGTAAAACTCAACATTCTACATCTCAACTCTTAGCTATAAGTAAAATCACATTTAAAAGACATAAAGTGGTCCCGATATCCTAATGTAAGCAAAAAACTAAAATGTAACATGATGAAGAGGGAACATTTCTCCTTTAAAAAAAAAGTTCACAAATATCCCTTACTTCTAGAGTAACTGTAGAGAAAAAAGCTTAAACACCATGTTAACTATAAGCGAACCCAATACATGCCATTTTTCCATTCCAGATAACAACAATTCCAAAGAGAACTATCCTATGTGTTTCATATATCACAATGAACAGATGCAAAATTGAGTTATTCTCTTTTTACATACAAGTAGAGGATATATAACTTGTGGTTGAGATAATCCACAGCCAAACATATCCTAAGCATTGTTTAGATTGCAGCAAGCGCACACAGTGAGATTGGCATCCGCTAATTCCTTTCAGGGCATTCATTCTTTCCACAAGACTGCCTTGAGTAGCTTTGTAAGGGGGCAACATAGAAATATTGTAATAAATAAGATTATGATTACACACTTAAGTATGTCCTTTTGAAGTGCTTAAAAAAGCACTTTATGCTGTTGGTTAAAAGCTTTTACTGTAAGGACTTAAACATTATTACAAGAATTATGAAGGCAGGGCTTCTCAATTATTAACCCCCTTTTCGGAAACTAAATCTTCACCAGAGATTTTACTTGCTCCAATGTTATTGGGAATAGGATGTCAATTAAAACCTAACGATTTAAGCAGGCCTTTAAGGGGAAGATGAATCAAGAGAAATTTCTTCTGTGTAAATGCATATGATTTGTATGGGTCTTTATGATTCCTCAGCATAGGAATATTTTATTTTGGAATGTTATTTATTTGGTTGGTTATTTTTCATTGTTTTACATATGGTAGGACTGTAAATTGCACAGTCAGCTGACAGTTGGAGCTGCATATAAGCCTAGTTAATTCATTCATTAATTAAAATTTTAAAAGGAGTGTGGAGTAGTAATATAAAAAAAACAGCAAGGAAGAAACTGAAGATCAGGAATCTTAAATCCCACCTAATTTCTTTAATTTGTGCCTGATAAGGCTATCCTTTCTTGCCATATACTGCAAAATCACTAAGACTTTATCTCTACATGCCATGCCACTGTACAATTTCAATCAAAGTTTTTTCTTAATACACTACCAATATTGCATATTAGGTAGTTAAACAGAAGATAAATTCATTGGAAAGTAGGAGACATTTATCTTAAAAAATGGCTATATTCATTTTAAAATGTATAATGTTCTGTACATTATTAATGCATATTCCCAATTTTCAACTAATTTCTCTTTTCAAAATAAAACTCATAGACCAATATGCTTTATTATTTCCATAATTCCAACTCTGCTGTCCCAGAATGACAGAGAGGACAAGACTTAACTTCTTCTCTTCTTGGATTCATTGAAAAGATATCAGGTTGAATGTATTGCTTCTCTCCTTCTGACTTTCATAAAGCTTTCCACGGTTGGTAGCCCTTCAGCACATTGGGACTGCAACATCAGAATTCTCAACCATACTGGTTGGGATTTCTAGATGTTGTGGTCCAAGCAGATCTGAATGCCAATTAAATTACAGAAAGTTGCCTTAGACATAAAGAATGAATTTGTACAATGCTTAGCTTTATGGACTCCCTATGTTCATATGTAGAAGGATAGCCAGTTTAGTCTAGTGGTTAAGGCGTAAGGCTAGAAACCAGGAGACTGTGAGTTCTAGTTCCACCTTAGGCATGAAAGCCGGCTGGGTGACTTTGGGTCAGCCACTCCCTCTCAGCCCACGACGTCAGGCTGATCTGAAAAAACAGGCCCTGCACCTGTGGGAAAAACACTAGGTAGAAAAAAAAATGTTCATATGTAGAAGCATGAATAGTACTCTGCTAATGAACATAACTTTTTTGCTTCACATCTGCTCCCCTTGTTCCCCCACAAAGAACCACTTCTGATGGTAGAGATAGTCTGTATGAAATTATGGGATGTACTTTAAGGGGCAGAAGCTGAAGGTAACAATTGGTGGTCTTGCACAAGTGGAAGTGTGTTCTGCTTGTACAATGAACTCTCTGGACTGCAGCTATCTCTAGATGAGATTGAGTTATCAATGTATTGGTGGTTGAGCTTTGTCCATCCTTTTCTTTAAAATATTCCTTTTATCTTACAGCACCTCCACCACTTCCACCCAAAAACATTCCAGCTACACCTCCCCACACTGGTTCTCCTTTAACAATTGGAGTAGGTAAGAATATTTGACCCAAATAGTCACTATGTGTAATACCTGTATATTATGCTGCACAATAATGATAAGCTTTTTTAGTATATATTATGAACCTTTAATATGAACTGAATCTGAATGTCATAACCATTTAATAGTATTATGCATACGTAATACCTATGCATTTAATATTTCCATTCACCAAATAGTCTAAACAATTTTTCCTTTTTAGATATAAAAAAATCTGATGAAGCTTTATGGATTATCTTCTAAAACCCTTGAAATTTTGAAATGCTTCTGTTACCTGTGCTGTATTAAGGTCTTAAACTTAATTTGAATGTTTTTTGGTAATTTTATCAGTAGGCTTTTGTTTACTAGACTCAGTTTTGAATAAGAAAAGAAGTTGGGAGCCTTAAATATGTTTGTCTTGAATCTCAGTGCATTTAGAGATTCCTCTGTTATCAACAAGAGGTCCTGCTGTACAATGGAAATAGCACTGAATTATGGAGTTCATATAAAACTGTATCTGAACGTAATTAAGATACTGGGATCTGATGGGAAGAAGAAAGATCATAAGCTGTTTTTCTATAACATAAGGAAGGAACTAATCTTTACAAATTCTTCCTCAGACTATTTCCAAAGTGTCCCCATCCCTGGGAAATCATGAAGCTGCAGAGCAAAAGAAGGGTGGGAAAGTCCTATTTTATGAATAAGAATCTTAGATAAAAACTAAGGATCTCAGCCATTGTGGCTCAAAGAAATACTGCAAATGAACATTTAGCTATATGTTCTCACTGGGAAACAATGGGTGCCAATTGGGATTATCTGGGATTCACAGGTAGAGTTTTATACCTATATATAGATTCGAAAGATGGCTCCTAAACACATGATACCATAAGGAGCATAATGCTTACTTTTTGCCATGCATACAAACTCAATTTTTTCAACATTTCTTTATAAACATATATAACATTTTGGATTAGAATTTTTTCTGTGTTCATCAGTATTTCATCTATATATCCATGGCCTATGTTAGGTGGTTACCTCCCTTGTGTGCCACACTTTGATAGAAAGGTAGAGTACAAATATAACAAAATATAGAATGATCATGTTTCTCAAATGCAGCCTTCTTTAATCTGGAATACTGTAATGGGGTTGGGGGATTGAATTAAAAGTTAATATAATTTTGCTTTCCTAAAGAAACTGGGCATTTTGGTTATATATGCTACAGTCATAATTACAAAAGTTATGTTCCAATAATGAACATATTAGCTGAGATCTAGAGCTCTGCACCTATGGAATATTCTTCCTCTTTTCTATGAAAAGAAAATAGTTCTAGGATTGTTTTCTATTATGTATGCAGATTTGCAAAATTGTGACCATTTCAGATAAAACGGAGGGGGCATCTATTGTTGTCATTGGGAATTAAATTTGCTTGACTTTTGTTGGATAGCAACTAATCACAGAGCTTAACACACATACTGAATTTTCTTTCACAGAAGGAAAAGAATTTAGAAAAAGTGTATTTAATTTCAGAGTATCCAAAACACTGCAAATTAGTAATGCAACAATTAACTGAATATAGCATCCATTAATTTAAAAAATGTTTTACAAAACTCTTTTTCAGCAAGAATCTTTTCCTGTCCCTTAACACATCTGTTGTGAAAAGTTCTGCTACATTTATTAAAATTTATTGGGCATTAATGATTGTTCAGCTCAAGAATAGAAATGTATTATGAATGATATTCTTTTTGATTTGCTAAAATAATGTCACAATGCATATCACATAATCCAGTGCATTATTCAAGTATTTTCAGTATACATGTTCATATGTGCATATACATCACCATGTTTAAATTATGGATTCTTTTGCCATTTTTCTTCTAATATTTAGTAATAAAATCAGTGTCAGTTGAGTTGTCTAGATAATTTTCTCTATCAATATATAATATTTGATATTTGATTTTGAAAGAAGAATGTAATTTACACGGATTGTACTTCAAAGATAAGTATACCATACATTTCACATGTTATATGGATACCTGTGCACAAGCTATGTTCTCAAAAGCACCTTTTAAATATGTTATCAAAATGTCTAATTTTCAAAGCCCCATACATAAGTAGAGCATTAATACAACTTAACTGTACAAGTTGATGTTAAAGTTTGAAATCAACTACTTTGACCACAGGAAATGACCAGACAGCAACAGAGGTCAAAAGTGACAAACTACCATCAATCAATGACTTGGACAGCATTTTTGGCCCAGTATTATCCCCCACGTCTGTTGCTGATAACGTGGAGGATAAATGGATCAGTTTTTCTGATCAGTCCCCGGAAAACGTAACTCCAGAGGTGACTTCAAGGGAAAAAGTGGTGTCCCCACCTGTGGCATCAGAAATCCCAGATGAGCCTCCAGAGGCTGAAATCTCTCGCAATGTTCCATCTCCACTCAATTTAGAAGAGGTTCAGAAGAAAGTTTCAGAGCAGACCCACGTTAAAGATGATAACTTAGCACCAGCAGCATCTCCTAAAGATTTTGGGGTGGGACAGAGAGCAACACCGCCTCCCCCTCCACCTCCTACCTACAGGACAGTGGTGTCATCACCCGGACCCAGCTCTGGCGGTGGCACAGGAAGCACCAGTGGTATGTCTAAACAGCTTTGAGTGTGCTTCGGTGTGGCCATGAATGCTGCCGTGTGAACCAAAAAACCTTTTTAGCTACTGTTAGTTTTTTTTTTGGCTTTTAGCATCAATCATTCCCTTTTGTTTGATTGTACTGTGCCCAGTGGCCTTTTTTTTTTTTTTAATTCCGTGCTCTTGTGATCCAACTTAACTGTGAATCCTTGATAGTATGTTTTATTTTCCTATCATTGCTGAATGTCTAATTGTTGATGGGAGAGCTTTATGTCTTAAGTACCAGGTAAAGGTGGAAATTATCTTCATCAGGAATGCTCTAAATTTATCAAAGCTCTGAATCAAGAAATGTAGTATTTTATTTTACTTCACTTGGTGATCTTTCCTCAGGAGGAAAGCATAACAAAATACCTCACATTTTGTCAAGTTACCACAGATTCTTCTTGACCTTTTTGCAGAAAAAAGAAGTTTAATAAGCTTTTCCCCCTTCATCTATGATTCAGGACTGGTTACTTCTATGATCAGTAGTCATGAAAAAACAATTTGATATCACTTAAACAGTAGCAGGAAGGATCACATTTGTCCAGGAAACGCTTCCTGTGCTTCTTATGGAAAGCATTTCTATAAGCACATATGTATCTATTAAACCATTAAATGAAGGAATATTTCTTTCTCTCAAGGCCTATATCCACTGAAGTGATCCTTGTCCCACCACAGAACGGTGTCAGCAAATGGTACAGGAAATATTAAGGGCAGGGATTGGTGGACTCCCCTGGCTTTGTTTTCCTCTCCTCCCATCAAACATCATCAACCAATGGAAAAACATGCAAATGTTGATGGGCATTCAAAAGGAGCCTGGTGATTAGCTTATATCAGCTGATAGGCTCTTTTTTTAAAAAAAAAAAGTGGGTTTAGCGCTATTCCAGAATAGCACTACACCCTTCATGAAAAGCAGCCCAAGCATCAGCTAAGAGGTATGGAAAGAGTTGTACTGTTAATCAACGGAGAAAGAGCCAATTCTCTCTTTCCTGCTTCACTGTGCATCTAGATGTGAAATTTGAAAAACAAATATGGACATGTCCATATAGTCATCAGGAGTTGAGCTCAATTTAAGAGAGATCATACTTTAATCTTAATGATCCCAGCAGCAATACTACAAAATGCTGTTTCATTGGAGGCAAGAGTGTGGATATAGCAGGTTATTATAGTGGCCCAAGAAACAAAGATGGGTAGCATAAAAACTTATTTTAGACCCAGGAAGTCTATTCAACTACTTCTGAAGCTGTTTTGTACCATGGACTCTAAGGTGCCCCAAATGACATCAGTGAAAATTCCTGTTCTTTGCAATGACAAGAAAATATCTTTAACTATTTTATGATTAATAGGAGCTCCATAGGACTTTATCAGGACAGAAAAGGATTTAAATCTCCCCTTGTCCTCACAAAGAAAATTGCTTCCCTTACAGTGACTTTTTTAAAAAAATAATGCATACAATTTTAGGTGCTACATTTAAGTTTGAATGTAATAGCCAAATGACAAACTCTTGGTACAGTCCTCTATAGTCTTCAGATCAACAATGAACAAGCTTCCCTTGGGGAAAAAATATACTTTGGGCTGCTTTTCCTGCAAATACTTTTAAAACTTTATAATATTTCCTAATGCATTCTCTAAGTAATTTACAAAAAAAAAAAAAGGAAGGATGGGAGTGAAACATGCATCCTATTATTTCTACAAGCAACAAGCTAAACTCATCTCCCTTTGTAACTAGAAACAAAGGTGCAAAAGACTATTTCTCTACTTCTATGGGAATAATTTCTTGACCATGTCAAGTCAGTAACCTCTTTTGGGCAACATATGCTTTGTATTTTTCTCTGGCTCCCAATTCAATTTGGGAAGGAAGTGAAACTATATATTGCAAAATTACTGATAGGAAATCAACAATGTATTCAGCTAAGTTGAGACTGAACAATTCTCTCTTGTCTTAGATAACCCCTCCCTGCTGATACTTGCTTAATCCCTATTTTCAAAGAAAATGACTTTTGTGGCAAAAGGGGGATCTTAGAGAGGGAAACAGAAAGAGGGAGTATATTCAAATCCTATTTTGAGGCAAAAAAATTAATAGAGGTCTTAGAACTTATCCTCCAATGTTATAAATTATTCCTTAAGAGCAAATTTCATCATTACTATCTTTAGCAAACAAAATAAATGCTATTATTATTCTTTAAAATTATCATTTTCTTCTAAAGCAAGGAATGGCATTATATGTTCCAGATATGACTAATGGAATAGTTTAAAGCTTGCAGACTCTACCAACTGAGGGATGATGAAATGAATAACTACTGGTCTAAGTGCAAACAATTTTGTATTGCTTATCATTGTAATAAAAAAAAAAAAACGGTAATGCAAAGTTTGAAATGCCCTAGATGAAAGAAATACATTTTTTTATTTAAACTATTTTTTACTAAAAATCAGTAATCAGCCTTTCAAAGTTAAATTCATTTGGGAGAAAAGACTTCTCTTATCCCTTGAACTGTTTTATTTCCCTGAAGATTGACAGTGGATTCAGACTAAGTTGTTCTCTCTGAAAAATACAAGTTAGCCCTGGGATGTATTTGCAATATATTTGCAGCATTATCTATTTACAGCAATCTAGGATTCATATTTTTTTAAAAAAGCAAGTGAAAAAGTAGATTTTGCATTATCTGTTTGGCTTGTTATTCCCACGAGCAATTGGAACGAGAAGATTGAAGTTAATCAGGCTTTTAGCATTTCTTACAGTTTTTATAAATACAGTTAAGGGAGGTATGGGTCTATAGACACATACTCCTTCCTATCTCAAAATTCATTTCTTGTGTAACTAAAATCAATTCTCACACTATATTTTGGAGCTGTTGTGTTTTTGTTTGTTTGGATACTTTTAAGGACACAGTTGATGGCTATTGAGGAAGTTTCTTCTTGTGTACTTACCACAACAGATTTGCATGAAGTTTTCATGTGTGGATTAAAGGAGTGCATTTTCAGACACCAGTCCTACTAAAAATAATGCAGATTAATCCAGTGGTTCTGAATTCTGCAATATATGTTAAGAACTCATAAAGAATGAATACATTTGCTTAATAATTAGAGGGAAAGAGAGGGATTTATTTATTTTATTTTATTATTTTATTTTATTTTATTTTATATAGAGGCTGCACAACTCCAAAGAACTCTGGGCAGCTTACAATTAAAAATAGGAAACAACTATTAAGCCAAGCCCCTCCCCCCCAAAAAAGAACCAAGCACATCCAGTATAACCACAAAAAAAAAAAAAAGGGTGTGTATGGGTGAATGACCATCCTAGCCCTTTGAAATACCAGTTACCACCAAAATTATCATAACTATCGATTGGAATTGGATCAGAAGCTTCAAAATAATGCCTTTTCTGTTGTCAATCAAATCAACCTCAACATATTACATGAGCACTAATTTGATAGTTCTATTAAAAAGTGTCAATTTCTTCTTCTAATTTTGAGACAGATCTATCTAGTGATTTCTACCCTAAATATTACATTTTAGAAAATTGTTGAGCTATCTGAAGATTTTGTAAGAACATTTTCAACATTGTATATCATCCCTTAAATATAAAGCTTTGTTGGTGCTTCTGGAAGATAGATGTATTCTTACAAAAGTTCCATCAGTTTCATAGCATACAGGTAGGTTCATCACTATACATTCCCTCTTTCTTTCATTTATCACTAATAGAGAAATTATTAGAAATTATGAGTTGTACAGCAATACAGAATTAATATTTGTGTCATCATTTTTCAGAAATACTTTTTATGATATGAGGAGGAAGGAAGGAAGGAAGGAAGGAAGGAAGGAAGGAAGGAAGGAAGGAAGGAAGGAAGGAAGGGAGGGAGGGAGGGAGGGTAGTTTCGGAGCAAAGAATGTCCTACTCCAGCAGTACAGGATCACTAAAAAATAAACTGAATTGTCAAAGTTTTTCCAAAACCTTATCTTGGGTAGGCAAAATATTCAGAGCACGCCTAGCAAATGGGACATTATTAATGCAACAAACATTCCATAATAATTTTTGGTGCTGTATTTTAAAGCTCCATCCATCCACCCTCTCCTTGCAGCTGAGTGTTTTACTGACTGCATGAAGCATGTGATCAGTCAGTGCTTATAAGTCTCACTAATACTGATAAGATAAATCAACCCTCCTGACAAGAATGTCTTGTTTGACACTAAAGGGTTCACTTTAGGACTTATGAAAGTACAACACAGCTAAAATCTGATTGGACCTCCTTTCTTTATTCACTTGAACTAAATCTTTGCCATTTAATTGGGCTGTGCCAAACATTTAAAATGGGCTCTTTGCAAAGTATGTTACATAAGCCAAGTATTCCTCCTCAAAGCATTAAAGTAACCTCCTCCTCCTCCTCCTCCTCCTCCTCCTGCTGCTGAAGGCTTTCTTAGCTGCCTATGCATTTGCACGCATGTACAGACAATACTTCTATAGAGACTGCCCCCAAAGTGACGTTGCATGCACCCATACCATCCATGCAGACAAGAAGGCAAATCCTTCCGAGCAGTTACTCCAAGCCTTCCGGTGGATGTGGCTGCTTTAACTCTTCAAGGAAGGGTGCTTCATTCACACCATGTTTGACAAAGCATCCCTTTCAAATACTTTGCCCAGCCCTATCATTCAGCCATTGTCGATGTATGTGTTTTTCATCTGGGCAGAAAGGGGGAAAAGATTGTACTATCCACTGGAATGGATAATATAATAAGTATATATACTTACAAGTTTTATGGGCCATTTTTATTGTTCCCTTTAGCAGCATAAGAGCAACTGCGGCACAACTCCTTCTGTGATGCTCACTAATCACTGCTGTCTGCTCACAGGGCAGACAAGGAGTCCATGCTGTGGATTCCTTCCAGGCTACAACTGTTCTTGTTTCCAGGAAGAATACTGATAGGGTCGAAAGAAGGCACAGCATGGATTCTTCCAATTAAAATAAACTTTTGATGTTACCAAACACAAGTAATAGCTCAGATGTCACTGACAGACATCTGGGATACAGTATTGTAGTTCTGTTAGGCCCATTTTTAAAGATCCCTCATATTCTTAAGTTTCAAAAAAGACATTCTAGTCTGTTGGCAAAAGAAGTAAGAAATTGTATGGTAGCTGGATTTACACTGGCATGTGACTTAATCAGTTTCAGTATTCTACTTTTATAAATGACACAGCTTGCTTAGCAATTGTCAGCGGCAATGTAGAAAACGTGTTCAACACTTTGGTAAAAATTACCTTGAAGGAGTAAGAATTACATGTTTCTTAAATACATGCATTTTTCTCCAAAGAGTAACATCAGATTTTCACAATTTTAGTCATCCTTGGTTGTTTTCTGATTTGCCAGCTTTTTATACTTCCTTTCCGCTGTGAGTTACCATTCACTAAGGTTGCAAATCCATTTACATGGGAGTATATACAACTGAACACATTTGGATTTATTTCTAAATAAATATACATAGGTTTTGCACTGTATCTAGTTTCATCATGGTTACTTTTTGCAGTGTTCCCTATTATATTTTCAGAACAAGAACATATTGTCCACAAGTTAATATTAAAGAAAGAAGGCAATATTTTGGAATGTTGAGTAGCCACACTTAATCTAAAATGGGTGCAGTTCTATCAGTGTTCCTTTCTAATTAAACTTCACAAGGTTTATGCAGAAGCAAATTTAGCCAAAGTATGTTAATTGTCACATACCTGTGAAAACTGCACTGCACTGGGTTACCTATCTGGTTAGCAACTTTCTGACTTCAATTTCTGTCCACATATATGAATCCAAAGCTGGTTTTGCAGTTGTTTAGCTTGATTGACTACTCCACGCTGTGGGATATTCTTCAAAGGTAGGAGGGAACTGCCATGAGAACACCTTAATACCATACTTACAAGAGACATTTCTTCCAGGGTCATCATCACCTGCTCGCCCTGCAACCCCACTGACAACTTGCAGCAGCACTACTCCGCCGCCACCGCCACCTCGACCCCTGTCACGTCCAAAGTTTCCTCCAGGAAAGCCAGGCGTTGATGTGGTATGTTCAGCTTTTTTACAAATTGCTAACTGCACTGAATTAGGATGTCTTCTGCCTACTATGGAGCAGCTAAATGCTGTAGATGTGAACAAGTACGATATTAACCACTGTGGGCTGGCTTTATTGTCAGTATGCAGTATATGAGTGTGGTAATTCAGTAAGTAAATAAAATATATAACGAACTGTGGAGTCCTTGGTGCTCTCTGAGCTTGGTGGTCTGATTGCAGACATTTCATAACCCGAGTAGGTAATTAATTACAGTGGTACCTCGGGTTACGAACGCCCCCCCTTACGAATTTTTCACGATACGATCAGCTCCGGCCCCAAAAATTTACCTCGCCGTGCGACCTCCGCCCCGCACTACGAACCGGATCCGCAGCCATTTGCCCTGCTGCCACGTGGTTGCGGCTTCCCGTGGGCGAGATCGCGGTAGCAAGGAGACGTTCGATGAGGCTTGTGGTGTGTTTTGTGGCGTTTGGAAGATTTTTGGTGTGCTTGTCAGCATGGCTCCAAAGAAAATGCAGAGCCGTATGTATTTACATTGAACCTTATGGGGAAATTTGCCTCGCGGCACGACCAAATTCGGAGGGCAGATTAGCCGTATTTACATTGAACCTTATGGGGAAATTTGCCTCGCGGCGCGACCAAATTTGGAGGGCGGAATGGATTAACTGTATTTACATTGAACCTTATGGGAAAATTTGCCTCGCGGTTTGACCAAATCAAGTTGCGATCAGAGTCACGGAACAGATTAAATTCGTAACGCGAGATACCACTGTAATTAATTGGTTAATAGATAATATGGAGAAGTTCAGCCCAACTAGCAGTACTGATACAAAGAGTTCAGAATTCAGTACGTTATAAGGTTTACTTTAGATTGTACTACTCTAGCCTCTGCACCCAGAGACACCAAAAAAGAGACCACCCGGCCCACAGGAGCATCATTGGCTTTGGGCACAGAGCTGGAAGATAGACAGAAAAGTCCATATCTGTGGGGAGAAGCTCATAGTACGAGCAAGGTTTTTTATAAGTAATATATGCCCTTCAAATAATATATGCCCTTGAAATTAGAACTGATAGGTATCTGAAGGCTTTGTCCAAGTATAGTTAAAGCTGTAACAATTTCCTGTTACAACCTATTCTAATGGGCCCCTAAGTGTATTACTCTTCTCTGCTGGAATTCTTCATTTCCTGCCTTGCCCTTTGAATCCAGTTTGCTAGGATGGAACTCTGGGCCTGAACTTAGATTGAATTAAACTGCCAGCTTGCCTTGCAAATTAACTGAAAATGCCTAGTTAATTTACAACTTGCTGAAAGTCAGCAGGTCGGGACACTATGGTCCTTTGAAAAACTGTTCTCTGACTAGAGAGCCTGGGAGATGGGGTTTAAGTCTGTGGGAGAAAAGAGAAATCAGCTAACAATTTGGTCCCAGCTCCTATCAGGTGAGTCCTTATCAATCCCATTTACTGAATGGCAAGTCTGAATCCAGAACCTATAGATCAGGTTGGAATATGTAACTTTGGTCAGCTATTGTCCTCTCATAAGTGAATAAGATCAGACATGCTTTTGGGGTTGGTTTAGGGATTTTAAGGATGGATGCAGGGTTTTGCCCTCCGTTGTGCTTCTTCAGCCTTCTCCCCAGGCTTCAAAACAAAAAAAATTCAAAAGCGGCCCAAATCTGTGGCTTCACACTCTTCTTCAACGAAGACTGGGAGCTGGCAAATGAAAGATTATACTCATTAAAGATGAAACTTGCAATCAATTGTAGTCAGGAAATGGCTGCTGAGAAATCAGAGTACGCATCTATTTAATGCGTATGGATTAATTCTCAATATCCCCCAAATCTAAGACTGTGTAGAATTATGAATATTTTTCAGGGGGTTTACTAAGTGATTATTGTATATATTTTTAATGTTGTTTGTGTTTATCTATAGTCCAGACCTTTCAGCCCTCCAGTTCACTCATCTAGTCCTCCTCCAATAGCACCTTTAGCACGTGCTGAAAGCACCTCTTCTATTTCATCCACCAATTCCTTGAGTGCAGCTACTACTCCTACAATTGGTAACAAAAGTTTTTTTTTTCTTTTGAACTAGAGTTTCCATTAGAAGAATGGCTTAAATCCTTTGGTTTCTGAAAACTTTTATTTTGGTTATGTTTTCTTTGTTTCAGTGTCATGATCATGTTGCACAAAAGCAGAGAAAAATGCTCTCCGTAACAGAGAATTGCAGCTGTGATTCTCTTTAGACCACACATTTTTTACATATCTTTATATGGTAGTAGGATCTAAAGTCATATCCTACTTACTTATCCATTTTTTTCATAGTTATATAGACAGAACATGCTCCTAACCAACATACAAATTACATTAAGTTCAGAAAGTTACATTTTTAATTATGTCTGAATTTTTCCAGAAATCAGAGCAGGAGAGGAATAGGCTCATGCTGTGTCAGATTTTTACATTAAAAACCAACATGCTTTTAAACTGAAGAAACTGTTTATGGATTGAATGAAGTGCTTTCTAATAAGCTGTTCAGAAAATGTATAGAACTGCAATGTATATCCCTTAATATCTTGGCAATTTAATATAGAGAGAGGGAGGAACAAAGGGAAACTAGCTTTGTATCACCCAAATATTCTGATTTTACATTTGAAAGGAAACAGAACTTGAAAGGGCTGTTCTGTTTATTAATGTTACCACGCTATAAACTCCTCTCTGCTACAGGTCTATAGCATTTGCAGAAAACTAGCAGCATATCAGAACATGCCCGTTCTGGTCAATATGATGGCCAGTATCCAAGAGCCTTTTTCTTGCCCTTAGTTGTAAGCCATCAAAGAAATACTTTCCCCCCTCCAAAACCAAAAAAGAAGTCTCTCATCTCGTCATCATGGTGGCACATACCTTGGCAGGCTACTTCTGGATTTTGGTCTTTTTATCATGTCCTTCAACCCTGCCACCTTACTGAAAATGTAGAAATTGACAGGCGGGAAGTTGCCAGGCATTTCCTCTTATGGCCACATGGGGTGCCCAGTTAAAGACAACATGTGGATTGCCACTATTTGCTGCCTGCAGGGAGAGACTCCTCATTTTCATAGACCATCATGACCACAGGTAGAGGAAGCCCAATCTAAGTAAATAGCAATTCATCAGCAGTGAGCTTATTTGTTTGGTGTAGGTTACAATCTGTTCCATTGATTGGTAGCGATGGTAAAGATGGACAACTTGGTGCTTTCTAGATATTTTTTTGACTTTATCTCTCCTCTGCCGTAGTTATTGTAGATTTAATGGCAAAGGAGTAGTAGTATTTCTACTTGAAAACATCTGGAATGTGCCAGGCTTATACTTGCTCAAGAGGCTATAAAAGAAGAACAGCAGCTTGACCATATGATAATTGTAGGAATCATTGCAAAATTAGATATAACTATGCTAAATAAAGGCAATAAAAAGAAAATATAATGCATAATTATTAGTAGTAGAGAAAGCAGGAAGTAGCTATATATTAACATTGTCAAAAAGTGATGTTATGAACAATTTTTTTTATTTTAAACTGCAGAAACTGAATAACAACAAAACTTTAAAAGCAGTTGAAAATATTTCTGATATGAACCTTCTAAGAATTTGAAATGTGAAAAGTTTTACTAAAAATATTATTCCTCCCTAAGTAGAAGCTAGACTGCACTTGTTGAAATCATAAATATTCTATTTATCCTTTCCTTTTGTTGTATTCATTGTTTGTTTATTTTTTCGTGTTCTCCTGCCCTCTTCTACTGCTGCTTCTTTCACTTTGTCTTCATTCTCATCTTCTTGGATCATATCTTCTGATTCCCACTGCCATGCTTGATTTCATTTGCAAACTTTCTGTTTTGAAAATTCTTCTGTCAGACATCGTTCATTCTGCTGCAGATTTCAGATTTGCTCTTCTCATTTCATCAATATTTGTGCTCTTCTGTGCATCAATTTTGTGACGTTTAATTCTCGTTTATTGCTAGGCTGATTCCTTTTCTTTGCTGTTATTTTACATACTTCTGGACCCGTTCTACTATTAATCTAAACTGCTTTATCAGCATTCCTGTTATGCCCCTCTTATCTCAATTTTCTCTCAACAATTTTCTAGTCTGTGTGGACAGAAAAGGCATTCTGATTGTCTACCTGACTCTTCTGATTGAAGTCAGAAGGGCAATAGTTTGAATATTCTTTCAAAATAAACCAAACTTGACAGTATGAGAAATCAGAATGAACTGTAATGTTTGTATTTCTCTTTAAATTATGAATATATGATACCCTGATTTCCCTTTTACAGAAAGTGTTTATCTTTTAATTCTAAAATATTATGTATTTGTTTTTGTTATTAGGAAATGAATTTACTTTCGGCTAGAGCATGCATTCAACTAATAATTGTTAAACATTTAATAAGGTGCTTCTAAATCTTTGTTGCCTTTCTGAAAAATCGAAATTCAATTTCATTTACTTCTGCTTATTATGTATAATGTAAGATTGGGGAGGCCTATGAGGCACTTTTCTAACTTCTTTCCTAATTCATATTTATCTCCTTTGTTTTTATTTGCTGTTGGTCAACAGAATGGCGAGCATTTTATTGATGTATATCAATCATTGGAATGAGTAGCATTTCATTTAATGCTGTAATGTTGTAAACAGGTCTTTTAATAGGCTGTGTCATCAGTGACTCAAATCCTTGTACTGTACGTGAAATTGAATGTTGCATGTATTAGTGCATTTTGTCAGAAACTGATGTTACTCAACTTAGTTTTTAAGGAGCATGCTGTCAAATCCTCAGACAGTAAGTGTATTTCAGACATTACAGTTGCAAATCAGTCTTGCAGACTGATTTGTGAAAACTCTAATTTGGAATTTGTCTTGTTCTGTGAAGGTATAGCAGATTATAAGGAAGGAACCTATTTTCCACTGAAATAATGATTTTCCTTTATTTAACACAGACATCATTTAAAGAAAAACATTTAGTTTGTCATATACTTTCATTATTAGAAGTATGGCTCTGCTTATGTTTCTTTGGAATTCTATTTCTGACAGGGTGAAACATTTCAGAAAAATGTAACATAAAATGTTATACTTTTACTTTTAAAAAATATAATTTAGTTTCTACTGATTTTGGATTGTAGCTTTTGTAGGGAAAATGAATCTTCTATATCAGAATTAGATTCTTGGACTGTTATAGAACGTGGTTACCCAACTGATTAATTTTTAAATTGTTATGTGGAGAAATGGAAACTGCAGAAATAAGTATATTCTGCATTTTTTCAAGTTACAAGTTTTTTATGAGTCTATTCAGCTTGTAAGTTCCATACTTGAAAAAATCCTGATTGCTCAAGCAACAATTAAAATATAAATCAAGCAATACCTGAAAGGGTTGTCTAATATCGAAATGTTTACAGTCTATTTAAAACTCTGTACACTTTTGATCTTTTAAAGCTTTTCACTGGACTTGCAAACTCCAATCTTTAGTCACAATAAGTAAAAAATGTGGAGTTCCCTGAAGGCTACTTTTGTTGTTGTTGTTGTTGTTAATTATATAATAATGTGCAGGACCTTGATAAAGTTAAAACAAAAGCATGATGAATTAATTATATACAATTTAGCTTAGAGTAATTACTATGTTTAGTGGAACTGCTGAGGTATCTTTAATGAAACCTTCTATAGAAATTAAAATTACCAAAATATAGTGGTTGCATTTACAGTAGATGGATGGTCTTAGAGATTTTGTCAAATATATAATGGGATATAGATAGGCTGTAGCACACATGACTGGAAATATTACACAAGAAAAATGGCTAAGAAATTATATTGGCTTCTATTTCATCATCATTGTTGTGTTTAATGATTACTTATGTGTTATGAATAAGTAGCTAAGCATTGTTTATGCTTAGAATATTAAAATAAGACTCCAACTAGATATATTTAACACAATATAATTTATTTTCTCAACTTCTACATTTGAAATATGTTGAATCTGTATTTCTCTTCTAGAGAGAGCCATAGGAATGGTCACATTCTAGGCAAACTATTTTTAAGACTATTTTTAATGTGTTATTGAATGCAAGCGTATAAGGTTTTTTCTTTGTATTAAAGCAAGCCGTTTTGTCCATTTGGTATTGTTGGATGTCTGTGACCATGCTCAAAAAATTGTTTCATTGTTACAAATGAAGAAAACAATCATTAAATTTTCAAATTCTGTGTTCTCCCCATGCTCTCCCTGAATAGGGACGGAGGGAAGGACCGTATTTCCCACAGGTATCCTAATTTTAACAATCTCCCGTCAATTTTTCCTATAAGATGAGAAGAAGAAGAAAAAAACAGGGAATTCTTCAGAATGTATTGGCTTTGGAAGAAAATAAATGGAATTTAGTCCCCTATCTTCTAAAAACAAGATGATATATTTACCATGTCTGTTTGAAAGCTTAATTTACTCAAAAAGCCTGTTGATGCTGTCAAAATTGCTGTCAAAATTGATAATGCAGTCTGGTATTGGATGAGATGGGATGGGCTTAGCCAATTGCATATAATGTCACAAGGTCTGCTGAATATCCTGAATGGCTTAGCATATAATAGTTTCTAGCTCAAGGCAAAACTTGATGTGCAGCTTCTATTGTGGGGATGAAGTGGCAATTACTGTTGAGCCAAACTTGGTTGTACAAAGATTAGTTTGGGCCTTTCATTTGAACAATCAATGTAGGGTTCAAAAGTACATGCTGGGAACTTGTCCCTTGGAGCAGTTCCCCCTCTTGTTGGGTCTTCACCACAGTAGGATCACAAGTAGGCAAGCTACTCCCAGTTACAGCAAAACTGATTTGGGGGGATATGCACTGGGAAATACCTTCAAACTGTAAGAATGACTAAATGAAATATAATACATTCTTCAATTACATTGAATGAAATATAATACATTCCTTCATTGCACTGAATGAAATATAATACATTACATATGAAAACAGACAAATCCAATTTTATTAAAGTTTTGGATAAAAATAAATAACACTTCATCAGGTATGATTGCAATAGGCAGGAGTAGATGGGAAGGGCAACATTTTAAATTCTACAAATCTAAAAAATTGAAAGTTTTGCCAACACATTCATTTGAAATGAAGAGTAATATTTAGTAACACAGAGACTTTACGCTTATCAATCTTACATTATTTTCTCAAGTATTGTTCTCTTTGTTTCTAAAGATTATCCCATATATTTATACTTTCTCCAAAAGAACGTAGCACAGATTTCATTCATTAATTTGTCCTTTCCTGTATTTGTTTTTTGTGTTGGTAGTAGTATTGAATATTATTTTGATAATAAAAGAGATATATCCACCATTTCTATGTAAGATCTTTTCTTTTTCGTTGCAATATTTGTGGATTTGGTTAATAAGGAGCTACTTGATTTTCAATTAGAATTTGTGTTTTCATTGTTTTTCTTTTGTATTTCTTTTGCTTGTGGGTTTTGGAAGATGATGCTTATAATGACAAATTGCCCATTTTTGCAAGGCATTGTGAAATGCCTGCAGGTACTGTACGAGCATAGCTGTTTTTTTTTTTAACTGGATTAAAAATGCAAGCCATTGTCATCTGAATGCTTTCTTCACTACCACCCTCACTGCCATGTGTGTCAAATGCATTAAATGCATAGCTGATATAGAGGAAAATGCAGTATTTTGCATGTTAGTTTCTCCATAATGAGTTTATGAGTGGTGACATACTGTTTGAATTATAACATTTTAATATGTCAGGAATAACAAAACTTATTAAGAACTACTATGCACAAAAAATTAATTATATATACCCTGCTCTTCTTTCAAAGAGCCCAGACACACACACACACAAACACACACACACATATTGTTTCCAGGAATTTCAGGGCCAGATATGCCTTAACTTCAGTAGTAGAAATTAACCATGTTGTTCCAGTTGTTAGTCATGTTCCCTGGATCCTTAAATGGTGTAAATCAAAGAAACTGTTAATTTTTGACAGGTTGTGTTAAAAAGTTTCTTAGTTTGGAATTTTAATAAAGTAAAAGGATGAATAAAACCATGCACTTAACCGGCATTACAGAAATTCTGCCCACCGCTTTATTAATCCCAATTATACACCACTACAAGGAAAAACTCTGAGCCAGATATTAATGTCCCTTTGAAAAGCCACCCATTTTGAAGATCCATAATATCAGAATTACGGTGTATGTTAGCTTCACAAATTGGGCATGTCGCTCCAGAAACTTCTTTAGGTGTCCCCTTGATTGATCTTTGCTTTAAGTCATGTGTGTAATATTATTTGGTGCTGCATTTTCAAATGTTTCGTGCTTGAAGAACCTTCTAAGATGACAGCAACGTCTTTCAAAGGGAAAGGATGCATAAATGGCAAATTCCACACAAAGCTGTTGGAACTAAACTATATTAAACTGATACCAGACATTGATATTATACCCTAACCGAGCGAGAAAAAAGGCTCAAGTTCACAGTTATCCCCATCTGGTAGGATTCCATTCTTGCTTATTTTGTTTCTTCCCAAAACAAAACAAGAACACTGTCAGTAAAAATCCTTTCCAATTTTCCTTGCACATTAACAACTTGCAGCACCTCTTCTTCCCCTGTAGTGAGATTAATAACCTGCCTTTGTGACTCACACTTATGTCCTTCTCTCTCCCTCTCCTTAACCTTTCCCATTCCGCTTCAACTCCCGGCCATACAGAGAATGAACAGCCTTCTCTCGTCTGGTTTGACAGAGGAAAGTTTTATTTGACTTTTGAAGGTAAGTAGTACATAGCATATTGGCTTGGAACTTTAACATCCTTCTTCTTATAATTTAATAGAAGCCCATTGGCTTCTTCCAAGTAAAGAAACCCATTCTACTTTTCAGTATAGTTAATGCTATGGCTACTTAGATGACATGTAGGTTCAATCAGAATAATTTTTAAATTGGGTTTATACTACAATGTCCATTCAATTGTTATAATTATTTTCATATGAAGGTTAAAAAGGGAGGCTATTTATAGTTCTTTAAAAAAAACAAAAACCTTCAGTTACTGATTACCAAGGAACTTGACTCTGTCAACCAGGGCTTCTAGTATGCTTTGCAAGCAATTCTGCATTTTATACTAATCACACTATATATACATAGATATAATTTTTCTATTACTACTTGTAGAATTTTCCTCACCATATTGAAAAACTCCCAAACAATTAATAAAATATTTCAGAAATATATATATATATATATATATATATATATATATTTCCCCAGATTCTAATTAACTGCTTGAATTGTACATTAGCATTTTCTTCAGAGAGTAAAAATTATAAATTTTTCTTTTACTGCAATCTAAGTGTTGTTCAGTTTATAAAAATCATGTATTCCCCATCTATACTTTAGCATTGTCCAATGAGTCTCATCATTTTAATCTATGTATGACTTTTTCCAGCTTTGCTGTTAATGAGATTTACATCTTGCCTATAATGAATATTTCATTTCATGAATCTATTTCTTTTTGTTGTAGCTGGAATAGGAATCATCTAACTTTAATCTATGACATCTTGTACTTATATATTCACCATATCTATGGGATTTTATACTAGCTCTGCATACTTTCTCAATCTATACTAAAAAAAATCTTAGACAAGTGTACACTGTAGGTTGGATCCACAGTTCAACATTCAGAATTTCACCCATGATATTTGGTACTGGTGGATCTCCAATCCTTTTTTATCTTGCAGCTCCACAAAATCCTGCTCTAGAATGTTGGAGCTTCTCTTAGATGGCATAGAAGAAGTTGCCTGAAGGGAAACTGACAAAACTACTTTCCCTTGACTGCCTGCAGAAGTTCTGTTGGATCCAGTTGCTTCCATGAACCTTTAGTATCAAGCCAATTAATTTTTACAGAGGAATGTCACTTTGGTGACAAATCTTGTAATTCTTCTGTGCTTTCTTTTTAAAATTCAATTAATATATATCGACATAGAGGAAAAATAACTCACGACGTAAGATGAATTAAATGTAATATTGAGTAATTCCATGTATGTGCTACATCTACTTTGCTATTTATGATGCACTTATAAGAAAAATAACTCAGTTTGATTGCTTTAGGAATAAAACTTTTCTCTTTCATCTATGCATTGGATATAGCATATGTCCTTTTTTTTTCCTTAGTTTTTTTCCCTAGTTAATAAGCCTCTGCCTAAACTTGTCCTAAGAAGTCAAGCTGGTTGCAGATACTGTTTCTTACTTTCAGTCTTATGACTTACAGGAAACCATCTCAGTGTTTTAGAGGCCTAGACATAGTACAGCTATTCTAACCATAAATGTCATATCCCTTCTGCGATCAGTAGTTTATATGGTTGGAAACCACTCAGAATAAAGTGATTGTGCCAATCTAGAAAACAGCTATGGAACAGGAACTTTAGTTGCCTAATGCATGCATTTTTCCCAATCACTCAAATGTTGAGTCAATCTGCACCCATATCTTTGCTTCTCATCACATTGTTCCCTACCTAACTTTAAAATGCTCACATTCTCATTTTGTTTTAGCAGATGTTCAAGGCTTCAGCCTTCAAGATAGGGGCAGAAACAGATTGCTAGAAGCGGTACAGTGTTCCATGTATTCTCGTTCCAGCTGATCTTAATATAAAAATTGGTTCCTGTGCGTGCATTTGCATGGTTGATCTTTTGAGAGTGTTTCAAAGTTTTGCAAATTAGAGTATTTCCAAGTATCCATATTTGCCTCCTCACTTATCTTGAATTATGTTTAATAATTCATGCTGGTGGTGGTTGCAGACAATCTCAGATTCTCATAAAACATTTTTTTTACTAAAGATTGGGGTTAAATTTTATAACAGGAATTTGCAATGCATATATCATCATTAAAAAAATTACAATATCACTGTATTCCTTCTTCTCCCTGTGCTCATCAGCTCTTTCTTTCTGGGATTTCCTATTGTATTTTCAAAACAATAGCATCACATATACACATAGCTTTCAGGGTAAGATTTTCATTTACTTTTCCTTTATAACTCTTTTCACAGAAGTTGGGCTGAGAACATGTTACTTGATGATAACTTAGCTTCCTGAACTGTTGAAATTTTGATAACATTTCACCAACTTGCTTAATAATTATAAAGTGTGTTAGTGCTACAAATACAGTAGAATACAATATAAAATATACAGGACAGTGTCCTTGACATCACATCTGAAAATGTCTGTAAGTGAATTTTATATAATGATACAGTTGTTAATTGCCTTGGACATTATGGAAAAGTAAGCAATTTTAAAACCAGGCAAAAACTGAGGTGCTTTGGTTGATAGATTATGTGCCATCAACTTGGTGTCAACTTTTAGTGACCACACTGATAGATTTTCTCCATGATGATCTGTCCCTAACCTGTTCTGTCAGGTCATCCAACAGTGTGCTTATCACCACTGTAAGTGTTAATTAATTAATTCAATTTATTGTAGTTGTAGACCAGTACAGAGTGCTCTGTGAATATATATATATTTAGAAATTTATAAATAGATAACAAAATAAAATTTAAGACAAAGTTAAAATACATTTATAAAACAATCTAACTAGCATCTATGAGTGAGGTCCTTGATACAGTCTATATTTAAATTATAAAATAGACACGAAAATTATATAAAATATAATAACATCTAAAATTACAGAAAAGTGATAATATCTAAAATTTAAGTGAATTTCAAATAGAGAGTGTTTAGCTAGTGGAAAATTGGCCCATCAGGGTCCAGCAGATCTTCCATGCTGCTGCACAAAACCTAGCCACAGTGCAACAGAAGACAGTTCATTTATGAGCAGCATCTGGGCGTAGGCTGAGTCTGGGCAACCAGGATATCTACTAATCAAAGGTAGGATGAATCTGGTTTGAATGTTTCTATAACTGTAACTATGTCAATCCACCTTGGTGCTGATTGTCCTCCTCTTTCCTTCCACCTTTCCCAGCATTAGATCCTTCTCCAGCAGCTAGGTCTTCACATAATGTGTCCAAAGTATGATAAGTGAGAACTCTGTTTGGATTTGTTTGATGATCCATTTGTTTGTTATGCTGGTATTCTCAGGAGTCTTCTCCAACACCAAAGTCCAAAAGTGTCAATATTCTTTCTATCTGGCTTCTTTAAAGTCCAACATTTGCTTCCATAAAGTGTCACAGGGTATACCGTTGTCTGCATTATTCTTTGAAGGTATAGACACATCACAGCATCTGAATCTCTTTTCCAAGACCTTCATGGCTATTCTACCAAGTGCTAATCTACACTGTATTTCTTGAGTCTTTTTCCTTTATTTTTGATGGTTGATCCTAAAAGGCAGAAGCTATCTACCATTTCAATATCTTCATTGTCAGTTCTAAGGCTGGTTGCTATACCTGTTGTCATTAATTTGGTCTTCTTGATATTTAATTTCAGTCACATTTTTTTCACTTTGCTTAACTTTTATTACTAGAGTTTGCAGTTCCTTTGCATTTTGGCTATCATGGTAATGTCATCAGCATAGCATAGGTTATTGATGTTTCTTCCTCCAGTTTTAAAACCATGCTCATCTTCTTCCAATCCAGCTTCCCTTAATATATATTCAGCATAGAGATTGAATAAATAAGGGGAGAGTATACAGCCTTGTCTCACTCCTTTGCTGACCTGGAGCCAGTCTGTTTCACCATTTTCTGTTGGTATTGTGACTTTCTGACCTGTATATAAATCTCTCATGAGGACAATGAGATGTTCTGGGATTCCCATTTTTCTGAGTACATTGACATGATCAACACAATTGAAGGCCTTTCTATAATCAGTGAAGCACATACTGACTTCTTTTTCATATTCTTTGGCTTTCTCAATTATCCAGCATGCATCAGCAATAAAGTCTTATTTTCCTTTTCTAAAGCTAGCATGAACATCTGGCATCTCCTTTTCCATATAGGACTCTAGTCTGTGTTGGATGACCCTATGCATTATTTTTCTAGCATGTGAAATTGAGGATATTGTATAATAGTTTGAACACTCTATTCAGTCTCCTTTTTTTGGCATTGGTATGTAGTTTGATCTGTTCTAATCTGTTGGCCGCTGTATCATTCTCCAGATTTGCTACCATAGCTTGGTTAGAAACTTTGCTGATTTTTCTTTGTTGCTTGCCATTTTTGGTGAGTATTCCATCAGTTCCTGTAGCCTTCTGACTTCATAATGACTGGAGTGGTGATCTAACTTTATCTTCTAGTATTAGAGGTTCTTGTAAGTAGGGAATACCTTCTAAGGTATCTTGGATGTTGACATCCCTACTCTACAGTATTTCAATATATTCCTTCCATTTTTCTTTGATCTTCTTTGAATCAATAACTATCTGTTCATTTGTGTCCTTTAGCATACCAATTCAAAGTTGGAAATGCCTCCTCAATTAAGATGATTTTTTGGACATATTTTAAATTAAATATGCATTTAGTATGCACTTGGCCTTTATATAAATAAACATAGATATACAAATGTTTATATAAATAAATATTTGATATACCTCTAGGAAGGATTTTTTTAAAAAACTGGATACTTCAACACAACGTTCTTTTAAAAAGTTACATTTTGATCGAGAAATTACAGTTCAGACTGGTTTGCTTTAAAGTGCAATCCAAAATATTGAACATTCTTAATCTGACTTTCTTCACATGCAGCCATTGTGGTTATGGTGGACTTTACCATACTACATTATGTAGTAGACTTTACAGACTGTGGCTTTATGAGGTATTATTAGATGTCATAGTTTTGTACTTGCCAGTCTTTTCATCTGTTACTCTTTATCTGTTCTTCCTATATAGTAGTGGAAGGCAATTGATAATATTATACAAAAATTATCTTTATGCCTACTAGTATATGGAAACATTTAACACATCATATATATCTACACTCTTTCTTTCACATGGATTGTATAAATCTTATCAGTCTTTAGCAATCTCTTTGGTAATTAATTAACTTTTAACATAATGTATGATAAGGATATACAGATACTTTGAAATGTTCAATATTAAGCCAAAAGTACTGATTTTTATGGGTAGAACATCCTATAGAACATTAAAAATTGAATATTTATTCTTCCCACAACCATTTCTAACACAATTATTTCTCTTAGCTTCTGCTTCTATTGCATCTTTTCACTTTTCCTTGGCTATAGCTGTCTCTTACTTTTCTCCAGTTAATCCTGAGAACAATGCCACCACCTAATCTGCAGATACATATAATGATCTTGACTTGGCTCCTAGTGACTTCCCATCTTGTCTACATCCCTGAGATTTCCTGGTAGTGGTTCATCCAGGCATTCTGACTCTGTTTAGAATTTTTTTCAACATCAGCCAAGGTCAGCTGTATGCTGTCACTTGCATTGACTTTTAACTGTTCACAAATTTTATAAATTATGGCACAGAACTGAACACAAGTTCATTTGAGATTTAAGCTTGGATTCTTCACACCCATGACCCTGTTCAGATTAAATGTTATAAATACATGTTTTAAATTATTGTGAAGGCAAATAATATCATGTTGTTGAAATTCACTGCCCATTAGCTTTAGTTGGTATGACCCATTCTTCACATGCAGCCATTGTGGTTATGGTGGACTTTACCATACTACATTATGTAGTAATTTACATAATGTTATTTACAGACTGTGGCTTTATGAGATATTATTAGATGTCATAGTTTTGTACTTGCCAGTCTTTTCATCTGTTACTCTTTATCTGTTCTATAGGATGTTCTACCCATAAAAATCAGTACTTATGGCTTAATATTGAACATTTCAAAGTATCTGTATATCCTTATCATACATTATGTTAAAAGCTAATTAATTACCAAAGAGATTGTAAAAGGTTGCTAGAAGGAGGTGTTCAATAACATCTAGGCTACAAGATACAACTTCTTGACCTAGTATCAGCCAGATAAATTGGACTTCTTATGGTCATTATATGGGAATATATTTATTTATACATTTCTCTCTATTCCTCTCTCTTTCTCTGTAATTAACCCTATAGCAATAGCTCTCAGGATAATTTACTTCTAAAATGCACATATAAAAATCCAAACAAACAAAACAAAAAGAAAAACAAACATTGATAGTTGCTAAACAGCAGAGATTAAAACAGCAAGCCATGTTGCAGTAGTAAGAGTAAAGTTGAAATTTAAAAGACCTGAATTAATAAAACTATATTTGAAAATATAATGAAGACAATCATGTAGGCCTCCAGTGGGAGTACCCTTGAGAAGGTCTGTCTCAGGATAGTCTAGGACTGCATTTCTG
The DNA here is from genome assembly GCA_030867105.1 of Liasis olivaceus. Lineage (NCBI taxonomy): Eukaryota > Metazoa > Chordata > Lepidosauria > Squamata > Pythonidae > Liasis > Liasis olivaceus. Next base: position 135,829,088 of record CM061350.1, on the reverse strand, counting down.
TGCATGGAGGTTACTGGAGTGTATCATAAGGCTCAAGGGGAAATACTAGAATATGAGCTGCATAGTTGTAGAAAGCTGAACAATGGCTGAGAAGCCACGGTTAATTTCATCTACTTTTAATTGTTATAGGCTAATTGCTACTATAAAATACTTGGGTAACATAATTGAATGGTGGTTCTTTAGCTGAAGGCATTACGTGATTTAATCAAGTCAATTCCAGGCTAGATTTGGGAATGATAGAAATTGTATTTATCTACGAACAATGAGCAGCGAAATAACTACAACAAGAAAAACAACGCATAAAAGCAGAGTCAAATACATTAATAAAACCACCTTACAGACCTGCCAGTTAAAATTTTCAAGTATAAGTAAACAAAAGGGAACAAAACAAAATAGATTAAAAAATAAAGAATAAAGAATAAACATTTCCTAGATTGAAACACATTAAGCCTTCTTATGGCAATAACTGCCGATAAAACTCGGCAACACTGTTCATAATAGCAGAGTTCTGATCTGAGAGTAGAAAACAAACACCTCTCCCTTGCTGAAAGCTTGATCTCTGCTAGGAGGTGTTACAGGTATACCAGCACATAAGTTCTCCTAGAAGGGACAGTGAAGAAATAATGTAGTACTAAATGTAGTAAGGTCTTGGGTTCATTCTGACCACAGGGACAATTTCTCTTATTAAATGAGATTTTATGAAACCTTTGCTCCAAGTCTGCTGAGGGTCAAACATTAAAGTGGGTCCAAAAAAAGGGGGGGGGGGAGTTCCTACAGTGTGCTGAGCAAACCAGATTGAACAGGTAGTTTGCAGGTCTGAAAGATTTCCAGGAAAGAACCCATAGTTGCAGATTGCCTGTTGCGCTCAAGTCTGTGTGATGTGGAATATCAAAGACTCTTTGGCAAATCTTGGCTTTTGCTTTCTCTAAGCCTAGAGTTAGCAAAGAGTGGATAGAAAGACCACAATGACACAAGTCAGCTGCAATTTTTATCTTCCATCTTGATGGAAAGTCATCAAGAAGAATTAGTGGGGCCAGTGGGCCATGAGGAAATAGAAGTTTGAGGCAATAAGGGAGTTGGCAAACATAAAACCTTGCCTCCAGCCTCCATTCTCGACTCCATGCAAATTAGAACATCTGGAACACAACATGGGACCTGGAAGAGTGCTTGCAAAAACTTAAGAGTGAATAGTATCCAGGGGCTTTAAATCATTGTAGGTGCATATCTCTGCAGTGGGCACCATTTGGTATATAGAATTAGCTTTAATTAATTAATTAATTAGCTCAATGGCAGCAGGTAGGCATCTACCATCCTTAGAATAAAAAAAGCCCAGGATTGCCTTGACATTATTATTGGCTTTGGGAGAAATTACTCTAGATTCTTCCTGCCAACTTTCAAAGCCTTGAAAAATTACCCCAAAATACTGAAAAGTTGGAACTTGGTCTATTTTGTTAGTTCTTCTTTCTCACTGATGTTTATGGCAACTAGGTCTTCCCAAGAAAACCATAATATTAGTCTTGGAGTAATTAACTGTAAGCCTTTCTTCCTCACAGAATTATGCTAAGGTCTGCGAACTACTCCTAAGGCCTACCTATATAAGTGATATAACTGAGAGAATTGCTGTGTTGTCAGTCTACAGCAGCATCGCCAAAGGTCTGTCCCTGAGCTTAGGAGAGTGAAAGAGCAGTGACCAGAGTTTACATAGATATTAAACAACAGGGAGATAAAATGCATCCCTGTTTCCCTCCTTGACAGATTGGGTTGTCTGCAGTAAGATAGCCAGCTTTATTGTACCTAATTTTGGTGACTGTGTTTTCATGCAAGCATCCTGATGAGTGAAAGCAGCCATCAGTCAATAGATGTCAGGGCAATCTTCCACTAGAGCCTGTCTTTTTGGATGGAATTCTAAGGCTAATTTTAGATCAATAAAAAGCAATGTATAAAGAGTGTTGCTATCCCTGTATTTTTCTATTAAGAATTGTAAGATGGGGCACTGCTTCATTTTAGATCTGGCCTCTCTAAATCCCACTTGTTCATCTGCCAGGAATTTCTCCTGTTCCAGCCAGTCCAGCAGCTTGTAATGCAAAAAGTAGGCTTATAGCTTGTTGGCTACACCTCAGTAGACTGACCGGACGGTAATGTAGGGGACTGGTACTGTTGCCTGCCTTAGGAATAGGAATAGTTATGGACTGGTTCCACTCACTTGGCTTTTGAGATGTGTTGTTGATGTGGGTGAAAAGGAAGGCCAGGCCACGAGCCCACCAGTCAGCATTTTCCTTCAGCAACTCAAGTGGTATTGGGGGATGCCAGGGCTTTCCCATTTTTCAAGTGATTTATTGGTTTCAGCATCTTTGAGTGGGAGACTGGGGGCCATGAAGGGATACTATGCCTAGTCTTATTGGGAGGCCAGCCGATGGGGAGAGAAGAACTATAAAGTGTACTATAAAACTCTTTTTATAGCTGCCTTCCCTCATTATCCGCTATACTGGAGGACAGATGATCAGAATACACCCCTTTTAATTCTCCTAAATAATTTGCATCCTTTGACACCATTGATCAGAGGGATCTTCTGCATAGCCTAACAAGATTGGGAACTGGAAGTAGCATGTTGTAATTGTCCTATATGTTCCATCAGGAATGATGGAAAAAGTGTATTGACAGAATTTGTTTCATTGTTTGCACGTTCTTCTGTGCTTTGTTACAAGTTTTCATTTTCTTCCATTCTATTTACATTTATATTACAACATTGGAAGAACTTGCTGTCATTAACAGATAACAGTATCTGTTCAACAGATGCTAAGAGAGAGTGGGAGAATCCACAATTGTGATTTTAATCTCTGTACAAAATGTATTCTCAGGAAAGAAAGCACTATTATACATAGGATGAGATGGATTTTATTTGGTTTAAAGAAAATGTGAGTCATAGCGCTTGCTCTCTGTTTTGAATGCCTACTTTGCTGGTTTCGAAAATCTTGTCTTAAATTATCTTTGTTCTCTTCCTCATGAATCCTTAGTCCTTACAAATATTAAATTATAATCCCATTAAATGGAGATTATGTTATTTGTGACTGTAAATAGCATGCTAATGCAAAAACAGTTTTATATTTTGGCAGTTCTATCCATTAGGAGCATGGCTGTTCACATGCTACTATATATCATCCAAAAGTATATTATAGGATTTTTTTTTCATCCGAATTTTATTCCACCATTTCAAAAAGTTATGCTTCTGATACCTCTTGTTTTGCTATGATTGTTAATCTTACTAATTGTAGATATTAGACCATCCAAATTATACAAAAATTGTTAATGTAAATGGCAGCTTTCTATATATTAGGTGCATTTTATACCAAGTAGCTACTGATTCATTTATTTAGAAATATTGGTTTTCATTTGCTGTGCGTAATTCCATAATCTTTAGAAATTATGATAACCAGGTTTTCCTTGTGTTTAAAATGTTAGCTCCATGCTTTTATCACTCCTGATTCTTCACATTTAGAAGTTTCAATCCATAGACATATGTTACCTGGCACTGATTGCATAGATGAAAGTACTGAAATTGTTTGTCTTAGGAATAAGAATCCTGGTGTAATTGCAGATCATTTTTTATGTACTTGTTCAAAACAAGATAAAAATATGTTTTAGTTAACAATTGGAGCCTTCTTTAGCTTATAATAAGCTAAAGGAAGCTTATTATAATAGATGTGTACAGAGGAAACAGATGTGTACAGAAATGGTTTAGGAGCTTTAAAGTGGGAGAAAAGCATCCTCCATTTTTGGATTTGGGGAGATATAGAAATTAACCTTATTTGGTATGTTCTTCTCCCCTTGTGCACAGCTCAAGCAGTAATGATAAGAAAATGATTTGAGGTTTAAAAGTATTTAAAATTTAGCTTGTGATATTTTATCATATATATTCATTAATTAATTGGGCCACTGGCAATGAAAACATACTAATGTAAAAAAATAAAATTTCAAATTTGTGTTATTAGAAGAATACATGGCCTCAAATATGTTTTTCTTTTTTAAATTTTTTTTTCCGTTAGCTTCATTTTCAGTAGCTGATATGCTGAATGATTCGGACTGTGTACCTAAAATACATTTAGCTGATTGCTTTTTCTTATTTGTTGAAATACTTTCTTTAGAGAGTTTTGGTTTATGATATTTGTTAGTAGTTAATGAGCTATTTAGTTCAGCTATTTCAGTTTTAGCTAGCTACTGGTGTCGTACTTTCTATATCGATAGGTTTAGAGGAGAACATTTTGATTGCTATGATTAATTAAATTTGTTCACATATAAAAGTTTTAGCATCATCAGAGATGAAGTTAATATATTCTGAAAAACAGAATATATAGAAGTAGATTATATTATGCTATGTGTTAGTTGCCTAAAGTCAAAACTATGTATAATGGACAGTTCTGTCATTCTTCTCCTTAAATTACACTTTGTTGTAAACCAAAAGTAACCAATGATAATGAGAACTTGGAGTTAATAGCAGATAGGCAACATTTAGGGTGTCTTAATTTTTGCACTACAAGTAGACCTTGCTTAATGACTGCCCTGTTTAGTGACCATTTGAAGTTACAACGGTGCTGAAAAAGTAAATTTATGACCAGCCCTCACATTTACGACCGTCACAGCACCTCTGAGGTCACGTGATTGACATTTGGGTGCTTCACAACCAGCAGGCGTTTACAACTGTCACAGCATCTCACAGTCAAATGATCGCCATTTGAGTGCTTCACAGATGGCTTCCAACATGCTGAGTCAATGGAGAAGCTGGCAGTAAAATCACAAGCTGCAGTCACATGATGTCTCGCTTAATAATCCATGGTGACTTGCTTAACAACTGAATGAAAAGTGATGTTGTAAGTCCATCGCAGTCGTGTGATGTTTCATTTAGTGACCACATCGCTTAGCAATGGAGTTCCTGTTCCCCATTGTGGTCGCTAAGTGAGGACTACCTGTATTTATATACTCAAATCTTCCCACAGCTGCTTTATTGTCCGGGTATGGGGTATGCAGAGAGAGGGTCAGGCTGGGCAAGAATAAACTTCTCTCTTCTCATCCAATGTTAGCTTACCAAAGCTACTTTCTATTCAGGGAAAAAAATGAGAGGAAGAATAATGGAATCGCTGGTTATGCATAGATTTGGTCTTGCTAAGATTGGGATTTTTTTCACTGTTTGTCTTTACAGTCTTGTATTTTTTATTATTTCTTTCTGCTACATATAATAATGACAATTATATCAAGGTGTCTTCTCCAGTTATATATGGCAATTCTATAGTACTTAATTTATTCTACTGTACTTAAGCTACTCTGACATCTTCAGGTTTGGAGGAAGATGTTGACTTAGTAAATAGAGCAGGGTTATATCCTGGATCCTTTCTTCTGTGGTCCAGAAGGTCCTCTCTTTAAAGCCATAGTGTCCAAAACTATTTAGTTCAAATGCTGAATTAAAGGCATGATGAAATTATTTGACGGGCTTTTTTCATAACTGGGAACAGATCAATTATTTGGGCACAGTTAAGCTTGAACACTTAGAGAAGAGATGCTCAAGAATGCACTGCAGCATAATGGAATGAATGAACTTGAGCAATAAACAATGACAAGTCAGTCTCTGGTGGGATGATGAAGATAATTTTGTCTTTGCAATTAATGTTATAGAATAAATGGTTGGGTAATCATCAGTAGTCAAAGAGGGAGAACCAAATAATTTGACAAATGAGGACTCTTTCCATTCCCTTACACCAGTGTTTCCCAACCTTGGCAACTTGAAGATGTGTGGACTTCAGCTCCCAGAATTCCCCAGCCAGCATAAAGTTCACACATCTTCAAGTTGCCAAGGTTGAGAAACACTGCCAAAGTTGAGAAATGTATAAAATGTGTGGATTTCAAATGCTGAATGGGAATTATTTTCAGATTGTTTTTCTGATGCCTAAATCATTGCAGCCTTCTTGTTGGACTGGGATTCCTCTCAGGCAGCATAACCACTGGTGGTTTTGTTGCAGGCTATAGGTTAACAAAATAGTATCTGTTATTTCCAGTGGCAATCTTTCTATTCTCTGCCAAAACCCACCCACCCCCAACACACAAAACAAAACAAACAAACAAACAAAACCCAGATATTTCAGATAGTTATTTTCAAAAGAGAGAGATGAAACAAGAGAGCAACTTCATCACGAACGTTGTATTCCTAAAGCAATCTTCTTAAAATTGTAGTGAATTCTAAATAAAATATTATATTTTTAAGCATAGTAGATAAATTTCTAATAAATTAATCATATTCCATTATATTAATTAAATAAGCACTAAATGTAAAAAATGCGTGGATCTCAAATGCTGAATGGGAATTATTTTCAGATTGTTTTTCTGATGCCTAAATCAGCTCATTTGAAATACAGTAAAGCACAGTAAATGAGTAGCTGACACTTCAAACTGAATAACATGATTAAAATTATAAAATGCATTCTAAAAAAATAGTGGAAGTCATTAAATTAATACAAAATATTAAATGTTAACTAAAATAAATACCTTTATGGTCCTTCTAAAAAGCATGGTGACCCAAATTCAATATAAATTTACTCTTTCTGTAGTACATTAGTCCCAAGCTGAAAAAATATAAAAGTTTATTGGCAGCCAGTGCTGCTGTGACCCAAAGCTGTTTGAATGTGCCATCACTTTCCAATATTCATTAGAAGGAAAGCAGCAACATACTGAGTAAACCACAGCTTATAAATTACATTCAGTATCATATACAATGCATTGTGCTAGATCACAGTGAGCAATATTAGCAATATATACGTAGAGTTGTACTGCAGCTCCCATTATGCCTTGTCATAGAATTTATATGTATATATAATTTTCATGTAAACTTTTAAAAGAGAAGATAAAAACTAATACAAACTAATATAAAGAAAATAAAAGAAGAAAAGAGAAAAAGAAAGCAAAGAGAAAGCAAAAAGTGCAAGAAAAGGAAAAAAGTTAAAGAAAAATAGAAAGAAAAAAGATACAAAGCAGTGGCTTCCAATATTCTTCGCAACAGTTATAAGTTCCATTATATTTTAACCTCTCTCCCTAAAGTTACATAATAATACTCTTTTTTCCATAATCTATCCTGTCTAATCATCAAAGCCATAAATCCACAAGTTCATTTTTTTTTCATTTTTATGCAAAAAATCCATAAGATGTTTCCAGCCACCAAGAAATGTAGATAGCGTCTTTTCTCTAATCAAAGAAGTTAGTTTCTTCGTCTCAGCATGCTGTGTCATAAAACTGATGAGGATCAGACTTCAACTTTTGGAGGTTCCCACACTGCCCATTTCTGAAGTAGTTTAAAGGTTACAGAATAATTTAAGGAAGAGTAGTAGCTTACTGTTTTAGCTCTTATTTCTATTCAGATAGTCTCAGATTCAGTGCTTGGCATCCCCAGTTAGCTACTTTTGGCTCCAAAATCCTTCAGAACTACACACGTTCTCTGTAGAATCTACACATTGTAGTCAGTACTATGCTTGATTTAACCAATGGTTTGACTCAGCATATATATTCCTACATTTGTAACAAGATTCCCATTAATTAGAGAGCAGCTGGTAAAGATATTTGACTTTTACCAGAACAAGGAAGCTTCCAAATACATTTATCCACAGTTGTCATATACCAGTTTAGACATAAGACATGATCCATCAATTAGTGAAGTAATTAGGTTCTAGCCTGTCTCTCTGGAGGCAGCAATATCCACAGGTCAGATCCTGTGAAGCTAAAGTGCCACTCCCACTAATCACACTTTGTGGCTTGTCCTCTCTCCAAAATCAGTGAAATTAAAAGGGTTACCCAGACAAACTAAGAGCTTTTAACTAAAAGGCATACAAATAATATCATCTCTGTCTGAGAGATCCAATAGATACACAAGAAAACAGTTCTCCTATGGATCTGAAAATAAAAATTGCCCAAGCTATCTCAGTCACATACAAGACTGTGCCAGGATTGAAAATATTTCTTTTTAACATTAAACATCATAAAAGCTATTACCTATGTCAAACCTTTGAAAATTTTTGCTATGGGGATGCAATAGCAGACTCTGGAAAGATTATTTAGATCTCATGGGTGGGCAATCAGCACTGAAATCCCCTAAAATGAAAAAGATTGGAATTTCAAAGACTACTCAGGACATAATTATTACCTTAATTGTATTCAGACTAGATGCAATGCCTTAAACAGGGCAAGATCAGGCTTTTACAAAGAGATACATGGAGATTATCCAGATTGCTTCTCCTTAAAAACTACTTTAATGAAAGAGAGAGGACCAACCATTTCATAATTATACCTTCCAGATGGGTTGGAATCCATCATGTTTATTGGCCTCTCTATCTAGGAATTATGAAAGTTAGGTACCCGGGGTACCCACCTAAAAAATGGCATACCTATATGCTATCCTAGAACTTCCTCTCTTAGCAATTAGCCTACGAGGGTTTCTTCCATCTAACCTGCTAGAAAAATCCCCCATTAGCTTCTTCTCTCCCCAACATTCTTCCTGTGCTGATAGTTCCACATTGCCATTATGTAACAGTATAAAATAGTTGGTAAATGAATCATTTTTATTTTTCCCCTCTTTCATTCTCATCCCTTTGTATCATGACTGTTATATCATAAACTTTTATTATTCAGTGTAAATCACATTGAGTGTTTTAATAGAAAGGCAGGTATAAATATATTGACTGCCATCTTCTTATCTGAAATACTGTATATAAGTTACATGAATGGATTTTAAGTAGATTTCCATGAAGTAAAAATACCTTTCAGATGCTGTGCTGATGATCACTGGTAAATCTGTCTCCCACCAGCACCAGATGCACATACATACACACTTCTTACCCTAACAGTGACATACAATCACATTCTAAGTGCCTCTGCATAGCCCTTTTAAATAAAGCAGCCATTGAGTTGGAATCAGGAACACATATACACACACAGCAGAAGAGTTTTGGAGAATAGAACTACAAGCCCTATTCAAAAGCAGCATTAAAGGCTTGAGAACATTGTATATTATCTGTATGTGGGATGTGTAAATGGTGCTGTTTTCATTGAGCCAAGAGCTGTGCGTGTAGCTAATGACCCATGAATTATTCCAAGTAGTTTTTATGACTTGAACTCAGCAATAGGCTGGATAATATTTAATAAATTGAGAGTTAATCAATACAAGACAGAAATACTCCTGCTCAGGTAGACTCTGAAATTTAAGTCCAGTTTCTTTGGGATAGGTAGTACTCCCCCAAAAATCAGATTTTCAGTCTGGAAGTACTTCCACACTCAGCTTTGTACTTGGATGTTATACAAATAAATGCTTTTATTCAACTTAAGCTTGTATTTCAATTCCATCTGTTCTCGAAAAAATCAGACCTGGCCATAATATATCTTATTATCTTATTATAATATTTTAAAGAATCTACAGTGGTGTATTGATTTTGAATAGTTTTTGAATTTATTATTTTAAAAAATAGAAGTTAATTTTTAAAACACTTGAATAATCAAATATTATTTTGCTGTTAAATAAATTACATGTAAGTTCATATAAGTTAAATAAATTATATATAAGTTCAGAATTTATTTCATATAAGAACTGAATAACATTTAATATATAAAGGTGTTCTTGGTTCAATCAATTTTGAAACAAGGCTATGAGCCATTTGTTCAACTGATTTGGGGCTAGTTTCCACTGCATTAAAGTCCTTTATACCAACTGTTTGTACATAAATTTGCAATAGAAAAGTTTAAGAAAGTCAAGCACGCTGTAACAATGGGTTTAACAGTGTATCACATATTTGTCAGACAAGAGAGGCACCAAATAATCTTAAATTTTCTTTTATTTTTGGGGGGTGTATTTTGGCACCTAAAATTCTCAACCTATCCACAAATACATACAGTAGCTGCACTTCTAATCTGAGAGAGACAGAGAGAGAGAAATAAAACAGAAATCTGGATCTAGAATAATAAGTGATCAAGAATCTCAAGATTTCAAACATACAGTATTTCTATATTCCAATCTAAATAATTACATTATGTGCATTTGGGGAAGTTATCTGAAACTTCTACTATTTCCTTAGATGTGGGAGGATTTGTTCAGGTTGCATTATATTCCATAATCATCAAAGGACAAGAGGATTTCCAGGAAAGAGAAGTTAAAAAAAAATCATCAGAATTATTACTCTCAAAATTATTTTATACAGGATGAATTGAAAAATAATTGCAAATACTGGTTTTGGATGCAGGAAAAATAGAAATCTCTTCTTTTGCACCATCCTTCTGGACACGAAACCATTATTAATTTTAAATCTGTTGTCCCAAATAAGTAGGTATAACATCTCTAGAATAAAGATCAGCATAAAATATTTTGCTCTTCTGTTGAACTCAGTACAATACAGACCCACTTCAAAATGTACCAAAATAGCTCACACTGGAACAAAACTTGGAACTATCTGAATATTCCAAGCACTGGAAGCAATAGATTCTCAAAACAAGATATTGGCTAGCTTGTTTTTCACCTCAGTACTGCAAAAATAGATAAGGAACAGTTCATGTTGACTAGTACTCAATGCCCAGATTGCAAAATAATAATAATGTCAATTAGTTGATTTTTTAAAAAATTGTTTCAAAACATTAAAAAAATCCATTGAGGGATAGAATTGATTGAATCAGTAATCAGAAAATCCCCCTCTCTTTCTCAACAGAGAGAGTGTTTCAGGATGTTAAATTAATCCCCGTGGCACTTAGCCAACACAGTATATAGGCACACAAACAAAGAAAGCTAATCTATTTAACAAACATATTTTAAATTGCAATTTACTTAGCAGCTCTAACAACTTAGCAGGAGCAGGCAATTCGCATCTCTCCCTGAAAAAGACAAGCAGAAGTCGCCAAGCCAGCTAAATTACACTCTGTGCTATGGAGTTTTCTTTCTGTTTTCGAAGAATTATTAAAAGTAATTTTTCATGGGGGCATAAGCATCCGTGCCCCAGTGTAAAATTCCTTTTAATAATTATTTTGTATTAATAAATATAAGCTTTTAAATAGTGTTAGTATTTAATAGTATTAGCGTTAACAATTCTGGTGTAACAGTTGTATTAATAAATAGAAATTATGGATATAGCCAATAGTGAGCAAGAAAAGAAGCAAACCCACTAACTCAGAGGTGATTCAGCAAAAGTTGAAAAACAGAAGCTGAACACAGCACAGGGAAAAGACAGCCAAAATAACATAGAATGAATAGTCTTGAAACTCGGCTAGCCTGCACAAAGTGCATAAACGCATCGCAAATCACATCAAATCAGCACAAACAAGACAGAAACTTTGCAGTTTTAAACGTGCTCTGAAACAACGTCAACAAGACCAAAGAGCATAGTCAGAATGCAACAGCACACACCAAAACTCAGACAGATCAACCAACATCAGACAAGTTATTTGAACAGCATTAGCCACACTTGTTTCTTAAGCTTATTAGTGCAAGCCCATGCACATATATCTTTGTATTACCTGTCTGCAAAATTAACTGTGGCACATGCATTATACCCTCTGGTCCAGATAAATTCTAACTTCAACCTGCCCTGACCCACAGGAAACTCAAATTAAAATCTACCCTCAGCCATGGAAGGTCCAGGGTACTTTGGGCCTTTCACTGTCTCTTACCTCCTCTCCTTCCCAGGGTTGTTCTTGTATAGAAAAACTACCTTGAGTTCCTGAAGGAAAAACAGGATAATAATCTAACAATTGAATACATTAAAAGTATCCCCAGAGCCATGATTTTTGAAAGAACAGCAGTAACTTTCCAGATATCTGCAAACAATGATTTCTTCTGTCTATGCACTTAACTGCTGTTTTCCTCTCAGCATTGCAGTCCCACAGTGTTCCCTTCTTCCTAAGCCAATGGTTGCAGTGGTATAGCCAGCCCCTGCTAATAGACTATCTAGGCTGGAAAGAGGTTAGAAAAATAGAAACTTATCACAAACCACAAGACAACAGTAACACTTGGAACAGTCAGAACATTTGAAATGAAACCCACAAAATAACCAAGGTTTTGTTCCAAAGTCATGCTTTATTTCAAGCTCAGAATATTAAAATGGCAAGAACATTTCAAGGTTGTAACACTCTGTACAATCTAGCGTACCATCTCCCTGACAATTGAATGAAAACTAAACATGATGAGCATTGCCGCTAAGTTGTGCGTCAGTGCTTCATTTAGAATTTGCAAGATGGATACAAAGAACAAAAACACCAAGGGAGATGCCAGGATGGCAACAAACTTTGAAGGAAGTTCATTAATAAATTCTCCCCAAATATACTTACTGTGCCAAGGGTCCTTCCTCGATCTGCTGTGGTGTGCCTGAGCAGCAAGGATGTTCTCCAGAATTCAACTCATGAGGAAATCAGTTTTGCAGAGCAAAACTTATAGCTCTTTTTCCCACTCCCCTTTGGAATGCTCATCCTGACACTGGGGTGATTAAGAAAAAGGAAATTAATGTTGGAATGTACATTCATTGAAGAGGAAAGGATTACACATGAGTAAATAGGCACACAATAGAGGTTTCACATGGAAAGGAATGTTTGCTTAGTGCGCTTGCAGCTGTGAGCCATGAACCACTCAGCAAGTAACTTAGTAAGGTCTTGTCAATTTCAGGTAGCAGCAGAGCTGCACCAGAGGGTACTAATTAACTACCTACGGTCACATTAAGAGAGCTTGTTAAGTTGTGGTTAGCACTTATCAGCGCAGAGCCACACTCAGGAAGAGATAGCTTGTTTAAGCAATCTCTCCACTTTGCAAGGGGAAAAAAATAAGAAAAATATAGGACAATGAGAAATAGGAAAAGAGGAAATGTTTGGTTCAATCAGGAATGAGCTTGGGGAGATAAGAATGTTTCCTGCCTTAGGAAGGCTTCCATCATACATTTGGAGATGATTATCTTGGTAATATCAGCAAATTTGAAGTTCTCATAAATACAGCCACCTCTGCAGGCATGGGCATCTAAAGATGGATTTTTTTCCCAAGACTGTTAGGGCTGAAATGAAGGATTCACTCGGCCACTTTATGTTATTTTTCAATTAAGCAGGCCCACTTCTGATTAAAATGCAAGAGTGATCATGACACAATGAGAATTGTTGAGAAAAAAGCTGTTCTCTGAAGCATCAGGATTATTATTATTTATATTACTAGCTTCCTTGCTCTTACATATGCAATAAATAACCCATAGCCAACTGCCTATTAAATTATGTTAACACCAGTGCTTCATAGGTGCTTGGGAGAAGCAGGAACAAATCCCTCTTTTTTATGTGCCTTCAAGTCAGTCTTGATTCCTAGCAACTTCCTGGACAAGCTCCTGCAGTTTTCAGAAGTGGTTTGCCATTGCTTTCTTCCTAGGGCTAAGAGAGAAAGTGACTGGCTCAAAGTCAGCAGCTGGCTTCATAACCAAAGCAGGAATAGCAGTCATAGTCTCCTAGTTTCTAGAGTGCCTTAACCACTACAGGTAGTCCTTGCTTAACAACCACAATAGGGACTGGAAAATTGGTCGTTAAGCAGGGCAGTTGTTAAGTCACCATGTGACCGGACCCAATTTTATGACCATTTTTATTATGGTCATAGCAAATCACTGTAGTCATTAAGCGAATCACGTGGACATTGAGCAAATCATGTGGTCGTTAAGTGAATGCAGGTTCCCCAATGGATTTTTTTGCTGAAATTTGCTTAACAATCATGTAATTCGCTTAATGACCATGTGATTTGTTTAATGACCATAGTGATTCATTTTATGACTGTTGTAAAAAAGATCAAAAATCGTGATCACGTGACCACAGGGGTGGTGCAATGGTTTGCAACAGTTGTAAGTGCGAGTACAGGTCATAAAGCACTTTTTCTGAGCCTGTCGTAACTTCAAACCATTGTTAAATGAATGGTCGTTAAGCAAGGACTACCTGTATACCAAAGTGGCTCTCAAGAAATCTCTGCAGTATGATATGTAATAAAATATTTTGTGTACTAATGCTAATTAAGTAGACAGTAATATTTATCCTGAAAAATAAATGCACTGAACTGAATGGCAATTCTGCATGCATTTATTCTGGAAAATGAAGCTTTTCTCTTCTGAGACACATCTGTGCATCTGTGTGAGAAGAGTGACACAGACTAGAAACTGATTTACATAATAGATGTATTCATATGCTATTACTCATGATTTCTACACAGAAATATATTCAGAACATTTTTATCTTCTGAAAAAAAAGTCCTGATTCTATTTGCAAGTAGCTTATTCAACAAGGTGTTTAGATCCAAATATTGATAAATTGGTAGAATGTTGGTTTTTATATGAGTACTGCATTAAATACATGTTATTTAAAATTTTTTGTCTGCATATGTATCAAGAAAAACATTAAAACATTAAAAAATATGGCATGAATCAATCATGCCATATTTTGACACTATGTTCAAGTCAGGACAAAGCCAACACAATTCAGTGCATTCCAAAACTTCATTACTATTTTCTCCTTAAGATAAATATATTCTACTTCATGTACTATGAGCCGTTAGGCAGGTGAAGATTCCCCCCCCCTCCCCCCAAGTTAGTCTTGACTCCTGGCAACTGCCGGGACCAGTCCCTGCAGGTTTTTTGGCAAGATTTTCAGAAGTGGTTTGTCACTGCCTTTTTCCTAGGTCTGAGAGAAAATGACTGGCCCAGGCAGTTGTAACCTTTTTATGAACTGTGAGTTATTATAATTTAAGCCCTCAATATTTGCTATTTTTCCCCTTATTTAAAAAAACTGTTCTCCTGTATAGACCTGCTTATTTCAGTTTCATAATCTGACATTCCTCTGTCCTCTATAAAAGTGTTGAATAAATATTTCCTCCCCTTTTCATACATAATTAAAAATACAGGCAATAAATAGGAATACATTTAATAATACAAAAAGAGTGCTCAGCTAATAAAAACTTATTACAATTCTTAATGTTCGTTATTATTAAAGTCAAAAATAAAGTTTAAAAAAACCCTCAGAAAACTGAATATAGAAGGCTATCTATCTGTAAACTGGAGTTTATTCAACAGGACAAAGACTGCCCATAGGAAATTAAATGAAAAGGTTTAACTCCTTGCTTGCTGCATGTATTTTTATGAATTTATAATATACCAACTTCTATCAATCCATTGCTGCTTGCTGTAGTTTGTCATGAACTAGGCAAAATTCCGCATTGCAGCCTAAGCTGCTTGTCTCCTGCACTGCTCCTGGCCATTCCTGAACCCAGCTTAACAAATTCCACTCTGTATTGCACCGGTTTGGCAATGGGGTCAGGCTGGTGCTTAGACCAATCTAGGGGTACCACAGAACCTGATTGGTTGTTCCTCTCCTTCTTGCCCTCTCCATTTGTGCAGGTAAGGCCTCACTGTCTGGCCCTTTGGGGGTGGGTCTACCCATGCGTACCTTTTCCCTTGCTTCCTCCTTACTGGTCCCTGTTCTATTCTTGTGCTTTCCCAGATGTCTGCACACAGATATTTTCAAAACCCTTTCCATGTTCTGTTAGTTGACACTAACGCAGACCTATTCTCTCCTCCCCCTGCCCTTATTGTACCATTGTTGCTCTGATGCAACAGTAAATAAGCAACCAGAACAAGTGTCAGTCTTTTGGAGTAGATCAGACCAGAAAATCAACTCTGCAAGAAGACTAGAACTACACTTGATTATGTCCATCAAGTCGTTTTTGACTCCTAGCAACCATGAACACTTTACTGAGACAGGCTATAATAACAGAATTGTGCAAGCTTGATTGTGCTTTTCCACCCCACCCTGTTATTTCCCAAAGAATCAGGGAGGAGCCTGGCTGAGTCTTTTCCAAATGCTATCTTGTTTCAAGTCTTAAGGAACGTTTCAGCCCTCCTTGCTTATATAACAGTTCCTGCCTCCTTCCCTCAAGGTCATCTCCCTGATTCTCTATACCAAGTGATTCCTTTGTTCATTCCATATAGGGCCATATAAACTTTGTGGCATTGAAGAACCAATGATTCAGATGCATGGAAGGAAAGAAACACCATTCATTGAAACTTTGAAGCTTTATTCCAACATGCCTACACTGCAACTTAAAGAGTTTTTTTTTTAAAAAAGGTGGGGGGAGGGAGCCATTGCAATACAGCAGACACGGGGTGGGAAAGAAATAAAGGTATGATTCAACCAGCCTGGGCAAAAACCAAATTATGGTAACTTGGAAATGTAAGGATGGATCAAAGGTACCTTGCACAGATAGGGAAAACATGGTGGCCAGAAGACTTTACTGGACTTCATGCCCTTTATGGGCCATCATTGAATCAACTGGAAAAAGAACAGGAATAAAGCTGAAGGATGAAATGGCCACACAGAGCAGAGACTAGGTCTTGGGGGTTGGGAGCATGCAAGGTGCTGTAGCCAAATGGTGCTAGGGATATCTTAGATTGGAATGAAGTGTGATGGACCAACCACTTGGAAGACCTAAAGGTTGCTCAGGATAGAAATAGTGCCTTTGAAGCAAAGTGTCAAAACCTGAGCAGGGCATGTATTTGTGATGGGCTGAGAGTTGGTGGTGGATGATGTCTGTTCCTGCCTTCAAGAAGTAGTGGGTGGCCCTTAGTTGTGATGGGACAAGGATCTGGCCAAATCCTGAATCAGAGGTTTTTACTTTAGGCTTAATGCCTGTTGAGGTCCAGTTGTTCCATTTACTTGCATGACAATACAAATCAGTACAGTATTATTATCATCTACCTGTCCAACAAAGAAAGTCTTTAGACTGGGTCTTTTCTGATGATTTGGGTTCTAACCGACAGCTTGGGAAGAATGATTTTTACTACTATTATCAAAAAGGGAACGAATAAGTTATTTTAAATTATATCTTAATTTACATATATATGTATTTATTTGTTTTAGAAGAATGGCTGGAAAAAATAGGTTTAGACTATTCTTTGTATAGTGGGCATACAGATTTTAGGCAGGGGTGAGGAAGCACTTTTTTAAAATGGGATACTTACAAACTGAGGGTATAAAAAGTTATGTGTATAATCCCCAAAGGACAGTCTGTGAGAAGGTGTGGAGTAGGGTTTCTACTTTCCTGCACCTAGCACTCATCAAGCAGGACTTCCTAGAGGGGGATGGGCAGAAGCCCTACAAAGCTGCTTAACAATGCACTTAGAGAAGTAAATGGATGGGTTTTGCTGAAGTAAATGGTTTTTGCTGAAAAAAGCAATATTTACAGTAAGTAAATATTTTAATTTGAAGACAGTGCCTTAAAAATGTAAACCAGCTGAACTTCATTTACGACAAATTATTTTGATTTACAGATAGCTCCAATGGCTTCCTTTGGCCATTCAGAATGAGCAAATACATTACAATGAACACTTGATGTATTTTTTTTAGTATGTCCTGTTTGTTTAAGGCAAATCCTTTTCTAAAGCACGGCCCTGGAATATTCCTGCTGACTATAAGGTGCATACAGGTAGTCCTTGCTTAATGTGATGGAATGGACTTATGAAGGCCAGGCTCAGGGAGATAAGTGTGTTCTTAGCCCCCAACAGGAGCGTGGGAAGTTCAAGAAGATGAGGCTGGCACCTCCCTAAGGAATTCACAGTGTTGTGGCTGGCTGGCTTGGGAACTAGGGTTCAGTCTGGGGAGATTCTGTCTTGAGGTGGAAGCTAATAAACACAAGAGAACTGTATTTGCATTGTCTCGTGGAGTTCTTTGGGCTGAACCTGACACTTAACTACCATTCATTCAGCAACCATTCAAAGTTACAATGGCACTGAATGAATGGTATTATGGCCAGTTCTCGAAGTTATGGCTGTTGCAGTGCCACCGTAGTCATGTGATCAAAATTCGGGTGCTTGGCAGCCCTCCCGCATTTACAACCACAGTGTGCACTTCAACTCCCCTCACCTGCCTATCTCCCCCTATCTTTTGGCTATTCTGAACAACACCGCCCCCTGCCAGCCCCTGCTCACCTTCACTGTCTCCTTCCTCCAACTGCTGACAAGGTGTGCCTGGTCAAGGCAGCTGTTGGCCCTTCAGAAAGTCTCACAAGGCCTCCCCAAGGTGTCACATGGTGTCACGGAGGCCTCACGAGGTTTCAAGGAGACCTGGGGAGGCCTCATGAAGCCTTGTGAAGGCCTCATGAAGGGCCAGCAACTGCCTCAGCTGGGCATACTTCGTCAGCAATAGGAGGAAGAAGATGACAAAGGGCCAGTGGGGGGCAGCAGGGGTAAGTGGTGGCAATGGAGTGCAGAGCAGCCAAAAGGGCAGAAATAGGAGGCAGATAAGTGGGGGGGAGTTGAAGCGGAGGTGAGCGCAGCAGGGCAGGTGAAGTGTGAGATCCTCACCTAAGGATGGTGCAGTTCTCGCCAAGCAACCACAACCAGGACTACCAGAACTGCCATTAGTAAGTGGTGCGGTCACGTGATGTTTCACCTAATGACCACTTTGGTTAGCCATGGAAATTCCAGTCCTAATTAGGATCCTTAAGCTAGGACTACCTATAGATCTGAAAACAGTAAAGACAAATAAGTATTCTGAATTCATTTAAACTGTATGCTTGTCAAACAGATGGTGATCTAGAAACCTTTCAGTGACTGCCTTTCTGCATCACTGTGTAAAATTGAAGGATTCATAGTTTCCAGGTTTTGGAGGGCTGCTTTGCAGAGATACCTATGGCCTGTTCACACAACCACAGGTATAATCTGAGCATCCCTTTTGTGCTCAGTACTCCTCAGCACTATCTGATGTTCAACTCTAATAGGTAGCTAGCATGAAGCATTTCCAACTTGTAGAGAAGAGTTATGCCTATGAAAAATGAGCAATCTTGCTTTATTCTTTATTCTTATAGGCATTCATATAGATTTTTCATTTTTCTGTGCAGCCTAGACTTGCTGAAATCTAAAGTTTATTATAGTTTTTAAAATTTCTTGAGCAATTAAATATTGGGTTGAATCTCGAAGCTCTGACTACTAAATGTGGTCTCCTCCACAGAAAACACCTGCTCACAACTGGATAATATATTCAAGTCTATTTCTCTGCCATGTCAATTTAACTGAACTCAACCTAGAGAAAGTGTCACATCTTCTTCCTCTAGCTTTAGTTTAAACCATAGCATAGCTTCTTGCTGATCATTAGCAAGGATTCAAAATTTATAATGGGTTCTGAAAATAAACCTATACATTTTCTTCTTGATTAGGTTTCTGCTTCCGTCCCTTATCCTAGTGTATTCTTTGAAAATTAAAATGCATGCAGGCTGCCAGAAGGAGCATGTTGTTGCTTATGTGTTAAAAATGTGATTTGTAGAAGACCATCAATTAATAGCATTCTCATCTTTTTAAATTTTCACTGAGCAATATCTTAGACAAAAATTAACGGGGTACAAAAGGCCCTGCTGTTCTTTTGTGTGGAAAAACTAATATACAAACATTCCACTTTTTTTTTCTTGCAATCATTGGTACCACAGGGAGGGTGAGAGGGGAAGTGGCTTTCAGTTTCTTACTGTTCTACTAACAAATCAAACATAATAGGAAAGTAATATGGACTACATCTCCATACACTGGACAATGAGGAAATATACAGTATCTGTATCTAGTGTTTCATTTATTTTATCTAAGACTTTAGCTGCCAACAATTGCTTATAGCTTAGACACTATTATTAAAAAGTTCCACAATATATATAATGCTTCTGATACATGTCCTTTTAGTATAATATATATGAGTAATTCTTTAATCAGCTTTTCCCAAACTGGAAACCCTCCAGATATGCTGGGACTTCAATTTATAGATTTCTAGCCATAAACTGAATAACACTAGATTGCTGAAGGCAGCTCTGAGCTCTTTATGTCTCTCAAGCTATTTCGGAGATTCACAAAACCAAAAACTAACCATAGCAAACACCAGCATAATTGCAGGCCTCAAAGTAACTTCCCCCGGAATATATTCTCCCTTTTTCAGAGAATTCATATACTAAACTCAGCCTCTTTGCTGCTACACTTGTATTAAATTTTGGGGGGGGGGGGAAGGAGGGGTGATAAAGGCTACCTTTCTTAGTGTGGTTGTTCCTCCTTCCAGCCAAGGTTCCCTCCTGTTCTTCTGTCATTCTCACATGTTTAGCAACATCATAATCAGGTCAGTTAAACACCCAGTCTTCTTGGGCTAATCACATTGAGCCATCAACACAATTTGTCCCTTAAGTTTTTTCTTGTTGACTCCCCCTTTTTTCCTCCATATACATTGTTCTTTAAGCAATGTTGCTTTACTATTCTACTCTTCATTATAAGTAGATTATTATGATCTTAAATTAAACTACCACTAGACAGCAATTACATGGATCCTCAAATGAATGGCCCAAATGTTCATAGTCATGCTGTACAGCCACCCAAAAAACTTTGTTTTAATTAAAATGTTTCAGTCAAACATTCCTCGTTTTGATTTTGTTTAAATCACATTGGTTTTTGCTGTTTAAAGAAATGTGTAAGTATTGTCTGTATCTGTAGACTGCTTCTTTGATAAAACAACTAGTTTGCTTTTACCTTTCAATTCCACCTCTATCTTTTTTAATGTTGATTTGAAGGAAGTAAAAAAGGTTTCAGTGAGAGAAAGACTGTCTGGGTTTCATTGGTTGCAGGCTCTTCTCGAGGACCCAGTCCCTTAACAATGGGTGCACAAGACACCCTCCCTGTAGCTGCAGCTTTCACCGAAACTGTTAATGCCTACTTCAAAGGAGCTGATCCTAACAAGTAAGTGTCGTACCATTTGTTCTCCTTTTCCCATTTAGTTGGCAATTCAGGATTGGTCTTATACTATCCATTTCCTCTGCAATAGTGTGTATTAACAAATAACAAATCTAGAGAAAATATTTACTTTCAGCTGACACATATGTTGGTGAATAAATGTGGAATGGTAATGGGACATTGGTGTTTATATTTTTTCTAATGCTACCCGTGGTGTCAGAATTCTTAATATACAATAACAATGTCCAGGGATGACAGATTAGGATCTAATATACTTTATAGAAGTTCCCCATGAGTGGAAGGAGAGAATGAACAGTTCTAGAGATTTTCTCTTACCACCCCCACCCCCCCAATACTATCAGAGACTCCAGGAAATCTTCCAGAGTAAATTTCTAATGCATAGGAGCTGCAAGTGGAAGGGGGCAATAAGTGACATATTTCTCCTTCTGTCTTCTGCCCTCAGAAGTATATTTAATGACATTCTACTCTATGCAACTCTAGATTCAACCCACAGATAGTTTCCTAAATTTTGTACCACATTTTTAGAATCACTAAAATCAGCATAAATACATCTATGTAATTCAGAGGAACATAATAAATCAAAGAGTATAGCCTCATACATTTTTCCTACCCATTGATCTTGCTTTCTAAAAGTTGCTTTCTAAAACACTTTGTAGTAGACAATTTTTAAAGATGAAAATTGTGGACATAACTCAGTTTCTATTTCTGACATATTTGAAGTCCTTGCATTCTTTTTAACAATATCACAAAAAAAAATTTGTTTGAACACCACTTTTCATGGTCCCAAATGAGTGCATGATAAAATAACTATATATGGCTGCTTGAAGGTAGAATAGAATATGCTGAAAATAAGATATCAAATTACATATACATATGATTTGATTCAAAACTGGGTAGTTGTGCATAACTGGTGTGCTCTTTTCCGCTGTCTGCCTTTCTTTTGATTTTGAAGATGCATAGTAAAGATTACTGGAGAAATGGTGCTGTCATTTCCTGCGGGAATTACTAGACATTTTGCCAATAATCCCGCTCCTGCTGTTCTAACATTTCGTGTGACAAATTACAACAGATTGGAACATGTTTTGCCAAATCCTCAACTTCTTTGCTGGTAAATATCATTGTAAAAGTATTTTATAAATTTACAAGAAATAGTAATTTGTGCAACTTTTGCATGAGAAATGTTTATGACTTAGGTCACTGGTTTATTTATTGATTTTTAAGTTGTATTTAAACCTTTTTCTTCTGCTGTTCTTTGAAAAGGCTACTAGACCAAACTGGCTCTAGGGAGTAAGTAAGTAAGACTTAGGATAAGTTAAAATCTAGTTTTCAAAAAGCATGAACCCCATTTCAAAACCCAGAAGAAAACAAACTATCTCTCCCCTCAAGAGTCTGTGACATAGGCCCATCTTCTTTATACCACTGGATCACACATTGTGGCATTTATCTCCCCTGGCCTAAAGAGAAATTGTACAGCTGGAATTAAGTATAATTTTTAATACAAAACTAACAAATATTTTATATTGATGAAAATGGCACGTGTTCCTCCTGTTTTAAATGAATGCAGTGACAGCACCCAAGCCGATGCCAACACGAAGGAGTTCTGGGTAAACATGCCAAATTTGATGACTCACTTGAAGAAAGTGTCTGAACAGAAACCACAAGCAACGTACTATAATGTGGATATGCTTAAATACCAGGTATAAGCTCTTTTCTAATCTTGCAGAAAGGGAACCTAACACAGAGTCTAAAGTCACAGCTTGATCATAAACCTTTCAGGTGTTCATGAAAATGTTAGATATTTTTTCACTCTTCTCTCTCTCTCTCTCTCTCTCTCTCTCTCTCTCTCTCTCTCTCTCTGTTGGCTCTTACAGATACTAAATGTTCTTTCTGTCTTACAAGGTATCAGCCCAGGGTATTCAATCTACTCCACTGAATCTTGCAGTGAACTGGCGGTGTGAACCTACGAGTACAGACTTACGCATTGACTACAAATATAATATAGAGGCAATGACTACACCAGTAGCTTTAAACAACGTGCAGTTCCTTGTTCCCATTGATGGTGGAGTGACAAAACTACAAGCTGTGCTTCCTCCTGCTATTTGGTATGAACCAGAGGTGGTCCTTGATCCTTCCTTATTCCATCAATGTACTTTCTTGGTAACTGAGCTTAAGCAAAATCTTTGGAGAGACTGAAATAGTATTAGCAAATTATAGCCATTAAGAGCCATATGCTTATTAAAACCTTGGCACAACTTTGTGTAAGTATTTAGCTTTTCAAGTATACTTTTGTGTGTGATGAGAAAGAGAGGTAGGATAACTCTGTTCCTTTTTGGGGGATGGTTTATGTGTTTGATGTGTTGTTTGCATTACTTGTTTTTAAATGTTTTTTTTAGAATTGTAAACTGCCCAGAGTCACTAGGACAGTGTTTCTCAAGTTCTTGGGAACTTTAAGATGTATGGACTTCAACTCCCAGAATTCCCCAGCCACCCACTGAATAGGGGCTGGGTGGCATATACATTTAATAAATTATTAAGTGCTTCAGACTTTGTGCAAGTGCAGCATCTCTCTGCAGTTCATTAGGGCAGCCATGCCTTTTTTCAGGCTTCTCCACAAGCATGGGGGGAAAAAAAGACTACCACTTCAGTGAGTCAACTCCTTAAGGCAACTTTTAAACGGCCACCTCTTTTTTTCAGATTTGTGCAGAAGTCTCAAAGATTCACGGTTGCTTTAATGCAGTGTTTCTCAAAGCGTGGTCCAAGGACTCCCAGGAGTCCTCCAAGACCCTCTCAGAGGTCCGTGAAATAAAAATTATTTGCTGGCCTATGTTGAAAAATAACACCATATTAAAATCCCATCAAACAATCATGAGAAGTGGTAGCAGCAGTGAATGTGTCAATTTTAATTTTTAGTACAGTAAATGTCAATAAATATAACCTATACAAACAAAAGGTCTTTTGGGATCCTCCATAATTTTTAAAAGTGGGAAAGGGTCCTGAGAGAAAAAGTTTAAGAAACACTGCTTTAATGAATAAAAACGAGATGCTGTGCTCATGCTTGTGTGAGATCTGAGGCACTTTTTCCAAATCATGCTCAGAGCATGCACAGCCTATTGAAAGATGCTTTATAGTGGAAAATTTTATGCAACTACACCTACTGGTTTCCAGTCTACTGAAATCTTTGGCCAGAGGCTCCAGTATTTCCTGATAAGGCAAAACCGATACCTTCAACACAAGACACCTTTATGAGAACTTGTTCTATTTAATTATTCAGAACAAATATTTATCTATCAGTTTTATATCCTACCTTCCCTTCAGGAGTTTAAGGCAGAATATGTAGCTCTCCCTCCTCCCATTTCCCCCACAACAATTCTGTGAGATAGGTTGGGTTGACCGTGGCTGTGCAAAATCAGGCAGTGATCTTCTGTGGCTGAGGGAGATTTGAACCAGAATCCCGCCCCCCACTGCCAGTTCAACATTATTCAGTACTCCACACCAGATGAGGTAATAATGCAATTTAGCTTAATTTATATGTAAATGAGTCAATAGATTGCTGTCATCACATTACAAGTTTAAAATACTGCTAAATTACAATGCTGCAGTTAAAACAAACATAGGACAGAGTAAGACTAAGCGAGTACACTTGCATAATACTGTATTATATATACTGCAAGTGAGCATGCTGGGGGGATAGAAGGGACACTAAAATCACTTATTCTGCACTTGCAGTAACTTAAAAGGCCTCTGTTCTGAAATCCCTGCATTTGGATATAAATCAGTGCTTCATTATTACATGAAATCCCATATGTCCTGCTTAGGACTTTACCTTGTTGAGTTGCTCCCTCATTTTTGAATAACCCCTATGTCTAGAAATAGTAGGTATCTGCTCTATGGATAAATAATGTAATTAAGAGAAAACAGGAAAGTCCCTTTTTTGTACATAAAGCAAGAACCTTACAAAAGCAAACTGATGTCTTTTTTCTCTAAATATGGCAAAGCTTAGGAGAACAAATTAATGTAACATTTATATGAAAAGGGGGACAAACTTTCAGAAGTGATGCCTTGTATGTTCATCATCAAAGTCTGAAGATTTTAAAAGCCAAGATCACTTAGTGATCTTAGTGATTTCATCGGCAAATATCACCAGGTTTAAATGGCTAACTAATGCTAAGTGAAGTCTGAGCTAGGTTAATAAGCTTTTTCCCACCAAATTCTTAATCATAAAACCAGTATTTTCTCCGCTTGGAGAAAGCTGTCCCCTACTTGGTGGTCTCCAGGTGTGTTAAATATATAACTTTTCCTATCTGTCCAAATGCCTGTGAGTTAGGAATGATGGGAACTATAGCCAAATATTTCTAAAAGGCTTCAATATGAGAAGACTGCCCTAATATTTAGTACAGATAGCAAGCAAGATATTCCCATTCCTTAGATTTGAATGATGCAGAACCATGATCTGGTGAAATGCAACCCCTAGCATCAACTAGGCCTGTTGGCTGAGGCTCCTGGGAACTCCAGTTCAGGAACATGGGGCTGGGTTTCTGCCTGCTGTAGTAATGATAATTTAACTTTGATTATCAGCATTGTTGGTAAATGAGGCAACTTAGGGCCAAATTAGAGGTTCCAATGGTAAGCCCATTTTTAAAAAATATGAATTTGTAAATTTCTTCCCTGCTTTAAAGAGTTTACAGTTAGTAGCAGTGATGAGTCTTCTTCCAAGAATCTGTTTTAAAAATGCTTCCCTCAATGCCTCAGCAAGGGGAAAAAACACATTAGCAGACAAATTGCAGAGAAATAAGATAGGATTTGCCAGGGTGGAAACAGAAGGGATTATCAGCCTATCCATCTCTTCTTTCCTTTTTAGATTTCCCTTGGCAAATCTCACTGTAGGCTTAATTGCAGGAAAGTAATAGGCAAGAATGGTTGTCTATTGTTGTCATATCTGCTATGGTACTATTTATATTATGAGTTATTGATTCAGATATATAGTATGCACAGAATGCAAATGGGTATGGAACTTCCTGAATTCTTAATCCAACATTTTAATATTAAGCTTAAAATACAGGAAATAATTTGTATACAAGTGTAACATACTCATTTTAGAATATGGGCTTCCTAAACAGTTCAAATGTTTTAAGTTTTAAATAAGTAGCTCTGACCATTCTGGACATATTTTAAGATGAAAACAACTCTATTTTGAGTTTGAAACAGGGCCATTTTGAGCATAGAACACTTCCAGAATACTTAGAACAATCAAGTTTCAAGCTTGAAACATTGCACATTCAAAACATTTTGCATAGCTCTACTCTATCCTCTTATTTAGGCAAAGATTAACTAAAGATATGACATAAATAGAATTGAGTTAGATGGGTGACATTAAATTTGCCTACCATGTATTCTAGAATTTCGCTGGGTTCCTCAATGTTCTTTATCTTGAGCAATTTTTTCATTTTTTTAGGAATGCTGAACAACAAAGGATATTGTGGAGAATTCCTGATATTTCACAAAAATCTGAAAATGGAGGTAATAATACAAGTTTATATTCCTTGTAAAACTTTCTTCCCTTGAATAATCACACATATCTTTTCAAGGTCCAACTAGTAATTAAGGCATTCAACTAGAAATAGACTTGAAAAGAAAATATAGAAAAATATATTTTACATACAAACAATATACATCAAACAAATTTTGCAATAAATCATTAAATGTATTCACATGAAATAACATTTATCAGTCCTTCCACTGTGTTCATAGAGGATCAATTCATTACTGGAAAGGGAGAACAGAACTCCAAGGCAAGATTGTAAGTCTGAAATAACTCTCTTTCCAACATCAAACTTCATGCATAATATAGCCATAGTTCATTATATAATAATAGATTCCAAATTGTTATTGTATAATTAAAGAACATATTTACATATTTAAACAATTATCTTTATAACATGAATTAACAATTTTGTGAATATTAAACCAAAATGGAACCCTAATTGAACAAGCCAATATTATGTGAGTGCCTAAATAGACATGAAAAATAAACTTTCATTGAATTACACATAACATCACAGGAGATATATTATTTTTGAACCATGCACTGATTCCATGATACTGAATATTCTAGCTCATTCCATAATTCTCAAAGATAGCTAAATTTACATAATTTTTATTGATTGTAAAATTTGATACAGGTTTGGATGTAACTAAAACATGTTCTAAAAGTTATACTAATACAAAAGTTTTAGATTCAGCCAGCACATCTGGGACAAATTGTGAATCCAAAAGATGCATTAATTGAATATACTGCCATTTTCCAATTTAGAATAGTTTAAATTTCTCAAGTAGTGGCTCAGATGACTTAAAGCCTGATGCAATAAGCTGATTTAAAGTCTGAGTACTTTAAGTGACCCATGTCTTCCCCTCAAAAAAAAGTTTACCAGAAATTTTCAAACTTCAATTACCTCAGAGTATAAGTTTGTCATGTGAAAGGAATAGGATGCAATCCAAACCTAACAACATGCTACACCGGTATCTTGCTAATAATGAGCCTTCCATAGTACAAGTACAGGCTTGCATAGTTTTCTATATTAATGTCCTTTGATGAATTTTCTGTCTGAAGGGGTGGGTTCCTTGCTTGCACGGTTCCAATTATCTGATGGACCAAGTAAACCTTCACCCCTGGTTGTGCAGTTCACCAGCGAAGGGAGCACTCTGTCCAGCTGCGATATTGAACTTGTTGGAGCTGGGTATCGTTTTTCCCTTATTAAAAAGAGATTTGCAGCAGGTAAGGACAACCTAAATTCGCTTTTCCTAAGGTGGTGGTGGTGGTAGTAGTAATAGTAATAGTAGTAGTAGTAGTAGTAGTAGTAGTAGTAATACTGTGTATCAACAAAATGAAGAACTGGATTACTAGATGTGACAAATGTGGTTGCAGTCTTATTTGCACCTAGTCTTCCAGGTGTTAGAAGATGCATGATCAATCTACCAACTAAGGATTTCAGGGATAATGCCAGCCACATATTTTAGTTTATAATTCAACCAGGAAAAGCAAGTCAGCCAAACTCCACCAAAGAGCACATGTGCAGGCAAACAGTACAACTTCTCTTTCCTGGTTATTTTCCACTTTGTCTTCTTGTGCACTTTGTCCCAAGCCTGTTAAGAAGGTGAAGTAGCCAACTAAAGATTTAAATTACAACGTATTGTTAGACAGTTGGTTGATTATATGTTTTAACCATGTCCAGGAGTTTAATAGATTAATTTTATATAATTTGTTGAATCAAGAACCAGGCCAATGTTCTCCACTATAGTTACAGTTATGTGGGCACTACAACTTTGTCAACTACAGCACATAGGAAGGACACCATATGGAGAAATGCAGCCTTAGGTCACATCTTGGCAATTTTTATTTAAGACATTTATGAGTGCAAAAAATGTACTTTTTATTATTGGATTAAGTGTTTTTTGCTTGATGTGTATCATTTCACACACACCCCAGTGGACACATATGATCTGCTTTTCTACTTTTTGCTTCTTTCTTTTCTAAAGTGTAAGATGTCCAGAGATATCTGGAGTTGGACAGCCTCCAAACCATATAAATAAAAAATAAATAAAAGTCTAAATCCATAATTGTTCAGTTTGCACCACAAAACTGTGCAATGAAGTTCACATTTCATAATGGTCTCATCAACTATTTAGGCCTCAGTTTGATTCTCATAATTTAATTGGTACTATATTTAGTTGACACCAATGGGTTTATAAAAATAAATCTAAGCATTACAAATGTCATAAACTTTAATTTTTACATGTCTTTAATATTTTACAGGAAAATACCTGGCAGATAACTAACCGAAGTTTATGCAAGTATGTTCAAAATCCATATAGCTGAGGACAGCCATGGTTGGATGGCTTTTATATGCTGCTGAGGGGAAACTAACTGAATCCTGTATTCAGGACATTTCTGTTGGAAGCATCAGCAATTCAACATTTCTCCCTCAGAAAATGCCATGTTGATCAGTCCTACAGTATTTACTTCTAGATGTAATATTGTTCATGTTTTAAATTGTAATTATTGTATTTGTAAATTGTACTCATTCTAGTAAGGCTGTATTTTGGCAGTTAGACACTTGAGTTTTAGCATTTTATCGTTCAAGAAATGGGCGCAATTTAAACTGTGGTATATAAATTTAACAGTAGTAATGTTGAATGAGACAAAGTTTCAGAGGCAGATGCATTTCGTCAATGTATACCATTTGAACACAATGCTAACAGCTGTGAGAAAGGGAGTGCCTCAAAAAGAACATAAAAATTAGCTGACCTGCAAAGTCACCGATTATTTCTTCAGTCCGCGGCATATGTCATTCAAGTATAGTTACGTAAATAAAAAGATCTGTCTTTAAATATTTAATTGGTTTAACTTCAGAACATTTCAGAGTAAATGTTGAGGTGTTTATGGTACAAATGTATTTTTTCACTTTAAACACTTTTACATATTCCCATTATGTCTAAACAAGATTTAAAAAATAATAATTTTGGATAACTGTTAGAAACTTTGGCAGAGATAAAGCTTGTAGTGAGATAGCTGTTTCTTTTTGTTAGTCTAACATGAGTGAACATGAAGATAAAGGAAGAGCACAATGGATTAGAAATCCTCCTGCTATGCAAGCCCGGTGCGGCCTTCTCCATCCTGGTGCCCTGCAGATATGCTGGACATCAGCTGCCACGTGGGCACCAGTTTGGGGAAGACTGGCCTAGAGAAAGGAAGGAAAGCACAGAAAAGGCAACACGGCACTTCCCATTATTTTCACTAAAGTTGGTGCAAGAGGAAGCTGGCTATTTAACTAAAATAACTAGCGATAGAGAAATCCTGCAGCTGTTGTTTTCTTTTTTTACCTGAGCAAGCCTCTGATTTCATTGACGTGCTTGTTTATTTTTACAGGACCAGTTGCATGCCAAAAACTGGCTCTGAACAACATTTTGTTCTTCATTTAGATTCTAACTTACTTGTGGGGAAAAAAGAGCTTCAAAGAAGCATGTCTGTACACGTGTCTCATGCACACACACACACACACACAGAGACGTCATCCACGCATACCAAGATTTGTAGCCTGGCCGATTTGTGTTTGAAAGCTAAAAAGAAAAGAAATAAGCCATTTGAACAGCATAATTGACAAAATAATCAAGAATATTGCTGGATTTTTTCCCCCGTTATTTCAATGCCAGGATACTCTACTTCAAACAGGTTTCAAGTTGCTAGTCAGTGGTGAATAATTTCTTATAGTTTGAAAAACAAAATGTTTGGATACTCCATTGCTAACATGCTAGGTGTGCACAAATGCTGCAAACCTATTTGTTCATTTGGTAGTTCAAATTGTAGCTGAATACAGTAGGAATAAGGAATATGAAGGTCATTGTAAAGAGGTGCAGAGTATCTATTCTGCTATTTTCTGTGCTTACAACTAGTATTTTTATAAACTGTGGTCTAACTAGGTTGGCATCCAACTGTCTCACTTGCATGTGAAAACAGCTGTGCTTGATAAACAGCTATGTCTGCATTAAAACAAGCAGACAAAATTAAAAGCTCTATCTGGACATGAATATATTTGTTTATCATCAAGTATGATATATCCTGCAGTGATAGAAATTGAAATTCCACATACATCAAATACTTTTTTCTTAGTTTCTTTCGGTATGAGTCTTGTATTTGAAAACCGTAGAGCTAATTTTGTGGAAAATATAATATACAATCCAAAAAAATGTCCGTCCCCCCCCCCCGGCCTTAGGCTTCACTGGCTTCTCTCTCTCACTGGTAAATATGATAAACATTGATTTTTGCTAGAGCTCTGCATGGTTTGAAATGGAAAACTTATCTTTGTGTTTATACTTTACATTCTTATAAATCTTACCATGTTTGCTCTTTCCTGTGAAAGTGAAATTGGCCTACTGCTAGCGTTTGTTGCTCAATTATCACAAAAGCTAGACAAAGGGAAGCACATTTCTGTTTCTTTAATGAATAGAGAATTTTTCTACTCTGGATTTGTTTTGTTTTACAATGCATACCAGTTACCAAGTAATTGGGTCTCTGTTGGTCATTCCAGATATCTGCGCATTTCCTAATTACTGCCAACAGACATTTCATGCATTCTGATTTGAAGTAAAAGCTTAATTTTATGCAAAGGAAAGAATTTACTTGAAAGTAGTTTTTCAAATGTGGAGACCCCCTCCTCATTTTTCAAAAATATAATATTAAAGTAACAAAGGAGAATGAAAATGTTTGATAAATAGGAAATGGAAAATCAGTTTAAATCAAAATAATTTGCTATGTCTGAAACATAAAAAATAGCTCAGAAAGATTATATGGATTCCAAGAAAGATGTTAGAAACAACACCATTTATAGATTATTTTTTTTTTTTGCTTTGAATTGGAATATAGGCCTTATATTGTATCTAAAGTAACAGGATCCCAGCCAAAAAGAAAAAAAACTGTCTCATGGGTGAACCTGTCACACTTTAGCAGTTTATTCACCAGAAATAGATTCACTGGTATTTCTGTTGAAAGTCCTGATTTACTCCTGAAAAAAGGAAAATAATTAATGAATCTTCAGCCAATTGCAACAACTATAATTTCTTTTGCCAGGTCCTAATAGTCAAAGAAACTCTTACTGAAGCTTGATTTGTATACCTATTTCATCACAAATAGCTACAGGCTTTTTTGCTGTTGATTCCTGTTTCCTTAGAACAATTATAATTATTAATTAGGATTATTAAAAATATGAATCATGCAATGTAAGACAGGTTCTTTTTTAAAATTCTGCTTGTAACCTGTTTCTGGGCTTATTTACCAAAAGTAAACTTTCAAACAGAAGTTTAGCTTAGCTGAGCCTTTCCCAACCCTGTGCCCTCCAGATGTCCATTCCACAGAATTCCTGCCCAGCATGGTTTGTGGCTGTACTGGAGTGGCCATTTTAATGCATCAGCCTTTAAAATCTGGAAAATAGGTTGTCCAGCATAGAAAAAGACATACTGAAAAATAAAAAAGGCAGTTATAAAGCAATTTTTCCTTAATAACAATATAACAATGGACAAAAACATAACTTTTGCTCTTTCTTAGTGAAATTACCTATTCCTTGCAAACATCCTTCTCCTGGCTTTGTTTGAACAAAGCTATGGATTAAGTGGGAACATTTTAGTCCTGAAGCCCCTCAGTCTAGCCATTGCTACAGGATCTTATTCTAAGCTGAAGTCTTACTGAGATCTATAAAACTGGGAAGGACTTTGTAAAATATTTTTAACCCAATTCAGGTTATAATTACAGTTTACATCCATCTTGAAATTTCATAGCTGAAGACAAGATTGGGAAATATCTTAGCCAAAAGTAAGGATATCAATCAGCAGGGAAAGCATACAGATATATAAACTCTGTGCTGCAGATAGATGACTCATCTCCATAAAATGCATATTCAAGAAGGCCCACTTCATAAAACAAAATAAAATATTTAGTATGCCTTTTAAGCAAACTATGATGAGAAGCAACTGCCTATATTGTGTGCAAGGCTTGTCAAATGAATCATGTAGTCATTATAGCTGTAAGTAGAGCCATATTCTTATGCGCACTTATTTAGGAGAAAGTTTCATAGCAGATCTGTGGGACTATCTGCAGATATCCATAGGATCAGGCTCAAGTTTGCTTTGTATAGAAGAAATACTTTTTTAAAAATATTTCTAGACAAAATTGAGATTGTGCTTCCTCTAAAAGCCAAACCAACATCAATTATTATGCTAATTTAAAGTACTTCAATAAAATCAGGAAAGGGTAAAATTGGTTTTAGGCCCATTTAGAAAATGAATATCATTTATACCAGTTAGGTAGCCATCTAGTTAGGTTTGGTGGACCTATCTTTTCTTGTGAATGTAAGGAAGCAATTAGAATATAAAAGGTCTTTTCACTTCCTACTTCTTGTTGTTCTTAGTGTTTGTCCCACTTAGTTGCAGCATCTGCTGGTTTTGCACTGAGACTGCTTAGCAAAGCTGATCAATCATGATAGGACATGATAGGCCTTGTTTTTCACCTAGTCTGTTGCAGAGCCTGATACTGATTAGGGCTGAGAGGGAGTAACTGGCCCAAGATCACCCCAGCTGGCTTTGGTGCCCAAGGCAGGACTAGAACCTGGATCTCTCTGTTCCTAGTTCAGCACCCTAACCATTATCCCACACTGACTCTCTTTTGCAACTAATTCATGCTCTATTTGAATAGAATTGCTTTCATTTTAAGAAGTAATTCAGCCAGTTTTTTGCTCACTGTGCCATGCAGTGAGTTTTCTTAAGTATTGCTTATATCATCTGTAGAGCACCCTTAGCATTTCAGATATTTTAATTGTTTAAGGATGAGAAATTTTCTCCAATGCTCATACTAATTTGAAATTATGCTACAAAGTGTATACACACACACACACACACACACACAAACTTTATAGCATAATTAAAGTACCTTTAATATGCTTTAATAGGTATATTAAAGTACCTTTCAAACAGAAATCATCTTTGTATACAAAGGGATTCACAAAATAGTAAGCTGAATTTTCTTCTTGATCCTGGTGAGTAGACCATTCACATAGTGAACCAATCTTGTTCTTGGGTATGCACTCTTCCAGTAGCTTTAAAATCTTGCAAGACTGGTATTCTCCAGGTGATTTAATATCATGATTCCTAGGTAGAGCAGGCATTGCCAATGCTAGCTCTGAATCTGGAGGGCTATAGTCCAATACATATGAGGGGTGAGATTGAGGAAAAAAAAAATATATATATATATATATATATATATAGCGGTAGTGATAGATGTAGCAGTGCCAAGTGACAGCAACATTGTGAAGCAGGAGCATGAGAAGCTGGAGAAGTACCAGGGCCTGAAGGAGGAACTAGAGAGGATGTGCAAAGTAAAGGCCAAAGTGGTCCCAGTGGTGATAGCAGCACTCGGGGCCATGACTCCTAAGCTAGGAGAAGTGGCTCCAACAGATACCAGGAACAACATCAGAGCTCTCTGTGCAGAAGAGTGCAGTGCTAGGAAGAGCTAAGATACTGCGCAGAACCCTCAAACTCCCAGGCCTCTGGTAGAGGACCCGAGATTGAGGAAGACACGCACCACCCATAGGGGTGAGAAGGGAATTTTTTTATATATATATGGATGCCCTGACCTTGTGTCAAGATAGTTCCTCCTACAGAGGATGGAAATATCTACTCTGTAACATATGAAATAAAATGTACCTACTGTTGAGGATGTGTGTGTTATATGTGAGTGTAATTCTTCTGCCTGGTATTCCATCAGAGACTTATGTGAACTACTTTTTATCATTATGTCAACCATCACATCTAGTTTATAGAGAAACCAAATACTGCTCATTCATTTTATTTATGTTTATGAATTAGGTATGATCTAATTGATCTGCGCAGAAGACATTTCTTAGATATGACAAAGCAAACACATTAGCCAACAAATCCATATTTTAAAAACTTTAGTTTGGGGCTGAAGTCTTGTCTGCTCAGAAATTTATTTCTATTCTATATCAGTTGTTTTCTTAACTGATGATCCGAAATGTGACACGAAGGGCCAGGGTTAGGGTTTATCATTGAATTTATGAGCATTATCACTGAATTTATGAGCAAGACATTTTCCTGTTGTTAGCTACTGGTTACAGAAATGGTATGTCACAGAAGATATTGTTAACAACATTAATTGATCAGGACCTATTTCAGTTTGCCTTTAAAAGAAATAAATTAGCTGCACTGAGTTTTATCACAACTATAGACACACTCATTCTGAAATTGCAATTCACTCAATTGCCTGAACACATCCAAGAGTTGGGCATCCAGATTCAACTTATTAAATGTATCTATTTATTTATTTTTATTATGCAAGAAGGTGAATGAAACCTGAAACTATTTTGTTCTTAAACTAGAATATTGTTAGATATACATTTGGTCAAATGAATATCAAATATTAATGACAATAGTCTCTAATCTTAATCTCTATCCAATTATCTGTTTACATTGTAAGAAATATTTCATAAGTGGTGTTCAATGTATCACAAAGAGTCTTCTCTTGGATTTTTTTTTTTTTAACTCCACAGAAACCCTGGTCTGTACAATCTAACTTGGATCTTGTTAATCTGGCTCTTTGGATGCCTATTAATTGACCCTACTATTACTGCTATCTTGAAAAAGCTACAAGGAGGGATAGTCACCTTTTATTATCACGATACAAATGTGTTGATGTTGTTTCATAAGATACTTCCAGCATGAGAAATATATAAATAACCTCTACTTTTGATTTTGATATTTTTTTTTTGAAATGGCTAGATTATGATCAAATGGATCCATATTTTTAAACAGACAAGAAAACTGAAATAAACATATTACTTAAAAGCTTAAAGCAGTGGCACATAGCTTCTTTGAAGAGCAGTAAGGTCTGCAATTAACTTCTGAAAGGCATGCTGCACCTGCTTTCTACGAAGTAGGCAGAGCCATGACAAAAAAATTAGGCATTGATTTGATCTAAATTTAATTAAATGAAAATAATAGTTTATGTGATTATTTCCCATATATTTAATAATTTCCTCCTGTTTCATTACAATTCCAATTCTGTGGCAAATTTCAGGAGTATTTGGGGACATTCTCAAGGTTGTGCGTCTTGGGTTAGAGAGACTGAGGGCATTTTACCTATAATCTGCTGTGGCTGTGCACACTTCAGAAATGATTCCAATAAGTGACTTGGATTTGCCACCTTTTGGCTATTCATTAAAGCATGCAAGTCTTTTTTCAAGCTTCCACGTCAGCCTGAAAAAAAGTTACGGCTTCCTTCATGAATCAAATCATGAAAACAGTGTGGTTTAATGTGCCTGTAAACAGCAGCACTTTTTTTCAGGCTCAAATAGAAGCCTGAAAAACGATACACGTTTTAAGGAACGGTGGGGAGGCACTGTCCTTTTCTATCCTCACAGCAATTTAACAGGAAACAAGCACTTCTTTATTTACATGATTAGAAGTTCATACCAAAGTCTAGATAAAGTTAACTTTTTAAAAAACATAATAATACTGTCTCAGTCATATGTTTAAGATATATTTGGGTTCAATATATCAAAATACAGATATTGGTTTTTAAATATGCAGTTTGTATCCAATTTCCCCCACTTTAAATTCCTAATTTAGAAATTTACCATGGTAACTTATCATGATAGCCAACATGTTTGATTACTTCAAAATGCACTATCATCCATTTCTGCTTCCTAATATACAACTCCACTCCTGGCAGATACTGAAAGCAACATACTTTTACTTTAATCAGCTGATGCAAGAGCTATTTCCAGTGATACTAACCATCTTAAACTAATCAGCATTTGCCCCATAGCATCATTAGAAATGCAAATCACTCTGAACAATTTCTCTCTTTTGATTGGCAAGAGGGATTTTCATGGCTGGAGGTGGTTGCTTCTTTTAGATTTCAAATGTTAGCATGTTTATTTATTTATTAGATTTATATCCCATCTTTCATTCAGCTCAAGGTGGCACACACAACATCCCTCCTCCCATTTTTCCCTGTAACAATCTTAAACATCAGCATCAACATGGGAGGAGCAAGGCAGAGCATGTGTTAGAATAACATAAGCAGCATTGCAAGACAAGCCCCATCAAAGGTGTGGAGCTTACACTCAGTGCCACTTTCATCATTGTGACTAGTCTGGTCACCCAATGGACCCTTGAAGCTGAAAGTGGTCTAGAACCTAGTTCTCCCCAGTACCGGTCCAACACCACACTGGCACTGATTAATGTTAATGTTATTAAAAGGTTTGTGAGCAGTATTTCAGTGTAGACCAAGCAATCTAGGGAAGTCTAAAATCTGCCTTTTAACAACATTAAAATCTTTAAATGTGCATAACTGTGATTCAGATTAATGTGTATGAGAACTGTTACCTTCAATCTGTGGGTCTGAAAACACATCTCAGTTGGACACCTCAATGCACTAGTCATACTAGTGTATTAGAAGATACTAATTTTCTGAAGATACGTTTTAATGGCTGATAAACTGTAGACATGCATGTATTTTGGATTAAAGGCTCAAAAAAACTAGATACTAAACTTCAGTCCTGTTAAACTATTGTAGACCATATGTTCAAAAGCATTATTTACTGGCATGCAGTTTAGCGTTTGCAGATCCTGGGTCTTAATTCTAAAAGATATCTGAGTCCTGAAATAGATTCCATGGTGTTTTACCAGATATCATACTGTATCATTTTATATTTTAAAAACCTGTGTATAAACTGTTTATAGATATTTGTGGACACAAAATACACATGTATATTTTTAAACATTAAAGTTTAGGTCTGGACATCTCAGACTTGTGTGAAATGAAATACACTATCCTTCTAGTCTAGTTGGCTGTTTACTGCTTAGTCTATGATGAAACTTTGCTGCTAACATGATGGTATCAGAGAAAAACTGTAAATTGTAGAAAATGTCTGTTGCATCAGAGTCCTCGGAGCAAATCTCTGAATCTGACCACTGGTAATATGAATGTGTTGTATTGACTTGTTGAAGATAATCATAAAACCACATATTTTCAATGTTTCTTTTCTTTATAGATTAGAAAACAAATGTCTATTTTTTGTAAATAATGATTTTTATAAATGGCTTTTCTTCATAATTTCCCTTAAGCATCCATTTCACAAAATCCCAAAATATGCAATTATTTATCAAACATATTATACAAATAGGGTCCCCATTTCAGAACAAACGTTATGAAATTCTATACATAAGGAGAACATTAAATAACGATTAAGCTGTAATTTAAATGTGACTTTCTTTTCCCTTTGAAAATAAATGAGAAACCTAAAAATAGCATTTTGATTGTTTGTTTTGCTTCTTCGGATTTACATTACTTTTAATTAATAATTCTATTTGTTTAATATTCTCTTAACATTAGTCATATTGTTGGCACTAATAACTAATGTACAATTAGTTTTTAAGAGTATCTGAAACACACGATGCACCAAGGAGTATTACAAAGGAGGCAGCTTTGATGCTGGCATTACTCTTCCCCGTTGAAATCCTGAAAAGCTCTGGCAATTAAACATGGTTTTTATTTGAGGCAGAATCACTTTGGAATAGCAAATTCATATCAGGTCTGAGGCTGCCTCTTCTGGCAGGGGAAGCAGGCATAGGCCTGGGTTCTGACAGTGTCAGTTCAGCAGTGTTAAAGACAGGTGATTCCAGTGTGCTAGAACTATCAAGGGAGCTTTCTGCTATGGTGAAGGCACTAACACATCAATAGGTAGATACATTCCCTTCTTCCAGGATGGTTTTTCACCTTCCCAGTCCAGCCAATAGTCCTGTAATTTCCAGATGGTCCCCATCTAATACTAACCAGGCCTGACCCTGCTTAGCTTCTGAGATCAGTCAGATACCACCTGCCAAGGCAGCACATCAGTTGGGATATTTCTTTGGGAGAGGAAGCAGATAACAACACTTAAGTCCCGCAAGACAACCCTTTTGGTTATCAAGGCATTGTAAACCCAACATGGTTTTCCTTCACTTTCTCTTCAGCAAATCATACCCATTTTCAGGAGCTCAGTACCACTAGCTAAGTAAATGTGAAATTCTAGCTGGGCAGCCAGTTTCTCCAACGAAAAAAACAAAGTGTGAAATCAATATACAAGAATACCCAGACCACCGATGCAAAGGCATGGAAGAGGAGGAAAAAGGTTTCAAGAGGCTGGAGAGCAATCAGAGTAGTTTGCTTTTTCAGTGTACTAGCACTGGTTTTCACTTAACCCCATGCAGTTGATAAGGGCACATCCATTGGCATACAGGTAGTCCTCGCTTAACCACCACTATTGGGACCAGAATCTCCACCATTGAGTGAAGTGGTCATTAAGCAAGACGCCAACGTGACTGCTTTGCTCAACAACTGCAATCTGGGCATTCCTGGTTGCAGTCATTAAGCAATCTCCTGGGTTGTTAAGCGGATAGAGTGAAAGAGCTGCCTGCTAAAGGGCAGGCAGCCCTTTTGCTCTCAAACTGAAGAGAACTGAAGCCCACTGAAGGGTTTCCCCTCCCCTCTGTGCACAGAGGGGAAATCCTTTGTGGGGATGGAGGAATGAAGATTTGAGCTCCATTCCTGCAAATTGCAGAAGGATTTTGGCTCCCCTCTCCCCCCTCCACTTGCAACCTTCCCTGCCAGCTTCCCCATTGACGTTTTGGGGAAACTGGCAGAGATCGCAAATGGTCATCACATGATCTGGGGTGCTTGGGAACCAGTCACAAATGCGAGCTGGTTGCCAAGCAACCAAAATGTGGCCACGTGACCGCAGGGGTGGGTGGGGCGGTGTGACATTTTACGATGGCCGGAAGTGCTTTATGGGCTGTAAAGCACCCTTTCCAAGGCTATTGTAATTTCAAACCATCATTAAACAAACGGTAATTAAGCAAGGACTATCAGTATATGGGAAAAAATGGTAGGATTTTCACCAGGGCAATCTGTTTTGTATTCCAGTCCATTTTTCTCCCTCAAAACTCACATCTAAATCTTAAAGTTGTCTTCATGTGCATCCAATCTTCACTATGTTAGGGTTTCTTCCCCCACCTTCCTTAATCACTAAAAAGTTCTCAACATTTCATCCATTGTCTCAGAATTGCTCATGCCAGTGCACCAAATGATTAGGGATCCTCTTGTTTCTATATACTTTCCATTTTAATTCCAGCTTCCCAACATTTCTTTTAATAGTCCTTGAGCAACTTATAGACTGCATTTCATGAACTGCCCCATAAAAACATAGAGTATGGTAGAAAAAATGGATTCCTTTTAGTTCACTTCCTACACCAAAATCAATCTTAATGATGCAGACCATAAAAATGTATCTATCCATAATACGATAGAATTATTAATAATGGTTATCATAACACCTATTGTTTTACAGAAATTGCCTTCTAAACTATAGATGGAGCTTGACAAAACCTTTTTAGTACCCAAAACCTGTATTATTTTAACTTCCTACATTTTTCAGTCTGAAATTTGGCCACCTGTAATCCTACAGAAGGGGCAATTATCTATAATTGTAATCTCATTCTGTCAAGTATTTAAATGATTATAAACAATTTTCTTAAATTAAAACACAAGCAACTATTTGTCTGAAATAGGTCAAGCTTCTTTTTTTTCAGAAAGCTCCAACAGACCTGCAGATATTGTCAGATTCAATAAAGTTGGGGGGAGGGGCGAGGGAACCCCAGTCATTTGTGGTTTATCCATAAAAATGAATGTCTGGGAGCATAAAATGGGTTCCTGAGCTTTAAAAAAAGAGGCAACCTGCTTGTCTAATTGATAAGATAGCAAAAGTAGTTAGCATACACTTTCAAAACTCACCTAAAAAAAATACTTAAAAGTCACCAGCTTATGTGAAAAAATCATGCTATGATATATACTAACATATGTCAGATCTGTGTTCCCTCTTTCACACTGTATGCTTTCTCCACCCAGTCTGTCAGGTTTGGGGTGGGATATAAACAAAAGGAAAATAAATAAATTTTAAAAACAGAAGACACATCCTCTATTTTCTTTGTCATAGGCAACAACTGCAAATGGTAGAACAATGTTTTCTAGCATTAAT
Source organism: Liasis olivaceus (assembly GCA_030867105.1). NCBI lineage: Eukaryota > Metazoa > Chordata > Lepidosauria > Squamata > Pythonidae > Liasis > Liasis olivaceus. The sequence goes on along the minus strand of CM061350.1, from coordinate 135,788,677 downwards.
AGAAGGCTACTGATTTCACTCAGAGGGCAGCATTACATTGAAAGGGTTGATAAGCCTGGCTTGGGTTGCAATTCAAATAGGATCTCAGGGCCAAAGTCTAGGGCCCCACAGCCCAGCCTGAACATGCAAATGCTACAGTGCAGATGGGGCTAGTGTAGAGGAAAGAGAGAATGCTTTGAAAGGCACGAGGAAGAGCCGCTACCAAGGCAACAGTCAGATAAAAGAGGCCTGAGCCCAGGCCAAGAATGTGAGTAAACATCTGGGGCAAGCCTTTCCTAGTTCACACAAAGATAAAGGAAGTGGGGGGGGAGCGCATTCAGACTTGCAAGATTCTGTTACTAAAGCTTTCAGTATAATAGTTCTGACCTACATGGCATTGGTTTCCTAGTCTGCTCTACCTTGAAGGTCTGACAAATGGCTTCCATCCTGCCTTCCCCTTTTAAAAGCGTTACAGTGGCTTTAAAAGCAGCACAGTGGCAGTTCGTTGGGCAAGTCTGTGGTTACAGACATTCATTTTATGATTTGTACTTTAAAATCTCTATTACCCCTCGTTAAAGAAAATGGTGCTTGTTTCCAAGGAAGTGCATTTAGCATCATGACAGCAGAAGCAAACCTGTAGTTATGACATTCCCAGACATTAGTGAACAGGGCTGGCAAAAAGTTTCGGTTCAGCCGCTCTGTTATATCAGGCTACGTAAAGCTGCCGTGAGGGATGGAAGGGCAGTGGAGGAAGAAATGCGAAACATTTGCTGCACAAATGAAGGCAGCATGGTCATTTAAAGACCGACCTACATTATAGTGAAAACTAAAATCAACTAGAGCAGTGTTTCTCAACCTTGGCCGCTTTAAGATGCGTGGACTTCAACTCCCAGATTTCCCCAGCCAACATGGCTGCTGGGGAATTCTGGGAGTTGAAGTCCACGCATCTTAAAGCGCCCAAAGTTGAGAAACACTGAACTAGAGCCTGACTTCACCAGTTATTAGCCAAATGCTGTAACTCCATATCCCCAGGAAGCCAAGGTCGCCAGTAAAGTACTAAGCAGCTTTCCTCAACCCCCGTAGTCGCAGGGATGGCCAGAAGGCTGCTGGCTGAGGAATTAGGGGAGTTGAACTCCAAGGTACCTGGAGGCCACTGGCTCGGGGAAGCCTGAAGGAAGGCGCAGGCAGCTGCGCTTTCCTCGCCCCGCCGGCATTTTCGAAGCACAACCAGAACTCCGAGAGCACAAGGCTCCGAATGAAGCTGCTCCGCGAGGGGGAGAAAAAATGGGAGTTGGAACCTACGCGCAGCTTGGGAAACAGACCAGCGAAAGAGGCCGCTCGGGAAGGGCCCGGAGGGGTGGATGCGCGCGCGGGGCTCTCGCTCTAATCTCCTGTTTGGCTTGGGGCTCATCAGCGCTGGTGCCTTAGTCGCGTTCTTGCGCGCTGCACACAGCCAGCAAGCAGCCTCCGCCTCCAGATGGGCGTGCGAAGCCACAAATGCTCGCTTTCCTTTCCCCCGCCGCGAGTCGTTCCGCTCCCCTCCTGCACGGCTGCTCTTGGAGGCGGGGGCAACGCTGGGGCCGCCCTTCCTTCTCAGCTATCCTGGGACTGAGTTGTCGCCCTGGAAACCAGCAACATCTCCGGCTTTTCCAGGCTGCTGTAGCGAGAGCGGTAAGAACCGCGGCTACCCTATCTCGGGTGCAAACTTCCGGATACCCAGCAAATGCAGCACGGAGTAAATTTGGTTTCTCACTTTGCTGCCACTTAGTGGTCGTTCGGATATTTGTAGCCGAGATATGGCGGCGTTGGGTAGGCATCTCGCGGACTCTGGGAGGGAAGCTGTTGTTCATTGTTGCGGGAACCCCGGAATCAGGTTAATTTGGTAAACTATGCTTTCGTTGACGCTGGTTTGGGTTGGCTTGGCGCAATTACGCACAAGTTCGAAAACTGAAAAACGTCCCAGATTAGAGCAGTGGCAAACTTCTGTACTGTTTCCACGAAAACACCTAGATCTCTCCAGGCAATCGGTAGAAGTTGGACTCGACTGGGAGGAAGCGTTACCTTTTTACTTTTGCGGACTCCAGACATGGTTGGGGATTTCATTCAAAAGAAAATATAGTACTTGAAATAATTACAGGGATCGCCGATTTCATTTTAATAGGCATTAAACTTACTACGTGTTTATGTCAAGATTTTGGTTTTCTCCATGTATTCACAGTTATTGAGCCATTGATTTCGATGGACAAAAACAGAAGGGAAAAATCGATAGGGTTAGGGTTCCTGAGAGGAAAGTAGAGTTTGTGGGATGGAGCATGAGTTGAATTTCATCTTATGGCCTTCCTATAGTATTAAAAGGCCCTTGATAACACTGAATGTATGATAGAAGTGTAACTGGATGTGAGTTTTACCCAGAATGATGTTGCTGATTTAAAGTAATTGTCAGTTGTTGGATTTTCTTTCTGTCATACCTGTTGAAGAGGGCACTTGTCCCACCAGGAAGCAAAATGAGTTAATTGTATCACTGAGGTTATCTATAGATGGAGAGCAAACTTCATATCTGAGCCTTCTTGTTAACACTTCTGTTAAATTTTGGATGCCTTTTCTTTTTGCCCCAGAGCTGTTTTATATGGCTGCAATTTGTACACATAGACCATATCATAGAAAGTTCTAAGTTGCCCAGAAGTTGTAAAGAAACAATAGGTGGATTAGGTCTCTCCTGGCACTCTAGCCAAAAGATACAACCAGCAATTTCCTCTTCCCTGCCTTAATGGAGTTTGAGAAGAAAACAAGGCAGAAGCATCAAAAAACATAAGTTACCAGTGAAAGATGGAGGGTCAGGAGAGTGCCGTCCTATTATATTCCTTAAATTAATGCAGCAGAACAATTACTCCAAAGTTAGAAAACCTGAGGACCACCAGATTTTCCTGAACTTCAACTCCTAGGACCCCACACCATTGGCCATGCTAATAAGTGTAGATTCTGATTCCCTGAATTACACCATAACAACCTTCTCTGAAGTACTCTTGATTCTTGTTAGTGCCCTTTTCCTGTCATTTTGACTGCAGAGTTGTGAATCTTGCTTGTAATGGTGCTGTGAATCTACTTCTGGTGATCATAGGTGGTTCTCAGTTCCACTTTGCAATGCAAAAGAAAAAAATCCATAATGAAGTGGTCATAATAACTGTTCTTCCCAAAGAGTTAAAGGGCTGTTACAATGTATATTTATAACTGCCTCTTCAATTACTTGGTTTTGTAAAATGGGCATTCACTTATCAGCTGCCAACATCTTTTCAGCTCAATATTAGGTTTAAAAATGTAATTCCTGTCTAGTAGATATGTCAGAGATCATGAAGGATAAAGCCACCCACTTGGCCAAGAACAGAGGCAGCATATCTTCTTTGGGAAGCCATGAAATCAGAGCAAAAGAGTTCTTTGGAAGAAACAAAGAGTAAGTAGCAGTGGTATATTTTCTGACGTTTCATCCTGTTAATTCTTTGGTAGCTCTGTTGGGTTATTTCCTTTGGGCACAATGAGATTAAAATTATTTTATATTTAGCCATGGGAATGCCTAGTGATAGTTGAGAATTCCTGCATTTAGCTATTTTTTAGAAGCTGTCCTGTCCTGAGAGCCATATTGAATAGAAAGAATGATGTGGGATTCTACATTTGCTTCATAGCATGCAGTTCTGCCATAATGGGGCATGCACAGAAATCCCGCTCCTGTAGCAGAAGGAGATGGAAAGAAAGAGGAAATGGGAAGAATGGAAGGGAATCAGGATGGAAATTTTCAAATAAATAAAAGGCTGTCATGCAAAGAATAGAGCATGTCAGAGTTGCTCTAAAACAGTGTTCCTTAACCTCAGCAACTTTACTATGTCTGGACTTTAACTCCCAGAATTCCCCAGCCAGCATCTGGGGAATTCTGGGAGTTGAAGTCCACACTTCTTAAAGTTGCTAAGGTTGAAAAACACTGCTCTAGAGGGTAAGATAAAGATTGTTGGGTAGAAATGGTAGGGAAGCATATTTTGGCTAAACATTAGAAATGTCCTCCTGAGAACTGTTTGGCAGTAGAATAGACTTCTTTGTGAAATGGTGGAGATTTCTTCACTGGAAGTATTTAACAGAGATTGAAAAGCTTCCTTTAAGTGAAGCCATAAAACCTTCCTACATTGCTATTGAACAGGGAAATGGATTATCTTTAAAGACCCTTCTACTGCTCTGGTTCTTTGGAACAACAATATCTTGACAAAGGACACAAGTGAGCTTGCAACCCACAGTCCTATGCATAAACACTGAGGAATTATTACCACTAGTTGTACTCATCTCCAAGTAGGTGAACATAATACCCAGATTAATAGCGCTGCCTGACTTGTTTAAATGTTTAGGGAGCCAGTAGTACTGCAGAAAATGATTTGAACTCTGCCAATTTCTGTGATGCTGCTTATCTGTGAATATTATCATCTATTATGGCCTCTCAATATTGTTGAACTCATCTTACAAGTCAGGGTGATCACCAGTGAAAAATAACAGGTATTGCAGCTCAACAGCATATGGAAGAATAAACATTGCCTACCTCTGATTTATTGAATGATTATGTTAACAATATTTATAACCCATCCCAATCTTGAAGGACTCTGGGCAGCATACAGCAACATAAAAGCAAAATTTACAAACCAGCATGAGACTAAATTCTTCTAATTCAAAACCTGTGATAGATGCCATCAATCAAATCAACTAGGGCCAAAATTCAGTGAAATAGCATGGCTTTTACTTCTTTACAAAATATTCAAAATACTAACAAGGCAGAACCTGCCCACACTTCTAGAGGAGGTTGTTCTGAAGGGTGGGGGCAATAATTCTGAAGGACTTTCATCTGGCCCACATGCAAACACCCCATGTACTTCCCCAGGTATGGCGGCAATTATTATATCAAGGCTATACGTAATATGTCTTCCTAAAAATGGTGCATTACAAAATCAATGGGGCTTAATGTATCAAGAATCCCTGCTTGAGTAGTTCCTGCACTCCTTGATGGCACTTCACAGGTTATTAATTTTTTATTAATATGGCAATGAATGCAGTTATTGTTGGTTACTATGTTTAGCTCTATAAGTACAGTGTCATATATGGATGAAACTGGCCACCATGAGGATAGTCTGCGTCCAGCTATTCAGATGGAGAACACATACCAATTAGGTAAGTTTAATTTTTATATTGATAGTCCAGTCCCACATGTAAGATGTTTAGGACTTGCTATCTTCTCTAGGGCTAGACTGATGGAAGACTGAGGATGATGGCCTAACAAGTTTCTTTAATAAAGGTGATGGCACCTAGCAGTAGGAGGATCAGCAGTTTTATATAACCAGATATCATTGTCCTGCTTCTAGGCCATCCTGTTTCCTTCTGTTCCATCCTGTTTCCTTCTGTTTCCAACATTCCAGTCTCCAATCACAAGCAGTATATTTTGCTTGCATGTTCTGTCAATTTCAGATTAAATTTGAGTGTCAAGCTCATCAACCTCTAAAGTGATTATCTGCCTTGAGCATCTTCCTATATCACCGCTGCCTGATATAGGTGCCTGCTCGCTTTAGCTGGGGAGCTGGGAAGAGCTTCGTGCCTTGAGTGATCCTGCTGGGCGTATACCCTCTTAGCGTTTCCCCAGGCATTCGTTGCGCATCCCTCCCAGGATACCCCACCTAGTATGATGATGTAGCATGGCAGGACTTGAGGGTGGAAATGGAATTGGAATCATACATTACACTTAATAGTAATGTCCTTAAGATGGGCTTTATCTTTTGTTGGTAATTTCAACAGGATAAAAAACAGTTTAGTGCAAAATAAACTTCTATTGCTGCTTCAAATTGAGTGGGAATGGAAAACATAGATGCAGTACAGATAAAGAATACAATGTAGAAAATTATCTGCTGGAAGGAAATATTAGCTCATAACTCCATTCAAACATTGCCAGTAAGTCATTCATAATCTCCAAAAGACAATGGAGCATACCTTGACAAATCTGTGGTTATACTAAAAATAATTTGAAAAGAGATTTTTTTTTAAAAAAAAAGGGGAAGATTCATTTTTAAGTCATAAACAATAATATAGTTCTTTAACCTATATAAATAATGCTGTCATTCAATCCATTTGTAACATCAACAGTTTCATACTATTTAAATCCAGTGTGGGAAAATGATATTCACAGTTACTAAAAATATGCATTCTACTTTAACGTAGTCACATATTCAAAATTTCAGAGAGAAGCTCATTAAAACATAGAGTTGCCATCCAACCTGAGGGACTAGCAAAAAGCACTTTTAATACAGAAAGCTGCTAGCAAAATATGTAGCTCCAAATAATTCCAGCATGCAACAGTTCTGCAATGTAACTCCTTTCTATTGGTTGGTTGGTTGGTTTTGAGAAGGGCGGGCTAGGGAACTACCATTCGAAATCATAGATCATTTACCTATTTTGTCTCAAAGCATTACATCCAGTCCTTTTCAACATCTACATGCAATCACTTGGGAGATTAGAGCTTTGGAATGAGGTGCCATCAGTATGTCAACAATACCCAGCATAACTGTTCCTTTCTACCCAATTCCAAAAAACCTATTTTCTGAGTTTGATAATGGGATGAATGGGGGAAACAAGTTGAAATTAAATTTTAACAAGACAGGAATGCTGATGGTAAATAGGAAATGCCTTAGGGACTGAGGTGGTGTCTGTTTTGGATGGGATTGTACTCTCCCAGAAGAGCAGACCCACAACCTGGGAATATGTCTTGATCTTCAGTTGTCATTAGATTTACAGATAGCATCTGTAGCAAGGAGCATGTTTGCACAATTATAGTGAGTGTGTCAGCTGCAACCATTCCTGACAACACTTATCCATGTGGGGATTGACTATTGGAATATGTTTTATGCGGGGCTTCCCTTGTAAAAATGTTTGGAAATTGCAATATGTGCAGAACAGAATCTAGGTTGCTATGTTGAAAGATCTGTACTGGTTGCCAGTTTCTTGCCAGGCACAGTTTAAGGCACTGGAATTGATCTTTAGGGCTCTAAACCAGGGGTTGTTAACCTGGGATCCATGGATAGATTTCAGGGAGTCCATGAACATGGATGGATAAGAAATTACAACTTTATTCTGACTAATCTCTAACTAAAATTTAGCTTTGCATTTGATAATGTAGATAACAAAGTAATCCATGGCCTCTAGACTTCAAAAGTGTTTGTTAACTTCAATAAATCTCACTATCTAAATTATACCCTATAATAATAATGATTTTCAACATTTGTAACTTTCAAAACAAAAAATCAAAATCAACTGAATATTCAACGTGACATGCATGTTGCCTTGTCAAAGACCACAATTTACTTTTCTTATTCAAGCTAAACAACAATCTTGGCACTGAAATGTCTTTTAAAAAATAAAATTGTTACTGCCTGTCTTTTAAATTTATTTATTGTCTTGCTTTTGATTTAACAGATTAATGAAGAATCACGTATATTACTATATTACATATTAGGTATTTTTAAATATTTTTAACTGTATTTGAGCATCATTACTGTTCTTTGTAATACAGTCTATATCCATATGTTTTATTTTAATCATTTAAATACATTTTTCTGAGAAGGGGTCTGCAGGTTTCACCAGACTCTCAAAGAGGTCCATGACACAAAAAGGTTAAGAACTCCCACTCTAAACCAACTGTCTGGAGGACAACTTCTCTGATTGTAAATCTGTTCAGGCATTAAGAGGAGAGGCCCTTCTGAAGATTCCCCTTTTCCAGAGATCACTAAACTTGCATGTGCAAGAGGGCCTTATTCCTGCATCTTTTCAGGCTATTGAATCCACTTCCTTGGGAATTATATTAGCCCTCTATTTTCTCCATGTTTAGCAAATTTGTAAAGAAGGATCTCTTTTGTTAAAATGTTAACTGCTGATTAATATTAAACTCAGTTTATACGTGTTTTCTATTATCTATTTTAATTGTTATCCACCTTTTAATTTGAGTATAAAGGAAGAACATGAATTAAATAAATTTGCTTTTGCTGGTTCTTCTTTATAATCACTATAATGGATACCAATATTTTCTTTTCACATTAGAGCCTTCTGGAATAATGCTGTGTATTCTCTCTACTTCTCAGGTCCTACAAAGTATTTTCCAGTCACAGCTGTGAATAATATCTTGAAGGATGTAGTAATAAGTTATCTACAGGAAGAACAATATGAAGCAGAGTTGTGCAGGCAAATGACAAAAACTATATCTGAGGTACAAAATTACCACTGAAGTAAGAATTAAAAATCAGTATTGGAATAGATCTTATAGAAAACCCACAGTGTAGTTTGGAGGGAGCCTATCTTAAACTTAATTTGAAGGAAGTTTCAACTGTTTTTCAGCACCAGAGTTCAACAGTGAGACATTAAGAGTGAAATATTAAGGTATCTGTAAAAATATTTGATAATGATTATTAGCCTATATGTTAGGACTTGTTTGAATAAACAACTTTTTTCAGCTATGACTTTATATCTCAGGGGACTTCTTGAGAAGCTCCTATTGGTACTTACTGTTCTTTTATAAAATAGAAAAGAAATTGCAAACAACTTTTCAGGCTATTCAGAATGTACTTTTTCTCTGTTATATGCTTCTGTATATTTCCCATAATATTAAGTATAATATCACTGCTGTTGGAGGGATCAGTTGAAGGTCAGCACTTTATGACCCTGTTTATAACTTAGGAATTTATAATTGTTTATAAGTTCCCCTGAATAACTGTTGAATCAGCTTTTGTGACTTTTAACCAATTATACTTGATTTTCTAAATCATTTGGAATAATAAAACCAATTTAAATAATAAAACATTATTGTAATTAGAATGAAATGATTAAATACTTAAGCAGATTTGTACTCTAGTCTGAGGACTTCTTAACAGTAATTGAGAGTTTAAGTAAGTATATTTTGTCCCTTAGGTAATAAAAGCTCGGATAAAAGACCTGATGATACCAAGATATAAAATTATTGTGATTATATATATTGGACAGCTAGATAAACAGAGCATGCAGATTGGAAGCAGGTGCCTTTGGGACACTACAAGTGATACCTTTTCTTCATACTCCTTTAAAAATAGATCACTGTTTGCTCTTGCAAATGTCTATGCACTTTATTCTGAATGACAATGTGAAAAATGTGAGCTGAAAGAAAAATTAGATCCTATTTTTGTATTACAGTCCTGTGCACATTTACATGATGGTAGCTTGCACTAATGAATCAATGTGCATGAAATTGTATGTTTGCTAAACAGTCTATTATTGTGGACAAAATATTAATAATCACTTTTTGAGATACCAGTGTTGTAAGTCCAACTACTGGCGTAGAACTATACTATTTGGTCTGGAATACAGTGGTGCTTAAAAGTATGCGATCCTTTTGATTTTTCAATATTTCTGCATTAATATGACATAAATATGTAGTTTTGTATCCTTTTCCTCAATAAATAAATGAACAAGTATAATGTTCTTGATTCATTTGTTTAATTGGGTTCTCTTTATCTAGTTTTAGGATGCGTGGAGAACAGATCACATTTTAGGTCATATTTATGTAAAAACATTAAAAATTCACAAACTTTTAAGCATCATTGTATATTACCAGGAAAAGATTCAGTATCCCTGATATTATACCTGTGATAGGATAATAGGTATGAATATGAGATCTAATTACCTATGTTTACATTTTTGAATAATGATTGGTGTATAATAAGTGTAATAAGCAGATTTGTTTGTACTTATTAAGGTAATTAGTTCAAAAGGTACCCTAATCCTTTTAACTAGAAATGCAATTCAGCCGTTTCAGAAAAATGTTTAAGTGTTAATAGAAAGGCAATGGCAAACTATCTATTCTGTACACATTAGATAATAGGTACAGGCAGTCCTTGACTTAGGACCACAACTGGGATCAGAATTTCCATTGCTAAGCGATGCGGTTGTAAAGTGAGACATCATGTGACCACATTGCTTAGCAACCGCAATCCTGGCAGTCCCAGTTGCCATCATTAGCCTCACCAGGAGCAAGAAGATGGCAAAGGTCAGCTGGGGCAGCAGAGTACATGGAAGCAGGGGGTCAAAACGGCATAGATGGGGGAGATAAGCGGGTGGGGGGTTGTAAGTGCAGGTGGACTGCCAAGTACCTGAATATTGATCACATGACCACGGGCACTGCAACAGCCATAACTTTGGATACGGGTCATAAGTCCTTTATTTCAGCACTGTCATAATTCAAAAAGCTGCTGAACAAATGGTCATAAGTGGAGGACTACATGTAATTAAAATGTTCCTTTTCTTTTTGTAAAATGGTTAGATATGCACATGACTAGATAAAGGAGCAGTCTACTTCCTAAGAGGCAGCTTATCCAGTAACTGAAACTAAACAATATAGAGAAAAAAATGTAAAAAAAATCACTTGTTAAATTTATTGAACTGATAAATTGGCTAAAGTTTTAAGAAAAGAAATCTAAAGATTCCATTTGAAATAAAGAATGCCAAGGAACCATTTATGGCTATCTTGTGGTTATTTGTGTTTACGTTTCCCCATTAATAAGTATGATACATCATTTTAAAAGATCAGGACACATAGAATAAGTATCCCAGACGATAGCAACTGATTTGAAGCTGATTTAAATTTGATATACATGAAATGTTGGAATCACAGTAAGGCAGACAGTCACAAAACATGTGTTGCTTATGAGTAGTGACATCACAGTCATCATCTGAAATCACTAGGCCAATGGAGGCAACATTTCTCCCCCTAAAATGCATCTGGAATGATGCTATGAGCCCATAGTAGTGTGTTATATATAGTGAATATATACTGGCAGCCAAATGGGCTACATATAGTGAAATATGTAGCCCATCTGGCTGCCAGTTGCAGCTGTTCTGGAGCGCTGAGTATTTCTTGAAACCAAACTTCTTTCAACCAAGAGAGTTGATAGGCCTTTTCCCATCTTTGAAAAAAAATTGCAACATTCTCTTTGCCACACTCCTCCCCCAAAATAGATTTTTTGTCCTCCACCAAGTATTTAACATCACTATTTGCAAGCTTCATCGCAAAAACCTCAGAAGCACATTTATCTTGAGATCGCTTCAGGCAAAAGTAATTAGCATAGTAAACACTGAACCATCTAGATCAATATTGTGTCTTCTGGCTGTCAGCATCATTCCAGGATTTCAGACAAGGTCTCTACCAGCCTTATCAAGGACTGAAGCTCATTCTTACATGCAAAGCATGTGCTGAACCACTGAGCTATAGCCATTCTTCCAAACTGCTCCTTTAACTCCCTAAGAAAGTGCAAAATGTTAACACTCAGATGTTTTTAAACTTGCAAGCCCAATACTATTCTTATGCATTGACAAGAACAGGGGAAACCAGTTTAGTGAACTGCACATTTATTTCAAAATTAGGGAATAAAGAAAAGCAGATTGCTTCACATGGCTGATACACGAGTGTTTAAAAATATTTCCAATTTGTGCAACATCCTAAGCAGAATGGCAGCTAGGAAGGTCTGCAGAGTTGGGAGACACAAAGTGGGACAGAAAAGATTTGAAAATGATGTATTCTAGACATAATGTGTCTTATTCTGATAAGCTTCCATGGCAGCATCTTACATTTTTAGCACAGTGAACTTATACTGTTTGCACTGCACCCAACAGTACAGCAAGTGACTGTAAGCCGCGTAAGATCCTCACTTCTTTTATGTACAGACTTCTGTTGCATGCCTTGCAAAGCTTGCTTGGACTCCATGTTGTATTGGATGAATTCATTGCTTTGGGATTTCGACTTCTCAATGTAATTTCCATTTGCACCTGTTGAGTGATATTAAATAATAAATACGTATGCCTTTCTTGTTCCATTGTGTGAAAATGAGAGACAAGCAAATGCAGATTTTATCTCCACAAACCTAAAATCAAAACAAGCTATTACCAAATAAAGGCTGATCTGTTCTTTTAATTTTCCTGTACATGTACAATCTGTATTGTTAACAATTAGAAGATTAACCTGGAAGCTTTAGTCTAAGAATTTATACTGGAACAACTTGCATTACTTTCAGTAAGCTTTGCTTTCCCCAAAAATATATCCCAGGCTGAAGCTGACTTCATTTCAAAAGAATGAAAAGAGATACATTTTCTTCCAAATGCTTTTCCAATCAGAATAGGAATTATGTATTCAAAACCACAGAGATCAAAAGCAATCTGATTTGTGAGCTTTGTAATCTTGGTCATGCAGCTGATTTCAGTGGGACTTAAGAAAAGTTTCCTCATTCACCAGAATATGTCTCTGAACAGACTCCTTTAAAGTTCTGAATTTAGGTCACAGTGATAGGTAACTGCAAAAATCTACAATTATATCTATATACTTAAAACAATATAATCCCAACAACTATCATGAAGAAATAACATGTACAAATCTAAAAACTGATTAAACTGTACTATGCTGTGCATACTGTACTGTTCACAGTATTATCTAGCACATTTCAAATCTTGCACAGCTTGAGGCATAGAGACTTGAAAGGGCACTGCCAACTCTTGTCCATTTAAGAATCTCTGCTGGTGCCCCTTACATCAAAATAAGGCAGGTGATAACTGAGAGTAACGTTTTCTCCACAGTAGTCACTGTTTTATAAGTCTTAATTTTATTACCTTTTTTGTATACTTCATCTTTAAAATATTTATATTAAACCATGGCACAATAAAAATAATGGTAAATTTATTGTAACGATCAATTGCATGCCAAAACTATGAACATTTGGGCAATTTATAATTAATATGCTTACCTATGAGCCCTTCTGAGAAAGGCTCATCCAGTTGTCTTCTCCACCGTGATCCTCCACAAGCAAAGACAACAGCTCTGACAAATTCTCTCCCGCAGAGTTTAACAGGAGTTGTTTCAGAACGCATGGCCATGAGGAGACAGAGGAAAAGCAGCCCTACTAGTACCACCTTCATTTTGTAGGTAAAACACCTCATAGTAATCTGAGCAGGAAAGAAGTAGAAGGCCACTAGAGATTGATGCCAAGACCCTGCACCAATTTATATGCATCTGGGCTATTCGTTGAATGACGTGGACAAAACTAGTAAAATGGTTTTGTAATAGCTTTAAGTGCTTTAGGTTATGCACCTGGGGTGTTCTCAAATAGTTACTAAGGTTTCAGTATATTACTATATTGGCCAAGAACAGTAACACACACACTAGTCCAGAACATTTATAGGGTTCTCCCACCTTAGATCAATATTACAAATGTGCATTTCATCCCCACATCCCAAAGTTTTACTTGTAATATTTAACTAACTGCAAGTTACTGTGGCTGCTATAATTTTTAAGTAGTGGAGTAACTTAACTAGCAAGCACATTCCAGATTGCTTTGGAACATTTAGCAGAATTCTTGGATTCCCTGAATTTTCCCAATTTTGCTATAATCATATATGTACTGGTTCAGCAGCTACTATTCCTTCTTTTTTTTTTTAATGGTTGTATTTATATTTTGAACAGATTTTGGAAACCATTAATGAGTTATTTTGGAATGGGAGATTCTAATTTTGTATTTTGATTTGCTTTTCTATACATTTCTACTGCACTCTTATATAATCTGTTTCAAGATAACAATGTGAGTTTTGGAAACTATGGATTTCACCTGGCGAGGATGACGTACGAGGATGCAGAGAGTTGAAACTGAGAAGAAAAGATTTTATATAATAAAAATTTCTTGCTTCAGCTTGCGTGTGTAAGCAAAACCAAAGTAACTGTGAGCACTTGTTCACAATTGATCATGATAATAAAATTAACTCTTGTCAGCACTCATAGATGTCCACAGCTAGCCACAATGATAGAAAAATGACATGCATGATGACATCCTAACTCAAACCCCACCCTATATACTTGCATCCTGATGTCCACACAAAGTATGTTAGCTGCAGACCTTGCATTGGGAACTTCATGAAAAATGTTTTGTCAGCTGCTCCCACATGCCTGTATCAGTACTAACACAATAATCTTTGATTGCTGATCTTGAAAAGTGAGTTAAGCTTGCTAACTTTTGTCCTTTCCAAGGACTCTATCTCCATCACTAGAAACAAAAGAAATAGACACAAGGCGAATACTGTTGTGAGGCTAGTAGCTCTTAGAACAGTACGATACCATGCTAGGAGAGCCCTTTACAGCCCATTTCCAGTCTACCTGTAGAAAATTATGCAGGGTGCAATATTGGAGCAGGAACAGCAGAACAATTCCCAAGTACAACCACAGAAATCCCTGCTAAGCACAGCATCAGGGAACACGGGTGATCTTCAGCTATGTTACTTTGTGTATATCTTTAAACAAAAACAAAGCAGCTCACAAAATTGCAGGTTGGAGTGCAATCCAAGCTACTTTTCTCCCTTTGGAAAAAAAATAGCACCTCTATCTTTTCTGTTATAAAGCACGACAGCTCAGAGAAGCTTCTATCATTAAGAAAAGCACTCTGTAAATGTAATGTCCTCTTCATTTTTTCTTTGACATTCTGATCTGGTTTGATCAATTTTAATTATAGTTTCTTACACATTAAATAGTTTGGGTATGGAGATTTTTAAGAATTTGTTAGAGGGCTTTTTAAATTTTTATGATGATAATGTTTTTGTAGGTCAGAGGTGGGCACATAGCACTCACTATTTATGAGGCCTCTACCATCTCAAACCCTTATGAATGTCCACTAAAAGTTAATTTGAGATTACCTTTGTACTAGGAAAAAAGTACCTTGCTCCAAAATCCCTTGAACAGTGGCCAGGCTATAAATATTTTAAATGCATAGGTTTCTTTCTAATAAAAAGATTAGTTGCTCATCTATTTATGCTTTGATATACATAGTAGCTATAATATAAAGAAACTTATTGATTCCTTACATCACACATATTCTCCAACTTCAAGAAATAAAGTGTTGGCTACTGTTAACTTTGATGCAGGATACTGTTAACCTTGATGATATTTTGCAGGTTACAAAAGCATTAAAAATATTCAGTTCTTTACTAGAACCAACAAATAAAAACAATCTGTATCTGCTCTTTAAAAGAAAGGACACATCCTTTTGTCACTTTTAGGAGGATAATGATTAACATACTGTTCACTCTAATGGATGCCATCTTTAGAAACATAACAGGAAACAGTTTGTCACATAATTTCTTCATAAAAATGTGTAAACTGCACCTAGAGATAGGTGTTAATGCCTTCTAACCAGTTTATAATTTGACCTGTTTAAACATTCAGCACTTGTTGCCATGCCCAGGAAGCCAATTTGATGGTACAGTTGTTTAAAAATTATAATATTCATGTGTGATAGCTCCCCAGCTTATATAGGATTTAATTCAATAAAGTAGAACTTTTAAATCAGTTAAACATGGAAAAGTCATATATCTTACATATGACTGGGTTGCTCGCTGAACAGGTTTCCTTTTAATTGCAAACTCTGTCAAGATCAGTGGAGGCTCTGTGCTGGAGAGAACATGTTCACCAATTGCCCCTTCCCTTTCCAGTGTCCAGTGCTGCTTCTCATGAAACTCTCATGAAAGTCTGGAGGATCAGCAGCATTCCAGACCAAATACTGATATATTTATATGACCAAATTATAAATTGGCCTCCCTTCCTTTGATGCTAGCTGATCAATACCAATGTGAGTCTAAGCTACCTTTGGAATAAAATTTGGGTTTTGTCTTTCTCCTAACATCCCATTTTTTTCAATAACTTCAGAAATATTAGAATAGCATCAACAAAAACACTCCTGAATCCAGGGTGTAATTTAAACAATGATCTTCCTTCTCCTGGATGTCATTCATAGCAAAAAATAGTATCTTGCATTGTATGTGTTTGCATGCTTGTGTTTGTTTGTACAGGTAGTCTTTGGTTAATGACCATTCATTCATGACTATTTGAAGTTGCAACAATGTTGAACGTGGAGACTTATGGCCAGTCCTCAAAGGTGTGTCCATTGCAGTGTCCCTGTGGTCACATGATTGCGATTCGAGTGATTGGCAACTGGCTTGCAATTGCAATGGTCACAGTGTCCTGGGGTCATGTGATTTCCATTTGTGACCTTCACTGAGAGCTTCCAATAAGCAAAGTCAACAGGGAAGCTGGCAGGAGATTGCAAATGGTGTTCACGTGATGTCACAAGTAATGACCACAACTGGAACTGTTGGAACTGTTTTCATAAGTTGGCACAGTCATGTGATGTCAAGCTTTATGACTGTGTCACTTAGCGAAGGAGTTCCTGGTCCCAATTATGGTTGTTAATCGAGGACTATCTGTAATCAATTATCAGTACTTTCCATAAAAACATTTAGGGGCTTTTCAAAACATTCACAACAGATTGGTTTCCATATATAATATGCACATAAACACACAGACAGACATACAGAAGCACATACATATTTAATAATTACATTTTTCTGTGATGCGCCATTAAATGCCACATTTTTGACATCACCTCCGCTTTTATTGAATATTTCTGTAAAAAAACTACTGTGGACTGGCTAGTTTAGAGCCGATCATATCATGCAAAATATCCACCTGAAAAACAAATAAATATATACATAGGCATAAAACAAAAATATTGAAAAACTTTTTTTAAAATAAACTAGGAAAAGTTTATGTGCTAAGCTGACTATATTCTGAAAAGTATTAAAGAAAATTAGCATTTAATACTATAAATGGGAATATCCAGTATTTACGGTACAGGTAGTCCTCAAGTTACAACTATTTGTTCAGCGACTGTTTGAAGTTACAACGGTGCTGAAAAAATGGACATATGACTGGTCCCCGAAGTTATGGCCATTAAAGTGCCCCCACTTTATGATCATGATCTGGGCACTTGGCAACCCATTTGCACTTACAACCAGTTGCTAGGCACCCTGTGATCACACAATTACCATCTGCAACCTTCCCTGCTGGCTTCCCACAAGCAAAGTCACTGGGGAAGCTGGCAGGGGAGCTCGCAAGTTGCTTGGGTAAATCTCCCCCACCCACCCCAGCCCTTCTTTGCTCCTATGCACCACGCCCTCCTTCCCCCCTTCGCTCACACACACTGTCCCCTCCTTCCCATTCACTCGCAGCACCGGACCCTCCTTCCCTCCACTTGCTCGCATGCACCAGCACCCTCCTTCCCCCTTCACTCATATGCACACACTGCACCCTCCTTCACTTGCTCACATGCACCAGCACCCTCCTGTCCCCTTTGCTCACTTGCACGCACCATGCCCCCTTTGCACTGCAGTTCTGGGGCTTTGCAGGAGGAAGGCTTTGCAGGAGGAAGGAGAAAGCCTCACAAATGGCCAGCAGCTTCCAATGTGAGTTGCAGAACGCATGCCAGAAGTGCCCCTGGAGAGTCTTTCAATGCTGGAAGCACCCCTGGAGAGTCCTCGAGTGAGCAAAGAAGGGAAGGAGGGTGTGATGCATGTGAGCTGGGGTAGGTGGGGGAGACTTACCTGAGCAACATGTGACCTCCCCTGCCAGTTTCCCCATTGACTTTGCTTGTGGGAAGCCAGCAGGGAAGGTTGCAAATGACAATCACATGATTACAGGGTGCTTGGCAGTCCTTTACCTTACTGAGGCTCAAGGCTGGGAGGGATCAAGCCCGGAATGGCTTGGATTGGGGTGGGTCCTTGGCTAACAACAGGTGGAATTCACTTAACAAAGGCAGTGAGGAATGCTGGGATTGCCGTCACTAAGCAATGCGGTCATGTAACATTTAGCTTTACAGCCATATCACTTAGTGATGGAAATTCCAGTCCCATTTGTGGTTGTAAGTTGAGGATTACCTAGTCTACTTCTAGATACTAGTCTACTTCTGTTATATCCAAAACCATCTTTTGATTGCCAACAATAAAACATGTCCAAGTTGAAAACATGGATCCAGAGATGCAAAGCCCAAACCTAAAAATTACTATCTTAGTACAAGAAAGCTTAAAATGAAATTTATCGTAAACCATATACTTGCAGGCCATTTCAAATGTTACACAGGTATTCCAGTTATACCAGCATTCAGGGCCAGCACTAATATTTTTAGGCTATAATTCTGTACACAGTGCTTAAACTTTTTTTCATATTCCCCATTTTGTAAACAAATTGAAAATACTGTATGAAATAGAACTTGCATCTTCTATTTACAATGCATCACAGCTGTCACTCCCAGACTAAAACAACTATTTATGGTATCACTTGTAACGTCACTGAATTCAGCAGCTGAATCTCATTATCTTGCATATCACCTTCTACTGATTGATTGACTGATTTTCTCTTGAGAGAATATTACTGAGCTCAAGCAACATCATTCATCATTAGGTAATCCTAGTATTGGTGCTTTAATAATTTGTCTTCAATTTATAGGCAGAAACAATGCCTTAAGAAAGCACCTGTTCTACTCTTCCTCCTGGATGGTTCCATCCCACTGCTTTAGCATCTACAGGAAATACAGTCCTGACTGAAGGATGATGCAGTTATAGGTCAATATTGCAACCACAAGCTCAGCAGATACAAAATAATAAATTACTACCAAGGAACAGGAGGCTTAGTTGCTTGCACCAGGCGTGGGCACACCAACTTTTCATGCCGCAAAACATACCTTTTTTCTGTCTGAGACAGTCATATTTCTCAGTGCATAAACAGTGACTAGTCCATCACTGTCCCCAATCAGAAGGCAATCTGCATTTTTAGCAAAAAGTACAGTTGTGAATTTCAAATTGCCAGTAGCAGGATTCACAATCAGAGGATCCAACCTATAAATAGTACAAGACATGCAATTGGAACTGGAGAGTTGTTGGGATATTCCATTGCAAAGCATTATTTATCTGATTATTGTTTATTATTATTTGTTTATTGTTACCTCAAAATAATTTCCATGTATTATTTTAATTACGTTACATTTTATCCTATTTTTCAGACAATTGTCTTGCAAAGTGGCTCATGTTAATTAAAAAGCATGCATGGCTCACTATCTAAAAAGACAGACACACAATGGAAGGGAGGATGCAGAAAACAGATCAGTTCTTCAAGGTCAGAAAAATGAATAATGTGCTGGATACATTTATTAACATGTTGGCAACATAGTTGTGTAGTCCAATTATAGCCAGAGGACAATAGAAATACAGTATATGATCTTTTATTGCTTAGTGTTGGTATGAAATCATTTTTAAGAAATGCTGTTACTTACGTGCTCACACTTAGGTCCCAAATTTCTACCCTAGTTTCATTCACTGCTGCAAACACATAGGCGGAACTGGGAGACCACATTATATCATAAATAACATTGGTAGTGGAACTAAACATCAAAACTGGGCGAACTGAATCCTGGCGCCACAGTATGATAGTCCAGTCTGCAGAACAACTTAGAAACACTTCTGTACTGAAAGGATTCCATGTGATCTTATACACAGGGCCCTTAATGAGAAGTGAGAGAAATGTAGCATTTTAAATGCAAAGTCAGTAAGATTTTGAAATAAACATATTTGGATATATTAATGAATAGGGCAGCAAAGATCAGGAATGGTGTAGAAATATTTATGCAGAAGTATACTGCTGCTCTAGCACCGAAGCAAAGCTCAAAAAGATTTTAGAAGATATTGAATTCAGAACAGCATATGCTGAATGGCATACTTTTAACCAGGTTAACTATATTGATCATAATCCAGAGGAAATGCTGAATAAAGACATAATTGGATTCTTTTACGTTCTGAGTCCTCATGATACTGTGCAGTCTTTGCAAAGGAAGCAGATTAACTTTTGGCTCAATTGCTGCAGAGAGAGTTTTGTAGCACACCCTTGGAAGCTGTGGGGTGAGCAGTTTTCGTTAATGGGAACACCCACTCCGTCCCTCCTTATAGCTCTAGGATTTACATAGTCTTTCTTGAAGCCAATGCATCATAGTACCATATCACTATCCACCTGACTTCTAGGAGCACTGAGAGTTGCTTGTGCCACTCTCTACTGTACCCAGTCCAATCACCTTTTTTGTTCCTTACTGCAAAAATAAATGCAGTAAGGAAATTATGATGATGCAAAGCAAGGTGTTGGCTTAGGTAATAGTTTTTCTGCTCTTCCACTGGCCAGCTAGATGGTCTTTCTATTCTCTACTTCCTTTTCTTCCCACCTCAGTGAAGACCCGTGTGGCCATACAAAATTACTATAGAAAATAAATGGTGGGCGGTGGGTGAGTGAGTGGAAATGCCCTTGGGTAATAGGCAAGAGACACCATGAACCAACTGGTGCTTTCCCTAGGCGAGCAAGAGAGTTCAAGGAATGTCATTCTGTCAGTACCACTCCTAAGATCCAAAAATCCCCTCAGTTCTATTCCAGACAAAAAGGAACTAACATCCATTATATGTTTGCAATATACAGTAGGTTGCATATGTTAGTCTGGCCATTTGCAAAGGAAAGGAAAGGAAAGGAAAGGAAAGGAAAGGAAAGGAAAGGAAAGGAAAGGAAAGGGGAAAGGAAAGGGGAAAGGAAAGGGGAAAGGAAAGGGGAAAGGAAAGGGGAAAGGAAAGGGGAAAGGAAAGGGGAAAGGAAAGGGGAAAGGAAAGGGGAAAGGAAAGGGGAAAGGAAAGGGGAAAGGAAAGGGGAAAGGAAAGGGGAAAGGAAAGGGGAAAGGAAAGGGGAAAGGAAAGGGGAAAGGAAAGGGGAAAGGAAAGGGGAAAGGAAAGGGGAAAGGAAAGGGGAAAGGAAAGGGGAAAGGAAAGGGGAAAGGAAAGGGGAAAGGAAAGGGGAAAGGAAAGGGGAAAGGAAAGGGGAAAGGAAAGGGGAAAGGAAAGGGGAAAGGAAAGGGGAAAGGAAAGGGGAAAGGAAAGGGGAAAGGAAAGGGGAAAGGAAAGGGGAAAGGAAAGGGGAAAGGAAAGGGGAAAGGAAAGGGGAAAGGAAAGGGGAAAGGAAAGGGGAAAGGAAAGGGGAAAGGAAAGGAAAGGAAAGGAAAGGAAAGGAAAGGAAAGGAAAGGATGAGGGGAAGCTTGTTAAGTGCAAAGCTGACTGCAAAGATACCATTCCTCCTGTCTTAAAAAACTCTCATTTTTATGAAATAATAGCAGCAGCATTTGCAAATTGAAGCTCATTCCCAAATAGCTGAAATCAGGACTACATATTTCTGATGTAGTTAGAATGAGGGAGAGATGGAGGAAAACAAGCCTACACACAGGTACCAAGAAAGATTATCTTGAGCCCCAAAGCAGGGGAGGGGGCAGCTGCCTGTAAGCTCTTCAGAACTGCAGCTCTGCAAAGAGAAAACAACAGCTTTGCTCTGTTTTCAGGAAAACTGGTGCAGAGTCAGAAAAAAAGTTGAGTCACTTCCCAAACTAGCCCACAGCATGAGTTTGGAAGTCTGGAGTTGCTTCTGAACTGCTGTAAAGCCCTCAAGTAGAGGTATTTTAACAGAGAGAAAAAAAGAGAGTAGTGTGGCTTGTTTTATCAGGTTTGTTTAACGATTCTTACTTTGTGTCCTCTGTAGGTCTCCAGGTACTGCTCATTATAAGAACAAGAGCACTTATGAATATAACCTTCTTCAGTTCCTGCCATGTAGATATTAGTGTCCTGAAACAAAACCAGATTACTGTGACCCTTTTTATTTTATTCAACTTAGATGACTTTTCAAGAATCTTTAATGCAGGAAGGTTGCCTTTCTCCCTTCCAGATAATATTTGAAATTATTAAACTCTAATATAGAGGAATTTTCAAAGGTTCAAGCAGTAATCTGACCAACAGCACAATCAGATGTTTCACTGCCAGCCATACTTACAAAGGCAAAAAGGGGGGATGTCAACTCAGAAGGATGGCAGAGATGGGGATGGACCTACCACCATTTCCAGCACTCTTCTGGACATCAGGGCAGCAAAACAAAATCAGAGCATTGCACAAGTGACAATTAGTAGCTTTCCACTCCGAACGCTATCAGTCTAATCTGTGGCTCTGGGAACCACATCTGAAAACCATTAGCCCTGGATAACTAATGAAATAATCTATTTCCAGCCTCAGACGTATTACAATCATGCCATACTTTATTTCTCTCCCCAAAAACAGATCCTCTCCTTTCATGAAATACTATTTCTTCACATATATGTTATATTCCATGATGTGTAAAGAGATTCATGTGTCTTCCAGTACTCACTTCTTGGGAAGTTACCATGTGCAAGGGGGAAAAAAACCTGCATGAAAGTACACCTAGTTTAGATATTTCTTGGATGGGTTAATTTCTTGCTTTTTTTCTTTCGCTGCTTCTTCTCTTGCAATATGTTGAGGAGAATGCGGTGGCGACCAAGGGTAGTACTGCACTCAGTTTTCCCAAAAGCATGGCTGACTGAACTACCTAAGATTTCTGGGCTTTCCATCTGATATTAGGTAATAGTCAGAGAGCCAGAGGTGTTTTACAGCATTGAAGAGAGTATGAAAAGCTCTGCTGTCTTTGAAAAGACGCCCATTTCTCTGCTTATTCTGGAGATCTAAAAATCTGTGCCACACTGCTTGTTCCAAACAACTGAGAGAAACAGGCCATTCCCATCAGGGGCTTCACTATTTTGAGCAATATCATTGCTATGACTTTACATGAATACTGAGAAAATATTTAAGGCCAGGTAGTGTGAATTAAGATGTTATAATCAATTAAATACCGTTGGATGAAAATCAAAGGCTAGCCCAGGAGCCTGTCGAGATATAAGTGCTTCAGTTTTCTTTTCTGTTCCTGATTTTTTCTTTTCGGCTGTGGTTCGCTTTAGCTTCATTAGGTCTGTAATTTAAACAGAATTGCAAACATCAGGCCTGATTACAAGGGCTAGTCAGACTCTTTCTCACATACAAAGGATGCAGGATTATTTGTCCAGAATAAAGCGGGGGGGATGCCCCTATCTTTTTTAAACCACCATGCAAAAAATTATTGTGCATCAGAAGAATGGGAAAGGAAATTTTAAGCTGCCCGCCTACTATCCTACCCCACTATAGAGTCTGACTCATGAGCATGCATGCTTATGCAATCACTGGGGGAAAAGAAAACCTCACATTCAATTCAACTGCTCCCTATGTATTTAATGTTACACACACTATAGTTCTAAAATACTACAGCATCCCTCCAGTCCCAACCCAACAAAATTATCCAACGGTTTTCCACAACTTGGTGTCATCCAAATGTGTTGGATTACAACTCCCCAAATTCTCAAGGGTCCAACATTTCTGGAAGGCACAGGTTGGGAAGGTTGATCAGTACATAAGTGGAAGCAGATTTCTGAATAGATGTGTTTAGCAGTTTGTGAATAAAATCATGCAAGAAGAGAGAATGATAACATTAGCATATTAACTCATTAGAAACCCAGATCTTGTCAGTCAGACAAGAGAAGTGACAATGTAGATTCAGTGCATAGAATGCAGGCCAGTGACATTAATCTCAACTATTCTGTGTGTGCTCAGCCTGATCAAAGCTTTTATGTTAATAAAAACACATTTTATTTATTTTTAATTTCAGTTTTTATCTCACCAACCTGCCTATAGCACTCAAAGCAGCTGAAGAAGGTGGAAGAAGGAATAATGCAGTACTTTATTTCATTTTTTGCTAATGACAGTACATATTCCTGAGGGTATTTTTACATAAATATGAAAAAAGTTCATATACACTTAATTATAGACATAAAAATGTGTAACTGTCGTGCTATTTTTTAAAAAAACCCTAACATTAAGAGAATAAATCACAAATAAAAATCAATCCAAACCACAATCTAAAAATGCAACACTTTAATTATTTCAGATATTTGTGTAATGTGAAAATATTTACCTGTGCAGCTTAGTCCTTTCCGAACAAACCATTTAGTTATTCTGCCATCTGCTGATATGGAGACAAGTATTTCCCCTCTGTCTTCTCCAGTTGTCCCCCTGTCTTGCTCTACCCATCTCAGTTGCCACACAGGCCCTAAATGTTTATCGTGGGATTCGCTGAAATATATTTTCATAAAAACACAACTCCTGGGTTTATACAGCAATTAAAGAATAACTCTATAAAAGAAAAAAAAACTGCAGAGGGATATAGCTTATATAAACAGGAGTACATGCACCTTATGAACATGAGTCTCAACTTGTGACAGTTATATGACATGTAAGCATAAAGTTGGAGCTCTGTGCACATAAGCAATATATTTCTTACTACAAATGAATTAGAAGACGATAACATATGATGGTGAATGTTTGCAGGGTTTAGACTAGATCCCAACATGGCACCTTCCAAATGCATTATGGCTGCAACTCCCAAAATTCCCTAACACTGAAGAAGGCTTATTTAAACAGAAGGATAAGAAGTAACAGTGGAAATTCCCTTAAAGATTTAGCCTTAGGACACTTGAAGAGGAGCATGTTTCCCACCCACCCCCAGAACACTCCAACTTAATAAAATATAAACTACATTTATGCACTTGAAAGAAAACAAGGCTCCTGGTTTTTTGAGAGATGTACAGAGAAATAAATTCATTTAGAAGAGGAGGGAGAAATCTCTGTTAGCGAACAGCATCAGGTGAAACAGTGATATCTATCTGGAAATTGATCCTTTCAACGAAAACTGATACAGTAACATTGGATCATAAAACTGCTTACCATTCAAAAAACAGGGAGGACAGAATAATATCTGTTAATCCTCCAAATTTTTAAAAGAGCCACAACCATACAGACAAGGAATTAAGTATCTAAAATATATTACAAAATGAGGCCTTTGCACTGCTTATAAACCTGTAATTTTTTTCCAAAACAATTCATTATAATAATAATAGTAATAGTAATAATAATAATAATAATAATAATAATAATAATAATAATAATAATATAAACAAGTCTGGGGAAGGGCTTAGAAGACTTAATGTTATACCTGGTATCTAGAACTGAAGTTTGATTTCGGGATTGGACATTATAAACCTCTATTGTCCCATTGAACAGTCCAACTGCTAGGAGGTTTGGATTGGCTGTAGAGAAATCCAATGCAGTTACCCCATGAGCACAGTTGTAGATACGCTCTGGCCACTGAACAGAATGTAAAAATAAAAATAAGTTAAATAAAAGAACAGCCATAAAATTCATAAATAAGTTTTTAATTACTTTTAAATTTCTAATTAAGTGTATCCCTGATTTGAGATTGTCGCACAATAAAAATATTGTGCGTGTGTGTGTGTGTATGTGTGTGTGTATGAAATTATTGATAGCCATGGACCTCAAGAATCATTTTAAAATAGGCTACAATGACAACTGTCTGTTTTAAAGGGTGATTATTATATGGCTGCTAAATACCAAGCTATAACATCAATACTCAGTGATATGTACATAAATAAAAATAAAAATAATATAAGCCCTAGTAATTAATCTAAGTAACATTTGTTTTGGTCCTTAAAAGTTTATGTCCCAATAATTTATAATATAGTATTTTAATAATGTTAATAAGCCACAAAACGTTTAAAGGACTTATAAAACTGAGACTATTTTTAAATGCTAAAGGTAAGGTAGGACTTCTGAGTTAAATGCACTGAATTAGAGTCTAATTATTAGATTATAAAGCTGGCTTTTTTTCAAAAGACAGGCAAGCTGTCAATGAATCATCTGTGATTTTACCAAAAAAAAAAAAAAAAATTGCTATGACTTCAGATACATATTGGTCTGGGACTATAAACAAGTTATCTAAGCAAGCATGAAAACTATATTGCTACTAACCCATCATTACCATTTACAGTAAAACAACAACAACCAATTCAATTAAAAATAGAAGGGGCAATATGTCAAACGTGTGCATTACCATAGGGTTTTTCAGTGACCAGCAGCAAGCCAAGCCTTTCTTCTGCTCTTTAAAACGAAACTGGCCATAACCAACAGCTAAAAGATCCTAAAAGCCAAGAATACAGATTACTACCAGCCAACAACATATCACTGAAATTGCCATGACTTTCATTTTGAGCAGTTCAGTGAAGCAAACAAACAAATAATAGTGCAGTTCCCACAATGAGATGCCCTCCAGATACATTGAGACTACCACTTCTATATTTCCAGTCAGCTTAGCCCAAAATTGGGCATTCTTAGATCTAAAGGGCATTAGGTTGAACAAGCTGTCTTATAGGCACAAAGCGCTCTTGAGTGAGATGGGCAGTGACTAAATTTGAAATATAAAAAATTGATAGTGTCAGGTTTCCCACCAATAAATCACAATTCTTCTGACTTTCCATCCCTTACTGAACAGTTGTCTGGATTTGGCAGAAGATTTCCAGACCCAACTCTGCATGCTTAGCATCTTTACTGCAGATAAGAATGAACACAACAGTTCTTTGCCCCTGCAGCGCAAAGAGAACAAAGACAGAAAGCCATTCTTCAAGGTTTAGGCACCTTTCTCTGGCCCTTTCCAATTATCAGATGCTTGGGGACCACCTGGTAGCCTTGGGTGGTTGAGATATGTTTACATACTGGCCCTCTCTAGCATGAGAACTGCTGCTTCCTGCCTTACCAGCCCCAACCCTCATAGGTAGGGCCAGCCAAAATACTTTGCTGCCTTGTGTAGAACAAAAATAATGCTACCAACACTGGCAGTTAAAATACACAAGTATCCAAGTTATTCTGACAGTGGGGGGAGAAAATCCCAACATTTTCCTTGCTTTCTAATTATACAAGTACAATAAAAACTAAATAAAATACAATTAAAATAATACCTCCAACAGCTGCCTGACTTCCTGATGCACTAAGGCTAAGGTTCAGGTCCATATTTCCAACACTACTGGTGTTGAAAATTACTATTATAATCTGTATTTTGTGCTAATATATGCAGTGGTAGTGATGATGATGGTGGAGAAATCTCTGCCAGTGAATGGTAGATATATTCTAATTACTGACATGATGAAGCTCTGAAAGCAGAAAGCTGGTTTGTAATTAGGCCAGCTCATGTCAGGAAAATCTTCATGGCCACCTCCCCCAGCAAAAAAATACAAGCCTTAACTCAGGGGAAATTTAATAAGTGAAAAATACTGCAGACGGGGATTACATTTAGGAAATATGGGAAAAGAGGAAACTAGGCTAATCAGCAAGCTGAGAAACATATATCTAGGAAGACTATAGAAGAAATGAAGGCATGAGAAAAAGAAGAAAAGGGGTTAGATATTAGACAGTTGGAAAATATTGAGAAATAGGGCTCTGGAGAAACTCTGGAATTCAAGAGGACAGAGAAGGCAAAGCTATATGTACTGTTTTAAGGAAAGGCGGTAGAGAGACAGAAATAAAGAGAGGCCAGTCAATGTCAGAATGCAATGTAAAGTAGGGAATAAATGACAGTGAGTTTTAAATCCCACTCAGAGCCATAAACCCAGCTTTCAAAGGCCAGGAATACCAGCTGCTCCATAAGCAGAGCCACGTAGGCCTAAGCAGTGGTTCAGGTTCAAAGGCAACCATGCTTTGGAGCATGTGGGCACCCCCCCATAACACCTAAAGCAGCCACATCCTTTCCTAGGATCGTGCAGCTTCTCTTCACAGTGGCCATGAAATCCCAGGAAAAGACACCTTTGATTTCAGGAGCTGCAGACAGATGCTGTATATGTGTGCCTGCGTACTCTTTTTGCCTTCATATCCAAAGCAAGACGCAGCCCTTGTTAATCTGTTTCTAATCCGTCAAGTCAGTTTCTCGGCTTCAACAACATTAAGACATGTGGACTTCGACTGGCTAGGGCATTCTGGGAGTTGGAGTCCACACATCTTAAAGTTGTTAAGGTTGAGAAACACTGTGTTAGGTAATGTTTCCTTAGCAATTATTCACTCACTCCCCTTTTTTGGCACAAGAGTTTCCAGCCCGGTTCTAAACTAGCCTAGAGAAACAACTGCTACCCATTATCAAAATACTTATTTTCAAATAATAGGTCATGCTGCAGCTCTCCAGTTCTGGATTAGTAAAATGGAGATGTGCAGAATCCTTTCCTCTCTATGGTAAATTATTTTCCCAAAGACAAAAAATTCTTTCCGTAATCCAACAGTGGCTGGCATGGAAATTGTAGTTCCTAAAGCTATTTTTATTCTTATACACTTAATTATCCAGATATAGAAATATGCAACTAGACAAGTAGAATGAGATTTCTCTGTATTCTCCTTCCCACAACAGCCTTTCCATGTCCTTGAAAATGTCACATAGAATGTCAAGAAATTCTGCTGAATGTGATAAGATATGGTATAAGAGGAAAGGAGAATTCCTGAAAATTGTGTACACAATTTACACAAATGGAGCTCTTCTTTCCCCTGATTCTCTGTAGCATTTGCTGGGGGGACTAGAGGTGGAATGAGGTGGGGAAGTCCACTTCTGCCAGCCCAATTGCATATCCCTAAATGTATATCCATCACCAAAAATTTAGTGGTCACTTACAGGGTTTAACTTGTTCCAAGCCATACAGCTCACGTTGTTGCCTCTAGTCAAATTGCATCCGTAAGACCACAAGGCTTCCATAAATGGTGGTGGTAGTTCTTCTTGTCGTTCGCCAAAATCTAACAGCAAGGATGATTTAAATGATGGCTCCTCTTCCTCTTCCTCCTCCTCCTCTTCTTCCTCCTGTTCCTCCTCCTTTTCTGATACATTATCAAATTCAGATTCACTATTTTCAGATTTGATGTCTGGCTCTAAGAACACAAGCAAAAAAACAAGAAAATGCCAATATCATTACATTCCCAAACAGGCACTGCTTATACTTGCTCAGGTCAGTGATTAGCCTGTCCAGTATCTAGATACTGATGACTGCCATGATTCCCAGTGAAAGGTAAAGGGGACCCAAGACCTCTACATTTGACTCTCCCTTTGAAATAAAAACATAGGAGACATATACTGCAGAGATTAACTCTGCTGGAGGTGTTGTTTGATAAACACAACATAATTTGAACCCAGTTCTGTCAGCCAGGATTATTCTCTATCCAAATGGCAATGGGACCTGAAGCTGCCTCCTTTTAAATTACAAACTAAAAGTGCAGAAAGATTCTTAGCATATCATGATGACCTATTAAAGAAGGAAAGTGTGTATCACCAACACTTGAAAAGTGTTCAGCCCTGCTTAATCTTCCCAGCATGGGAAGAAGTTCAACAACAAAGCCAACTGGATCCAAAAGTTAAGCTATCGCAAGAATCTTCAGCTTTTTTGGACCTGGAAACTCCTTCTTCCGTCAACTTATTACTGGAGCCTTATTTTCAATGCTGCATATATATATTGCCTTTTCCTAGATTTTAGGGCTCCAGCTTCATAGATAAAAGGAACACTGGCATTTGTAGCTAATCATAAAAAAATAAATAAATAAAACAACAAGACAAAACAAAACAAAACAAACAGCTCCTGGTAAAAATTAGATTTCTCCATTAATGAAGAATATTTTCTCCTTTACAGCTCATTATGTTTTATACATCTCCTTCTCCTCCTCCTCCTCCTCCTCCTCCTCCTCCTTTTTGTTTAGCCACAAAGGTGAAATGACACTGAATTTTCTGGCCCAACACCTTGTTTCCATTTGTTGGTTATTTCTGAAACAGCCACATGCCAGCTTTTTCCGATGTCTTAGATTACAATTCCCATCACTCACAAACCAAGATATACTGGAATTGCAGACCCACAAATCTAAAGAGAAATTATTTGGGTTTATTCATGTATATATAACAATTTCTCAGCTCTTTTGAGTATGAGTTCCAAGAGAAAAAACATGATATAAATGCAATAAATAAACCACAGTATGCCACAGACATTTAAAGGGCAGGGCTTGCTGCTAAGATCCTGCTCTCTTCTATGCAACATCTGAAATGTTCTGATTTTCTCTTTTTTTAAAAAATGGAGGTTCCCAATGCCCCCAAATTACCTGTCATGGTACCTACTATGTTCATACCCCTTCTGAGTTAACAAAATTAAAAAAATAATTTTTTGAAAAACAGGGGCCTAGCATTAAGAAAAGCTTTTAATGTTTTCTTTATTTCCAGCAAAGCCTCCAAGCTGTATGCAGGCCCCAAAACCCTTCTTCAAAAATAAGCACGGTGGTTATCTACAAATCATAATTTGTTATAAAGGATGCCCAAACAGGAGAAAAAATGGAGTGCTGGAAATGATCCATCCATCCATCCATTCATCTCTCTGTGTCTCTCTGAATCTACTAAGCCTCATGGCAGTTTACAATTAGCCATTAAATATTTTAATAAAAGAAACAGAACTATAAAGGACAGAGGAGGGAGGAAGCATTTTTTTTAAATGTAGTATGAGTATTGCCTGATGTGTTTACTTGTTTATGTTCTGCTTACTACTTTATGTGCATGGGTAGATACGTTTTATCTCTGGGTTTTCATATGCAATTTTTTCTGGATTTTAGCTTTTTTTAAAAAAAATATTAGTGTAGTACTGTACTATATGTCATTAAGACACATTGTGGGAAATGTTGCCTCTGTATGCTTCTAGGAGGACTACCAGTTTGCCTTCTTGGAGTGTTTTTCTGGCATCAGGGGATGTGATGGAATGGAATTATGAAGGCCAGGCTCAGGGAGAAAAACATTTTCTTACATCTCCTGAGGAGCATGGGAGATACAAGAGGATGAGACTGGCACCTCCCTGAGGAATTCACAATGTTGTGGCTGGCATTATTTGGGAGCTGGGGTTTCAGTCTGGGAAGATTCTTGCTAGAGGTTATAGCTAATAAACATAGCTGGACTGAATTTACATGGTCTCTTGGAGTTCCTTGGGCTAGGCCTGACAGGGGATCATCCTATCTCTGAGTTTGTATTTATGGTTTTGTTTTTGTTTTTTAGTAGAAGTTACTCATCTTTGTACAACATTAGTTCCTGTTCCATGAAATGGATGTGGAGCAAAACTTTGTAAGTTCACAAAAGTTATGTGCACTGCCTTAGGACTCAGACCCCCTCCTCTGCCCTTTACTTATATTTCTAAACAAGTTTTCTTTAAGCCTTTCAGTTTGCCTTCTAGGAGAAATGTTCTTTGTAACTGACCACATCTATCTTAGCAACCATGTGGAGAAAGGGCAAGCCTTGAGGACCCCTGCTTTAATTCCTCTACTAAAAAATGGAAATAATGAGGATGCCAATGATGTCTCTTTGAGGTGTAACCCACTAAGTGAAGACCTGTATCCTAGGTGGTGGTAGGCATCATCAACGCATTCTAACATCTAATTTGTAAACCATGCTAGCAATTTGTTTCAGGAAGCAAATTAGGGCTTCTATAAATAAAGTCTGTTCATAGGAAGTAGGGTTCCCAACTCTTTCCTCTAAGAATAACATTACAGTAATGTAAATTAACTTAGGTATCTTTTTCAGTAAGTGAAATTGTTCCTGAACTCAGGCTGACAAGAAAATACCTGATCACTTATGTACCTATGAGGATAGGGAGTTGCCGATAAGCTGCAAGTTTAGGCTGGAAAACATTCTCCATTAAGACTCTTTCCATATAAAATAGATCTTGATGAAATTTATCAGACTTCAATATAATTTCTGAGTGATCTTCTATTTCTTCATGGATTCGGGAAAGAATTACACTTTCAAGATCAATAATGGAACTTGAAGCAAAACTTTCTGAGAGAAAAAAGAAAAAAAATCAGTAAATGTTATAAAGAGAACATCTGAAGTGTTACAAGAAAGGGAGAAAATAATGTTCTGTTTTTCATATTCTGAACTGATCTAGAATTTTAAGGGTAGCATAAAAATCTATTAATAAATAATACATTAAGTGTTCTAGTAATACTATTTTATTACATATTTTTCTATTTTGCTACAGAAGATTGCTCTGTGACATTTTAGTCCCCAGTTCAATCTACGAATTGTTTGAGTATGTACATATGTATATGTATATGTACATATGTGTGTGTTTGTGTGGGTGTTTTGCATGCACACCTAGAAAATCATTTCAATACAGATAGAATTCTAGGCTATAAACTCTATTCCTTAAGAGTTTATACTGCTAATGTGAAATCAATATTATTTTAAAATGCATTTTTGCATAATTGCTGAAACTCTATACATTGGGGGGGTAAACTGCATTTTTTAAAAAAGAATTTTCTTCTAGATTGACATTTATAGCATTGCTCATTAGGATTTATATGATCCCATACCAGAAGGGAAAACTGTAAGAAAAATAAAAAGAGAATTTTCTTCACACTATGCTAACTCCAAGTCAATAGCAATTACACCTCATTATTTTCACAGGTATAAGCTAGTTAAAAGGGTAGAACCACACTCTGGTATAAATATCTACATATAATGATGGTAGATAGGTAATATGTAAATCTTGATTTGGTTGGGAGACGATGCAGAAGTCTAAATATAGTATGTAAAGTTACCTGCTTCCAAAGAAGCAAGGGACATGGTTTTGTTATGCTCCTTGAATACAGCTGATTTACCAGCTGATGCACTTAGTGGTCCACTAACTGCTGCTGCTGCTGCTGCTTCCAAAGCATTAAAAGAATCAAATAAATCCCAGGTAGTGGCCATTATCTCTATGGAAAAAAGACATGATTACATCCAACTTCGTTCTGTATGTAAGTACCACGTATTTATGTTACAGTACAAGAAAATACTGCTGAACAGATAAATTACATTTCAGAAAAACAAACTGGTTGAATCTGTTTAACCAGTTTGTTTAGGAAGCTAAGATAAATATAATTGGATTCACAGAATTCTCATGTTTCCTTTGTATAACTGCATATTCTTCCAGAAGATCATAAAATATGCATTTAGATAAAGTACTCTAGGTTGGTTTTCTGAAGTCTTCTCAAGTTTAAATGTTTCATTATCTTCTAGACAGGTGTATAATTGCTCCTACTCACCACACAGTGGCAGCATTCTTGCATAAATCCACCCGGCATGTATTTTTTAAAAAGTAAAAGCACCCTTGACTACTGGGGATTTGACCCATGACATTTCACTGGCAACATTACAGATCTGGTTTGCCGTTGTCTTCTACTGGGATTTTTTCCCCCAACTTCTGCAGCTATCCAACAACCCAGGTGGTTCCCCCACCCAAATACTAACTAGCGCTGGCTCTACTTACTTCTGAGCCAAGGTCAACTTGGTGCTGCCACCTACTGTGGCTTTAAAATACACACACCTATACAAAAACAGGAAGTCACTTATCTCCTTAATGGAACTGAATAGAAATTAGGCTCGCTTGGATTTGAAATTGAGCCACAGGTAATGGAGAAAGAAAAAGAGAGAAAGTGAAGGAGAATGGTGCTGGATTAGAAACTGGAAAACTGTGAGTTCTAGTCCTAGAACTGTGAGTTCTAGGTGTGGAAGCCAGCTGTGTGTCTTTGGATCAGTCATTTTCTCCCAGCCCAACCCATCTCACAGAGTTGTTTTTGTGGGGAAAATGGGAGAAGGGAGCATTTAGTACACCATCTTGAGTTATATGAAATAAAGGTGGAATATAAATCTTAATAACAACATCAACAATAATGTCCCACACTCAGCAAAGAAACTGAAGCTAAAAGAGGTTATTTCAGCAAGACAACAATCAGAAGCATACCTCCAAATCAGCTATGAAGTAGTTACAGAAGAGAACACTAAAGATTTGGGAATGGCCTGCACAGTGCCTAGACTTGAATATTATCGAAAATCTGTGGGGAGATTTCAAACATGCAGTGCATAGAAGGAGATCTAAAAATGTTTCTCAGCTAGAAGAGTTCTGCAAGGAACATTGTGGAAAAAAAATCTGAAAGCAGCCTCTTAACAGGAAATGTTTGGAAGCTTTATTTCGCCAAAGGAAGTGTTACTACATCTTGACATAAACTTTTGCATCTACAATATTCACTGTTTCTTACTCTGAATCTGTAAACAACTGCACATAAATAATAAATATATGTTCAAATTAGGGGAAATACATTGTGTTTAACTTTGTACTATGCAAACATTGTGTTAGCATCTGTTCATTTAAGGATTCATTGATACATGCGGTTTGATCAGGAGTGCCTAAATTTTGCATACAACCCTAAATCTAGTTTACACCAATATGATTCTCTATAGCTTTCTATCCTTTCTATATTTACAAACGTTTCTATTTCCTTCCTCCTACCACATCCAAACACTAATTCATACATTATCTTTGCTCCTTAAACTTCTCAATTCTCTGTCTGAGGTATCAACATCATCCAACCATAACTTTCTTGTCTTACTCTTCATCTTGACCCCTTCACTCTCCTTTTATATACTTGTTAGGTAGTTGAATCCTCATTTATTCACTTTATGTATGATCAAACTACCTCAACATTCTTCTCTTGTACTGGTTACTCGTGTATTCAATACACATTCATTCATTTTAATTCTTGATCACACACTTCTTAATCTGTTCCTACTACATCCAAGTTATTATTGTTTCTACCTAGTTATCATTTTCATAAAACAAAATGGGCAGAATCATGTTCCTGCAGCTATTTCACTTGACATTCATTCCTTACAACAATCACATATATTTCTTACCAGCATTTACATGTTTTAACATTCTAATTTCCTTATCTTCAGTTCTCCATTTCCCCCATTCTACCAAGAAATATAAAATCATGTACAGTATTTTTTTTTTCTTTTTGCCATTTATGTTTGATTTGCAGTTGTCTACTTCATTTTTCCTGTCAAACATAACTACCTTGTTCTTTTGGTACATTAATGTTTTATATCTATACTACTCATTTTATTATACAGTCTATCTAACATTCACTGCAAATCATTCTGGTTCTTAGCCAACTATACTGCATTGACTGTATATAAAAATTCACATACAGATAGTCCTCAGGTTACAACCACCCATTCAGTGATCGTTCAAAGTTACGACAGCACTGAATGAGGGAGACTTATGATTGGTCTCAGAGTTTCGGCCATTGCAGCATCCCTGCGGTCATGTGATTGCCATTTGCAACCTTCCCTGCCAGCTTCCTACAAGCAAAGTCAATAGGGAAGGCAGCAGAGAAGGTTTCAAGTTGCTCCTGTAAGTCCCTCCTGCCACTTTTACTCCTGAGTATCCCCGCTATGGAGTATGAGATCCCAGGGATCTCATACTCCATAGCACCCCCTGCCTGCATTCTGTAGCGCCTGTCCCCGCCAGCCTACCCATGGCCCCTGCTGGCCCATCCATGCTCAGTAGTGCCCACCTGTGGCACTCACCCACCCAGCCACAGCTCTCACCCACTGACCTCCTTATCTAGGATTCCAGTCATGTGAGGCCCTCTCTTAATGACCCATGAGGTCTTTGGGTTACAGCGGCAACCAGGACTGCTGGGATTGCCATCGCTAAGTGACGCAGTCATGTGACATTGCACTTTACAACTTCTATGACAAAATTCTGGTCCCAATTGCCATCATAACCCGAGGACTACCTATATTTCTCCAACTTCTCCAACCAACTTATCTGTAATGTCACCATAAGATTTTATTATATATTCATGCATAGATAGATTAAACAACAAAGAGGACATCACATCTTACTCCCTGCTCAATGTAGAATCATTGTATAAACATTTGATTTATTCTCTTTTTATCTCCACATCTATTAAATCATATTTAGCAACCAATCTTTAATTCGATATTCATGCAAAATGTTCTATAATTCAAGTTTATTCTCTTTATTATATACTTTTTCTAAATCACACAGAGGGCAAGCTTTCCATATACAACTGTTAGGATGCTGAACTGTGCAAACACAACTTTAAAAATGTGTACATGTAGGTGTAATATTCCATTTTATACTAGTTGAGTACAATCTTATAAGAAACCTTCTTTAGTGGCAATATTCATCATTTCTGCTAAAAGAAAGAAAGAAAAATCACAACATTTGGCTCAAACCAAATGTTTCAGGAGACTGAAAAAAATATTCTTGGTGTTTGCTTCCAAAGTTGAAACTATAGATCTTTTCATATAGTTTCAATGCTCTATAAAAAAAATTCCCCATTAATTTACCTTTGTCAGCCATCATAATTTTGTCACATTGTACTTCCTTTGTCTTTGGTGCTCCATTCAGTGTTTGCATCATTCTATTGGCATATCTATCATTGCCAACTCTGTTTTTACAGAGTTCCATATAAGCAACATTCCTTGTCCTTTGAAAAACAAAAGATACACATTCAAAGTACTTTATACAAACATTTCAACTTCCAACAGATATTATTTTCCTTTACAGATATCTTCTTAGAAATAATGATGCACATAAATACTGTAGATGGAAACTAGTTCTTAAATGATACTACAATAGATGTGAAATTCTGAAGCTGCAAACCCATTTAGCTGGGAGTATTCTCCATTGGATTTGCTTTTAAGCAGATATGGATAGAATTGCACTATGAAATGTTTTGGAATTCTTTAGAGGGAGACCTGAAGTTTTCATTTTGCTAACTAGATTCTTGAACAACTGCAAATCATTAGGTAAATAATGTTGCTTGTCTCCTGACACTGCACATTTTTGTATTCCTTTCTGCACAGCTCTGTTTTACCGCAATTGCCCATTAGGTTACTAGGATCAAGAGGCAGTAACTGTTACAGCTCACTTCCAGATAGATATAATTACGCAGATAAGATTATTTTTTTCCTACAGCTGAATAGACTGTAAAATATCAGACATGCTCACTGGTGGCAGGCTTTTTAGTATGAAATCAATCAGGCATTTTGGAACATATCAAGCTACTTTCTATGGAAACAGATAACTGGCCTTCTAGCTTACCATTTTCTATAGTGACTGGCAGTGACTGAGAGGATCTTGTCAAGTGAGGGCACTTGCCTCACAACACAAGTGTGATTTTGAGAGTAGTTAGGGGATGCCCAGAGACTGTTGGTTGCTAATGGCTGTGTGGGAATACCCCAAGTTCTCTTTAGTCATGCCTGCCCTGCTAGAAAATGTGACCCTCCACTCTGGTGTGTAGCATGACCACTTCT
Organism: Liasis olivaceus; assembly: GCA_030867105.1. Lineage (NCBI taxonomy): Eukaryota > Metazoa > Chordata > Lepidosauria > Squamata > Pythonidae > Liasis > Liasis olivaceus. Next base: position 135,751,790 of record CM061350.1, on the reverse strand, counting down.
TAAAGACTCAGAGGTATTTCATGCATTATGACTTAGGTTAGCTATTGATAATTTAACCAAAGACATACAAAGGATCTGTGACTGGCTATCCTAACATTTAATGACTTTTTCCCTTCAAAGTAGCTTCTGAGAGTGTAGGAAAGAGTTGAGAATCATAATTCAAAACATTTGAAGGGCATTAGACTGAGAAATACTGTCCTAAAACATAATATGAAGTAACTTGTAAGCTATCCTAGAACAGATATAATAGTAACCTCTGGTTTAGTGTTATGTACATTCTTTACCTCCAGTGCAGTTATGACATGATAGAAACTTTTGCTTCTATTTTAAATTCCTCACAGTTTAGTGTTACATTAAATCTCTAAATTAACTGTGGCTTATTAAAATAAGCTAGCTTCATAAGCCACTCTTTAAAACTTAGACTCTACATGAGCTCATCTAGTTCTGTGATTCTATGTCCATGTAGTCAGCAGGAGTTGAGCTCAACTCAAGGGAGATTTGACTCGACTTTTGCAATTTGACCAGGTTCAGATATAAGGCTAAACTGCAGTTAGTTAAACAGGAGATGATCTTTTCCAAGGACCTGTACTAGAGAAAACAAGAAATGGGAATGCACAAGACAAAAGCTACTTTAGATAATGCTAAACTATAACTCAGTGTAACAGCAAAACACTTTGTTGCTAGGAAACACAGTAGAAGGCAACATGTGGCTCTCCAAATCTTGTTCCACAATTCCCACTATCCCTCACTATTGGCTGTGCTGGCTAGAGCTGATGGGAATTGCAGCTCACCAACCTAGAGTGAACATACATTGCTCTTTGCTGATTCTGCAGAAACAAAATTTTTTTTGTTATATTTGTGATACAAATCATCATATGGACAAATTCTGAAGTTACAAGCCATATTTCATTATAAGGTTGCTAATGAGAGGCAAGTTTACACAATAGCTATTGCACTGTGCTTACTTTACATCTTCAGCTTCTTCAGACTCGGTAGATATCATAACAGTTGGCATGTTAAATAACCAAATTGTTTCTGTCTCAGTCAGGAATATATCCACAGTCTTTTCTAAGTCTTGCTTTGTCAGTTGTTCTAGCACTTCCTCTCGTCTAACCTGGACATCTACCATGAGAAAGAATGAAATAATTCTTTCCATTTAGAAAAACAAATACAGATCATATATGGGTTATTGTGACTATGAACATGAACATTTTTTCTTTTATATGAATAGACTTTTCTTCTAGGTATACAGGGATCACTAGAGCATAAACATGTTACAGAGGGTGGATACCTAAAAGCAACTTATGCTCCTCTGCTCTCCATGTTGCTTTAGGAACATTTGGTAAAAGAAGACTGCGATGTGATAGGTACCATTATATTCACCATTTCTTGGCCAATAAACTGTGGTAAAGACAAGTAATACTTAAAACAAAACAAGACATTGTATCAAGCACTTTTTAAAGAACATGTTACCAGGGAGACATATAGATGGATGTAGCTCAGCAACAATCATGTGACTCCATGGCATAGAGCTATAATCAGAAAATGTGCAGTATTGACTATTTTAGATTATCACAAAGACAGTTACTATTTGACTTGTTATTTACTGATATTGATGCTTTTGATTGTGTTGAGCATCAAAACATTTTTGGTACCATAGATATTTTATTATACTCCATGTGGTTGTTATTATTATTACTATCATTATTAGATTTTTCTCCCAACTTTTTTTATACATAACTCATGTTGTACTGTAAACTGCCATGAGTCTGGTAGGGGTCAGCAACTTACAAATTTAATGAGGCAGAAGGAGAAGGAAAAATGATTATACAATGTTTTGTTTTTAAGTAGATTTTTACCTGTAAAACTAGCAATTGTTTCTCGTCTAAATCCTGGTTCTACAATCTCTTCTGCCATTGATTCAGTAGAAGTGGTTGATTTTGTAACACTGCCACTGCCATAAGTCCTATGGTTTCAATAGAACATTTTGTAAGTAATGGAAATGAAATAACAAATGCCAAAGAATGAATATTACATATCAACTAAAACATTTCCACAGAACTACTGATAGCATAGCAGTTTTCAGCTGCTCATAAAATTATCTGCTGGAGGAGGAAACATTTACCTATAATATATTTGCAGTGATTCTTTTAAAGAAAAAGCATATACATGAGAACTGATTATGAAATAAGCATGCTCCATTCTTGCCAGTTCACAAATGATTTCTAGTCTAGTTCATGTACTTATGATTTCTGATTAAGTTACAGTTCCAAAATAGCTAAATGGATAGCTTGCCACAAGGAAGAAAAGAATATGTGAAAAGAGAGTCATCAATAAATTGTACTGCATTATAACTGAACCCACTATAATATGTGTGTTCATTTATATATATATATATATATATTTTTAGGAAGCAGCAATTAATTCTTTACTTGACGAACTCTACGGACTAGTGTCATTTTGTTTTATTTTTCTTGATTTGTAGTATATAACCTAATGTTGCTTTAAGAATGATTTGGGACAGGGGTTGGGTCTATGAAAGCATGTGTTTTGTAGATGTGTATTATGGGCTAATTTGGACATAATATTAAAACTTCATTTAGGACTATGATAGTGAACTTAGGCAAGCTCAGATTCCTATGTCCTCTTCTCACAATATACGTAAGAGAAATTTCATCAGTTTATGTTCAAGTTTTCAATCAACCATGCCTTGACATACTTACAAACCAGATTCAATAAATTGTTACTCATTTTAACAATTGTTGTTGTTTTTTTAATGGTCTTATTTTAAATTATAGCTGAGAAAGCTGGCTTTTTCAAGTAATGTAGTTTAAGAGTTAGCCTCTATTTGAGGTTCAGGAGTAATGCTAAACTGTGGAATTAATCTAAAGCAGATGGAGAAGCTTCCAGTCTCTTGTCAAGGAGGAACAGACAATACCTGAATTTCTCTGTATCTGCTTCTCATCATGCTTTAGCAGTATGCCCAAACTTTCCAATATTTTAGTAAAATTACATTTTTCTGTTTTTTTGTTCATTCAGTTGAAACCTATTATTTGCAACCCTGTGTGAGACTTACAACAAATAGAAAATCCTTTGTTGCAATATAGTATTCAGCAGGGTTGCCCACTTTCACCCTTGCTTTTTGACTTAATTCTTGAACCTTTAGCTACTATTGTTAGGCAATCTTCAGGTATTATTGGTGTTATTTGGCATATTGTGAATATAAATTATTTTTATATGCCAATGATATTCTACCTCTCTGCCTAATTTTATACAGGTAATACAGTATTTTGGGAAGTATCCTGGTTATAAGATAATAACTGGGATAAATCATGTGATAAACAATAATATCCAAGAAATCCTATTTGAACTTTATGTAGATGTCACATTAGAGGAAATCAGTAAGTTTTGTCCAGAGAGGTATTATGCAATGCCATATCATACCTGGAAAATGGACCTGCTAAGCTAATATTAGTTAAAGAAGTTTGTTGCAGAGAAAGAGAAGACAAGAATTCACTCTGAGTCACCCCAGCAAAGTCATGTGCTGATAAAATTTTGCTTTGTCTGTGTGTGACATTCAGTTCTGGACGATAAAGTGGACGAGGTGTCACATCTCTTCCCTGATCATCAAAAACCTGTAGATGTAATAAAATAACAACAAAAAACAAAAAACAGTAAAGGAGCTCTATTCTTCCCTCAGCCCCAGTCCAGAAACCAATGACTCTGTAACTGTAGACACAAACAAGATAATATGATGTGGCTTACTTAAAGCTAGCTTGCAGCTTTAAGTTACTATTTTATGCATAAATTTAGAAGAAAGGAAAACAAGGAACATACTGATTATAATAGTATATGCTTTCAGATTTCAAGTTATAGCATTCTTTTCACAGGACCACTTTATTATGGATGAGCATAAAATTTCTCCTTTCTGATTTTTAAGAAATCACCAGACTTTTTTGCCAGGTCTTAAGCAGATAATAGGAAAAGCGGTCAGCTTTTTAAAAAGTGGTTTTGATTGATTGGGTAGGTTATTCTTCTGTTATTTATTCTAGAGTTGTCCCCTTGTAATCTGAATTGTGCTGATGGCATTTTTGTAAAGCAATTTTCCAAGCTATTGGCTGGGAATCAGTAAAATTTTCACAAACAAGCAAACAAACACACATGGAGTCAAATACATAGTCATATAAGAGCATAATTATGACTGAAAGAAAAATGCCTGGATAATATTTTAACAATGTTTACTGTTTTTTCTCAGAAATTGATTAAAAAGACTCAGACTTTACTTTAAAAAGTGGGTGTTAGCTCAGATATGCTGCTTTTCTTCATTAAATCTCCCCTCTAGGTATTTTTAAGAATGGATTAAAAATATCAGAGGTTAGGTTGCATTAATGTAGTATAGACAATTCATGGAAACTATTTAACATCATGGCTGAAAAATTCACAAAGCACATTAACACTCTTATTCGGTTGTAAGAGTTTTAAGTAATTATTTCAACTATAAAATGAACAAATGGTTAAGCCAATGTATGAAAAAGGAACCATCTGAAATGCCCCTGATTTTGCATTTCACTTATTTATTGAAGTGAACATTTGCAAGCAACATGATGAAGATGCCATATATCAAGTCGAATGATTGTTCCATCCAGCCTTGTATTATTACTTACTGATAGCTATAGTCCATAAACCAGCTCTTTCCCATCCATTCTATTATATCCTTTTAACTGGGTATTCCCTGAACTTGGAAACATCTGCATGCAAAACATCTGAATACTGGGCTATATATTTGTTTACATAGCATTATAAATGTGCAAGTAACTTTATAAAATACAAATACAGGAGGACTTATACTTTAACAACATGGAAAGAGTCCCTTGATGTATTTACTCAGTCCTTTTACAATAAATTAACTCAGATTTCTGAAGGAGAAAGCAGAAACAAACAAACCAACAAAAAAAGCAGAATAAGTGGAATGGATGTGTGAAGATAACAAGGATAGGCACAGGTAATAACAAGCCCATGAAAGATTTTGAAGGCTTTGAAACAATGCGTAAACAAACATGTATGTCACCTAGTCAGAACACCAAGATTAATGATTTTGGTGGAAAGATGGTGGATGAAGAGAAATTAACAAAGATAATTACATAATGAAGAGAAAGTGAGGAATATTATTTAATGAACTGAACATGTAGGACAAAGGAGAGAGATGAGTCAGAAAGAAATTCAAGGTTTTGAACTTGGTCTGTAGGAATGAAGCCAATTATCAATGCATACTGAGAGTGTGTGGGGAAAAACAGTTTGGAAAGACAAAGTTAAAGAATTAGCATATTAAGTTTAAAATAGTGATAAAGCAGGCAAGAAGAAGAAAGGCAACCAAAGAAGCAAGACTGGATTAAAACAAGAGATTCAAAAGACATTCTGTGTTGTGAAACTCAGAAATTGCTTTCAGATCCTAACATAGCCTCTGAGCCTTCAGGAAACAGTGTTAAAAAAGAGACAAGAGGGTGGAGCCGATAATAGCTGAGTGATGGCAACTGCTCCTTTCAAGAGGACTAAGATAAGAATTCACAATTTCCAACTAAGGAAACAGAAAAAAAATGTCAGATGGGTTTTGCTGGTTAATAAAGTGTAGAGTCTCCCCCAAAGTATGGTTCAGGAACACTACAAAGAAGCTGCTAGGACATCAAGTCTGATAGTTATCCTTATCTGCTCCTCTACAAAAGGAGAAATTATATTGTCAAGAACAGATAACAGTTATATCTTCTTGAACCTTGAAGCCCTAATAAGGAAACTCATGAATCTAGGGGCTCAAATTATTCTCTTCCATCCTTGTGGTCTATGGAAGAAGACTAAATAGGAAAACAGATATTGCAGATGAATAACTGTCTATAGAATGGATATTGACATGAGAGATTTGGCTTCTGGGGGCATGGCTGTCTATGGCCATAGTTTATATTTTCTACATGATGAATTCTTAGCAAAAGTTAATTGCACTTCATATGGACTGGGAAGAAAATAATTGGTAGAAGCTTGAAAAGCTTGATCAGGTAGACTTTAATCCTGTTGATACAAAAACCCAGAAAAACTTCAGAACTTGATTACTGTGGGAAAAGGGAGAAAGTAACTGACATGGAAACTTACAAATTAAATGAAAAATTCTTTCATAGAGACTTCGTTGTCTTTATATTAATGCTCAGAATATGGATAATAAGTGTATTTTAATGCTAATAGCCAAAATCAGATTTTTGTTTGTTTTATTAAAAGACATAACCTTTGTGAACTACATCTCGCTTCATCAGATGCTTGGTGATCTGATAAAGCAAGTTGTGGTTCATGCGATTTTATGCCTTTTAATAAAATCTTCTGATTGTTGGCAACCATAAACTAACACTGCTCCCTTCCTACATTAGTTAAAACTGAGAATTAGTGGGATAATTCTCATGCATACCATGGATTTTTTTTTAAAAAGAGATTGAATAAACTCAGAGCAAAAATAAAGCATAATTCCATGACAGGAAAAGCTAATGGGAAAAGTTATTTAAGGTAGATGGGGCTACACAAAAAGCTTAGTGGAAATCTGAAAATGAAAAAGGACAGATTTAGGAGGTAAAAAGAGGAACAGGTCATCAAGAAAGTATTACGTATGATAGCTTAGATTGAAAGGGTAATGGAAAGATCCCCATTATTGACTTATAGTTTCTTCTAGAGTCATCAAACCATCATTGCTTCACTGTTAATGTAACGAGAACAGGTTTAATATCACTCAATAATGACTGGGTGACACTGGAAGATGCTGTAAGTTACTAATAGGAAAACAGCCAATGTCACATAAGAATGGGGATTCAATTTATAGGCCTCCCAGAATCATATGTTTGAGATGGCCAGCCATATAAATTGAATAAATAAATAAATCAAATTTAGCAAAGGATACTAAGAACAACATAAAGGTATCTTTCATATATATATACACACACATACATACATACATACAAACAAACAAAATAGACTATTTCTCAATTGCTCAGTGAAGATGGGAAAGCTAACAGATTTACAAAGAAAAGGCAGAACTACCAAGCTTTTCATTTTGACTTAATCTCTGACTGAATCTTTTCCAAGAGAAGATTTGTGTTCCACTAGCCAGTTATGAAGAATAATCTGAAGAAGTAGGACTTGCATCTACAGCTTGACGCATGGTCAGGGAACACCTATTGATTCTGAATAAATTCAAAACTTCAGAGCCAGATCCATTAAAGGTATTAAAGAAACATGTTGATGGCCTGGCTGGACCTCTAGCTATTCTCTATATTGCATAAGTAATATACTTATGCAATTAGTCTTATATAATACTAATTATTACATAAATGGAAGAGGACAAATGTCTCTCGTGTTTAAATAGGGTGGAAGGAAGGATATAGAAAATTGCAGAGCAGTCAGTTTCTACCTGGGAAGATTCTAAAACAGATCATAAAGTAATTGTAAGCAGATAATTAAAAGGTAGATGGCTTAGATGACAAACAAACAAAAAACTGGTGCAAGAAGACACAAAATACATACAGTAATTCCCAGCTGTTCTACACTGGATGTTGTGCCATATATAAACAGAGTTATGTCTGCACAGGAATTAATTTTTATGATTAAAAATATGTATTTCTCTGCAGCTTAAAAGACAACTAAGGAAATCTACTATTAGCTTTCATGGGAGATGTTCCTTGTTCCGAGTCTTAATATTAAAGCCACATATCCAGTTGTATAAAATGAACAGCAAAGAATCTTTTAAGGGATAACCTTAATTCATACACTACATTTATTTCTGTAATAGATTTAAATCTTATTTTTTCAATCATAATTCCATTTTAACATTGCTGTCTGTGTGCTTTGAATTCTGATTGTTCTTTCAAATGACCTCTGGTTAATGGATAGAAAATATAGTTCTTTTCATCAGACACAAATATGCAGACACACTTATTGTTACATCCTGTAGCAAAATGTTATCTTGGATTGGTATTATTATTAAAAATCAATTATCATTTAATTTGATGGAATGTTACCAAGGGAGAATAACACTCATATTTCTCACTCATAGAAGTATTCAATTTAAGAAGAATGATCTTAATTTATATGTTCTCTAAAATAATAATAATAAATTTTTGGCATTTTTGGCATGTTTAATAGGCCTTTATCTTGGATTTAGTTGTCCCATGAACTACACTTATGATTCGTATAATGCCCGGTTACCTGGACAAGAGGCTTGCTGCTTCCTAAGGTACCTTTGTCCATAGCTTTTGGTTCTGAAGTAATCAAGATACTCCTGCGAGCCACTGAACCAACTTTGCTGGCTTGCATAGCACTAGTGAAGCTCATTCGTCTCCCAGATGTTGAAGATGATGGTAACTTCTTAGATATATTTTGTTCTTTTGTGGTGTTCCTGGTTTGATAAACAGATGAGTATACTGAAGATTAGAAGTTACAATACTGATTCAAATTAATTTACCACTTAACATTTGATACATTTACTATAACTTATTTCCTAAAACTATACTATAATTTAGCCTTTTTCAACCAAGTATCAGCCAGGTGTATTAGACTATAACTGGGAATGCTTGGTGACAAATATGGAAGATATAGTTCAGTATATTTTAAGGGCACCAAATTAGCAAAGTCTGCTATAATTCTTTATAGTAAATGGTATCCTATGGGAAAAGATCCATTGCACTAAGATAAGATATGAGATGTTTAGTTTTGGTTGGCAGGCTGGATGAATCCAGACATTGTGGTTTGTAAATCATTGTTTACAGTTTAGGATTATGTGTGAATCTAGCAACTGTGATTTGTTGAACAATCCATAGTTGAACAAAACATGGCTTAGAACTATGTGTGAACCCAGTTGGTAGAAAAGTTCCCATACTCAGTTTTTTAGTTTATGATCCTCTGTGGACATTGTTGTAGAGGAACTGCCTCATCTGTGAAAACTGGATTCTATATGATGGCAGCTTTTTAAATTGTCAGGTTGCTAAACTTTAACTTCCATTATCTCTAAACCAGTGTTTCTCAACCTTGGCTGCTTGAAGACGTGTGGACTTCAACTCCCAGAATTTCCCAGCCCGCATGCTGGGGAATTCTGAGAGTTGAAGTCCACACATCTTCAAGTGGCCAAGGTTGAGAAATGCTGCTGTAAACTATCATGTGGTATGAATTCAATTACAGGGTTAAAACTATGTTTTAAATGTTTCAAGACTGAGGTGGTTATGAGCACTTCTATGAATACCCTAGTCATTTTATAATATTGGCAAACATGGGCAAGTGGAAGTTTAGCAGGTCATGCCTAACATCTCTTACTGCTGTTGTATGGTGATTACACAGCTATGTATCATAAGTAAAAAGGGGAAGGTAGAATTATAGTGGACTATTTGTGTTTTATAGCTTTTCGACATTGTTCATCTGTGCTTTAGTGGATGTACATGCTCATAAATTCAGTTGATGGCTAATTGCTATAATTTGATAATAAGTCATTATGAAGTGAGAAAAGTATCAACCCATTACAACCAGTTGTTGTATAAGTAAATTATATAAAAAGCTATCCTCTCAGATTTGAGTATATTACATGGCAGACTCTGGATAAATTAAAGTATTCATAATAGAGGACTGAGGTAATGAGAGGACGAGTGATTTAGATGCTTCTCTATCTCTAAATTAGTGTACACACACACACACACACACACACACACATATTTTACATGGAATCCATGGCATGATGTCTCCTATTTAGAATTTATATTTTCCCATTATATTTTCCATCTTTTTTTTTTTTAGCTCCAAAAATCTATTAAGATAGAACAGAATAGATGCTCAATATACTTTGGTAGGACTAAGAACCATTCTTCTACAAGAACCTTTATTGTTTTTGAAAAAAAATGGATAGTTGTTAAAAAGTAGGATCTGGAGACAGTGGTCTTATTCACATACGGTTTAATATTATGTGAATTTGAGACTAGCCAATTTCATTTGTTCCCTTCCCTTTACTGGCATGGCTATTAGGAAGAGTTTAAAATGAATACTGTACACACACAGATCCTTTTAAACCTTCCTCAACTACCTAAAGTCTTCAAAATAAAGAAAAATAAACATTAATCATAAATTCATTCACATGAAAACGAATTTGCTTATTTAAGAATAAAATTTAAATATTCTTAATGTAGGAATGACATTAAATTTATTTAATTTGAGAATATTTTAATTTATATATTTATCATATAGCCAACTACATCTTTTGTTTACTTTAAAATGAAAAGTTTTAGAACTACATGACAAATGGAATCAATTCATACAAACAAATTAAAATCAGAATGATCTCTTACATTCCAGCTCTTAGGATTTTTACCAAAGGCTTGAGGGAGACACTTAAGCTGTGGAAGGAGAAATCTGCTTCTATATAGTCCATACCTTCTCCCCAACCCTCATGTCCCATTCCTCTGTGTTGAAGTCTCTTGCCTTGATACTGGCAACTTTAGTTTAGGAATACCTTCAGAATTCAGAGAGAAATACATTTATCCAACACTCCCAGAGACTGGTGCCCTCTGGCTGCTATAGATTATGGTTCTTATAAGCCGTAACTACTTATCCAAACTGATTTGATGAAAGTTGTAGTCTAAACCAGTTGGACAGCAGCATGTTGGGAAAAAACTGTAGTAGCTCTTCACGAAATAACTGACTGGAGATAACCTTCCTCTCTACTGACCCTGTTACAAAATCATCCCTTTGCTATAGTGACATTATGCTACTTACACACTGATAAGGTTGCTATGCTTCTTGCTCTTGCCACCCTGGACATTACTAGTATCCGACATGGTCAAGTTGTCTACAGGTCCTGAATATAGTATCTGTCTCCCAGCAGAATGGCAGGGAGAACACTGAAGCTGTAGAATGAGCCGCAGCTCTTGTTGCCAGTATGCCAGCACTCTGAGAAATAAGATTCAGCAAATGTCTAGGCCACTAGGTTGCTGCTTTAAAATCCAAATTAAGTACAAAGCCTGCCTCTCTCAACAGCTACTGCTGAAACAAGAAATTGTTTACATGGTAACCATGGCAGCCACCTTTTTAGCATGTAGTTAGATGATTGGCTGGCAATAAGAGAAAGCCTGAAGGAAAACAGAGATTGGATCCCCTTTATTTGCATTTTTTCCCTCTTGGTTATTGCAGGTACTTAGAACTGCTTTACTCCATTTTAATCTACTCTGGAAATTTTATTACTGTACTATTGTTAGTTTCAGACTTGAAAGTTCTGTCTGCCTCTCATTCCATCTAATTATAAGGAAAAACTATGCAGCTAAACCTCTTTGTAAATTTGACTGACTCTCATCCATCCATTCTGCACTTTGAAATCAACCTGTAATATAATATTAACACATCTAATAGACTGTCTTCCTCAGGATCACTTTAAGAAGTGTAGTTCACAGCAACTTTGGGCTTAACCTGAAATATCACGTATTATTATATTAATTAAGAAGAGATGCATTTTATCTAAAGAACTTAGACATTGTGTGGAGCTTTTTTTGCATGTAATTTTCTTCTGTTATTATTCTATCTGCTCTATAAATTTTGCATGATCTATATATTGCATTATGTATTTCACATATCAATTGCTGAACAACTGTCAGAAATTGGGGCTTCCCTTGAAGAATATTCAGAAGCTTCAGCTGGTGCAAAATGCAGCAGTGCAGGCAGTTATGGGTGCCGGTTGCTTAGCACATCTGACACTTCTGCTCCATGAGCTGCATTGGCTGCTGGTATGCTTCCAGGTGCAATTCAAGGGGCTGGTGGCTACCTTTAAAGCCCTTCATGGCTTGGGACTGGGTTTCTTACTGGACTGTCTCTCCCCAGTGATGTCTACCTGTCCCATTAGACCTGTCAGGAGAAGCATGCTCTGGGTCCCATCTGAGAGAGAGTGCCATCTAGTGGGACCCAGAAGGAGGGCCTTTCCTGCTGTGGTGCCTGCCCTTGGAACATCATCCCCTACCCTCACCCCAAGATCAGACTTGCTCCAACCCTGTTGGCCTTTCACAAGGCATTAAAAATTTGGTTTTGCTCTCAAGCCTACCGCCCTGATAGTGTGGGTGAGCCCACTTCTTGGTTATATTGACTGTATGGTGTTCAATTATTCTTGGCTGCTAATTTATGCTGTATTATGTTATTTATGTTTTTAATTATTGATTGCATTTTTATTCTGTTTTTATTTTGTTAGCCACCTTGAGTCAAGTATATGAGATGGGAGGCCATATAAATTTATTAAATAAATTAATTCTAATTGCACTATGCCTTTGTACTATAGGGGGAGTAGGATATGCTGTACACATGTTCCCTCTCAATCTGCTCTCAAGTTTTTGTTAAGCTGTATATGTTGATCCATGATAAAAAAGAGCTCCTCTTTATTTTTTTCTCACTACTTGGTTTTTTTAACAAGATAAAACTAAAAAAGTCTCTATGCCATTATGAAATTATCCGAAATGATTAAAGTGAAAATTAAATTTAAGCTTTGATATTTAAAAATATTTCTTAGAGAACAGTGCTCTTTCATTTATATTTGTAAGATCCAATTTTTATATTACATTTATATTACATCCAGTGGACTGAATATGGCATACCTGATTTATATTCTAATGGTCAGTTTCTACTTATTTACAGATATTATATATATATTTTAGATGCATCTGAGGCAAATTGTTTACAAATGCATGAATAAAAATCCAAATAAACAATTACTATATAACAAACATGCCTGTTCAGGAAATTTAGGTTTTATTTCTTTGACAAGAAACTTCATTTTGTTAAATGTAGTTGATACTAATGATAGGATTTCAGTCGGAATGATGTTCAAAGGAGAGATGATGTATAGTATTTCTGAAATAATGTGCTTGTGCATATGTTTACAGGTGAAGTGGGAGAAGAATGAAAACATTAAGATATGGACTTCAAACACTACCCCAAGTTCTCCATATCACAGAGAATATTCTTAGTGGGAAAGGAATATTTCTCCTCTTCCTTGAAATGACTGATTCCTTCTTGTACATCTGCATTCTCCATAACAGGAAAGACAATACCCTGAATGTGGGACACTGCTAACATTGTTATCCCTGAAGGCATTGTCCACTGATATCTATCCTTTCTCAACTTTAGCAGGTGAGCTTACCATACCCTGAAGGCATGGTCGTTGCTGGCATACAAGGCACCTTTGTGTAGAATTCCACTTAGCACCCCTTCATTTTTTTAATACTCAAAATTTATTAAATATTATTGTAATTATGCAAAGGTCTGCTAGGTTGTGAGTATAGGTTCCATCGCCAGTCTTCATGCAGCACCTTTGTGCAATGCACAATTTGTATCCTGGTGTGTGGCAGCCTGCATCAAGGGAACAAATTTTCGAAAAGCCAGAAGTTCACTGAACTAGACATCCACATGCTTACAGATCAGATACTCAGTACAATTCTTTAAAAAAATCACCAGGTTAGTTCCCCAAAATCAAAGGTTGTTGTTTTGGCTTTAAAACCCTGAAAAGCTAAGTTCTGGTACTTATCTCCCTCCTTGGTCTATTAGTCTTGATAGTATTTGCGTATTTTATAACACATGTAACTTTTTATTTATATATTGTTCTTATTATTATGCACCACACTGAGAACTGCAAAGCTGAAAACCAGTTTTGAAAATAATGAAAAATATAAATATGATTTAAAAAACAAAACAAATTCTAAACTTGGCCATCAAATAAATTACTAAGTTAATACTAAGGGAAATTTGAAAAACAGCTTGATAGTGTTATGGGATGTGAAAGAAACAGTTGAAACAGTTAAAGAACTGTAAGGTGGACACTAAAGTAACTTGCACTACATTTGCACTCCAAAAAGGAATTAAATCTTGACAGAAAATAAATTGTTCAAGTTATTTCAACCATAGATAATTTAGTGCTATGGAAAAATAACAATATTTTTAACTGAAAAACAACAAAACCAATGATTCTTTCTGTTTTGAAATGTTATATAATATACCCTTAGTTTTAATATTTGCAACAAGGAACTAAAATGAATAATTTCTTTTAAAAATTTGTATTTATACACTGTAACATTCATGTAGCTTGGCAATTATTAGTGCTACATATGAATTCAGAAAATAATTTTAACATAGCTAGATTTTCCTGTAAAAAGAAAAATAACAGAAAAAAACTTTTTCAGTAAAGATATTATTAAATACCATGTATATCATTTAACAAAACTATGGACAGAAATTTTTATTGTGTAATTTGGATGGGTAATAATTTTGAAAGGTATTTAACTTAGGAGCAGAATTTGATTGGCAGAATTACGTGTTAAAAGGTGAAAAATACCTCTCAAATACCTGCTTTTTGTTATCTTTAATGGATATATTATTGTTAAACAAAATAATGAGAATATGCAATATAAGCAAAATAGTTTATGATTGCTTTTAGGGTCAAAATTTAAACAAGGCTTGTTAGAAGAGTGAGGTTCTTTCAATGGAATCACAGTATACCGTATCTGGGCTGCAAAAATCCAGACCACCAGACAGAAGCAAAGAGATATACAAAACTCTTAAACCTTTCCTGACATCTAATGGTCATCTGGATTTTTGCAGCCCAGATACGCCTACTGTGATAGACATCACTTTTCTAACCCAGATACCATGCCTAAACTACATTTAAGATGTGGCCATACAAAAAAACAGCAAAATCAAAGAATTAGACTAGGGTTTCTCAATCTTTTTTTCCCTAGAAGAACTCTTGAAATAATTTTCAAGTCTCAGGGACCCATTGCATAAAAATTATTGTATCTATGGCTCAAAGTACATTAGCGTGATCAGTAAGGTGAGTCACAGCATTTAAAAAGTTCCCACCTCTGTAAGCGCTAGGATTGTGAGGCACACAAAGTTTTAAAAAAACAACCTCCAGTTAAGAAAGGCTGATTTAGACACATCTTATGTTATGCTGCACTATAATTGTAATGTTTTTTTCCAGAATTGCCAAAGGAGTAATCCTCAGTAATAGTGCTATAAGGTAAGGAGAAAGCCAATACAATAAATCAAAGAAATTCTTTGTGAATTTCATGTAATAAAGGTAATCTCTATCACACAACTAAAAAGGAACACAAATGAATGAAATCTAGAAATAAACTGGAGTTCCTTAAAAATCTTGACACCCCATTTGAGCCATGATGCAGCTAAGAGGGGAATTTTTTTTTCCAACTCATTACTCACTTTCTAATAATTTCCAACTGTCCTTCAACTATTTTTACTCTGCAACTGTATACAGAATCTAGAGATCCTGCTTGAGAGGGAGAAAATACCAAGACTGGGAAGAAAGGAACAGCTACTTTCTTTCATACAACATTGGAAATTTAAAGGTGTTTGGGTTGTTAGAGGAAACAGCATTCAAACCTGGAAAGTTGTTGGAAAGATAAGATTCTTTCAGACAAATAAAGGGTGCTTTCAGATGAGGTGTTATAATTAAAATGCCTTTCAAGTTCTACTAATCACAAGATAATGTATAGCTATGCCATCTTTTATTATTTACATTTTTTGAGAAAAAACAGACAAAAGCAGTGGGAAAACATGTGAGGTTTACAAAGAGATTAGGTTGTCTGGATCTAGATACAGTTCCTTGAAAGCCATAAAGTGAATGCATGATAAAAACCTTGTCAATAACATCCAAAATACTGACTGCAAGCTATCCTGGTGTGTAATATTGTAATTAAGATGCCTTTCAATTATGCAGTGAAATTGACACTTTATTTGATAACAGTATTATAAGCCAAGGCTGGCAGCATATAAATATGATTATTTATATTTTTCTATTTTTTACATAGGAATGTGCATGTGGCAAACTAAATGTTTTATTTCTTTCAAAAAAGGAAAATCAAATTAAACATTCCAATTTAAGAGACCATTGTTGACTAGGCTGTTGTAACGTTTACAAAGACTTTCCTCTTCAATCTTTCTAAATATCTATCAGATCATTTAGATTGTTAAAAAACTTCTGCAATTTAAAATGTTTTCTGTATTTACTGCATGCTACTGATCTTCAACTGTATCATAGTTCTGATCATCAGTTGAAAATGTTCTGTATATTAACACAGGAAGTGCATAACTAACACATTTCTTATGTGAAATGCTACTGAAGTTAACAAATATCGAGAAAAGAAATCATAATGAAAAATAATTTCAAAGTATAGCCATGCTGCCAAAATAATTAGAAGAAGGAGCTATGATCCCAAACAAACTCTAGGCCAGCAAATCTCTCTGGTTTCAGTAGTAGCTGCATACCTTGTTCTATTTTAGTTAGGCTGTTCTTTAGACCACCATTTCTGAGCCAATAATCTCTGTAAGTTATATTTTGTACAGAAAAGATTGAAGTAATGCTTAGATTCCCAAACATCAAAAATGACTATGCTATGTTCCCTCAGAAACTGATTTCCAACAACTTCTTCCTCTTTTCTGCCTTGTGAAAAATTTATCAGACCAGATCAGGCTATCGTAATTCAAACACACTAAACAAGTACAGAGCTGAAATAGACCCGCCTTTCTGATCCGATACATTATCTACTAGCTTTATGCCCTAGTTAATAGTTTTGTATCTTTACTTCACAGAGCAACACTAGCAGAAAACAACAAGGATGAAAAGAACAGAATCCAGAAGACGATAAATTTATACAAAAATGGGCAATATTTATATTTTCTTAGATCTTCAACTGGGCAACTTGCAAAAGTCTTTTGTTATAATGAGACCTTCACTATGCAAGAAACTGGTGCTGGAATTAAGACAATTCTCTTTCTTATTATAAGTTAATAGAAGACTTAACATCCATCTTTTAGGGGTTTTATGCTGCTGACTTTTTAATGTTTACATGTATAGTTTTTATTATGTATATAATTATACTTTAGGCTGCCCAAAGCCATTTAGGAATAGACAGGAAATAAATTTGCTAAATAAATAAATACAGACTTCATGAATAAATTTATGAAGTTAGTCCTGTATCTAGCCATATTACCTTTTTGTTATGATTTCTAATTATATCATTCCATTTAAGTACTGTATTTTAATTTGTTTAAAACTTAAAACAGTATTACCACATGAAGAGGTAAACCAAAAAGTTACATTTTTTTAATGTGCATCCCAATTCTATGCATGTTTACTTGGATATGAATTTCATTTTGGGCTACAAGTCTATTACCTACAAATAAGCTCCAATAAATTACTTCTCTACTTATTTCAAAGTAGATAATACACTGGATCGAACTATTTTCAGTGGACATACAGGCTTACAACATGTTAAAATATATGGCTTTATTGTGATAAAAGCCTTAGAGCACTAAATTGGATATAGCAAGCACTATGCTCAGGTGTCAGACTTTATATATGCATATATGAAAAATGAGAAAAATATCATTTGGATTCAAAATTTTGTGAAACTCAAAATCTGTACAATCACTATATGAATCTGAAACAAAAATGAAATCAATCAGCAACTATTTACAGTAATATTGCTCTGCTAGTTCAACAGAAAGAAAATCTATTGAGTTTAAATGAACAGAACGCTGATAAAATCTTGTCACTTTGAAAGGCCTCCCATCACAGTAATTTGTTAGTAAGTTAGAAGCAGAGTAAAACATTTCCCTCTAGTTTTTGAAGGTTGCCATTCCTATATTATATTTGCATCCATATATTATTCTCATAGAGAGCCCTTATTGCCCCGCAGACCACATAATTATTGGCTATCGAATATTGCATAGTGCAGGCTGCCTAAGTTAACACAGCTTCTTCTCTAGAACAGATTCAGTGTGACTTCCTTTCTTCCAAATAACTGAGGATTTCAGTCTTAATTGTTCTATTGTCAGCCAGTAACACAAAGGAAATATTAAATGAATGTAATTCAGGCACATCTTTTATTTTAAACATCTAAATTTTTACTAGGATCTTATGCAAATGAATTCTATTGTACCCTTAGCTGAAATTCTATATATCAGGAAGCCCTTTAACATGAGATGCTGTTACAGAACCAGCATATTCATAGTGCAGTAACTATCAACAACTTCCCTAACAAAGCCTGACATTCCAAAGGTAAAAAATAATAACCAATGGTAAGCCTAATGAACAGTTGAAATATAAATGGGAAAAACAACACATCTTTTATTATTTTAATTTACCTTATGTACATTTTTGATTAAAGGCAAAACACTAATAACAAAAGAATGATGCAGACAAAAATTTGCTATATAATTCATATTTTAATGTTACAAAAACCACACAATTTAAATTAACAATTAAGAGTATATAACATGAAATCATCTTTTTCAAAAAGGACTGAAAATTGTGGTAATATCCCCATATTTCAGAAAATTGGCTCAAAAGTCATTTTCCTTGCCTCTTGTAAAAAGAGACTAATTCAGATGCTGATAAACAGAACATATCAATAACCCACTATAACAAACTAGGTGACGATTCAATACCATTTACTTGGATAGAGCTAAGAAGTATATATGTGACCTTGACAAGCAGTGGCTACTACTAAAACAGGTTGAAAATCCTATAAATGTCTGACCAATAGTAAGACAAGCCCAAATCATGTAAATGAATTTTTCAATTCCTGAATTGCATCTCTAATAGCATGGTGACAGTAACTAACCCTTACTGAATATTATTTACAGGAGTGATGGGCAACTCAAGACCATACTGAATACTTGGGGGCTAAGGGCCACAAAGTAGGCAAGGCTGTATTGTTGTTTTTGTTGTTTTAAGGAGTTTCAGGCATTTATTTTAAATTCTATATTCCAACTAACAATCAAAACTAAAATAAATATGCAATGCTATATGTCAAAATTGTTACTAAGAATCAGTGGGATCAAATCTCATTCAACCCAATGTATACTGTAATGAGGCAAGATACTAAATTCTGATATTAAAGAAGTATTTATTTATTTGTTTAAGCATTTATATGGCGACCCAACTCAAACCATGTGGTTCTGGGAGGCATATAAAAAAAAGTCTTATGCATATTTATTTGGGAGTAGTTGCAAATTAGAACCAGTTTGGTGTAGCGGTTGAGGCATCAGGCTAGAAACTGGGAGACCTTGAGTTCTAGTCCCGCCTTAGGTACAAAGCCAGCTGGGTGACCTTGGGCCAGTCACTCTCTCTCAGCCCTAGAAAGCAGGCAATGGCAAACCACTTCCAAAATTTTGCCAAGAAAACTGCAGGCACTTGCCCAGGCAGTTGCCAGGAGTCAACATTGACTCAAAAGAACCTCCCCCCCAATGCAAATTAGGGGTAATTGTTTCTGGCATATCAATGAAACATAAGATATCATCACTTGCATATAACAGGATCTAAAGATTTACCTTTTATAGCTTAATACCCAATATCTGCACTGTCTATAACATTCTTCAAATGTCCCTTCTACATAGTCGGTAATTCATAGAGTAATTCTCCAAGAAGACATGTTAAGACAAATAAAACCATATCCTTAATTTCAGCATTAGAAGAACTGATTGTACAGAGATGTACTTTTATGATTATATTGAAATTCTGCTGCTTTCATATTCTGCATTTACAGTGCAACATTTTATGTCCTTTTGGATATACTGCTGAGTTCTGCAGGATTCACTACAGTCTTATGCATATTTATTTGAGAGTAGCTACACTTGACTAGAGACTGTCCTACTGAAATCAATATATACTGATGGGATTTTCTTTTCTTTTGTAGTGGGTTAATGGGTCTTCTTTGCATCTTCAATTGTGTTAAACAGCTTTGGGATATTTTCAGCTACCAAATGGGAGAAGACCCATACTGCTTTTTTGGTACTGTGTCACCAAACTTTTGTGGCCTAACAGGCGATAGTTCTAAGAATCACAAAAAGAGATTAATGTTGCCTTGGGGGTTGCATATTGCTAACAGCTGAGTCCTGACTTGGGCCCTTGCTCCCCATACATATGCAAGCCATAAATCAGCTGCCTCAGATCCAGTTTTCTATGCCAGTTGCATTCTTGGCTCTTTTCTTTGAACAGTCACTTAAAATAAGAAATGCTACAAAACTAACATTATCTTTAGTGTATCCTTTCACAACTGGAAACGTGAGGCTAGTATTTGTTCCCTGCCTGACATTATCTTCCCTTTAGAAGAACTTAAAAAAAAAAAAACAGCAAGTAGCAATTCAATTTTGGCAGCAGCGCCATGTATTTAAATTTCTGTTCCTCTCTCTCTCTCACACACACGCGTCAACTCATCCCCTAAGCACTGTTCATCAAGGGCCGAACTAGTCCAAACTTGAAATACTTTACATAGTCTGTCAATGTAAAGAGCAAGTGAGGGCACCCTTGCGATCGGGACACCGACCGGCAAACAAGGAGAGGCTTATCCTCCTTCCTGCGCCGCGTTTCCCACCTGTTAGTCCCCGCTCCCGTCTTCGTGAGGCGGAAGCTGCCATTACTAGACCATGGGCAAGCAGGTACGTCTAGGGACTAGAGTGGGGAGAGACCGGACGATCCCTGATCGACTCTTCCCGCGTTTCTGGAAAAAAGATAAAAAGCAGCCGCAGTGGTTGCCTGCTCTGGAGTGGAGAGAGTGGATTTAGCACTTCCCCCATCATAAGTCCCCGCTTCGGGGGTAAAAATCACCCACTCTTGCTGTTATTACTGCGCATTTGCGATGCGGCAAGTCAGCTCGGGTAACCCTACTTAGCTGACCGAAGTATGGAAAGAATTTGGGCTCCATTCTTCTACGTGTGGAGAAAATGTGCGAAAGGAAACGACCGAAGAGAGCGACTAGGTGGTAACTTTCGCGAAGCGGAAGCTTTTGACTCACACTGGCCCGTCTAGGCGGGTGGGTTGAGTCGAGTACTTGTACGAGGTGCTCATTTTTGGCGGCCCCGCGTTACGTATAGGAGTTGTCCTCCGCCCGGAAAAGTCGGGACCTTGCTCTGGGTGGGGACTGCGCGTGCGTAGCCCGTTCAAAACACATTTTTCAAACGGCCCCGGTGACGCGGCGAAGTCCCGAAAAGACCGTTTCTCGTGTTCGAAGAGGGGGCGGGGGAAGCCTTCCGCGAGCGCGACGCCGGGAAGCGGACGCCGCCGTCTCGTGACTGAGGCGCTCGCGCTGGCAGAGAAAGAGAAGGCGGGGGGGCGGGGGAGTGGAGAGGCGGTGTCGCGGGCGCGCCCACCTCCTTTGCGCGGTGACGTTGGGCCTCTTCCTCCCCCTGGTGGCTTCCCGCTCCCTCCTCCCTTCATCCACCGCTGCCGCTTCCCAGAGACTGTGACCCATCGCCGCCGCTCCCGCAGCCTTTCCGTGCCATTTCCTCCTCTCCGCCGCGGCGGCGATGTGACTCCCCTCTCCAGGCTCGGCCCGCCCCAGCTGAGCGGCGAACATGGCGGAGGTAAGTGAGTGAGAGCCGCGGGTGGCGGCGAGGGGATGTAAGGAAGGATGGGAAGGAGGGACGGAGGGAGACGAGGAGGAGGAAGAGGAAGAAGCGGCGGCCGGAGGGGAAAAGAGATGAGTCGAGTCCGGGGCCGGCCGGGAACTTGTTGCGCGGCCGTTTCCCTCCTTTTCCTTTCGCTTCCCCACAAGTTAGTTACAGAGATGGGAGGAAGGTCCCGAGATGGGCCTGGGTGGCGTCTTGCGCCTAGAACTCGCGGGCCCCGGAGTCGATGAGGACGCACCAGCCCTGCGGGACCCTGGGCGGAGGGATGGATTTGGCGAGGGGGACGAGAAACGTTGACATAACCATTTCTTTCCCTTTTGGGGTGGGAGGTGCCTTACTCTGGAGGGGAAGAGAAAGGGCTGCTTTCTTCCTGTTCGGGACAGTCAGGATTCACCCGAGTTGCCCCTTTATTTCTCCCCTCCCGAAGAAGAATGGGAGTCGGGAAGGAAGAGCTGGAGAGGATCGAAAGCTTCACTCTTTGGGGGAGTTGGGGAGGCAGAAAGGCTTATTTTGTTAAAGCCCCCCCCCCCCCCCTTTCGGTGATAGGGTGTTTTAGTACAGTCTTTCAAAGTCTTTGAAGTGGGACGTCTCTGTACTGTTTCAGCATTAGAGAGTGGCAGGATACATTTCAGCTCTTTTCCTTCTGACAGGTTAAGTTCTTGGCTTGTGAACAGGGTAAAAGGGCATTCTCAGGTTGGACTGTGATGGGATGGGTGTTGTTAATTACCCAAACTGTTAACATTCGTCTTCTCCCTTGAAATCTAGAAACTCAAAATAGTGTTTTAGACTCACAATAAGGTTGAGCAACTTATAAGACTTACTCAAGGTGGCTGAGCAGGAGGTGGCAGCACCTGCCCATCTTTTTGTGGGTGTGTAAGCTAGGCAGGGACTGGCCTGGTGAATATTTGGATGGAAGACCACCAAGGGATACCAAAGCTATGGGCTATATAGGAAAGTTGAAAAAACATCGAGAAAAAGACAATAGCAAACCATTTCTGTATTGCTGCCAAGAAAAGCATAGGAATGTATCCATGAAGTCATTAGCAGTTGAGCTTGACTAGGAGAGCTTACTTTAGTCCTTCATGCTACAATATACCCTTTAATTGATTCCCACAATTAAGTAACAGAGTTGTTTCAAAATTGATAGTAGTATAGTTTACTGACGTTTAAATATTCTTTAAAACATTGATGTGTTTAGTTTTTTGGTACAAGAAAAAAACTCTTTAAATCACTTACCTAAGCTTGGATGAGTTACTTATCTCAAAATTGATAGGGTGTTTTAGTACATGTCTTTGAAGAGAAACATGTTTCCCCACTCTGTTGCTTAAAAAGTGTCATAATTATTCCATGTGGAGCCAAACATGTACAGTAATTTGACTCCTATGCTATCCTCACATTTGCTCCCTTTATAAATAAGGTTGCATCCATTTGGCATCATGTGAAGTGTATGTGCCGCATGGACTTTTAGAGATATCTAGAGATGTGAAGGCTGAGTAAAAAAGACAAACTCCTTTTCTGAGGCCTGTTTTATTGCTTTTTCTCCAAAAATGGGGACTTTTTTGTAACATTTTTGTTTAAAATGATACCAGAAATAATAAGATGTAAAAGAAATTGATCTATATTTGCAAATACATAAATATGTTAATATGTGAAAAAGTAGAGAAGCTCATCTCAGTACAGGCAAGATACCAGTTTTCAGAAATCCATCAACATGATAAAAAAAAAACAAGGAAAAGATCAGTAGAGAGTACTGTACTAATTATTGTACTTGAGATTCAGAAAATGAAACTGATTAGACATTTCATGTGGTTCATGTTCAGCCTTGCCCCTTTTCACAGCTTCCTTTTTGAAAACTTAATGTTTTTTACATCTGTTTGATACAATAGAAGTTAAAAATGAGTATATCTAACTTTTCTTCATTTCGTTAAAATGCTGAAAGTTTCTTGTTTTAGTAGTAGCTTTTTGCCTGCTTTCCTTTTCTAAATAGACAAAATGGTGCTACCTAGCATGACATAAATTTCTAACAGAATGTTGAAGTAAATTCAATCAACAGATTTCTAATTATCTCTTATAAACTATAATTTTCACTTGTATACACAAATCATATTTTATATGCAAATTATACATACTATATTGTATAAGGTAACAAAATGACTCTAAAAAGTATTAAAATCAGTTTTGCATATTTCATGTGTCATTAATTTTTTTTCCAAAATTTCAGTTTTTTTATTATTTTTTCCATTACTTCAAAATTACTAAAAATTGTACATCTCTAGTTATATGGTAGAGGGAAAAGATATATTTGTACACACAAACCATATTCTACATTGCTTCTGAAACAAGTCTGTCTTCTGAAGTAAAGATCACTACTAGATGATCAGGCTACCTAATGATTTTTCCTTTTTCTGTATTTACTTTTTACCATTCTGTTCAGTCATCAGAGGGATTCCTCAAGTAATTTACAAAGGAGCATATTTTTAAACAAATATGCATAATCAAAACCAAAAAGCTAGAACACTAAAAATGAACAAATTGTAACAATTTCATTAAAGTAAGATGAAAAATCAACATTTTTTTTTTCCCCTTAAGGACTTACACATGCTTACTGAACTCATCAAAAATTCTCCAAATCATTACCTGATCCAACAGAAGAGAACTAGATAAGGCAAGCATTCTTGGGGAAAATATTTTCGAGCAGTGTCATTGTAACAAAAAATCCCCAAATATGCATGGATGACAGTATTATTAATATTGCTAGCTACTAATTGTGCTTCAATGGCCTTAAAAATAATTCATTTTGCCTTTAATTATCACAGTATTTTAAATACTAAAGATAGCCTGATCATTAGTGATTTTTATATGTAGAATTAAATTATTAATTTTTAACTGAGAAAGGATATTGCATTTTAGAATGTGGAATTTCATACATTGGACATTTCTCATTATACAAACTTTATACATTGCATTGGCTTTCCAAAGCAAGTTATTTCTGTCATAAGAAAAAAAACAGGCTTTTCTAGTTTCTATGGTTTTCTTTTTCCCAGACCAATCAATAAACTAAACTAAACTTTTCCCTCTTGAACAAATGAACAGGAAAGCTTTACGTTTGTAAAAGTGTACATATTTCTAAAAGGTAGTAAAAAAGTTACATTTTGTAATAATGAAAGTTTTAGATTAACTGCAGAGTTTTGATATGCATTTGTTATATAGTTGAATCAATAGTATATGAGGAGTTAAAGCTGTAGAAAAATGTTTATGGTAAACTACTGTCAGACTCACTGACAACTGCTTAAACAGACAGTTACTCTTCCAGGCATGATTGTTGCAGAATTTTCTTTAGCCACATTTATTGAGATAGATGGGATGTGGTTACAAGAATTTTAGCAACTGAATTATTTTCAGTTTAGAACCAATATATAAATGAAAATAGAGACTTTTTAATTCTCAACAACCTTCAGACAAACTGACAAGGAAGTGGATTTCTACCCTGAAAACAGGGAAGCTTATGTCAGGTTGTTTATATGTCTTTAATCTATCATTTGGGGAACTAATTCTTACTCTACTTTTATTTGCTTATCATTATATGTATATAATGATTTTTGCCCATGGGCTTTAGACAATGTACAATAAAAATAGCAATACTTGCCATACAATCAAGCAACACAAGAATAAACTTTGAGAGAGGTGTTTAATTTAAAGGGCAACACAGCATCACAGAATTAAAACCAGGGCATACAAATAGTGAAGGCAAGGGATGTGGCCAGATTTGAGCTCAGAGGTACAGGATACTCCAGATTTGCTCCATGCCTTCAGTCTTTAAAAGAAATAACCCTGGTCTCATAGGGCCCCAATAAGAGCTATATCAGAAGAATGACATGTGAGGGAGAATTGCTAGTACTACATCACTTCATTCTCCACTGTTGCCCCCAAGTAAGGTGTTGCCTCAACAGCAGCACTGGTGCCATTGCTGAGAGTCGCCTTCTACTCCTCAGCCAGGGATGGGATGCTTTGCAGTGACTAACGGAGTAAGAGGAGATCCTTATGAGGCTCAGGTCTGCTGTGACAGCAGCAGAAAAGAAACAATCCATATAACTTTCTTTCTCACAACCTCAATTGTTGCACTCTGGTTGGGAGGGGGTCAACACCTTAGCTCTCTCACATTACACAAGCTCCATTTGAGAGCTTCACTTTGAGGCCCTGAGAGCTCTACATACACTACGTGTAAAACATCTGACAGTGTAGAGTACTGTACGTATTTGTTGAAAGCAGAATGAGAAGGGAGCCAATCTTTTCTCCTTTGGTAGTGAATTCTGTAATTATGCTATAGAACCTGGTTTCCAGTGATGATAATAAATTATGGGTATTTATTTATTGCATTCATATCCTACCACAATTCAGATCAACTCTTGGCATTTAGATTAATGTGGAAATAGGTGTTCCTTCAAATTACCTGGTCCCACATAGTTTAGAACTTCATAGATCAACATGAGCACATTGAATTGCACCTAGAAGCACAATAAAAAGCAGTGAAATGTTTGAAGAGCGAAGTAATGTGATGTGTGGAGCATATGCCTTGCAAAAGTCTCCCTGCTGTCTTTCGCACTAGCTACAGTTTCTGATATATAGCTTGTTATTATAAATCTTAGGTCTGCCAAGCATGGTAGAGTTAAAGGGATCTTCAAAATCACCTGGCCCAGCGCATGGTTCATTGTAGGATTTTTAGTGAAGGATGCTGCTTTAGTATTCCTGACAGAAGGCTGTCCACCTTCTGCTTCAATATCTCCAAAGAAGAAAAGCTTATAACTACTTGAGGCAATCTGTTTCATTACCAAACAGCCCTCACATTTAGGAAGATTTCCTAATGTTATTTATAAATTTGTAAACAGTTTCAGTCAAAGTGACTCTAAATGGTGATAAAGCAACTGCCAATGCAGTAATGGCAATAAAATGCAATAAGAAACAATAACAAAAAAACAATATATTATTATGGTTTAAAATTACAATTAATATAACATTCCTGTACCAGGAGCTCTATAGCAGATGCCAAAGGCCTTCCAGGAGGTCACGTTTTTATGACCTTCTGGAATATCATGGGAGTGGGAGCTACTCTTGCCTGGTGGGGGGCGGGGGACAAATTGTTCCAGAGGAGGGAAGCCCCACAGAGTATGCCCACTTTGGGGCACTCTTCCATTGCACCTGATGATTGGCTGAGCCTGAAACTTTTTTCCCATACTTTTTATCTATTGATGTAGGAAACTGGTCACCTTTGGAAGCAACTTGCTTCAAACTACCAGTTGCAGGGGAACTATGATATGAAGGGATGAAGCTCCACCTTCTTCTTGTCAGGCATGGAAGCATCTGGTTGGCTACTGTGAGACAAAATGCTAGACTAATATAGACTTTGCCCTAATCCAGCTGGGTGTTCTTATCTTTTTTGAAAACATATTTTTTTATAGTTCTGTAAAATTTAGATTACCTTAAGAATGGTGAAATGTGCCTTTCATATCTTAGTGGTCCCATTTGGGCTTCAAGCCTTTCTAAATTCACCTTCTAAGTTTGTTCTCCGAATTGCTGGTCATGCTGGTTGGAACTTCTGAGATTTCCATGTTAAAAGATGCAGAGGACGCTAGGGCCATGAAGACTGTTAGAGGGTTGGAGTCACTTTCTCTCAGCTCATCTCACTTCATAGGGGGCTTGTTATGGGGGAAATAGGAGCATTATGTACATCACCTTGATTGTACAAAATAAAGGTAGGATATAAATTGTACAAAATAAAGATAGAATATAAATCAGATAAATAAATAAATAGTGTCTTTGGAAAAGCTGTATCTGATACAAACAAAGCAGTAGAAATTCCTAATTCTAGTGCATGGAATCTATAGTTTACATAATTACAGGTGAGGATCAACTTGATGTTACCTAGATTTTTCCATACAGTTGGTGCTATTCATCCTTGGCCAGTGTAGCCTAGTAGTTAAAGTGTCTGGGTGGGACCCAACTTGAGCCCCAGAATAAAGTGAACTATCAATATAATATAATAATCCTAAAGATGTGCCACTATAAGGCATTGGAGACCTAGTTATCAAGTTACTTTCATGTCTTAATGTGAGCTCAATATTCTTATTGAACTGGTTAAAATAATACTCTGAAAGTGTTAAATCATTATTTTTAAAAAATAATTGCCAAAAGCTATGAATTTCAATTTCATTTTTTACTTTATTTCTACCAATGCTTTTGTTGTTGTTGTTAGACATATCAATATTTGAGAGGTAATAGGAAACCATGGCATTTCAAAAACTTTTATTTGTTTTTGTATATTAGGCTTTGAAAATCTGTACTTGTTTTCTTCTGGATAACAGGAACAGCATAATATTGAATTTGAATGGTTTATTGAAAGCTGTGCAAGTGTGTTCTTTTCATCTGTAATTTCTAGGGCTTTGTGGCACACAGGAGTTATGGAACTGACAACTGGACCATGCTCAGCTATTTCTCATTCTCTTATGATAAAAGAGACTTGAGACTCTGTCCATTAGCATATAATTCTCCAAATAATGAACAGGATGAGACAAAATTTGCCATTGGGATAGTAGCTATCAAAAGAAATATCAAATTTGAAAATAGGCTGAATCGGGCCA
Organism: Liasis olivaceus; assembly: GCA_030867105.1. Classification (NCBI taxonomy): domain Eukaryota; kingdom Metazoa; phylum Chordata; class Lepidosauria; order Squamata; family Pythonidae; genus Liasis; species Liasis olivaceus. The sequence goes on along the minus strand of CM061350.1, from coordinate 135,723,693 downwards.
GGGGCTGCAGAGAAAAAAAAATCCAAGATAATTCTACCAATGCTCCCCTCCAGAGTATGCAGTACCTTGTAATGTGAGCTTCTTTACTTTGAACTCCATTCTTCCCCTCTGTCAGTCACATGACTTAGAGTGGAGCTATTATTGGTTGGAATGAATTCTGAGAACCATGCTCTGCATCCCTATCTTTTAAAAATGTGCTTTTGGTAAATTTCTATCCAGCTCTCATTGTATGGGTAGATATAATCTGCCACAATCAGAATTGGTTCTTATTTCCTCACCCTTCTGTATTCTCTCACAAACCTGATCTGGAACATTTGGGATATGGGCAAGATAAAATGGAGAATATCCATTTATGTACCTTTAGATATATTTTGGATATTTCACAAGGGCTGTATCCATTTTGCTTGATTGTTTTTTCTTCATGAAGGACCAAATCTTTTATTGGTTGAATAAAGAATAAACCTGGGAATAAAAACTAACCCTCCAAAGGATAGGGTTTCTAATCTTGAAAAAACTGTTGAGAACATGCTTTTTGTTTGTTATGAAACTTTGTACTGCCTGAAAGGTAAAGGAAGTAGAAACTGGTACATTTTCAACTGAGTGACTATTGTAGTGAAGCAGCTCTATATGGCAGCTTCAGTGGCTAGAATGTTAATGTTTATGGACATTATGTTGATGAGCAATGTCTAAACATTGATATTAAGGTAATATCTGAATGTCTTTACCCCAGCTTCCTAGGCACTTACAGTCTTTGGGGAAGGTGCAATTGCCCATTATAAAACATTTACAATCTGTTTTGATATTAGATGTACTCTATATAGTATTTAGAAGGGGGGACGCGGTGGCGCAGCGGCTTAATGACGCTGAAAGTTGCCGGCCAGAAATGGCTGACGCTTCGGCAGTTCGAGTCCAGCCTTCGCGTTAACAGGGTGAGCTCCCGTTTCCTCCCCAGCTCCTGTCAACCCAACAGGTCCAAAACTCACGTGAGTAGATAAATGGGTACTCTCACTCCGGTGGGAGGAAAAATGCTGGCAGTGCCTTGCACAGAGAGACGGGACCAGTTGCTGGTAAGCGCGAAACTGCGCTCGCCCGAAAGGGGCGCGAAGCAACGGAAATCCCGCCTCCTGTGCTCGCCAGCTGGGCTATGCTCTAGGAAGGAGGCTCTGGCAAACCACTTCCGAAAAATAATTGCCTTGAAAACTGCAAGGATTCGTCCAGGCAGTCACTGTAGGGTCAGTAATGACTGAGCGCAGACAAAATATATATATATATATATATATATATATATATATATATATATAGTATTTAAATTACTGTATCTACTATTGCTGAATGCCAGGTCCATCCGGAATAAGACTGTCTTTATTTATAATTTGGTAGTAGATGAACAAACAGATTTGGGGTATATATTGTTGGGAGAAAGTGGGGATATGGCCCTCTTGAAGATTTCTCCTCCTGGGTTTCATGTCTGATAGCATCTGCAAAGCCAGGGTCAGAGAGGGAGGGTGGCCATGTTCTTAAGAAATAATTTATCTGTGACAAGGGTCCTACTTTTGAGATGATGGGCTGTAAGTGCCTGTGCATTCAGCTGAACTATAAGGACAAGTTAGGGATTCCACCTGTGTACAGTACTGCCCATTTGGCTGCCCCAGCAAAATACATTCCTGAGCTCCTGGATCTCCTCACTGGGATGATGTTGGTATCTCCATAACTATTTGTGTTATAAGATTTCAATCTCCATGCCTTGGAGGAGAGTCTAGGAAGGCTCACTAGTTCATAAGTACATGTAGAGTAAGGAAAATGACCCTGACAGAGATATGCAGCTTTATGGCCAAGGGACAAAGGATAAAACATATTTAGTCCTCAACAGCCAGATAACATTTGGAAGTGGCTCAGACAAACAAATCCCTAATTCATTGAACTGTAAGGAGGAAGAGGTACAACATAATCAGACTTGCAAGATTTTGTTGTTATAGCCAGTCTCAATAAAAGTAGTTTTAGCCTACCAGTGGAGTTGATTTCTTGGCCTGGTCTACCTCGAAGGGCTGACACTACCATAGCAACTTGTCTCAATGGAATTTCAGGCTCAAAACACATATGCAGGCGTATATCAAACTTCCTTTTATTTCAGAGAAATTGATGTGTGAGGATAGAGGGCACTACTCCAGTCCTTTGCCGTGGCCAGATCACTTTCTGGTCAGATGAGATTAATCACCATGCATAATCTCTGCAGGGTGGGATGATTGATTAAGATGATCTGCCCCAGTCACCTTATGGATCTGGTGGGATTCCACTAGGCACTTGGGGATTTTCCTAGCAATTTGACAGACAGTTCCATTGAGTAGTTGGTTGGAATTTGGAGGTGACCAGAGGGTTGAATTGCCCCTGTGTAGCCTCTTTCTGTCTGCTAATCCCAGGTGCTCCTAGGCTTTCTGAGGAGCTTCAGGAGTTGAAATAGCAGAAGCCAAGTCTGGAGTGCCATGGAAGAAGACAACAGTGAACTTGACTAAGCATGGGTAAGAGCTCAAGTTCAAGCCTACATGTCGATAAGGGTGGCAAAGCTTCAGTACTTCTCACTTATTGCACTGGTGGGATGTTGTCCCATGGAATTGTTTAAGGTTACTCACTCCCTGTTAGAGGAGAGGCATGAAGATTTTCCTGAGTCTTGCCTCTTCAAAGGCAGGGTCTGATGTGGTACCTGGGACAATACCTGTAATGTGAACTAGGATTCATTTTAGCCTGTGGGCTCCAAAGTGGATATGATACTATTGATCTGTCAATAAACTTAATTTTTTAGGGAAGGTTTTTGAGAACACTGGGGCTTCAGTTACAGAGTATCCTATAAAAGGTAGAGTATCTGCAGGCCTCAGCACAGAACAAAAATAGCATTGGTCTCACGGTAGATAACTTTCACCAAGATCTGGCTGGAGGAGTGTTTCCTTCCTGAACCTACGTGACTTCTCAGTAGTGTTCAGTACCATTGATCATTGTAATCTTCTGGACTGCCTATGAGGATTGGGAGTGGGTACACTGATTTACAGTGGTTCTGCACCTTCCTAAGCAAGTGACACCAGTCAGTGTTGGTGGGGAATGAGAGATTGGCCTGGACACTCTCTTATGGGGTGCCACAGGATTCAGTTCTTCTCCCCTGTTTTTCAATATCTATATGAAACTGGTAGGAAAGATTATTGATAAGTTTTTGGTAAGGTATGATCAGTATGCTGATGATACTCACTTGTATATCTCCCAGTTACTATTGGATTCTGGAAGAGAATTCACTGAGGCTGAGAAAGAAAAAAGAGTATTGTATTTGAAAACATAACTTATGAAGAGCATGTAGATGTTTCAATATCATGCTTATCTGAAAAAGGGTAGTCCTTCAGTTTTGCAATCTGGGAAAAAGAGGCTGAAACACTTCACTGAGACTGCACCTCAATGAATTCATTCATAAATGAGGGTGGGCTTTTGCTTATTCTGGTTCCAGGTTTCTGTATCCAAATGACTTTGGATGAGATAAGGAAAAAGGAGGAAGAATTTAAAAATCCCCAGGGACAACAACTATTACCCACCAAATTAAGCTTCTACAGAAACAACTATCTATGTTAACAGTAAGAGAGATGGAAATAAAGTTGAATTATGCAAAACAAAGAAATTTTGAATTTGCAAATAAACCAAGGAAATGGTTGGCATATAAGCTACAAAAAGAAAAAGAAAAGAAAGTGATACTAAAGTTACAAGAAGGAACTACTGTAATAACAAATAATGCAAATATACAAAAAGCGTTTCATCAGCATTGTTCTACTTTATATAAAGGTCAAGAAATTTCCTTGAATAAAGTGGATGAATATTTACATAAACAGAATTTACCGAAGATCACAGAGAATCAGAGACAAATTTTGAATGGACCTATAATGATAAAGAAAGTATGTGAAGCTATTAAAAAGACTAAAACATGAAAGGCACCTGGTCCAGATGGGCTGCCGGCCTCTTACTATAAAAGTTTTCAGGATGAACTTTTACAATCTTTAGAACAAACGATGAATATTATTTTACAGAATGGAAAAATTCCTGATAGCTGGAAAGAGCCTAATATAACATTAATACTTAAAGAGGCCCAAGACCTGACTTTAACAAGAAATTATCGACCATCTTAATTGAATAATGACTATAAATTGTTTGCCACAATTTTGACTGAAAAGTTGAAAATAATTTTACAGGACTTTATCCATGAAGATCAATGTGGGCTTTAACGTAAAATACAATTACGAGATAATATTAGAAATGTTTTGGATATTCTGGAGTATTTGGAGCAATACAATGAAAAACAAGCTGCATTGATCTTCTGACATGCAGAGAAGGCCTTTGATAATTTGAATTGGATTTTCTTGTTTAGAGTTCTGGAACATATGAATCTTGGACATAATTTTATTAAATGGGTAAGATCGATTTATACTTCACAGAAAGCACAAATAATTGTTAATGGAGAACTAAAAAACTTTGTGAGATTCGTAAAGGGACAAGACAAGGATGCCCGCTGTCTCCACTCTTGTTCATTTTAGTTCTTGAAGTACTGAATAGAGACATAAGACAAGATGAGAGAATAGCAGGAGTTAAGATTAAAAAAGAAACTTATAAGTTCAGGGCATTTGCAGATGACCTGGTGTTAGTTTTGGAAGATCTGCTAGAGGGAGTAGACAGATTAATAGGAAAATTAAAGGACTTTGGTATGCTAGCAGGTTTTAAGATTAATAATCAGAAGACAAAAATGTTAACAAAAGATATGAAATCAGAAGATCAAATAGAACTGATAGAAAAAACTGGTTTTAAGGTTGAAAAAAAGTAAAATACTTGGGTATTTTTATGACAAATATGAATTGTATGTTATTTCAAAATAATTATGTTAAGACATGGAATGAATTAAGAAGAACATGTTAAGATGGGAAAAATTAAAATTGTCACTGTCAGGGAGAAATTCTGTGATAAAAATGAATGTTTTTCCTAGAATGTTTTTGTTTCGGACAGTACCTGTTTTAACAACTGATGGACCATGCAAGCAATGGCAAAAATATATATCTAAATTTGTATGGCAAGGGAAAAAAAACCACGAGTTAAATATAAAGTGTTACATGATGCAAAGGAAAAAGGAGGATTGGGTTTACTGGATTTGAAATTATATTTTGCAGTTTGTTGTATGGTCTGGATGAAAGAATGGGTGTTGCTGAGAAATAAGAGACTTTTAGAGTTAGAAGATCATGACTTGAGGTTTGGATGGCATGGACACTTATGGTACAATAAAGTTAAAATTAATGTAGATTTTAAAAATCATTTTATTAGATATGCCACATTGAGAATATAGAATAGATACACTGGCAGTCCTCGGGTTAAGAATGAGTTCCATTCCTAAGCTTGTCTTTAACTTGAATTTGTATGTAAGTTGGAACTCATACTTACAAACAGGCTGCCTCTTACTAAAAATGGCGGATGGGGATCTCCTTCCAGGAGCTGATGAACCACTAAAGCTGCACAATGTTTTCGTGAACCTCTGAAAACAGTCTGTATATTAAAAATGTGCGGCTTCAGCAGTTCATGAAAACATTGCGCAGCTTCAGGAAGGAAAATGCTGTCTGTCTTTTTTAGTAACAGGCAGCCTGTTCGTAAATATGAGTTGTCCGTAATTTGGATGTTCTTAACCCAGGGACAGCTTGTACACCCAGGCTGTGCCCAAAAACATCTGTAGATCTCAGCACAAAAGCATTCTATAGAAGAGAAACATCAGGCAAAGACAAATGGTTAATGTACCAGGAATTATTAGAAAATAATCAAGGGGAATATAAAATTAAATCAAGAGAGCAACTAATTGCAGAAGGATACAGTTGTCAATGGTTTTCCCATTTACATATAAGAAAGATTCAAAATGGATAAAAGGTATGGAGCAAAGTAAGACAGAATTTTAAGTACAATTGTGTACCAATTATGAATATGCAATTGCTAAAATGTATAAACTTTTGTTGAAATTTGAAACAGGAAGAACAGATTAAAGAATGTATTAGAAAATGGACTAAGAATTTTGGTTATAATATACAATGAGATGGATCAATGGGGAAATATGTGGCTAAAAGTGTATAATGTAAAATTTACCTTCCATTATGATCTTAAAGATAATTTTTATAAAATGATGTGTCGTTGGTACATGATGCCAGACAAATTATCTAGAATGTATAAAGGCATTTCAAATGTATGTTGGAAAGTGAACAACATGAAGGAACATTTTATCATGCTTGGTGGAAATGTAAAAAAGCTAAAAAAAAATTGGATTCAAATGCATACATTGATCCAGAGGATTTTAAAGATTAATTTTGAAAGTTGAAGCCAGAACTTTTCCTTTTAGGACTGATGGATAAACAGTTAGGAAAAAACCATGGAAGATTATTTCAATATATGATTGCAGCGAGATTTCTATATGCACAAAGATAGAAAGATTTGGCATTACCCACCATGGAGGATTGGTTGGTGAAATTGAAAGAACTTGCAGAGATGGGCAAACTGACTTCTTTGATTAGGGAAAGGACAATATCTACATTTATTGGTGACTGGAAACCCTTTATGGGCTTTGCATAAAAATGAACTTGTGATTTATGGTTTTGATGATTAGACAGGATAGATTATAGAAAGAAGAGAGTCATGATATAACTTTAGAGAGAGAGATTAAAATATAATTGTACTTATAACTGCTGTGAAGAATATCGGAAGCCAATTCTTTATATCTTTATTTATATCTTTATATGTTTCTCTTTTTTTCTAATTTGTTCTTTCTTTTTTTCTTACTGTACTTTCAGCTTTTTCTTATATTTATTTCCTTTTCCTTTTCTCTGTTTTATTTTAGTTTGTATTAGTTCTTATTCTTGCTGTTAAAACTTTCAATAAAAATTATTTTTAAAAAAGATTTTAATCTTGGAAACTATAAACTCCTTCATGTATACTTACCCAGGGATATGTTGCTTAGGGTTGCCGACATATAAGAGATAAAGGGAGTTGGGGGGGCCAGAAGAATTTTTTTCCTTTGGTGGCCTTCACATTATGGAATATCCTTCTACCAGAGATTCAGTCAGCACGTACCACACAGTCATTTCATAGGCCTAGGAAGACATGGCTTTTTTGGAGGGCCTCTGAAATCTAATTTTTGCTGCTATTAACTGGGATTGGCATCCATTTTGTTTTTGTGTCATTTTTATTGCTATATTACATTAATTTATTGATTACAATTTTATTTGTAGATTTTATTGTATGCTTGGTTTTAAATATCATTGGTAATTACCAGAGAACAGAATATAAGCATATATGGATATGTTATATATTCTGGATTAAACAATATTATTCAAATAATTTATTATATCCATATATGCATTCTATATATATTATACTGCTAAGAATACTATATGTTCATTTCAAGACGTTATTTTTTCTTGTTCCATTGTTCATGGAATTTGTGAAAATTCAAAGTGGTGAATTTTTACAAATTACAAATGTTTGTGACAGACATGGATTTGATAGATTTTTCATCATGAAAGGTAGATAAAATAAAGAATATCTTAGAAAGTAACACCGAAATAAAATGTGGCAGGCCAGACATAACACACAATATTAAATGTGAACATGGCCAAGGGGTTGTGTTTCAGTTAGCTGTTTATACGTACACATATCCACATGTGTAATCTTGAAAACTAGAAATTTGAAATATCTGTTCAGTTTTCTTAACAATTCAATGTGTTTGAATGTTTAGGTTAATAATATTTTAAGAGCTCAACTACAGCAACTTTGCTACTAGTTTTCATGTGGTACAACTGTAAGCTTTTCTTTTTTCTAATTTTTTTAGCTATGGCTAAAAATAATAATTCACTTGCAGATATTTGCACGATATGTTGGTTTTTCTTTTCTTAACAAATCATACATTAGACATTTTCTAGACAATTATATGCTTGATTTAAATACAAAGTTCAAAATTATAATTGTTCTTGCTACTAATAACATTTTCTTTTTCTCTTTTGGATAGCCGTCAGTTGAATCAGCAAGCCCAGGTAACATTTTATTTTGATATTTACTAAGCTTGAGAAAATATAAGTTCTTTATTCAAGTTCATTTTGATTATATTTATTATAGTATACACAGTAGTTGCTATAATTAACTGTACTGAACTGTATTTAAAAGAATCTATTCCATTGTAAAAGGCAGTTTGATCTCAAGGGACCACTTCTAATGATCATTACATGCTAGGCAAATGTTAGGGCTGTACAAAGCCTTTGAATGAAGTGCTTCACAATGTGCTTTCTCCTCAGCAAAGCAGCTGTGCATGCATAGAGCTAGAAGCAGCTTTGGAAGCAGCTGTGCAACACTTGCAAAAGACTGTTGCTTTAATAATTTGAGGAGACATGCTTCATTTGAATGTTTTGCATAGCCCTAACAAATATGGCTATGTCATGTTGCTCTTATACATTTCTATAAATATCCCTTTGAACTATCACTAGAATTTTGAAAATATGATGCATGTAGTTATGGTCTTATCTAACAAATTTCAGAGTAACACAAAAGCATGCATTTTTTAAAAATGAGGATTTATTATGCCATAACTAAGGTCAAGTTCTAGCACAAATAACTTTATCCACTTGTAACAGAATTGTATTGCAAGTTTATTGATTCTGCTTGTGTAATACTACACACATTTTTGGTAAAAGGTTTACTCTTTCGAGACCTGCTTATTTAAGAAAATAGATCTAACTTATATTTGTATTTTGTAGCCTTGTATATAGTTTTGGAATGTAAAGCAGTAGGCAGCGTGAGCACCTTTGCTGGCTGTGTTCAAGGAGGAACTAGACAGTTCTGACTGGGCCACTATAATTTGGCATTGGGCGCAGGACCTAGATGCCCCTTTCAACTCATATTTCATAAATCTTGCACTTCTACATAATCTGAGATAGCTTGAAATAAAGATGTTATTTCATATGCAGTTTAAGGTGAAAGTCAGTTCTTATATTAGTATCATAGATTATGATATGGAATATGAGGTGAATTAGGATAAGTGCTTGTGGCAGATTTTTCATGTATTTGTTATTATTGTCTACTTTGTGCAACGTCACATAGGGGTTTAGGAAGCTGCTAAACTACCCAAAATAATACTACATTTACTCTCCTTATGCAAATTGAGGGAGTGGAGGCTTTTGGCTTTCTGCTGAGCTCTTTTGGATGACCGAAGTGAGAATATCAGGAAACAGTTTTGATAAAAGAAAAGATAGCATCTGCTAAACTACTTTTGTCTGCAAACATAATACTGCCGATCTATCAGATGATCATCATCATAACTTGATTTAGTATCAGAAACTTTCTTCCATTCAGCCATAATATAAATGTTATGCTATTTTTTTTCTTCTCACACTTTGAACATACTATATTTCTTTGATTGTCTGACAGAGGCAGCATATTGTTTCTGTTACAGATACAGTAGTTTAATATGTACAGTGGTACCTCGGTTCACAAACTTAATTCGTTCCGCGACTCTGGTCGCGAACCGAATTGGTCGTGAACCGAATCAAATTTTCCCATAAGGTTCAATGTAAATACGGTTAATCCATTCTGACCCCTACAAATTTGGTCGCCAACCGATTTTTGATTGCGTCCCGAATCAAATTTCCCTATAAGGTTCAATGTAATTACGGTTAATCCGTTCTGAACCATATGTGGGTTTTTTTTAAACTGCAAAAATATGACACAAAGTACAGTACAAAGAGAGAGAAAGCTAACCTTGCTCGACGCGACTTCTGGCGTGGAGGACAGGAAGGCGGGTGGGGAGGCGGTTACTGCTTGGAGGGAGAGTCCCCCTCCCTACAGGAAGCCGTGACCACATGGGAAAAATGGCCGCGGATCCTGTTCGTAACCCGATGCGGAGTTCGCGAACGGAGGCAAAATTTTGCAACCGGAGCTGTTCGTGAACCGAATTGTTCGTGAACAGAAGCGTTCGTGAACCGAGGTACCACTGTATATTGTTTCCAAGTAAATTGTTTGAAGAAATTATCCTTTCCCATCTTTGTTTCAACTTGATACAATACATAATAAAAAAAATAACTGTATATTTCTTCATGATTCTTTCTTAACACAAAATAATTGTTAGAACTGGATTTCAAAAATATTTTACTTATAGATGATTTCTATTGTACCAAAATTATATATACAAGACCTCTGCACACAATATTATATTGTTGAATATATTGATTTGTGTTTACTTAGTACAGAAATATAATGTATAGCTTTAACAAGTTTGAAATATGTCTTGAATGTGTCAGTACACTACATTTAGCTTCTAGCTGGTGAGATATGGGCAATAGTATGTTAGTTTGCAAGATAGTCTTTAGATTAGAAATCCTAGTTCCATATCATAGGGGTAAACCTGGGTTTTTGTTAGGGTATTGGTCAAAATGTACCACAACAAACAGATACCAAAACCATGATTGACAGTGGAGGTCAGTAGAAATGGGTGTATCTGGTCATGACATGACATATGGAAGATTGCAACTTGGAATGTAAAATATGTAAGAGTATGAATCGGCAAATGAAAGAAAGAAGAATAGATAAATTTTGTGTTAGTAAAACTAAGACAAAAGAAGTAGGATATGAAAGATCTGAATGAAGGTCATCTGATCATGTGAAGTTGATAAATACATGTATGAAAGAGAAGGTGTGGGTTTCATTATGAACAACATAGCTATAATTGTCAGAAAATATGAAGTGATGTCATCTACATTGTTGCAGGTACATACAAAAGTAGGATTTCATAGATTAGTTATGGTTGTATATTATGCAGTGAATTGTGATAATGAAAGTACTGGAGATGAGTTTCAGAAAAAAATTATGCAACATTCTGAATGAAAATGATTTGCAGGAAAAAGTTATACTTTACTTACAGAAAATAATTATTTTGCCACATAAATCTGTGGAGTTATGCTAATATGAAGTATGAAACAGTGAAGTATGATGAAGTGAAAGAGGCTGTGGATGAAAAAAAATGTATTAAATAGTAGTTTTTGAAAAACTGAGGATGAGAGACATGCAGGATCTTTCTCTATATATTTGTGTATAGAGAATAGTATAATTGCAAAAATATAGTAAATGAGAGGAGGAAATGATTAGATTTAAAAGAAGCAGGGAAAAAGCAAAGTGATCTTAATGGAAATAAAAATTGTTTTGGAAGTTGGTAAAAAATGCTGAAGAAACCTCCAGAAGAATGAATAGGTTAAGAATAAAATAATAAAATGATTTTTGGGATGAAACTGAAGTGAGGGAATACTGAAAGGAATATTTTAAAGAGAGATCTATAAGAGAATGATAGTGAGATATTGAAGAGTGAAATTAAAATGAATGCCATAGATGTTAGTGCCCCCCCCCCAAACAAAGAAAACTCACAAGTGATATGCAAACATTGAAAAATTATAGTACTGGTATGTAGTGTATATACAGTACAAATGTACTGGTATACTTAGAGAAATGTTAAAATATAGATATGGTAGTTTCATGGAATAACTATACATCTAATGTGTGCAAGATTGCATTGATTCCTGACAATTGGAACATTGCTGTTACTGTCTCCCTATTCAAGAGAAGTTGCTACAGGAACATTAATTTGTTATGCATGTCTCGGAAGGTGTTTAGCAGAACTCTGGTAAAAAGGGCATGAAAGGTGACAGCAAAATTTGGGAACTGCAGTTTCAGCTTTATGCCAGGCATGGGGTTCTGCAGACCAGATTTTTGCACTTCAGGAGGTAATTGAAAAATCTGTAAATGAGCAGGTTTATTGTACAGTTTGAAGCAAAGAAAATGCAGAATAAAGTAAATAGGCTTAACATTACAGAATGTTTTGAGGAAATAGTTTTCTGAATACGTAATACCGTTAGTCCTCGACTTACAACCATTCATTTAGCAACTGTTCGAAGTTACAACAGTGCTGAAAAACATGATTTACAACCAGTCCTTGCACTTACAACCATCACAGCATCCCTGCAGTCTTGTGATCGAAATTAGGGCGCTTGGCAACCAGCTTGTATTTACAGTGGTTGCAGCGTCCCAGGATCATGTGATAGTCTTGTGACTTTCCCAGCTGGCTTCCAACAAGCAAAATCAATGGGGAACCATGTGATTCACTTAATGACCACATGCTTCACATAACGACCATAGTGATTTGCTCAACGGCTGCTGCAAAAATGTCATAAAATTGGGTGCGGTCATGTGATGCCTCGCTTAACAACTGCACCACTTAACAAATTTTCCGGTCCCTATTGTGGTTGTAAGTTGAGGACTACCTGTATATGATGAAAGTAAAGCAGGCATGAGAATAAATAGAATGCTTAGTGAATAATTCAGCACTGAGCAGAGGGTAAGACTAGAATGTGTGATGTTCTATTGGTTGTTTAATATACTGATGGATGTATAAGGGATGCTTGTGGTGATAATAGAGGTGTTTTGGCTACGGCAGTAAATGTTAAGTGCTTTTGGTATGTGGATGATGCCATGTTGTTGGCTGAGAATAGGAATCACTCGCAATGAATGTTAAATAGACTGTTTAATGCAATGAAGAGTACAGATTTGAAAATTGTATGAGAGACCAAGATACTTGTATCTGACAGGTAAAATGGTGTGTATGATTTAAAATATATATAAATGACAGAAATTAGGGCAAATACAGTTTGTGAACTGTTTAGAACTAAATTCTGTTAATATATTCTGGTTAAACCAACAAAACATAAAACAGTACATTGTGTCATGTCTTTATCAAACACATTGAGTCAATATTCAGTTCCTTTTTTGGAAAAACTGTGTGAAGCCCTGGGTCTCTGACCATACATTGTTAAGTTTAAACTCTAGGATAATCAGATCTCTTAAGGGGATCAGATGTTCCAGTCACTGAGATGACAATTAGGTGTGAGTTTGGGAGGACCTTCCATGTTAAAAAAGCGTATTGGTTATCACCACTGGAGTCTACTTTTCATGAAACAGATTGGTGTAAATGAATCACTCCTTGATCAGAAAAGCTCCCCGTGGGCCTCAGAAAAAAGAGTTAATGCCAATGAGGCAGGGAAGGATTACAAAACCATTGTCAAAGACTTCGTCTATCATCAATCTGAGGTCAGGCAGGTAGTGTACAAACAGAGAACAAAATATATCCCAAGAACAAGATGTACAATATCCCAATAGGTCTAAGAGAACCCAGGGTGATTCTAAAGGATTTGCAGGCCATTCTAACATTGTTTGAGGTCATAATGTTTATGAGTTCACCATGAGAAAAACAAGAGTGGTATGCACGGGACAAGACCAGTGCTCTCCAGAAAGCACATTGCTACTCTCTCAGGTTTGCCAAAGACCACTTGGATGATCCAGCAGACACCTGGAACAATGTTCTGTGGATAGCTATAACAAAAATAGGACTTTGGATTATTAGTGAGAAATGTTCTATTTACAGAAAATGAAACACTGCATTTCAACAGAAGAACCTAATCATAATTCTGAAACATGGCACATAGTTTGGAGCTGACTTGCAGTCTCAGAATCCAGACAGTTGCAATTACTGAAAGAACAATGGATACTGGATTGTACCAGAAAATTCTACTGGAGATTATCAGGGTATCTATCTGTGAACTGAAGCTTAAACAAATGTGGGTCATGCAGCACAACAATGACCCTAAACACACAAGTAAGGCTACAACAGAATGACTGAAGCAGAAGAAATTTTGTAACTTGGAATGGCTAGGTCAAAGCTCTGATCTTAACTCAATTGAAATGTTGCAGCATGACCTGAAATGAGCAGTTCATACAAGACAGCCCACAAATATCAGAGTTAAAGTGGGAATGGGCCAAAATACTTCAAGCTGATAATACAGGAATGATAACAGGTACAGGAAATGTTTAGTTTAAGTCATTGCTAATAAGGAGGTACCACCAATTAATAAATTTAAAGGATACACACACACACACACACACACACACTCATACATTCTGAAGGAAATTAGTTATATTTCTACCCCCACCCAAAGTTACTAAATAAAGACTGTGAATATTGGCTTATTGTGTTCAGTAAAGACATGAAATGGTACACTGTTTTTGGGCATTGTTTAATCAAAATCATTTCATTAGCAGGATTTAGATGAAGGTCTGATCACATTTTAGGTCACAGTACTGCAGGATTACAAATAGTTTTAAAAGACTCACAAACTTTTTCTCACTATTGTAGATGAATTTATATAAATAGAATGTTTACTAACGATGGGGAAATAGGTATAAAATGGTAATATGTGCAAATCCTGGTGAAAACATAGTGGGTAATATGTTTGTTGTGAGAAATGAGTGTTGAAAGAAGAAATGGCTTGTCTATAAGAACATATTTTTACCCACTTGGCTGTATGGAAGTTATAACTGGGGAAAACCTAAAAGCAAGCTGAGCGCAATAAGAATGGGTTACTCAAAAAGCGTGCATAGTAAACAAGAAGAGATAGAGTCAGGAATGAATTGATGATGAATTAATGTGGAAGTGACTAATCAGTACAACAGAAATATGTTGAGGTGGTTTAGTCATATATACAGAGTAAAGCACATTTTACTCGGTAAATCATGTCACTCCATTGCAGGCTGGCTGATGTTTAAGAGAAGTATCTACATTTTTTTCCCAGTTTAGGTTCTGTCAATACAGAATTCAGAGTAAATCCAGAAGTTACAAGCTGTGAAGTTGTTAAAGTCTGTGGGGACCACTGAATGGCAGGAAAGAGATACGTGAAAACTCTGACTCTTTGATGCCATCTGGGAGAGATGAGTCAGGTTCTTAAACATTCACCCAAGATAAATGTTTTAGATTAAAAAGGAGATTATTTAAAAAGCAAGGCAATGGGTAGGAGAATCTTTCTCTTTTTAACTAACTAAAAGCACTACTCATCCCACTACACTGAATTAAATTGAAACTAAAAAATTTTTTTAAAAATACAATGGGATCAGGGCTGAGGAGGTTGCTGCAGGAGGCAGGCAACCAGATACTTTATCAGTATTATCACCAGTCACCAGCAGTAGCACCAGTCCTGCACTGAATGAGTACAGATTGTAGTTGTTTGCTTGCATGCATGCATGCATTCATTCATTCATTCATCACATTTATATAGCCACCCATCTCACGCAAAGTGACTCTGGGTGGCATACAACAATTATTACTTTTATATAGAAGGAGAATGTGCCAGGAAGTTCAGCTCAATATTGAAGAGAGTGCAAACTGCCATAGTTTCTATTTTTAAGCATATATAGGAGGACCACCACTAGCTGGAATGTTTTACCATGTGGTTAGTATCTAAATAATTAAAAGCAGAGTTATGTTTGCATAACAGAGTGTTCTCTCCCCCCTTATGTTGCAGGTCATCGTTTATATTCACCTGAGGTTGAAGGGAGCCTTTCAAATAATGTCATATATAGTTTATAGTGGAATAGTTGGAACTGTTCCTCTTCACTTATGCTGCAAATAAAAATGAAAGCATTTCTACTTACATAAAGGACTTTAACTGCAGCTATAATTGGCCAGTACAAAGCATAGCTATATAAATGTTATACATAATTTTCCATGATTAAAGATTTGAAGTCTGTTTGGGGAGACTATCTGTTCTTTTTCCTGTCCCCCCAATCTGGAAGTTTGAATTTACACTGTTCTGTGAGAAAGTAACTGTGAGCATAGGCAATGTTTATAACTAGTTTTGACTGTTGGGATGTATTTCCTATATATTATTTTACTATGAGAAATAAAAGTTCTTAGAATTTACAACAGAATTTTATATCCATGTATATGTGGGTAAAATTTATTAAGCCCATCAAGACATGCTTCTGAGATTGTCCACTTGCACCTAATCTTGCCACAAACTTACATTTGCAACATCTTTCTTTTGCCATGTCCCCATGATACCTCCCTCATCTCATCCTCAGCCCGAGTGAGACGGGCTTAAATGATCCTTAGCTGTATCAGTGTTAAAGCAGTTTTTTCCCCTTATTCTGACACTGTCCAAGAACAGCCTCACAATGTATAAAATCCGTTACATTTTGCAGGATAGTGATTGACAGTGGGGAATGCAAATGTCACACCCCTATAGTTTTCTGCTAGAACAAGGTTGAGGGCATAGCACTATAGTTTGATAATGAAGAAAAGCCTGAGTAGAATTACTCTGCTATCATTGTCTTATGATTTCTTCAAGTACTGTATTATTTTGCCTGAATTGTTAATCTATTCTTGATTTTTGCAATCATGTAGTAATACTGTACTTAAATCTATGAGATGATCAACTCTGTGGTTATTAATCAAATTATAGGAGGGTCTGCAACATCAGATGACCATGAATTTGACCCAACAGCAGACATGCTGGTACATGATTTTGATGATGAACGAACATTAGAAGAGGAAGAAATGATGGAAGGTGAAACAAACTTCAGTTCTGAAATAGAAGATCTTACAAGGGTAAATATTTTTTTAAAACTCCAGATATTGTATCTGCATATTCTTCTTGCAAATGCCTGAAAGTACATAGACATTTTTCAAAATTACAGTAAAGTAGTGGCTTCAGAATAATTATCCTGTATGTATCACAATATATGAACATTGTCCCACATATGGTGTACTCTGTTTTTATTTAGTAATAGGTTTTATGATGAGTGCGTGTGTTTATTATTATGGTAATGTTCCTGAAATGTGCATCATCCAAACGAAAACAGAATTCTGTAACTACTCATATAACTTAAATATCTTGGCAAAGTTATTTTAAATGGGACACTTAAAATGCTGTTTGAAAAATAATAGAAATAAACTAAAACTTAATATATCTATATCCCAGTGGAAGGACATATAAAATATTATGTAGCAATTGGCTGAACAATAGTTCAGTATTCTCCATATTCCTAATTCATACAGTCTTTCACAGATATTAAACATTATGGAAAATTCAGTCATCTATTTCTAATACTGTACAAAGTTTACATAGGCTTTATTTAGTATAAAGTATTTTCATCTAAGCTATTGATTAAGGGGTTTAGGTGCATTTATTTTCTAAAAAAGTAAGCCCAGTTGGCCATAAAAAGCTCCATTTTAGGGAGATAACCTTTTTAGACCAGAATGCAACCTTTCAAGATCTTCAAATCACTTCATGAAGCAAGATACTAAAAAAAGCAAAAGGATAAAAAGAGATTGATGATCTTGAAAACAGTAAACACTGGCACTGTTATGTTTACATTGCATCCAGGGCCGTTCTTGGGACTGTTGGGATGAAGAAGCAAGTAAACAATTATTTTCCCATTGTTGATTACTATATAAAAATCCAGCTGCACTTAAATAGGTCTCCATGTTTAAGTAATCACAGATGCTCTTTAGTAAGTGGAATTGACAGTTCTTGTGTTAACAAGGTTGAAGATACTAGCTGCTGGTTAAGTTTTTTAAAAAGTCAGTGTCAAAATGAGTAGATGGAAAAAGGTTCCCTCTGAAAATAGTACAGCTTATTATTTCAGACTTGTGTTTCATGTAAGGATGAAATTAGTTTGATTATTGACTAACTGTATCAGCAGATATGGGATTAGAACTAGGTTGATGACTACTAAATCTTGTTATATATGCACATTTTTGAAAATATACAATATGTTAGTTATATTAGATTGAAGTGAAATATATTTAGGTTGTTTGCATGTCTGATTTCTTAGATAATTACTTTGTCTTCTTGAAATCAAAGAAATAGTCAAATGAATATGCCTGGAGAACGGGAGTGATTGTGAGATTATGAGAACACTACAAGTTCCATGTGAGTGTTCCTCATCATTTATGTAGCAAGTGTCACCATGGAAATGTGTGTCCCATCAGTGGTGCAGCTTCTTAATGGAACAAGGAGCCTGCATGCCAGTCAGATGTCAGCTGCTCATAAAATAGACAGTGAAGGTCAGAAGTATTGACTTTCAGTGAAAGCCTAGTACAGATAAAGTACTAGTACATATTAAAGATATTGCATATACTCAGTTCTATGGGTAGCTTGATCAATATTGAAATTGCTCAGGGGATATACTATGACCAGTTATGGCTAGTTTTCATATGATTGGATGGCATATATTTAGCTTGCATATTATTTTATTGAATACAGACAACAAATTAGTAGCTTGTAAAATCATCTAAAAGGTATTTTTAAAAAACCTTGAACCAATACCTGTTTGCATTTAAGAGCCTTGGAATTAATGAGACTTGGAAAATGCAGTCAAGTTTTGAATTCCCTTTATTTGCTTTATTCGAATTGCTCTTTCTTTAATATTTTATTTTTTCATCTCTGCAGTTGTGTGTGTGAACATATGTGTTGTGTATAATACTTATGCAAGTATTTGTATTTAATCTGTACACATAGTATGTGTATGTACAGTACATGTATGTTGTGTGTACATGTTAACTATTGCTGGCCTACATAAATATTTTTCAGGCTGGAAAATTACCTCTTGGAATGAATATATTCTTATAGCACATTCAATTTTGGCACTAATTATATGGCATTAATTCAGCCATGTAATGAGTGTGTAAAAAGATAAAGCTAGCTTTTTGCAAAATGCTTGTAACTGTACATTTATGTATATATTTGTTGCTTCATTCAAAAGACATTCTCTCCTATTTGCAATAATTTGATGTC
Organism: Liasis olivaceus; assembly: GCA_030867105.1. Classification (NCBI taxonomy): domain Eukaryota; kingdom Metazoa; phylum Chordata; class Lepidosauria; order Squamata; family Pythonidae; genus Liasis; species Liasis olivaceus. The sequence continues at coordinate 135,704,989 of CM061350.1, read as the reverse complement.
TGTTGTCCTTCTGCCTAGCATTCACTTGTTCAAAATCACTTAAATATAACGTAAGTCATCCATCACTTGTAGCTTTTCTTGCTTGTTACTATTATCAAATTGAGTAGTGAGTGTGTATGTGTGTGTGTTAGTGTATCCTGACCACACAGAGTAGAAAATGTACCAAATGGAATGATTGCTCCATCCTGCTTTCCCTGTACCTGATTGCTGTGCTGTTATATCAGACTGCATCAGTGTCCCATCCTGCCTCTTCTGCTATAAAAAAGAACACATACACTTGAAGTCTCTCTATATAGATTTATAAAGTTTGACCTGTACTCTCCAAGGACCAGTTGTTGCCACTGTTGATTAGTCATCCCACAATGGTATATAATTGGTTAAATTCTTATGTCCTGTTTTAATTCTTTTTAGGAAGGTGATATGCCAATTCATGAGCTTCTTAGCCTTTATGGTTATGATGGTTCTGTACCACTACCAGAAGAGGAAGAAGAGGAGGAGGAGGGTGAGGGTGAAGATAATGATAACAACAGTGGGTGCAGTGGAGAAAATAAAGTGAGTTAGACTTATTAATTTAAAAATTTGGTTTCTGCTATTATGTACATGTGCCTTTGGTAAGCAAGAATTTAAATACCGTATTTTTCCGACTATAAGACGATACTTTTTTCTAAAATCCTTACCCTAAAAATTGAAGGGCGTCTTATTCAAGGAAGTCAGCCGAGAATCGCGTGGTTGCAAAACTGCCCATACTTTGTTTCTGCAGAGAGGCTTCCTCCTATTGCTAGCCTCCAATCATGAGTGAAATAGCTTGTCTCCCAAACAGACTTCCTCCAATCACGAGCCTGATGTAACTGACGTCAGCTGATGCTGAACAAACCAATTAGAGGAAGTCTGTCTGCAGAGACAAGCTATCGGCAGTTTCACTCGTGCTTGAATGTAATCAGTTATGCAAAAGAGCCTGGAAATAGAGCTGCAGAGAGATGGTTTGGACCTCCTCCCACCGAGTGTAGCAGGTAAATGTTAACTAATTACTAAATAAAAATGTGTTCTGCACTATCTTTAAAATATTGATTTCTTAATTTGGGGTTGGAAAAATGGGGGGCGTCTTGTACATGGGGGCGTCTTATTGTCGGAAAAATACGGTACTTGAAATTTGCAATATATAGAGAAGCTCTTGTAGATACCAGAATGTAAGCCTGGCATATAGTTTTGATTTCCAGATTTAATCTTGTGGATGTGCACACAGGCTCTTAAAGATTAGAAGGCAAAGAGAAAGCTGAGATTGAATGCTACTATAGGATTGCTTCAACAAAACACAGTGTTACAATGGCTATATGCACATTAGTGTCTGCTCTGTTTTTTTGTTTAAGGAATTCCTGAGAGTTGAAGGTGAATTCTTTCGGTTTTCGAGACTGAATTTGGACTATGAAGAAGGCTTGGGCTTGTTCCATTTACTTAGTGAACAGTTGAATAGGAAAGAACTCATATTTGCTTAAAGGGGGTTGTTCATGGTTATAATTATTAGTGACTTTCCCCGTTCAGCCTCTGCCATTATCATTGCTTATGAATAAAATGAACACACAAGCATGCAAACTCAAGGCCCCTGCCTAGTTTAATTTCAAATACAGTCTGAGATCCAAGAAATGAGTAATTAACTTTATAGAAAGTTGGAGGAGTAGAGCTCTTCAGATTGCCAATCATAGTTTTAAAGTTGGAATAGTGGTCTTGGATTATCATATTAGAAGGGTTCATATTTTCATCCCCTTGCCTAGGAATAATTGTTCATTTCTGACATGCAAATATATGGCAAATTGTATAACTATTCTAGTGTATTACAATAAAGGAAATGTTAATTAATTTTAGAGCATAGTATCAAAAATGTTGCCATGTTGTGTGATTAATCAAGAGAATAATATGGAACGGTGCAAAGTATAAATAACAATGCAAGAAATCTACGAGGCACAAATGAATAATGGAATACTTACATCCAATGAAAGTACTATTTGCTACTGAGAATCTTACTAATCTTTGGTCAGTACATTTAATCTACTAAAAATATTTCTTTGTTTACATTGCTCCATTACCCATAATAAAAATGCTATTTTGCTGTACATTACTGGAATAAAAACTGGATAAAAGAAATCGTATTTGGTTTCTCAAAGTGCTATAACAGAGCATCTGGTAAATATAGTGCCCTGTTAAGATTCTAAAAAATCTGCTATTCTTCCTGGCTTTTTCTTTTGTTCTTGCTTTCTTTTTCCAATAAAACAAAAATTTCCTCCAATGTAAACAATGTGAAGGATTAGCATAAGACATTAAGAGATCAGGTCTACAGTTGCAACCAGTTTGAGAGCATTGCAGAAAGTTGGGAAACTTCAATCCATAACTCCTTCAGCTTTCTGCTACTTTTCTCCTATATTGGACTTTACCCTTGTTGGAAACAGCAAGCTATGGAAGCAGATGGGGAGCTGCAAAAAGGAAAGTGGTGTTGAATTTTTCTCTTTAAGGTCAAGTCCTTTCTCCAAATTTCAACCTAAGATATTAAAATTTCAACTCAAGATACTAAAAATCAGTTTTGTCATTTATTTAGAACATTTTATCTCAGCTTTTTCCCAAATTGCATTGAATTGACTTTGTTTGCCCTGATTAATAACTTTTATTAAGAGAGTCACAGGAGATGTGCGACTTTGATCATTCTTATTGGTTTCGTGGCAACTTAAAACTACTTGACAAAATTGGGACCTCAAAACACTCTGTGTGCACAGACACACACTCTTTCCTTGCCTTCCCTTTGCAATGCAATAAAAGGAAACAGAACAATATAGGTGTGACCAGAGCTTGATGATGATAATTATGTGGAATGCTTTTTTTCATATAAGCCTATTCCAGAGTAAAGCTAGCTTGCCCACAGTATTCATACTCTGATGACTTCTCAGATAGCCTTATAATCTGCTCCAGGTAGGGCCCTCCTTGAAAATGGTTTAGAGATAGTTGCTTGTGCAAAATACAGTTAGGATTTGATGACATAAATCAGTGTTTCTCAACCTTAGCAAGTTTTAAGATGTATGGACTTCAACTTGCAGAATTTCGCATACAGCATGCTTAAAGTTACGAAGGTTGAGAAACACTGACATAGATAAAATCTTTAGGTGAACTCATATTTTGGTAATTTTATGAACATATTATTGCTACCTTTGATAACTATGGAAGTACTTCGCCACTTCATTTTTCTGAGATTTTTTTCTTTTTATTTCCCTGTCTAGCCTTCCCTGTCTTTTCTTGGCAGTCTCTTACCTAAGTTTTAACCAGATTGGTGATTTTGAGATCAGTCAAGGTTGGTTAGTTGCTGCCAACTATTTGGGCTAGATTGTATAACGTTAGTCCTTTAAGAGCAGAACTGACTGCAATTCAGTTTGTTAACTTTAATGCATAAATACCTAAATTCCCTAGATTGGAATTACCTGAAGGAGTACCTCTCCTTGCATTATCCTGCCATAGTTTGAAATTTGCCAGGAAGCCTTTTTTGAGCACATCCTAAATGAAATCTGGAGTTTCATAATGGATAAGACTTTCTCAGTGGAATTGTTGGAGGTATGGAATATGTTGTCTGGAGATTAAGTTGATGTTGGTTAGTTTTCTGTGCCAATGGAATGGAATTCTTTACTGTTAGGTTTTGATTGGAAGTTGGACTTGTATTTTAGAAATGGATAATTGAAAGGCAACTTTATAATATATGAATACTTTGTATATTAAAGTATTGGTGTACATAGTGACTAGTTTGGTATCATTTTATTTTGAATAATATATATAAGGATATAAACAAAAAGTAAATATTTATTTATATCCAGTATTTGTTTGTGTGACTGTGTTGCATATGTCATTTTCTTTTGTTTCAGAGGGTCTTCAGATTAAAATGCCTTTCTGCTCATTTTCTTTTGCGCTTATTAGGAATTGCTGATTTTTTTTGACAAAATTGATAACATTATGAGATATAGCAACACTTCCAACAGGGAAAAGAGTGAACAAATAAAGCTTTGTTTCTGGCTCTGCTGTTAAGAACGTTATTTTTCATATTTTGAGAGATTTGATTTTAGGAAAAACATCCTCAGGCAGCATATAAACTGATTAAATAAATACAATTAATTATTATTAGAATTGCTGTGTGACCTATTTCAGTGCACTAAATAGGTGGGCTATTTCATATCTGTCTGTAAAGAAAGATATGAAATAGCCCACCTATTTAGTCCACTGAAATATGTCACATAGCAATTCTAATAATAATTAATTTTATTTATTTAATCAGTTTATACGCTGCTTCAGTCACAAAGGCACCATGGTGGCTTAACAAAAGCTCCACGACAAACTAAAGTTTGATATTAAGTATGACAAAGTCTTACTTTAATTAATGGTAGTTATTGTGAGATAATGTCTGTGAGGCATTGAAACTTCTTGTTGGCTCTGTATTTTTTAAAAGAAGTTTAAATCATAACACAGCTTACGAGAGTAGAGGACGTTTTAGGCTGAGGCATATTTGGAATGTGGTGAGAGCATTTGCAAAGTAGCTGTCATAATTGGTATTGCCAGTCACATGACACAAGTTTTCAAAAGGCAAATTAGACTCTCATAATGCTTTCTACCAACCTTTTTGTGGAGTTCAAAGGCATTGCTGCAAGTAAATATATTTATTGTAATTTATTTATTACCTGTATTTGTGTATTGCCTTTTCCTTCTTATTTTATGCTAAAGGCTGGTCTTTTGCTTTATAGCATGCCAACAACATATTTTATTATTAGAATCTTTTTCAGAATCTCAGGTGAGACAGGGAGACACTGGGCACTTAAAATGCCTGTTTATAAGAGAGTTTACAAGCACTATGTTGCCTATCCCTAGTTTATAAGTTTGTTAGGAAATATGAACATTAAAATAGATGGACCTTTGGTCTTCCTTTTCACCCCACAGTTTGTGGAAGATTTGAAGTATATCCAATCTACATAAGCTAGAATCAAAGTTAGAAAGGAAATGATGGTGGTGAAGAAATCTTTTTTCTTTGCATCTGCAAAAGGAGTTGATGAAAGCACCCCATTTGAACACTGAAGGATTGAATGGGAATATCTGGCCTGTGGTTTGGAAATTTCCTACTGCATATATAAATGTATACATTTGAGGTTGTTCTTGCTTGATGCTATAGACAGGTTACAGGCCAGTTTGTGGGCTACCAGTTGCATGTTTTATGCTCTCCCAAAGAATCATGTTAGAATACTTTAGTTATTTTTTAAACTGCAGGGTAAGAAGTACTTTTTGTGACAATGAGAGTGTCTTGGAAAAATGAAACCTGTACCTAGGAAACATTAAAAATCACCATTGTGAAATCTGGGCAAAGCAAATCCAGCCACAGAGAAAGGATATATATGATCTTCCTTCTTCGTCTGACTATTTTATTTATTTAGTTAGTTGTTGAAGTTCTTTCACTGAAGTTGGGATAGATTACTAAAGTTATTGTCCAAAATAGATGAATAAAGGTTTGGAAACTTTCTGTTTCTAAAATCAGATCCCAAGGAGGCAGATGAGATCATGCTTATATCTAGTTGTAAAGAAATTAGTATATTAAATCTCTAAAGGGAGGCCTGAATGAACAAGCCGAAACTTTATGCCATATATAAACTCGGAGCATTTATAAAACCTGATATGTTCTTATATCTCATTACTATTTTTCTTAGTTTCATATCGTTTTTACATATTCTGGTGGTGGCTATGGCTAAGAGTGCATCTGACAAGCTTCAGCTCTTTCGTTAGCTGTAGTCTTTTAATGAAGAAGGCATATTGGCCTCAGTTATCCATATAGTTAGGGTTAGGGTAATTCTGTAATAGTCTGTGTGTGTAGGTTCCTTTAAAGACCATATAAACTACCACCCACAGTTACCTGTAGGAAGATGAGATTTTTCCCCCCATTGAATAATTACCTGTACATTAAGGAATGAGGGTCTTAAATTCCCTGTAGTTCTTAAAAGAGTAGAAAATGATGCTGAAAGTAAAGAGTGGGCAGGAGATAGAAGTGTTTGCAAACTTTGCTGCTGAAAAGCATTGATGTCTTTGAAGATTAGCCATTTGGGGGAGACTGTTTTCATGCTGAAATTTTAATAAGACTGAAGAAAGCTGCTCTCTTTTATTTCCTTCCCTGTTCTTTGACACTTTCCCCTGCCTCATTTACATCTAGTTTTGTTCCCCTCTTTCTCTTCACTTCCCAGAGCAGCTACTGCTGACCGCATCTCCATCCTGTGATTATTTTTCCTTCTTTTTTCTCTTTCTTCTGGCAGAACTAATAAAAGCTAATGCAGAATAGTTGTGAGAGTCAGGACCAGATTTCTGTAACAGGAGAATGATGTCAGGATTAGCCCAGGAAACTCCAGGAGACAGTACAGAAATCTTCTCAGAGTGAGAGCAAATTCCAGGGTCACCCTCCCAACCTCCCTTGCATTCTTTAGGGAGGGTTCAGTCTCATCCTCTTATCAGTTCCTCGTCGCTCAGAGTAAATTCTTAACCCCTCTGGTCCTGACTTTCACAATAGTGGGTTCCTGTGCTGGCCTCCCTTTTCACACATATTGACTGCTCTATCCAGATACCCAAAGACTGCTACTATTTTACTACAGTCCCAATGTTTAAGAAAAGTGACAAATATAATCCTGTTAATTTCTGTCCAAATCTTCCTTGTTCATCAGCCAAGACTTGCTTTTGTTCTAGCTTATCAACGAGGTTCCCACATATGTTTGGCATATAGTTTACTAATAACACTTAAGAGTTATTAGTAAACTATATGCGAAACGTATATGGGAACCTCATTGATTGGCTAGAACAAGAGCAAATCTTGGCTGATGAACAAGAAAGATTCAGGGCAGGACAGTCAACCATAGACTAATGAATTATCATATAACCATATTGTAGAAAAATATTCTTCTCAATCTCAAAGTTTTCTTTATGCTGCCTTCATAAATTTAAAGGTGGCTTTTGATTTGATCTCTAAAGATTGTGGTGGAAATTATCAAACACATCTATGCATTGCCATCTTACTAGATTAATTACTATGTTCCATAAGCGTATATACATACAGTGAATAGAAGCATTTCAGCCCCAATTCCCATCATGAGAAGATTTAAACATGCCTTTTTAATTTATATCAACTCCCTAATTCAGGCTCTAACAAGAAGTTAATTTGATCCCCCAGTGCTAGCAAACACTGTTTTGCTTTATGCAGATGATGTGATCATCCTGTCCCTGATGCATGCTGATCTTCAACAAAGTTTATGAGTGTTAGACATTTATTGTAGGGAAGAAACGTTATAAAATAATTATAGTTTATTTATATTTCAAATTTAGATACTGCCCAGAGTCACTTTTTGTGACATGGGCAGTATCTAAATTTGATAGATAGATAGATAGATAGATAGATAGATAGATAGATAGATAGAAAGAAAGAAAAACAAAAGTATTCACGAAATAATTCATAAATATCCGCCATAAATAGAAAATCAAATGCAATCAGTTTGAACAGATATTTTCAGGTATTAGAGGATTGAAATACAATTCCTAGGTATTTAAAAGTGTAAAATGCTTAGGAATTATGCTTCATTCCTCTGATAGCTAGAAAGAGTAAGAAAAAACCATTTCAGGTTGTGCAAAAAAAGCATCTAATCATTAAATTTGCCAAACACTATGAAAATAATCACATTCCTGTTGTAATCACACTTTTCAGGGCCAAAGTGCTAAGTTTAATACACGATGGCACACACATTTGTGTCTATAAAGATGTAAAAAAATGGAGGTAATTCAGTACAAGTTCTTAAGAGCAATTCTTCATGTCCCTCACTGCATTTCAAATGCAGGCTGAGGCTGGAGCTAGGTTAAAGTACAGTAGAGGCCCACATTAGGATTTAATGATTGAAATACTAGTTCAAATTAATTTTAAGGGGAGACAGATATCTGAGTTAATATTTGTTGAATCTAAGTTTGACTTCTCTTGTAAAAAAACACATAACTTTAGACTAGGCCTATTGTGGGTTCTTAGTTCACTGGAGTCTGAGAAGGCCTTACAAGTAATCAAGCAATGTATCCTGGATCTATAGTTACAGAAGACCAATAGAAGCAAATATGTGTAGCTCAGGGTTGTGTAGGTCATCTCCTCACCGGCAGTCATCACCCAGATAAGCAGAGATTAACACCAAGGTTATCACCAGACATACAATCAGCAGTAAACAATACCCTAATCAAGGAACTACCAGAAGGAAAAAATAAAACAAAACCCACACCCCCACCAACATTGGCAGGGTATGCCACAGTATATAAACAGAGAGCAAACCCCATCCCATACTAGCGCTGAAGATGTTACCTAGCCAGGTATCGAAACGTTTGCAAGAAAACAGCCAAGCTCAGAGAACCCCAAGGATTCCACAGTTACAGAAGAACAGGAGCAGAATTTCTCATAACATTGGCCTATCAAACAGGCCTTTATCTACTCTTAAGTATTTATACATTTTCTCTCTCCCTCACAGAAGAACATTTACTCTTGCCAGGCTTTTGGTCTCTCTGTCAAAGGTTGTGGAAGGGGGGTAGCCATGGCGCTCTGTATTAATATCATTCCTCCTTATTAACTGCTCCAACTGTGCCATGGAAGAAGATACTTTTTTTCTATTAGCTGAGAAATCCTTAGAAATCTTAAAAGGTAGCAAAGCTCTCTTCAATCATGATCACTGTAGTGAAACTCTGGGTTTAATTAAGTTCTGATAAATTGTTCCATGTCAAAAGGTAATTAGCTGTGTTTTTCTCTTAATATTTTAGTTTGTTAGATGTTTGATTGTTATATATAGAATGTTGGTCTATGATCACAAATAAAATTTGATACTTAATACTATTCCTGTTTCCTCTGGAAGTAGGGAAAGAAGTGTATACGTCCCCATGTGTTTCTTGTGTGAGACGGGATTGTATATGAGATTGGTTGATATATGAAGATGGGGATCAACTGCTTTTACCAGAAATTTTAATCCGTAGTAATTAATGCTTTTGTTTTCTTTTGTTTTTGTCTTTACTCTCCTCTTTTTTTGGAGTGTGGCTTTTGGCAAATATATATACACAGATGCCTGTGCAAATCTGTCACATGCATACATACCTTTTGGCAAATATGTCATATGTATATAGGGATGTTTTTCAGCTAGACTTAGAAACTTTAATAAGGGGGGAAGCTTTCCATAGTGTATTTCTTTACACACAAACACACATGTGTGCATATAAATATGTGCATGTACATTCATTCTGTCTACTCTTCATTTGGGGAACGAACATAATCTTTTAGGGAAATAAATTTTGTCCTTTAAATATTAGTTAGTTTTTTAATAACATGGGACCAGGTAACCTCAAGAACTGTTCAAGTTCATAAATAATACTATTGCTACCCAATTTAAGATGAATATAGAGTCAGTGACCTTTTTCTTGGTCTCATCCTTTATGATATAAAATGCTGAGTAGGTGAAACAAAAAATTTTCAGTGGTAGTATTGAAACTGAAATATCTCCCATGTGAATATTTACTGGGCTGCTTCTATTTTTAGTTTTCAGATATTTGTTAAAATACTGCTTTTTTATGTTTTAATGTGTAGCTTTGTTCTGCTTTATTCCCTGTACTCATCTTTTAATTGGACCTTTGTTTTAAGATATCTGTTATGTCTATTTTGCTGGATTATGTTGTTAAGAGTCAAGCAGAGTTAATAGAAATAATTGGTTTTATCTTTGTTACATTGTTTCTAAGGAGGAGACTATAAAGGATTCATCAGGTCAGGAGGATGAGACGCAGTCCTCCAATGGTGATCCAGTTTCATCTGTTGTACCAGAAATAATTCGCCCACGGCGTTGTAAATACTTTGATACAAGTATGTATTTTCTAAATCAGTTTTTAAACATTTTAATAATGCATAGAAACTGTACAAATATTTGGGCATTCTCATATGCAGTCAATGAACATCAGGAGAGCTAGAACCATTGCTAAATGACAATATCTGGAATTTTGAAACAGGTTGAAGGTTATGAAATCTACTTTATGTATAGCAGTTTGGACAAATTTAATGAGACAAAGGCAGTGATTTTTTTTTCTGTAGCTGAAATCTTCTAGATGTATGGAAAGAGTCTCCCCCCTCAGCTCTATACTATTTTAAAAGCAACTGCAAGGAGAGAAATGTTTTCTTGTGAAAGGAAAATGTTTACAAACCTCAGAGCTCTATCAGCTGCTGGATGGAGACAATAAGATTCTTCTGTACAAGTAAAAGACTGTCTTTCCATTATAGAGAAAGACAGATAGTAGTTGCTGTTTGTCTTTTTACAGGGAAGGTGCTTGTCAGGGGATAAATTGGGTGAGGAGTGGGAGAATGATCTTCTCCAAAGCCTTGTCCCTTGATATCATTGGCTCCACTGAGGAACATGTTAGAATATATTTTCTGTGAATTAATTAGATATGCTAGTTGGTGTTGAAACTTCTGAATTCCAAATTTGAATAATAAGATCTACTGCCCTATTTTCTAATACTTCATTTCTATCAAGAATATAACCTGCACAATTACGTGTAAAAACTGAATTTTGATCAGATCATAATCCAGGTATATATAGCCCACATGGTGTATTACTGCATTCAAGTGAGAGAATCCTCTATACTCTGGAAGGGAGCATTTCTAAGTGCTGAATATCTTTTCTCTTGTTTGCTGGTGAGGTAGTAAGCTCTGAGCACTGTTAATCTGAATGCTGAAGGGTGAGAAAAGAGGAGGGGGTTCTTGAAGAGAGGAAAAAGTTGCTGGCAGACTTGTTAAGCTAGTGATTCTCCATTCCTGGTGTTCACAGTTAAAATTTGGAAAACTGGCTAGGGAAATAGAGGCTTACGTGATGCTATCTCTGGCCCAGTCAGTGCTCTAATATTTATATTTCTCTATATGAATGCTAAGAATATTAAATAGCATTTTTTCCATTACGTTGCCCAACTACTTTTTGCCTAACTCATTTCTACTTAGGTACACATGTGTAGGAACAGAAATGCTCTTAGCATAAAGTTAATGAGTCCCAAGAATGCAGCAAAGTAGTTTAGTTTTGTATGTTACCAAAACTAACATATGGCATGGCTACTTTTTTAACCTATGAATCTCTGCTTAAAAATATCATTTGTACTTCCCTTTCCTGTATGGAATTTGTGGGATGATGAAATGATTACATAAAATTATTTTATGAATTGCTTAGCTAATACATCCTGAAACATATACATCCTTCCAATGTATATCCCTGAAAAAATATAGTTAATTTTTAGCTCTGTGAATTTTTCCCCCCATTCTTTGTATGATACGTTCAGAAGCCTATTTCTAATTTTATTTTAAGTATTGCATGCTAAGATTTGCCTTTGTTGGACAACAGCTTATTTTTCATTTGAATGCTATGTTTTTTGTGACTTTCAAGATGTAGATGTTCCTAAGCAACATTTCGTTGTATGTATCAACTCTTTAGCAGTTATTGCTTAAAATGACTAAACTAGAGTGTAGTATTTTTCAAAATTGGAAACCTCCTAAGTTGCTGTAGTTCATAGCATTATTCAGTCAGGATACACCTACCACAATTAGTCACACAGAGTTGGTTGTGACATCATAGCTCAATATTTAATTAACCAACCAGATATGGGTCTTGAAAAATCTGTCTGTAGAAAATACTTTGTTTGAAAAAATGTAAATTCAGGATAACTATCCCCATGTAAGTGAAAGTTATTAATTTTCTTAATATAGATAGTGAAATAGAAGAGGAATCTGAAGAAGACGAAGACTATATTCCTTCAGAAGACTGGAAAAAAGTAAATACTTGAGCTTTATGATAAACTATATCAACATATATTGCTATTATACAAATTAATTTGTGCAAAAAATCATTCCTAGCATTATGAGTATTCAAAGCTCCTTCTTATGAAGGGTTATCGCAGCTAGTTGGGACCCATGGAGCCTTTACAGTTAAGCCATTTGAAGATTATATTTGAATAATCTCACAGGCTGGGTACTTTGCCAGCAGATCTGTAGTTTTCTTTGCATTCAGCTATAGTTTATTTAAAAACTCCTAACTCTGACTTAAATAAAATTGTTGAAATCTTGTAGTTATTAGTTAAATGCATTGAGCACTTAAGAGGACTGAGTTAATACACCAGGCTTTTTTTTTGTTTGTTTGAACAAAACATGTTTTTGTTAGTCACATCTGCGATTTTATTATGCATGTTGTTTCATGGCATTTCCCTCCCCTCCCCTTTTATCCAAATGATGCTAACTGGGGAAAAAAAGCACTTGACTGTTAGTTGTGTCTGCTTGATAACTAGTTGCCAAGTTGAAAAACTTGTTCTGACTCAGTGCAGAATGTTTTTTTTTTTTAATGTGACAGTTAAGGAACAGTTTGGTTTTGCATATAAGCTGGATCATTTATTACTCAGGTGCACTTGTTTCATCCATATATAACAAGTCAGAATTCCAGAGAATCCTGTCTTATTACTCATGAGCAATGGACTTCTGCCACCAAAGAAAAACTTAATAGTATAAGCAAGTAATCTGCTTTGTCACTTTCCTAACTAGACACAATCTGAAGTTACAGTTTATAGTTGCTGCCAATTCTTGGTGCATTTGGCAGCAGCAAGCCCACAATTTGGATCTAAAGTTAATTTTTTCTCTGTTTCTGAGTTCCTGATTTGTTTAGCCACTCCAGTTAGGAACAAGTTGGCAGTTTCTGAAAAATGCTGCAGAATCTGGTATTTTTATTGGCAAATTTGGCTATTATTAAGCCCATGTAAGGAATTACGTTGAATAAAGATGTCAATACATGAACAAATATACTTATTTCACAGTTTAAAAATGTTTTTATTGCAATTGTATTTAGTTATCTTTCTAGTTATTGAACATTATGGTGTTTGATCTGTATTTACAGATGTTTTATATTTTTTCCAAACAGGAAATCATGGTGGGTTCCATGTATCAAGCTGAAATTCCAGTTGGTATATCTAAATATAAAGAGAATGAGAAAGGTAACAAAATCTATATACTACTAAAACTCTCATGTCTGTAACCTTCAACTGGGTGAAACGGTACATTGTAAGGCAACAATTTTTACACCGAGGTACCTCAAATGAGCTAAATTACAGGATGTGTCCAAAATCCAGGGCCCATTACGCCTATGGGATTGAAATTTGGGAAATTTGTGGCCACTTCAGGACTACTGTGCTGCTGTGCCGCCGCAGTCAGTACAGCTCACGTGATTGTCATGGGCATATCCCCGACCTCTTTCCCACTCAGCTGGTGGCAAGGCCTGATGGGTGAGTGGCTGCTTTGGAAATAAGGCAGAAATTTGAAATCTCTTAATGGAGATGAGCGTTGAGGAAAGGATGAGAGAGTGACTTGAATACCTGCTGGCAAGGTAGGGCTGGCTCGGGGGTGCCAGTGGTCGATGGGGGACCCCTTTTCCTCCCTCAAGGGAGGGGGCCCTTGAGGACACGCTGGAATGGGGAGAAGGGGTGCAGTTTTCCTCATGGTCTGCAGCTCCCTTTGTTCCACATCCCCCCAGCAAAGTGGCAGGCATTCCGCAGGTCAGCCAAGGAGGAGGAGGAGGAGGCTTCACCAGGGCTCTCCTGAGGGTCATGAGGGGAAAGCAAACAGTGCAAGCCTATATTATATGTGGGGAGGGAGGGAGGGAGGGGAAGAGAAGGAGAGAAGAAGGAAGGAAGGGATCCCCAACCTCTCTCCCACCTCCCTCTGGCCCCTGTACCCAGTCGGCTGGTGGCAAGGGAGTGGGGTGCAGTTTTCCTTGCAGTCTGCGGCTTCCTTTTTTCCATCTCCCCCCAACAAAGTGGCAGGCAGTTGGGTGCATCAGCCGAGGAGGAAGACCCATGGAGCTCTAATGAGGGTCATGAGGGGAGGGCAAATGGCACAAGCCTATACTTTATGTGGGAAGGAAGGAAGATTTCTGATGCTCCCTGCCAGCTTCCCACAAGCAAAGTCAATGGAGAATATGGCAGCAAGTTGTAAGTTGCTCACACTCCCACTGCTTTTTTGCCCTTGGTCATTCTGTTTCTCTGTTTTTTGTAAGGAAATATCTCTGAAACAATGACCCAATGTGTCACAGGTTGTCTAATTGTTGTTAAAGTTACTATGGCAATTCAGTTTAATTAAGGTTTAGGTTAAGATTTTAGGTAAGTTCTTCAGGAGATTCAGTTCGATAAGATTGATTTATAAACATCTAACAATTCACACAATATTACCATGTGATTTTTAAAATGAAATGACTATGACAAAAGTAATTAGCTAATGATTTTACCATATTAGAATGGCCATGAGAATAAGGTATAAGATATAAAGAGTATGCAAGGAAGCTTTACATTTATTCATACTTGGAATGAGAAATAGAAGCTGGCTTTGAGCATCATATTAAGCAATATTTGGTTTGTTTGGCTTAATATATTTCTGAAGTATTGTTTTTAAATTAGTGTTATATGTGAATTTAAATCACTTTGATTTGTTTAAAAAACATGGCTAAAGCAAACTGGCTCAATGCAGTATTATATATACGAATTAAATGATGCTATGTACATCCTATCTCAGTGTCTGGAGGCTGTGAGGATCTGGATGGGGAACAACAGCTTCAACTGAACCATGGCAAGACGGAGTGGTTTTGGGTTTTGAGCCCCTCTGGTTTTAGGACTTTACCATCTTTGGTACTGAATGGGGTCGCGCTGCCCTAAACAGACCCTGTGTTCAATCTGGGACTTGTCCTGGACTCACGACTCCTGAGTGAAGAGCAGGTGGCAGTCGTGGCTAGGAGGGCCTTTGCACAACTTCATAGTGTGCACCAGTTGTGCCCATCCCTAGATCAGAGGGACCTACTCACAGTCACTCATGCCCTGATCACCTCTTGGTTAGACTACCACAACGTGCTCTAATGGGGCTGCCCTTGAAGAATATCAGGAAGATGGTGCAGAATGCAGTGGCGCAAGCAGTTATGTGTGTTTCTAGTGGAACACATGTTACACCTCTGCTTTGCGAGCTGCATTGGTTACCAATTTGTCTCCGAGTCCAATTCAAGATGCTGGTGTTAACCTTTAAAGCTCTTCATGGCATGGGGTCGGGTTATCTGAGGGACTGCCTCTCCCCAATTTCATCTGCCCATCCAACAGATCCAGCAGAGAGGGCATGTTATGGGTTCCGTCGCCTAGGGAGCTACCTTTGGCAGGCCCTAGGTGGCAGCCTTTTCTGCTGTGGTGCTCGCACTATGGAATCATCTCCCCCCTGAGATGAGGTTGGCCTCGTTATCGTTGAGCTTCCAGAGGTCCCTTAAGACCTGGTTATGCCAGCAGGTCTGGGGACCCCAGGGGACGGGGGAATTCATGAGATGGCTCCTTTATTTTTAACATCCTTTTATTCTTGTTTGATTTTGATTTTTATATTTTAATGTGTTTATTGATAATTTTTAGCTTTGTTGTATGCTGCCCACAGTCCACTGTGGTGAGATAGGTGGCTATGTAAATTGGTTATTTTCATGTATGTATGTATACACACACACCACAGAGTAAGGGATGATGTAAACACCTGTGCATGGCTTCCTTATCAATACAAAGTTATGAAACTGGATTGCCCATTATCAGGTGCATCTCTAATGTATGTATGTTCAAAACACCTCACAAATCACTGTTCAATAAGAATATCTCAAAGCTGCCAGTTCAACAGCACAGTCCTATATATTATTGAAGTGGGTGGAATTTACACAGAAGCCAGCATGTATTACTGCAGCCATAATAGTGGAAACCATCTTTCAAAAATCCTACCTGTGGTGCTTTGGAGGTTGCAGAAACTCTAAGAACAACTTAATGGTTGAGCAACTCAGCCAGTGCCTGACAGTTGGAATCTTGGTATTATCCAGTGAGATAGATTTAATTCTGATTAATTCACAACAGTTGGTTCTGTCTGGTTCCATGCTTATCTATTAATTAGCTGGGGAACTAATGTCTTGGTTCTGTTATTGGCTACATATATGGAGGATTTTGAATTATAATCTGTATTATTTCATGTCAAGGTTAAATGTATTAAAAAATTAGTCTGAATATGTAACATAATGTTTCTTTTTCTGTTTGCTTTGTGTGCCTGTTTTCTCTCTCCCTCCCTCCCTCATTCTTCCTTTTATATATTAAAGGTGAAAAGTTATAAAATTAAATGACATTACATTTTTCATCATTCTGGTTTTATATGAGCTTAGCAGCATTTATGGGTGTCAGATTTGGTAACATTCTCTTTATATATGGCTGGCAGGTTATAGTGAAGTTTTAGAACAGTTACTGCAAGGGGTATTAGGAAGTAAAGAGCAGGATATTTTTACTATGATATTCCAAAACAGACTTTTAATATCAAATAGTAGTTTTTCCCTATATATAAATATTAGAAAATAGTTTCTGAACATTTGCTCTAAAAATGTGTTTTCTGTGTAAAATTATCAAATTTGACTAAGTTGTTCTGCAAAAGTAATGTATTTAGAAGTTTAGTTTGCACTTATCTGGAACTGGATGAAATAAGCTGAACTCAAAAAGTAAGTAGGATGAGGCACTTTCCTGAATGTCTCTGCCTAGAGAAAATGCTTTAGTCAGGAACAGGATTTCCCCTCTTTGATTCAGGTCTCCTATTTTTCCGTAATATTTAAGAAACAGAAATTTATGGGTTGTCTAGAGGTAAGATAGAATGAAAAGAATTATCTGGTTCTTTAGAAGATAAGCTTAAATATTGTTAGGAAACATGTAATTATCTGTCTCTAATTTTAGTGTATGAAAATGATGATCAATTGCTATGGAATCCAGATTACTTGACTGAAGATAAAGTGATTGAATTTCTTAATGAAGCCTCCAGACGAACAGGTGATGAGAGAGGAATTGATGCAATTCCTGAAGGATCTCATATTAAAGATAATGAACAGGTATATCAAATATATAGAAATGTTCATTTGCCAACAGAGCTTTGGATTCAGCAGAGCTTTTCCACTGGCTGAAAAGGGAGTCAGTCTCCAGCAGTTTCCCCCCATTCTCCTCATTTGGTTGTGTACATTTTTGTTAAAATTTGCCCTGGAGGGTTGTGAGCTGTCCAGAACAGTGGAAGAAGATGTTGCAGATGATGAAAAGAGACAGGAAATCGGGGAAAATTGGTTCATTTTTTCCACCAGAAGAGGCATTTTAAGAGGTCTCCCCTTCAGGGTGCTCTTGTCAGAGGAATAACATTCTAGATCCAATCAGTAACATTTCGGAATATCTTGAGAGGATTCAGAATTTTTATATCAGTTATAGAAAAAACTGAAGGTTATATTTCATACTGCTGGAGCTCTCTCAGTTTTAATATTAGAATTGTAAAAATGAAGCCTGAGAAGACAATATGGACTTTTTCTTTTTCAGGCTTTGTATGAATTGGTGAAATGTAATTTTGATACAGATGAGGCATTAAGAAGATTGAGATTTAATGTAAAAGCAGCCCGAGGTGTGTATGTTTTATTCTTTTTAATGTGTTTTGCTATTGTGCGTTTTTACATCATTTTCAAACCTGTTTCTTACTGTATATATATATCCATCCAGTAATTTTCATACTTATTTCAGTAGAATATTTGATTCTCCCTCTTAAGCTTAAGTTCTGTGGTATACACACATATTACAGTAGCCATATTTTCACTTTGTGAAGATATGGAAAAAGAGAATTCATCTGAAGATGCCATGTGATGAGGGTGCAGGATGGGACAGGGAGGACCTGATTCACAGCCACATCTTTTGCTATGGAAGTATTTCAATAGTACTTTGGTTATCTTGAGACCTAGCATACACATGTAGAAAAAGATAACAATGGCAACTTATTGTACTGTATTTTCAGAATACAATGATTTCTGTAAGCCTATATGAATGTGAAGAACTTCTGTGCAGAAAAGATTTTATCTGTTTTGAATATGAAAAAGGACAGAGGAGAAGGGAGTGGTCCCTTGCTGGATTCTGCTTTCTAAAACAATTAACCCCCAACCCTATTCCAGAGCTGGAAATAAATTAGGGAGGAAGAAGATGCTTACAATATTAAGCATTTGCTCCCCTTCCTCATATACTCTTTTAAATACACTGTGAGGAGCTTCCCAGTTTCCAAATAGTTATATGTAAAAGAAACATTGCATCTAGAGTGCTCCTGTATCAAAAGTGAGACATGTTACCATTTTTAATACTTAAGAATTCATATGTTGGTTTCCTTCTTTGACTTCTGTCTCATTAATCTATGTATTGTATTATTTTAATTCAGAGGAGCTGTCTGTCTGGACAGAAGAAGAATGTAGAAATTTTGAACAAGGTTTGAAGGCTTATGGAAAAGATTTTCACTTAATCCAAGCAAACAAGGTTAGTAACTTGTATCATGATGAAAGGCATTAAGTGCAGAGATGTAAATGCCTCATTAGACTGATGCTAAAAAATAGGCCTGGTGACTAGTTTTGGGTTGCTTCAGAAGGGAAGAACCTGGCTTCTCTTCAAATTTGACTCTTCATTTTGTTCCCTCCTCAAAATTATTATACCCCTGATTAAAAAAGAAATAGATGGTTGGTTGGTTGGTTGGTTGGTTGGTTGGTTGGTTGGTAGGTAGGTAGGTAGGTAGGTAGGTAGGTAGGTAGGTAGGTGGAAGGAGATACAGTATACTTTGTTTTCTTTCAGACTTAGTAATTAAATTCCACTATTGGCATGATGGCCAATAAAAGAACCAAATGGGCCCTGGGGCCATCCACAAAGTCATTCACTGGCATTTTACCTATTGAGGGACAGTTTTTATGTAGTGAGAAGCCATTTCTTACTACCTTACTTTACCTTCTTACTACCTTATCTTACTACCCTGAAAAATCAAGATTCTAAATTACACAAGGTGTCTAAAATATTTTTTAAAAAACATTATGCTTTAGAAGGGAAGGATAAAAGGAGTTGCATTGTGCTGGGTAGAAATACATCGGTTGTGGTGCTGAGGCTGTGTGATGACAGGCCATAGGTGTTGATGTTGAAGGTGTTTTTTAGGGATGGTGAAGGTTTGTAGATGGCTCTGAGGTTGCTGAGCCTTCGGTTGGTGTGACAGAAGCTTGTGGCAATGACAGCAGATTCTGAAGATGGCAACTCAGAGATTCACACTTGAGGCTAAGAAAGAAGGGCTGTTCTCTGTCCAGCACTATGATCATGGAGGAGATACTAATAGTGAAACGGTGCCTGGGACAGCACATTATCTTCATATGCTGCCACTTAGCTGCTGAATCCCAGCATCCCAGTGGCAATGATGGGACTGGTTGATGTCCAGTTGACAGCTTTGGTGATGGCTTTATTGTGAACTGCTTTTCATCTGTGTGGAGGTGGGGATTGTGGCCTGATATTCCCAGTGGTTTGGAGGAGTTGGAGGCCCAGATGCTGGATGCTGACTGGGATGTGAGTTGGTCAGTGGTCCTGCAAGAGAACTGGACAGTGTCTTGTAGCTGGTGTGAGACCTACCATGCCAGTTAGCAGGGTCCATCTTGCCTTTTTAAATGTAACAGAAACACATTCTGTTTGTTCTACCTGTCAGCCACTCTGGAATTTTTCCATCTTTTGTCTCTGAAGAACTGGTTGGTTTTTGCCCTGTACCTGGTCATTGGACCTTAATCTCCAGTTTCACCTGTCATAAGGTCTCTTTCATCCATGATTGAATGTGGATGAGAGGGCTGACTTGGCATGTATTACTGGTTGGGTGCAGTGTGATGCCCCTTTCAGAAATGTGCCCACCCAGAATTTGAGTGTGGCATCAGATACAGTCTCAGGGCAGGCATGGTGGAGTGGCTATTTTCATTTATGGCTTTTAGGGATGCTGCTCTGCAGATAACAGGAGGTGAGACCCTGTTTGTGAAGTTCAGCTTTAGGGATCATACAAGATTGCTGCTACTGTGCCAGTTTCTCTGTTATGTAGCTACCTCCCTACCTGAACTGCATGATACTGTGCCTGGATTAGTGGTGGAGGTATCCAGGCTTATGGTCTTGGGGGACTTCAATATGCCTTCTCTCGGCATATTAGAAGTGGCTCAGGAGTTCATGGCCCCCATGGCAACCATGGAGATGATCCAGGTTATTGAAGGCCTGGGCAGCATGAGGAATATAGAATAGGTATTCAATCTGTCACCCTTAAGTCTAGAATTGCACTTCCAGCTGTCCCAGTTTGGAACGTTAACTTGAATGAAGTTCCCTTTTTATTGTAATGAAGGCAATATTGTATTTTTGCTTATTTTTAATCTACTGTGGCACTTAAAGAGTGCTTTTAGCTTTGACTTCATGAGACCTAATAAGACCAAATGGAGTTCTTATTTTTGGTTGTAGAACGATATGCTCCTTTCACAGGTTGAATTTTACTTGCCTGTATTAACAGTGATTATCACTGATCACCAGTGACTATCACTTAATCTTCATTAAGGTTGAGGCTGACCAAGTTGCCACATAACCACCTTCCATCTAACTTAGAGAATCTTGCCAACTTGAACCATGCTTAAACTTTAGGGTTAGGTTAGAGCCCTGGCATTAGTATATGGCAACCCTGGAGAAACTGCTAAATCCCAATTCACCCACAGGATCCTACACTGCTGGTGCATGTCCTACTCCCCTCAGGCTACCCAGCTGAATCTCCAAGCAGTCATTATTTAATGTTCAGCAGTACCTTGAAGTGGTATTACATCAAGCAAGCAGAGGCATTGTGTGGAAATTATTATGATGGCTCCTTGCTGCCAGTGTTGCTATCAATGCTATATTAAATCACTGGATCTAATATGGTCAATGTATCAAAAGACATTTGACACTGACCCCACATTTCAACCCCTTTTGTTTATATTTTGCAAAAAATATCACACTATTTGGTTGCAGTCCTGGTTGCTTATGCAATTATGGCACTAATTCTTTTGGATTGTACAGCAATTTTATGAGATGTAGTTCCTTTGGTTGTACAGATTTCTGTTTGTCTCTTTAAAGGCCTCTGCTTCCCAGAAGCACATTCAGTGTTTTCTGGGGCTGTTACCACTTTTGATTAGCCCCCTTGACACAATCCATTGTTACTGTCCTTTAGCTAAAGGGCTGAGTTCTTCTGTGGAACCTTTTTCCCATCCCTTTCTTAGCAAGAGTTCAGTTACTAAGAACTTCATAATATTCTGTGTGTATTATTTCAAACAATTGTTCTCCACATCTACTCTATCACAGTGGGATTCTTCTGCAGCAAACTCAATAGGATTTTATTCTTTACCAGAAGCAGTAGTTTTGTGTTCACTTTTTAAAAACTGATTTGCCTGAGGCTTGACTTATAGAGGTCTATTTTTGATTACTGTTTATATTCTAGTCTTACTATCTTATTTTAGCATTATTTATTCAAGCAAATGAATATGTAGGCAAGATTAGAGTACCAGAACAATCATTGTAATATTACATATTGGTTTTCCAGCTAGATGATGATGATGATGGTGATGATGATGGTGATGATGATACAGAATAAGGTTGCCTGCATTGAAGCTTGTTACAAAGAAACAGCTGGCACAAGTATTATAAGATGCCAATTCTGTAATATCAAATATAAGCACCAGCTCACTGCAAGAAACAAACCAACTATGTACAGCATGGCTACAGTTATAACTGAATACTTTGGGTGCAAAATCAACAAACAAGAAAAAAAGCCAAACAGTGCACCACCAAAATGGAAGTTCAGGTTGGAAAATAAGACCTGTATGCTAAGATTAGATGCAAGCAAGCTAGAACAGATGAAAGAAAAGAAGCTGAAGAACAAGAAGACCAAAGAATACCTGATCAAGAAATATCACCTGGAAACAAGGGAAGACAAAGAAGCACTGGAAATAATAAATCAGCAAATAACAGCCATAGCCAAATAGATCCACAGATTGGAAGCATGAATTGCACACTGTAGGCAGAATCTACAATGTCAGTCAAATCAGAAACATTTCTACCAGTCCATCAATGGGGAGACTGCAATGAATCAGTCAACACCTGACAAAAGAGAAACAGTGCAATTCTGGGTGCAGCTATGGGACAACTCAAAGAAATACAAGAATGCAGCTTGGATAAAATGGGTGCATAAGAATAAAAAAGAAGCTGAAATGAAAGAACTTGTAATAATAGCAGAAATGATGGAGAAAAAGGCAAGGAAGATCAAGAATTGGTCAGCACCAGGTGAAGATGAACTGCATGGTTTTTGGTTGAAACACCTGACTGGTCTGCACCCACTCATTGCCAAGCAGTTTAACAACATACTGCAAGGAGGTGGAATTGAAGATTGCTTAACATCTGGCAAAACCTACCTGATAATGAAAGATCCAACAAAAGGGGCAGCACCAAGCAACTACAGGCCAATTATCTCCTTACCAACAACTTTCAACTTGCTAAGTGGTGTGGTAGCTGATGTAGTCCAACAGCATCTGGTTGAAAACAAGCTCTTTCCATCTGAACAGAAAGGAAACTGCCCAAACAGCAGAGGAACAAAAGATCAGCTCCTAATTGACATGATGATTTTGGAAAACTGCAAGAGGAGGAAGACTAACTGGAATGTAGCTTGGATTGATTACAAGAAGGCATTCGACTCTCTGCCACATGATTGGATAACCAAGTGCCTAGAAATAACAGGAGTCAGTAAAAACATCAGAAGCTTTGTGCAAAGATCAATGGCACAATGGAAGACACAGTTGCTAGTCAATGGTGATAGACTGGGAGAGGTTAATATCAAGAGAGGAATCTTTCAAGGAGACTCACTATCACCACTACTGTTTGTCACTGCATTGATTCCTCTGTCAACAATACTGAATAAGTCAGGCCATGGCTATCGAACATCAAAAACATCTGCTAGGCTATCTTACCTCCTTTACATGGATGATCTGAAACTGTATAGAAAAATACTATTTGAAATCGCTGCTCAGCACTATCCAAATAAATATACAGCCAAAATATTGCAGTGGAGTTTGGACTGGACAAATGTGCCACCCTTACCATCAACGGCAAAAATAGTGAAAACTGAAGGAATCAATATGCCCTATGGAAATAACATCAAGAGTCTGGATGAAGAAGATCACTACAAATACCTGGGCATCATTCCAGCTGACACCATCAAGCACACTGAAGTCAAGAAGAAGATTAGGAGTGAATACATCATGAGAGTGAAGAGGATCTTAAAGTCCAAACTCAGTGGAGGAAATACCATCAAGGCAATTAACACCCAGGGAATTCCAGTCATTAGATACACAGCTGGAATAGTGGACTGAACTCAAGCAGAACTAGAAGCCCTGGATAGGAAGACCAGAAAAATAATGACAATGAATCACGCCCTTCGTCCACACAGCGATGTTGACAGACTTACCAAGGAGCATAGGTGGGCGTGGAATGTTGGAAGTACACCAGACAGTTGAAGAAGAAAAAAGTGCATTAGAAGAATATCTGAAGGACAGTGAGAAGATGCGCTGAAGCTAGTACACCATGAAGGCTTACTGAATACTGAAGAGACCAAACTGGCCTACAAGAAAGACCATATGAAGAATAGAAAAGAGACATGGCAAGGCAAAGTATTACATGGCCAGTATACAAAAAACTAGCAGGCAAAGCAGACAACAAGAAGACCTGACCTGGCAATGGCTAAGAGCAGGAAAGTTGAAGAAAGAGACAGAGGGGGCTAATTCTGGCTGCACAAGACCATACTTTAAGAACAAATGCATATAAAGCCAGAATTGAGAAGACAGCAACAGACAGCAAGTGCTGCCTCTGCAAAGAAGCTGAAGAAACAGTAGACCACCTTGTCAGCTGCTGCAAAAAGATCACACAGACTAACTACAAACAATGGCATGACAAAGTAGCAACAATGATGCATTGGAGTATCTGCAAGGAATACCATTTGCCTGCAAGCAAGAACTGATGGGACTACAAAACAGACAAAGTAATAGAAAATGAAGAAACTAAAGTGCTCTGGGACTTTAGAATTCATACGGACAAGCACCTGCTACACAACACCCCAGACTTTACAATTGTTGATAAGAAAGACATTGATAATGGACATTGCAATACCTGGAGACAGCAGAAGAGAAGAGAAAGAACTGGAGAAAATCACAAAATATAAAGACCTGAAAATAGAAGTAGAACAACTATGGCAAAAGAAAGGAAAGATAGTACCAATAGTTAATAGGCGTCTTAAGTGCAATCCCAAAACATCCGGAGCAGCATTTGCAAACCATTGGCTTTGACAAAATCACCATCAGTCCATTGCAAAAGGCAGCTTTACTTGGAACAGCTTATATCCTGCAACGATACCTTTAACACCATCAAACAACATCTGCCTATCCCAGGTCCTTGGGAAGGACTCGATAGGAGGATAAAAATGTCAAATCCAGTCTAAACATCTGGCTGACTGTGCAATCAACAATAATAATAATATACTGTTTTCTAGTTTTACAAAGCCAAAACAGGGGTGTTGCATGGTAGTTGAGAGGGGGAAAAAATTAAGAACAGTTTGCTGTCTGCTGGCTTGTCAATAGGCTCTTGGCAACATGTTGCACCTTGATGTAAATGTTCCAAATTGAATATTCCCTTTACTATAGATATGTTCTTTAATATGAATTTTATATTACAGTATATTATATTCTTGGTGTGTAATAAACACAGGTACGAACAAGATCTGTTGGAGAGTGCGTAGCATTTTACTACATGTGGAAAAAGTCAGAACGATATGACTTCTTTGCTCAGCAGACACGATTTGGTAAAAAGAAGTACAATCTGCATCCTGGTGTAACGTAAGTCTTGTTGATTACTTATCAGTTTCCTCATTTTGCACTGTACTAAAATAATTTTTTTTAAAAACTGGCTTTTCTAGTTAATTAGAAATGGAAAGTGTTTCTTCATAATCATCAATCATCTGAATAGCACTTTTATATTACATTAGCACGTTATGTTGTTTTCTCAGAGGTACAGATGCTATTATTACTCTATTTAGTACAATTTTTATCCTTTCTTCCAAAGGTCCAGATCATATGTCTCCTTTTCTCACAAACATACCCTAAATTATAACTGATGACAATAGGAAGAGTAGTTGAGTGGGAATTTTAACTGAGAAGTTCCTCTGATCTGAGTCTAGCATTTTAACAATGGCTTTCCTACCACCTATTAGATTGATAGTGATTTGATTTATATACAATTTTGTGAGGCCTCTAAAGTGGTGTATAATGTATATTATCTGATAGTTGTATAGTGATGTCATGCCACAAAGGAGGTGTATAAAATTAAAGCTAAGCTTTTTGGCTGACACTCTCCCTCTCTTTTTTTAAAAAAAAGGGTGTTATGGAATGGGAGGAGCGTACTAGGATGCCAGCTTACCTCAAGAATTTCTATGCACATTTCAACAACAGTAGTCTCAGGCCACTTAGGAATAAAGCAAAAAACACTTAGTAAAAGAATATGAATACGACAGCAGATAAAAGGATCATAAAAATAGCAGTTAAAAAACTTTAGCAGCTTAGCATAGAAAAGTTATTTTGGGCAAACCTTTGTTGTACTGTTTGTATAATAAATCTCCATTCAAAATTTTAAATGGATTATGCTCTGAATGCTTTAAATGGACATTTTCCGCTAAGGCGAATCATATTAGAATGATGGCTTAGGATTACAGGTCCTCACTTAACTACCATAATTGGGACTGGCAACTGTCACTAAGCGACACAGTCGTTAAGCGGGACATGACATGACCGCAGTGGGCTTATGACTTCACTTCTGTTGCAGTCATTAAGCTAATTACCTGCAGCCATTGAGCAAGATATCACATGACCGCAACTTGCAATTTGACTCTGCTTGTCGGAAGCCGGCTGTGAAGCATGCAAATGGTGATTAAATGCAAGGACCAGTCATAAAATTACTTTTTCAGCACTATCTTAACGTTGAACGATTGCTAAATAGGGAAGTCATTAAGGGAGGACTACCTGTATTCTCTCGTACTTTGAGCAAAAAATAGAACCATAAGCAGCAAATTGTATGCTACGTTGTGGAATTTCTAGGGGTTTTACCTCTATTACTTTTTATCTTAATACATATTCATTGAATTTGAGCTTTATATCTTAAGTTGTTCGATAATAAAATTTGCCTGGATCATATATAACATAATGTAGTTTGTCTGAATTTGCCTTAGCACAATATGATTTAATGTATGTGCAAACTAGGCAAATTTGATTTCTTCAATAATAATAGCTATAATTTTTAAATCCTGGCTTAGCATTATATGAATGCAGATTGGTCAATGTAGGACCATATCTTGTGGGAACATTATAGTGAAACATACTTGAAGAGCAAATTTCTTGATTTTTTTTAAAAGGGACTACATGGATCGTCTTTTAGATGAAAGTGAAAGCGCTGCATCCAGCAGAGCTCCTAGTCCTCCTCCTACAACTTCCAACAGCAGCACCAGCCATTCAGAAAGAGAGGACAGCACAACCAGCAATAGTAATCAAAATGGTAGGTAAAATACACCTTGTTGTTGTTCAGTCGTTAAGTCGTGTCCGACTCTTCGTGACCCCATGAACCATATTGCGCCAGGCCTTCCTATCTTTCACTGCCTCCCTGAGTTTGCTCAATTTCATGCTCATTGCTTCAGTGATGCTATCTAGCCATCTCATCCTCTGCCGTCCTCTTCTCCTTTTGCCTTCCATCTTTCCCAGCATCAGGGTCTTTTCCAAAGAGTCCTCTCTTCGCAAAATACACCTCCTTCCATCTAAAATCCCTAATGGTACACTCTTTAAGCCAACGAGGTACATTTTTGCAAGTAATTTTCATCTAATTTTAAATTATTCTTTTGCACATTTTCCATTTGTGTGTTGTGGTTTTTTAAAGATGCAGATTACAATATTCAATTCTACAAAACTGTTTGAGGGCAGAAAGATACTTGACTCATGTACAAT
Organism: Liasis olivaceus; assembly: GCA_030867105.1. Lineage (NCBI taxonomy): Eukaryota > Metazoa > Chordata > Lepidosauria > Squamata > Pythonidae > Liasis > Liasis olivaceus. Next base: position 135,677,990 of record CM061350.1, on the reverse strand, counting down.
CTGCAGCCTTTGAATCACATGGTTCTCTTAAATACTTTGTCTACTTACTTGCCTGTTTGTTAGATTCATATCTTACCTTTCTCAAAGAGCTCAGTGTCGTACTCCTTTTTCCTCTTCCCCAACTCCTCCTCTATGGGGTAGGTTGGCCTGAAAGAGAATGACTAGCCCAAGTTTACCCATGGAACTTCCGTGGGTCAGGGTAGATTCAAAACTGTGCCTTCCCAGTCCTAGACTAACATCTCAGTGCAGCCCTAGAGGCACCTGAAATTATACGTTTGGACCTATAGAAGCAGGTAAAAATGCATACCAGATGGTAACCATTATGTAAATGTAAAGGAAGTGAAATCAAATTTCATTTGAGGCATGATATCACCAACCACTTTTGTAGAGTCATTCAAACCACTTAAAAAGCTAAACAGGTACAAACTGGACAAGTTTGTATTCTGTATATATGATAGTGTTGTTCATGTCCATGGTTTTAAGTATTTTTGTGACTTGTTTTTAAAAATGGTAGTTTTTTCTTTTCTATTTTATATTACTCTTCTGTTTGTAGGTGTATCTACTAATGGGCCAAGTGAATTATCAAATAAAGATGACATGAAAATTGAAGGACTGCATCTAAATGGACCAACACCTGGCAAAAAAATGCATCTTGTAGATTTTGATACAAATGGTTATGAACCTGAAAACCTTTCCAATCATTCTAAACTTCCTCATTCAAATACAAGGAATGATCTTGAAGACAGAAATGAAAGACCTGTGAAAAGGAGAAGAATCAACAGCAATGACAAAGAGTGCACAGGTTCCTCTGAAATTTTCCAAGAAGCAGTAGCCCATGGAAATTTTGAAGAACAAGAGACTGTGGGTGATTGAACATGTTGCATTCAAATAATTTTTTGGGATGTCTGCATTTTCAGGGTTAACAGGTTCTCTTTACAGTTTCAAATCCCATAATACAATTTATGGAGATTTTGAAATGTATTTTAGTTGCTTTCTAATCCTAGCTGAGGTTACAGTATACCTTTTAAAATCCTGAAATGCAGATGCAGTGGGTGGGAGAATTTTCTATCAGAGAGCCAGTTGCTACAGAACCGGTTGAGAGGTTTTTTGTTTTTTATTTTTTTTTAAAGGCAGATTTCTGCGGATTACTTCAAGGCACTAACCAGTTATGTAAAATATACTTTGGAAAATAATCAGCTTAAAATTCCTAAGCAAAATTGATAAAACAGAAGTGATGAAAGAAGCAATATTAAACAGTTTAAGGAATGCCTGTAAATCCTGAAAGTTGCATGAGAATTCATTCATGTATGTGTGTATATATGTGTGTGTGTGTGTGCGTGCGTGTACGTATGTATGTATATGTCTGTGTGTGTGTGTGTATGTATATATACATATATATAGATACACACACACACAAACACATATATATATGAATGAATTATATTTTAAAAATAAACCAAGAGGTTTGTATGTAAAATTGTTGACATCAGTGATGTCTTTCCATATTCTTATCTGGAAATAAGAAATACTTTCTGTATTTTTCCAGATTTTGTAACCTTTGAAAGATTTTTACAATACTAAAAAGAAGTGTGTAATTTTCATAACTTGTACAGTATGGTAAACTTCGATCTTCTGAGAGTTGATCTTCTGAGGAGTTGTCAGCTTCACTTTATTTTGCTAAAGCTTTTTTATTAATAAAAGTCATGTTTCAGAAAGCAGTAGAAATTTTAAATATTTAAAATGCATACCCAATTCTGAATATCAGAATTTTCAAACTTGTATCTTGGGACAAATGGTGACTTAAAATTTTTAGATTAGCATGATGCTTTGATTGCACAAATGTTCTTACTTTTATAATTGTTTTTCAGATTTCTTTTTATGAGATAGAATCTTAAAAATCAGCTAAAGGCTTTAATGTTGCTAACTGTTGTTAGTCAAAGTCATCCATTACATTATTTATCAGTTTATCTGTATATTTCAGTGAGCAAAGTAGAATTAGGAATTGAGTCAATTAAATCTGGCTACCTTGATGAGGAACAAATGCACAGCCTGTTTGCTATGGGGCCTTATGCCGTATCCAACAAATCCATGGATTCACTGCTTCTGAGGAAGTAGAAAAGTGTAGATGGTAGTTATTATGGCATGTGTGTGTATTAATATGCACATATACGAGGTACTATAAGAGTTTTTAACCTGTTTTTTTACATTAGAAACAAATCCTTGTCAGTCTGGGGATAGTTTCAGTAGCGACAGTTCCCATACGTAAAAGGATTTGGATTATGGCCATAATGAAGATTTACAGAATCAATCACTTAATGACATATAAAATCTTTCTTTTTGTTGCCACATTGGCTATGTAAAATAAAATTAACAATGTGCTTGTCTTGGAGCTTATTAGAAACATTACAACTATAGCTTCAAGTTGATCTGATCATTCAATGATTTGACAAAATGCATAGCGTTTGGTTTTAATCATGAACTCCAGTAGCCTTTTAGATTATCCCAACATAATTTTGTTGTAGGTATTCCTAAAGTTACCTACTTTTAGCCTTCTGCTTTCTCATGAGACATTTTGATGAATTCCATGATTTAACATTATAGGATTAGTATTTATTGTCTGTTGCTCATAAGCAGTACACTGTATCTCAATTCATGCACAGATGAAATATTTAATCTTTTAAACTTTACTGCTTTAGGGAAAGTGCCATGGCTGACCAAACCCAGTTTTGTTAATATGAAAATCCAAAGTTTTCGTAGCCTCGTATCAAAGATTATGTTTTAAAAAGTATATCAAAGCAAGGCAGTGCAATGCTTTTAGAAATCTTATTGCAACTTTGAAGGCCTATTTTCTGTTCCTTGTCTGTATTTTTGCAGGTTGGAAATGCTTGCAAGACTGTTCATAGGAAAGTTTATAAATATATTGTTCTCAGGCTTGTAAGTAAAATATAGCACTGTGTACATTTTTCAGAAATTTTACTTTGGTCTTTAATCTTACCTTTAATGGTATGCCTAAGAAAATCCTGACATTCCATACTCAATATGTAATGCTCAGCTGTTTTTAAGTATTTAATTGTAATGTGCATCTCATTTATGCAGGTGTTTATACAATATTTTATTCATGTTCTTTAAAATGCAGCCACTATAACTTGACAAAGACATTGCACTAGTAGTACTATTTAAAAATCTTGTAATTTAGTAACCAGTTCAAACAAGCTTTTAGTGCAGTTTGGAAAAGATGAAACCCATTGCTTCCAAATTGGATTGAAAAGCCAGTGCAGCTTGTGTATAGTGATTGTAATGTATATTTTAAGCACTATTGTGTCCTGATCCATAAAGTGCATTGTGTGCAGTCTGAATCAAACCTTCAATTCAACAGGCCTGACTGTTGGCTTTATAAAGGGTTTAAAGTGATATTTTGAAAGAAATCAAAAAAAAAAATTGCAAAGTAGTTTTTATAAATTTTTCACATAGTAATTTTGCACTGTTGGTAATACCTGTGTCTCTTACCTAGCTCCCTGTCTGCAATTCTGGAAAAGCTTATTAAAGTATTTTTTTAAACATATTGCTTATATAAATACAAATATTGAGTATTTAAGAGTGAATTTGTTTCTTTTAAGAGAATGTGAAAATGCTGCTTGATAATATGGGAGAGAATACTTGAACTGTTCATTAGTTTTAACAAACCTCTGAACTTGGATATAAAATTTGTGCTACACACTAGAGTTTCAAACTAAATTCCAGATATTTAATGAACAATAGGGTTTTTAAACAAACCAATTAGGGATAAACAGAGATGTATAGATTCTTGCTGTGAAATTAGAATTGTAATATCTAAATCTATGAATACTTTTGTTGAGGATATTTACCAATAAAATATAACCATTTCCTGATATACAACAGAATATAGAGTTCAATTAATTGTTGTAATAAAAAAATGGAGATTTCTATTAAAAGTATTGAGAAATTACTAGCCCAGATAGAATTTCATCAAGTTTCTTAGATTATAATTTTTTTCAATTCATTCAGTTCTTCAGTAAAGAAAAACAAAAAATTGTAACTGATTTAATGAACAAGGAAATTTTTGGTAAAGCCTGAATCTTGTAGAGCTATATTCATGTAAATATAAATTTAAAAATTATAGTGGCTAGAGTTAATGCTAGGGAATTATAAAAGGAAGATCAAATAATTCTTATCTGATGAGAATTTGCATGGAAAATCAGGAAAATACTAAACTGTTATGTCATGTTTCTATTTTATATAAAACAATTCTAAAGAATGAGCTGTAATCTTCCCAGTTTGATGTCCTCCAGTTATACTGAACAGCACCACCAAACTGGCTGGAGGTGATGCAATTATAATGCAATACAATAGGAAGTTTCATGCAAGGTTGGGTAAGCTGGCAGAAAACAAAAATAATATAAAATTATTTTATGTAGAATCTATTGTGTTTCCAAGTGTCCATTGTTTAGTAATTTCCACCCTCAGAAGTACTTTTTAATTTATTCTTAGGGGTTTTCACAGGTATCTACAAACCTGAGTGTTTGATAAAGAGAATAACAGAATATCATTATTACTGTGATTAAGATATACATTCAGATATATTCTTCTCAGATAGTCAGATATAAAATGTGTCAAAATTATCTATCCTATGATGGCTAACAATCAAAAATATTAATACCATACATCTGAATGGGAGCACAAGGTCAATATTTTGACCATACTAAGAAACTTCATCTTGGTTAAGAGAACAAATAATATTCAGATACAGGGAATTATTTTTTTTTTCCAAAATATTTTCTATTTCTGAATGTAATTGGATGATGCAATCAGAGCTCCTCCATTGTTCAAGCTTGTTGTCTTGACATACAATATGAGTTAGCTAAATAATCTTGCTGACATGTAAAGGAATCTAAACAATAATATAGATCTGGAAAAGTTTAAATCACTAAAGTAAAAATTTTTAAATTTCCACATAAATACAGGCAAAGGAAAATTATTTTTAAAATAAGTATTATATAATGTTCCTGAATCAATCTTGACCTCATGGACACATCTATGTAGTTTTCTTGGCAACAATTTGGAAACAGTTTGGCCCTTTTAAATGTACCTACTCATTTGTTAAATCCTGACTTTTCTCCAGGAATTCAAGGTGGGGAGCTTACACTGACGGCTGTTTTATTCCCACAACAACCTTGTAAGGTTGGACTGAGTGACTGTTGTAAATAACCTGCTGAAAGTAGGCCTGAATTCAAGTTTCTCTGGTTCAGCTTAACTACTGCACCATAGTTGCTAATATGTGATGCTTTTGCTCACATACCCTGGCAATCTTTTTTCAATATTAAAAAGCACATACATCTACTTTTCTGGAAGAGTAGAGAGATAACAAAACCCTTGTGGTTGCATATACCAGCTTAGTGTCTGGGATGTATACATATTTGGAAGACAGCTTTCCCACTGTATTGTTAACCATAGCTTCAGTGGATCCAACATACCTTGATTATGGCTGTTTTTGCAACCAAGGCAACTACTACTGAATTTGTTACACCATCAACATTCATTAAAAAGTGGTGCCAAACCCTAAGATAATTAACAGTATAGTACCTAAACCTATAGTGACTAAATACTGGAAATCTTACAAAAGCCAGAACAGAAAAAAAAATTAAATGGAGACAATCTTGATTTATTTAAGCTGGTACAAAAATACATAGCACATAAAAGTTATACAATAAAAATGTTTACTCTTAATGTTGGATTGCTCTATATAGGAAAAATAGTAACAGGAAGTTTAATAGTGTAGAAAATAAAACTAGTAAGACTTACTTACCTAGGCAGTATATATATTTTCCAAAACTTGGCACTAAAAATGTGTATTTTACAAAAAGCAAATGAACTGAGAACTATTTTATATGGCAGTAAATCTATCCAGTAGATTAACATTTTCTCTAACAAGTACCTGAGAGCAACTGCCTCAGTAGAGCAGATTAACAAAAATACAATAATTTGACTGAATTATGAGAATTTCAGTCTAACAACATCCCTCATTCTATGTGTTTACTTGCATAAATTGTCTACAAGCATTTTATGAGAATTCTGGTGCACAGTAATTAAGGTAACAATAGACCAAGGCAGCTGTGTGTTAAATAATCCATTTTTTAGCTAGCATTACATAAATTCTACCATTATCTACTTAATAAGCCCAGCATAAGTAGACAAAATAAATTCTATAAAGGTTCCCTTTAATGCTACCTTCAAAGTCAAGACAATTCATTCTTCTAAATAAGCTGACAGGTGCAAAGCCTGGAGTTAATCATTTTGATTAAAATGTTGGTACTGATAATTGGTTTACAGCAGTTGGAGAAAGTACACATCATCTCTTTATGCAGAACCGACTTCTTTTGTGTGATCTCCAGAACCTCCTACAATCATAGCGCTTAAATTCAGTGGCAAACCAGTAATAAGTGAAGGAATAATCTTCCATGGTTTAGAGGGTTCAAAACAAAAAAAACGTACATAAGCCAAAGGATGGCTTAATACATCTAAGGCCAAAAAAAACAAGCCCTACACACCTAAATTCCACTCCCTCCCCCGCCCCAAAATTTACTGTTGCTCACTATGAGACATTATTCAAGAGAAACATGGAGTAACTGACATCTAGAAAGTTGCTGCTCCTTGCTTGAATCCATTTACAGTCCTCCTAAATTAGAACCAATTTTATAACTAAAACTGGAACAACCATTTGGCTGGTATATTAATGGACAATTTTCTGGTGACCAAGGGCTATAACGGGCATATTGCAAATTCTGGGGAGAACTGGGGCTTGTTTTTCAAACCACAGTAAACCTATTGTAGAACTTGTCTGTGTACATCCTACCTCAAAATGGTAATAATTTTGCAGCATTAAGGATGAAAGTGCTTCCAAGGCTGCAAAGAGGCTCAAGAACCCCATGTGGCTGTGAAGCTCCAGGATTCTCTTCTCTGCATTACACTATGATAGACCATCCCAAAATAGCTATTATAATTAGCCACTTTGCATATGGCAAGTGTACATCCTGAAATTCTCTACTTACTTTCAACACTTTAAGGCTAAGAGAATATATTTGAAAGTGCACCAAACATTAATTTGTGCTATCTCAGACAGCAACTTACTGCTGGAATAGGATTTCTTCTTAGTGTTGCAATGTCCAGCATAGTTCTTTGCCCCTCCTCTAAAAAATTCATAAATATACAAAACAGTAACAATTACAGGCTAAATGTCTCCAGTACACATAATTCAGCTTTTTTTGGTGCCAGATCTGGAATGACTAGATATATTTAACACAGAATATATAAGCATTATCTATTTCACAGATTTCATTTTAGAGTTCTATTTAATCCACAAAGCAATTAAGGACATAACTGTATCTTACATGCAAAAAGGTTGGGAGGGGAAGCCTAGGCAGGACAATTTTAAGCCGGCGGGGGAGGGGGGCATAAAATCACTTCATTTTTGTTAGTGTAGTAATTTTGGCACCACAATGGAATCACTTCCTCAGGTTTGACAATCACGGAGAACCAGGATTTGTCCTGACAACAGAACAGGGTAGAAACATCTCCTTAGAAAGGGAATTCACTTAGAATCTCAGCTTCTTGGATGAGAATCTTTTAAGTTCTGATAATTTTAAGATTTAACCTTATTTCCTTTTGAAATAAAGAAAAATTGCAGTGCTTTAGAATTGTTTAATTACTAATTAAAAGGAGTCCAGTAGCACCTTTTTGCCTAACAAGCTTTATTAAAAGGCACAAGCTTTTGTAGGCTGTAGCTCATTTCATCAGTTGCATCGAGTGGTTAAACAGATGAAGGATTTGAAAAGAAAATGGGGTAAGTGGGGGAGAAAAGGGTACTTATGTGTATGCAGGTTATATGTGAGACAGATTACAAGTACCTCATCAATTAGTCACTGCAATGTATTAAAAACCAATTGTGTTTGTAAAATTTGAGACCTGAAGGTTTTTTATGTGAGTTTGGCAGTATCTCACTCTCTGAGCCTGGCATACTTTTGTTCTAAAACGGCAACTCTAAAATCTGTAATTGAGTGTCCTCTGATATTAAAATGCTCTTTATCCTGAGTCCTGATATCAAACCTTCTCAGGCACTGAGTGGCAGACACATACTTGCATACAGACAACCACCCAACCTGAAACATTCTCACAGGCAACAAGAAGCAACAGAACAAGGATACTAGTGTGGAAATCAGGCCCTGCAAGAAACTCAGATGTCTTCTTTGCCCCCACATTTACACCAATAGTTATACTCTCAGGCCCCAACAACTTCACAAGATTAGAGGTGCTGTCACGTACTCTTCTTCCAATGTGATGTCTGCCAGCAATGTCCCTTTGGATTCTCTGCTGGACAAACAGGTCACACTTTGTACAAAAGGATGAACGCAAGTGTGTAGTGGGACTCAAAATAAGGAGAAGTGGCCATTTTATAAAACTATGCCAGCATTATACAGCAAGAAGCGTATGGACTCTGGCTATCTCAGGTATTAACCAACATAATGCGCTTTTAGCACATTACAACTGCTAACTGATGAGGTATATGTAACATGCACGTGCATAACCACCCTTTCTCCCTCATCACCTTTGCCCCTCATCCCCTTCTGACGTCTTCCATCAGTTTAACCACTCCCTGTATCTGACGAGCTACAACTCACAAAAGCTTACACCTTTCAATAAAGTCTGTCAAGGTCCTACCATCTACCATAGATTTTTGGCTGCCAGTCTCACAGGGTTTTCCTTCTACAATGTCTTTAATGTTTAAAAGGAATTATTTATTGTATTTGGCGATCTCACTATGGACAAGGAATTTGTGTGGTCGACTGAGTCAAACTAAAGCTAGGTTTTCTTTAGTGGAAAGCAAACTGGATTTCATTCAGCAGAACATTTTGCTTTGGGGCCCCAACACATCTTTCAACATGGTCTGAATTTGACAGGCAGCTCCTTAAAATTCAGAACTTTCTTAATAAACTTTATCCAGATACTATACAGTTTTCCCCATGTTTCAATTTAAGTGTGTGAGAGGTATATGATAGGACAACTGACAGTAGAATATACTATCATTCTATTTTTAAGGACTTAGATATGTTGTAAATCTGCCTTATTTGCTTTGCAACACATGGGAGGATATATGAAGGAAGACCTCAAACAGATAAAAAAGTTTCACTTGTAAGGCTTGTGTGGCTCCTTTTGAAACAGCTACTGCCTGTCTCCATATCATTGTGCATGCCCAGTGGCATCACTTTCTTCAAAATGAAAGGGGCCTGTTTGTTGGTTTAGCATGATATGCGAACCCATTTCAAAAAGGGAACTAGGGTCGAAAAACCACAGCTGAAATGACACACTGGGGGCATACGTAGGAAGAACTTCCAGCAACATGCTTTTCTATGTACAAACAGTTTCAATAAATGTTTCCAAAACTATTTTCTTCAGAAATGAAATGGGCATTTCAAAACACTTAAATCACAGAGTTGCAAACTCTCATTTGTAACAGTCTTTTAAGAAGCTATGAGCTTTTAAAAAAAGAAACCAATGATGAGATTTTTTTTTTAAAAGCACACCAGTTGCATAGAAAAAAGTTAACTAAATAAAAGAAAGCCTGTTACTGGGAAGAAAAAAAACCCCACACATTTTAGCACTGTAGCTTGCTTTTCTCATTTCTCCATGAGAACCAGTGTTTAAAACCTTGTTCTTTAGAACATTTATCTACTCCTAATCTGTAACAGCTACCGATCAGTCTATGAGGCCTTAAAAATAATAATTCTGGCCAAGATACACAAACAATGTGTAACACACACTTAAAAGTGCTTCATTAGGTTCAGGGAAAAAAAAATCAGTGGGACATCAACAAGTCCCAAATTTGTTTGGATAACATTTTCTGTTGATTGTGGGTATAGGTCCATCTTCCGCACAAACTGTGCCTCAGAATATCCTCTCATCACTTATACACAGCTTCAGGCATAGAGATGTAGGAACCACACTTCATTTATACAGATTGCATGATTTCAAGGAAAATGCAGTTGAAGTTGGAGGGTTCAACAAGCCAAAGCCATGAGAGTTTGAACAGGCTTGTTTGATTTCAATGATACATTTTCTTGCTGCACCCAGTCCTAACTAGCAATACTCTTGCTGCATTTGAGATTATTAATACACATACATGCGCACACACACATATGAAATTCCTTGCAACCTAAATGCAATCTATGCAGTCCAGTATAAATAGCTGATTCCAAATGTGGCAATCTTCTGATTGTGCAAATACAAGTAGCCATCCAATTCCATTCACAAAGACTGCATATTACATTGATTTGTCAGCACATCTTGTTAAAAAGCAAGAGTTACTCTGGTAAGTATGTCTTTTGTCATACAGAGCTTTTCCCTTTAATGTCCATCTTGATGCTAGCTTCAGACTGTTTACTCATTTGTTCTTCTGTAAAGGTGATGTAGGAATATACCAGGCTTCCAGCAATACTGCAAAACATCAGCATTTAGAGTTAACAAAAAACAAACTTCTTCATGAAGCGATATTAAACTGGTGGTCAGTATTGTAGCAGCCATGGACACCCACAAGGCCCTCACTAAACTCTTTTGTGTCCCTCAGCCAGATACCTTGTGTCCTGTGACTCTCCTCACCCTACACCACCAACTAATCAGCAAGTCCAGTCTGAATTTCTTCCTACAGAGAAACTGCTGAAAATGACATTTTATTTGGGCCATATTAACAAAAGTGGAATTATTTTAATTCCTCCTACATTGTGGATATGGTGATGGATAGAATGTTGTGAGCATATGTGAGAGGGGTGTTGGGGAGTTACCTGTATATTCAAGTAACTGCTGCCAGATGTACTCCTAAAAATAGCTAATATGCCTTTGAAACCCAAAAGGTCTCTTCCTGTACTAAATAATCTTACCTCAAATCACTGGCATCTGCAGGGGGTCAGATGACAACATGTACAATGACTTTCCTATTTTGGTCAGATGCTGTGATGCAAGTACATAATTGAATCATGTGTCTAACAATGTCATGACACATGTAACTTTTTTTACCCCATCATAGCTTGTTATGGATACCTATGCCTTAAATTTGCTTTATTCCTACCAATATTCTCATAAAAGTGGTTCCCATTTAAGACCCTAGGAATACTAGAAGAAAAGACAATATTAAGGGCCACCTATAAATAGCCAATTAAAAAAATAATAAAAACTTCAATGTATTGTCGAAGGCTTTCACGGCCGGAATACGATGGCTGATGTGTGTGGTCTTCTGGGCTGTGTGGCCATGTTCTGTGTCCAGAACACGGCCACACAGCCCGGAAGACCCACATCAGCCATAATAAAAACTTCCATCTATATTTTAATACTTGCACTTGATAATATAGAAAATGCAATTTTATCAGAATTGTGATTTAAAGTAAACTATATATGATGATTTTCCTAAATTCAGTCTTCCATTTTCTTTCTGTATATATTTTTAATTTCTTAGTTGTGCTTCTGTTCAGAAAACAATTTAGTAAATAGACTGACCTTATAAGGCTCCTATTCTAACCAAAATAAGATCAGTCTGAGTAATTTAAACAATGTTAATTACAGTTTCCAAATGATATATATGTAATTAATTGGTTTTCACTATATCTTTGAATTACATCATTTCTGAACAGGTATACTTCTTGAGGTAACAGAAACCCATAGCAGGAAAAACAGTCTCCTGTGTCAGCAAACTTAAAACTGATATACCAATTTAAAAAAAAAACAATTAAATATCATTAACTGAGCAGTTAAATGATTAAATAATCCCAGAAGCCCCCCCCCCCCAAAAAAAGCCTAAACTATGTCATTCGGACAACAAAGCACTCCAACATATTCAAGCCTGCCCTTTGCTATGCAGTATAACAGTATATTAGAATACATTGCATTTTCTTGTTGCATAAATGTTGATAGTTTTTTTCTCCCGCCCTTTAATCTGCAGCTCCCAAAATGTGTAGCAATATGTGAAAAGTACCTCACAATATAAATCTTAACAGGTCCTTCAATGTAATATATTTCCAAGTTCCATAGGGCTGATTTCCAGTTTACTGACTCTAGGAAAGCCACTATAAGCATTTAGCCACAAACTCCACAATAAACTTGCACAATTTGTTAATTTGTTTTTTAAAAGGGAGATACTTTACTTACCTAATATTTAATCCTACAAAGTTTGTCCATGTGAAAATATAATCTCCTCCAAAGAACATTCCTATGTAAGTTATTAATATATTCTGGAAGTAAAGAAATAAACAGAATTTAACTTTTTAAACAGAGTATTTAAGTAGACTTCTCAGACAGAAGGATGTTATGTTCATAAATTGCCATAATATTTTAAAGTATTTATAAAACGATGAGAGGAAAAAGATCACATACAGATGCTGTCCCAGCATTAAAAGAGACATATGTGATCTGATTTAAGTAGTTAAAATTAAGAGATTGCATGAAATCCCACAGCTTTATTCTTTTATCTAAGTTTTACCACACCACCTCAATATGTCAGGCTTAGCTTTTCCCACACATATTTGGATTTGTTAAAAGCTACCATTTCTCTCTCATATACACATAGACCAATTTGGGACACAGGCTTTTCTATAAACCAAGGTAATACAATATCTTTCTTTCCCATCAGGAAGTACAATATGTACCAAAAAAAGGTATGAAAACACACAAAGCATGGCTGAATTGTGCCTATTTTTCCAAGAAAATTGCAAGATGGGGTCATACAATTATTTATCAGTTCTACAAATTTAAAGAGCTTACCTTAATACAACCAACTATTGTAGTTGTAAGGGCAGAGTTATACTGAGTGCAAAGTACTGTTGAATACATCAGAATAAACCTATATAAGATAAACACAACATTTTGACAATGAATTAAATATAATGCAGAAGTGGGCAGAAGAGAGATCAGTAATTAGTTTCTGGGAAACCATGTGATACCTGCTAATTCCTGATATTCTGGCAAGAATGTTTAACAATATTGGGTGAGTAGCTCATAGACTCTCTTTTGAGATGCCCTGCAGACCCCCAAATCACTTCATGTAATTTGATGCAGCAGCAAAACTCCCAATTTTCAACTATGTGATTATCCATGCTTTTATTATGAAATAAGAGCCAAACCGAGTTTTTCAAGCTTAACACATCCATTTTGCTTTTGAGACTGTTCCTAAAATTTTAACCCACCCACCCCCAACAAATAGCATTTCTGTTTCTCAGTGATGTCCCTGAAGGAATGGCTGTGTCCTTGAATGTACTACTCAAAGAGAAAGAAAAAAGGTTATCCACTTTTGAACTTGATGGGGCAAGGCATTTCTATTTGTAAAACAGAGAGGGTACTTAGTTCACCTAACACAAATTTATTAAGGAGGAAGGAACTTTCAAGTTTATAATTTCACTCTAGATTTAGTCCAGAAGAATTCTAATAAAAACAATCCAGGATACATTCCAAGGGATGTATTGGAATCTGGCACTGCCTCCTTTTGCTACTGTAAAAGAGTGTTGGAGTTCAAAGCTATTGAAATATGCATTATGTATATCAACAACAATTGGTTTCTGATGCTGTATCTAACCCACTGCATTTGATCATAACAGAGAACTACATACAGTGACCAATAAGGTTGCCAGAAAAACAATGTTAATACATTTTGGAGAAAAATTGGGGAAGACAAAAATAAAGTATTCTTACCCCATTACACAGGAGAGTGTAAACTGTGCAAGGAAGAGGGTATCTGCCCAACCTTTATATTCCATTGCCTGAAAACAAACAAAGTGTATGTATATTAACAGAAAGGCAGATAATCAGGAATATTTTTCATAATACTTTGTCCTTGTAAGCTGAAAAAATGACAAGGTCAGAATTCATAGACCAAAACTTGGGTATAAATGCCTTTTGTATGGAATCTATACAGTGAAAAATTGTTCATCTCAACAGAAAGCTATATAATATTTAAAAAATAAAATCCCATCCTGCATTACTCGGTTAAATAGAAGTAGCTAATAAAAGAGATAACAGCAATCATAAATTACAGCAGTTCTGTTTACCAATGAGTATCATAATGTACATAAGGTGTGACAAAAATTTTGCCTAAGATAAAGTGCAGCCCATCAAACTAGTATATTTTTTAATGTTACAACTTCATTGAGCTTAAGGGAAAATATAAAATACTTCATAAAGTTGTAAATATGAAAACAATCAAAATATATCTTATCATGGTCCTTCATAATAGTTAATCTGGCCATCTCTATTGCACAATATTCCAACTTACTATTTTTTCAGCTGTCTCTGTATTAGAACTCTATGCTGAACATACCTAATCACAGCAAAGATCAGAACAAATCAGAACAATCCAAAGATCTGTGAATTTCAATTGACTAGAATGAAACTATGACAGGCGGTCTTATCAATGAATTAAAACGTTTTATGTCTTGTTTGCAAATGATTCCCTTAGTTGTTAGAAGTAGTTTCTGGATAAACTTTCGAAGAGCAGCTGGACTTTGAATGGTCCCCTTTATTAAAGTCATAGTACTACAAGCAGCAATGACTGAAAACTGATGATGGACTGATGCAATCTGCAGCAGGAGCCAATTCAGAGCACCTGGGACTTTGCATGAAAGTGCAAAAGTTAGGCATACCTAAGGATATACAAAGAAATCTTTAATACAGAGAGTGGATTATGTCTAAGGAATGCATGTCAAAGTCCCACAGTTCTACTCAATATGTCTTGGCAAATTTACTCATAAAATGTTTAGTTACAGGCAGTACAAGATTACCTCCTCCAGTTCATGAATGCAAGTTCTAATCAGGGAACTAAACACCTTTTGGTTGATTTATATCTCCACAATAGGGAAGATTGTGAAATAAGGATCTTATTTCAAGTGAACAATTATTTTGAGTTTCTGTTTATGTATTTTAAAATAGTCCTTCCCTTTCACATTCCATTGTAATACAGTCTAATATCTTCCTACTGAAAGATGATGGAACAGAATCTGGCTGACAGAGATTTGTAACGTAATCCAATGTTAATAGTGCACATACAAGAAGGGAAGATGAAACCAGTTCCCACCCATAAAGACACTTTTTAGGTCACCATCAAGGTCACACTATCTAAACTGCTTCTCACAAGCTTCTTCCAAATCCAGCCTAAATCTTGCATGCCCTATACACAGAAACTTTATGTCTACTGATCTGCAGATAGCTTTACTTAGAAATAAGACCAGATCAAAAAAGAGTGTGAATTCCTGCCTTTGCTATCTTTATATTTGGGGGAGAGGGGTATCTTATCCACTTGCTTTCTATGTGCAGCATTTGTTCACATAGAGCAGAATGGAGAACTAGAAGCTAGCTTATACACCCACCCCAATCCATATTTAAGAAACTTCATGAAGAACAGGAAGAGCTCATTATAGGAACAATTCTAACCCAAACTTTTGCTTGCAATGTAGGTTTCCTCTTGCAGGGAGTATCTTACAGAAGGTGAACTTAGAGTCTGAAGTGGCTTAGTCTATATCAGTGATGGCGAACCTTTTGGGCTCGGCGTGTCAGAAATTCGGAAAATGCCTAACTTGACTCTGCTAGCATGTCCCACCCCACCAAACAAAAGAGAAACAATTCTTTACATATTCATTTATTTAAAAAAAATACAGTCCAATCATGTGTGAGGCTATGTATTATACAAAGAAATGTGAAATAATTACAAAAATGAAATACAAGTAAAACAAACTCAGTTTCTTTGGTAACTCAAACAAGGAGAATAGTTGTCAGGTATTGGTGAATGCTGGCATGTCACCCAAAATGTCTTGGCATGTCACCTTTGACATGCGTGTCACAGGTTCACCATCACTGGTCTATATTCTATTCCCTCAGCACATTAGCATTTTGCTTTGCCACATCTACCGTAGTATAGAAGCAGACAGAAGAAGGTTTCAAAGAGTGGATGCTGTGATGGAATGGAATTCTGAAGGCCAGGCTCAGGGAGATAAGCATTTTCTTAGTTCACTGAAAGAGCGTGGGAACTAAGAAAATGCTTATCTCCCTGAGCCTGGCCTTCAGAATTCCATTCCATCACAGATGCTTTAGAATACAAAATTTATTCCAACTTCTAGGGAAGATGGCGGACTGAAAACAGCTCTGCAGAAAGCAGTGCTGACATTTGCAGACTTTATTAAGGAGCTGATTAGTAGATTAGTTCCTATGATCCACTTTGGATAAAAGAGAGACACAAGATCACCCAAGCTGTTTCTCCACACAGTTTCCCCTCACAAAGAGGCTGCAAGACAGCGGTTTCTGGAGGGGGGGAGAATCAAGAGATGGGGGAATTCTCCATAATTGCTCTAGCCACAAACTGGAGCCTTTTCAAAGGACATTAAGTTCATTCACTTCCTTTGCTAACTACCTTTGGAATTGCCTATTAACTGCTTCAAAGAAGAAGACACCTGCAAAGTGACAAGGCTGGAAATACCTAGTGAGGGCTTTCATTCCTCAACATAAGAATACAAAGATCTATTTTTACAATTCTTAAGAACTTAAACAGCAAAAAGCAAGATAAGGCTTTGGCTACAGAAAGTTTTAAATGGGTTAAGGGCTCAGAAAACAACGAAATAATGAATACTGATTATTAAGACTTTGAAATAATTTTTAAAGAATGCACGCATGTAGGAAAGAAAAATTATTTTTGAAATTGGAGACATAACAAGACAAGTAATTTAAAAAGGGGTTCAGAGACATCTTTGAGGGACTGCACCGAGATCTGTGCCAGAAATTTGATTCAATTATGTCAGCTAGATTTTGTCTTTTTGGAAACCATTTGTTCCCAGAAGAAGAGGTCACAGAACAAGATATGCAGCAAAATTTACCAGAGAAAAATATGAACAAAACCCTGAATAATAACTTGTCATCAGATATAAAGAGAAAACTGGATGACTTTTTAAAAATTAAGGAGATAAAAATGACAATCACAGAGAGCAATTGGAATAATTTCTTTTTGTTGGATTCATAAAAGGGACTGTTTAAAGTACTGAAGAAATTTGTAACAAGGAACAACTACTATCTGAATGGGTTATAGAGAAAAATTGTTCTGCACAGAACAAAAAAGGAGTATAAAGTCGGATTATTTGACCAGGGATAAAATGGGACATGTTATTTTGGGTGGCTCTTTTTGGATTTTTTTCCCCCCTATCCATTCAGTTATATCCGATTCTCAGAGACTGCCTGGATAAGTCCCTGCAGTTTTCTTGGCAAGGTTTTTTCAGAAGTGGCTTGCCATTGCCTCCTTTCTAGGGCTCAGGGAAAGTGACTGGCCCAAGGCCACCCAGCCGGCTTTGTGCCTAAGGCAGGACTAGAATTCACAGTCTCCCAGTTTCTAACCTGATGCCTTAATCACTACACCAAACTGGCTCTCCTTTTTGGATTTACTGATATCTAAATAGGAAAATGTGATATACTGGATTTGCTTAAATTTTATAAGATGATATAGCCTTTTCCGTTATAGTTACTTTATGTATCTTAACGTTATAGTACTTAAACTGGCTTTGTATTTAACTGTCTTTTTATTTAAAGTAAAGAAGTTTGGTGAACTTTTCTCTATAAAGGAAAAATTATTTCTCTTTCTTATGTTAAATTTTAGTCTTTTGTTTGTATTGAGATACTGGGATTATTTTATATTGTGAAATGTGGATTTATTTATAGTTTAGAGTTAAGATACAGAATGTTTATTTGAATGGGATAAGTTGTTATTTGGGATGGATTTCTTTTTGGGAACTGTTGGCATTTGGAATGGGAAAAGTGTTGTGTGTTGGAGTTTGTCTTGTAAAGGAGAAATGGTCTCTTTGTAATGTTAAACCTTGGTTTGTTTGTTTTTTACATTAAGATATTGGGACCATTTTATACTTTTTAAATGGGACTTTGTGGTAGCTAAGAGTTGTGGAATGTTCAGTTTTATATATATTAATGTTAATATTTTAGAGCTCTGTTTGGATGTCTTCTTGATAAACGAATTGGGGAGGACGTTAACTTAAATAATTTGCCTACTGTTAAGAGATGGGTTATGGGATGAAGAGTTTTATATTCGTTAAACAATAGGAGGTGAAGAGATTATGGAATTGTTTATACTTGTCATGATGAAGGTGGGAAGTTGTTTTCTTGGGGGGAGGTTTTTTTTTTTTTTGCTTTTGCTTTCTTGCACCTTTTTTCTTTTCTCTTTCTTTTAGCTTCTATTTTTTATTGCTATTTTTAAGCTTTTAATAAAATTATGTGAAAAACAAAACAAAAAAATAGAATACAAAATTTATTCCCATGAGTTCAAGTTTATTACAGTCACTGATCCAATGTTTTATACAAATCCAAAATTATAAAGTTATCAAGAAAATTAAGACCCAAAGGAAAAGATAAAATAGATATGTGAAGTGTGTAAAAAGAGTTTAAGTGCAGTCCTTAAAATGGTAGAAAGAGAATAAAATAATATTAAAGAGAAACAAGATACTAAGAAAAGCATATCAATAAAATATAATTACTTGGTATTAAGAACTAAATTAAGAAAAACCCCAAGTATTAGTATGTTAAGAAAAATTTAATAAAGCATAACTTCCCAGTGAGCTTCCATAAAATCAAAAGAAACCAATAAATTGGGGAGGGGGGGGATAACCGCTATGATGCATTTATAATCAAAACATTGACACAGAAAAACATAGAATTGGAGGAAGAAGTAAATATAAGTAATATACCACAGTTCAACTGCAACATGCATAGAAATATCCAATGATACATAGTTATGGGAAAGATGCTAAGAATTTACTGCTTCATTAGCATTTTTAAAAAGTGTGAAAGCTAATAAAAATCAAGAGTAGTAACTGCACCACTGGCAAAAAGGTTCATCTAATGTACACCATTTAGCTACTAGCTAAAATCCTAGAAAATTAAAATGCACCTTTTTGTATATTTCATGCATAGACATATTTGGCTATCCCACAGGGTGCCTGTCAATGAAAGCCTGGTACCAAGCATCAGACCTATTTATTAATTAAACAGTGCATTTTCAGAAAATTTAAAGAGTATCCTGCAAAGCTTTTGACAGATTCCTTGACCCATCAGAGTTTCTATTTTTAGAAAAACTTTTAAACATTTCAGAAATTGTAATTCAAAAGTTGCAAAGATAAGCTCCAGCATTGTCTTTACGTCCAAAATGCCAGTGCATCCCAAATACTGTAGGCCTCAGAAGCTTTCTTAGAAAATAAAAATGATGGTGACTACTATCCAATGCTAAATCTGCCAAGAAAAAAAAATGCAAGTAAACAGGGGTAATAGGAAGCCCCTTGCAGGAGAGAGTATCAGGTAATATTCTGGTATCCCAGAACTTTGTACCTGGGTTTATCCCATGGTGGCCATTTTTGTCAATGAACGAAATCTTCTAGCAGCCATTTGGGGAGAACGATGGTCTCAAAATTTCACCAGCCTAAAAAGAGTGGTGGTCCCTGGAGTATACTGTGTGCCTTATCTCTTCAACAAAGTTTGTTAGTATCAAAAGAAAAAGCGATAGAAAACCTTTCTTGCCCCATAACCACAGATGAGGTGGGAAATAGGATTTAAAAGAAATAAAACAGGAGTATATCTACCACCAACTTTATAATCACAGCAATAATTAGGTTTCATGTAACATAATTTATTCACTCCATTGGAACTCCGCTGATATAATATTTGCCACAATTGTTCATGACTGACACATAGCCTGTTAATTTCACTTACAGATATTTCCCTTGTGTTAAAACTTCACCAAAAGAAAATACAACTATCTACTCTTTTCATAGGTCATAATTTGCACTTACATATCAATGCAAAATACTAAGCTAACACATAAAGGGAGAGAGGCTAAGCCCTAAATATAAGTTTATTATGAACAAGCCAGAGATTTCCCAGGCCTCTGAATTTTGAGCTTCCTCACTGTTCAGTACAGTAGTCTTTATTCTCCTTCAGTAGCAAGAATTTGCTAGAGAAAAAAAAAAATTATTCCACATTAACACCATACAGTATATGTACATAAGATGAAAACAAATTCTAGAATACAGCACAATGCTCATATTCTACTGTTTTTAGTATGCGTATCTCCCAACACAAACAGCAAGAATGTTAAAAAGTGGATCCTACGTGTAACATCTAAGTCATTCAAAACAAATTTTCACTACAGGCAGTCCTCTACTTACAAACAGGTTACATTCCAAGAGGCTGTTCATAAGTCCATTTTGTTTGTAAGTCCAATCAAGTACATGGATTGACACTTCTTAGCAGTACCCCCTTTCCCATTATAACTCTTATGCTTAATTCCAGACATACTGTAATTCAGAGTCACTACACAAAGGAAGAACACCACAGACTAAACACTACGAGATCACTGAACAGACAGGATGGGGTAGCGTCCAAAATGACGTATGCTCAGCCTCCCAACGCGCGACAGCGCTACCAAACGTACGTATGCAGAGCACCATAAACTAACCCTTTCCTGCTTCTCCCACCTTCTGGGACCTTCTAGATTGGAGTTGCAGACAGTTTGTTAGTATTGGCAAAAGTTTGTAACTCAAAAGTTCATAAGTAAAGGACTATCTGTATCTTGTACTATATGAATCTATTTCACTTTTTTTTAAAAAAAGTATTATTTTTACTGGAGAACACACATTCCAGTGTTTCATAACATCCTTTTTACCAGACAGTACCTTAAACATCTTAATTTCATAACAAATGATTAACAATTAATACTCATTTAAATCCTAAAAGGAAAAAATAATCATGGAGTTGTCACAAGCATCTGTATGCCTGCTCTGCTTTATGGCACCCCCTTCCTCATTCTATGGCTCTTTCTCTGCCCTATCACTAGCCAAAGTCAATGAGAGTAGCAGTAGTTGGGTTTGCGTGGACCACGGAACTAAGTTATCCATTTATGGTGAGAGATGAACCTTGAGTTTTAAACTGGATTGTCCTTTTGGCCCTAATATTTCTCTCTTAGCCTTTGAGCTCCCACCTATACGTAGGAGAGGATATGACCTTGGGATTCTTTCTTGTCAGCTGCCTGACCACTGCTTTGTCCACAGGTTTTTCTGGCAGCCTCAGCAGTCTTAGGAGTCCCACCAAAAAATTCTAGGACTGGAGGCTGCACTGTTGAAAAAAAAAGTCCCACAGATGGCAACAGAAAACCACTTCCACAATGTTGCCAAGAAAACTGCAGGAAATCAGTCCCAGAAGTCAAGCTCAAAGTTTTACCTTTAATTATTGAATATTTATTTATTTGTCCTATCTTGTCCTATTTGTGCTGTACCTCCTCCTCTTTCTTGTACAGTAGTTCAATGAATTAGGGAGGAGTTTGTCTAAGCTAGTTCCAAATGTTATCTGGCCATTCTGGACTTTAAAAATGCTTCAGCTCTTTTTGCCTAAGCAACAGCTTTGGCATATCACCATCAATGTCATCTTCCGTACTCTCTACAACTTCTGGCTAAACTTTTACTTACACAAATGCCTGCACATACAGACATGAGGCACACACATTCATTTATTGGGCAGGAGGAATCCCAAAGATTGGGTTCTTCTAGAACTGAGAAGCCGGGTTGCCAAGATTGGGAAGTTGGGCACTGTGTAAGTGGATTTTTTTTTCTGTCTACTCTTCCTTTGGGGTTTTAAATTCAGGATTATCTTCATTTTTGGTAAACAGACTACCTACAACACTTCCTTTAGATTTCTTCAATGGAAAACAACTATAAACAATTAGGCATTGTCTCCAGTCTGGCTGGCTGCCATTCAGAACTTGCTTGGTCCTGCTAGCTTCAAGTCTCTTGCTGCTTCTCTTGGAACAGAAAAGATTCTTTAACTAGGATGAGGAAAGCCAAATTATACATACTCATGCACAAAAGGCTGCCTTGGTTAAACTTCTACATAACACTACACTCTTTATTTTGGAGCTAGACAAGGTGAATACAAATCAAGTTGGAAAAGCATGCCAGATTTTACATTTAATTTAATGTTTTATTTTTTAAAAATAAGCCTAGCTCAAAGCTACTAAAATGAATAATGTATTTGAATTATATTATAGGAACACACCTTGTTCACAGAAAAAGAAAGCCCTGCAGTTGGAGTAGTACATACATGCAATCACACCCTTACCTCTTCTCCTAAAAGGATGAAGACAAAGAAGTATTTGGGGAGGAATATAAATGTAGGGAATTGGAAAGAGGAACTGAAATACTAACACAAAGGAAATATATTCCTACAATCCTAAGAAATGCCACAATGGAGTGTACACTCCACTGATATGAGAACTATGGAAGAATTTGTAGTAGTTGATAGAAGTTTAATCTTTGCATGGGAACAGACCATAAAAAAATCATACTGGAAATACTTTAATGAAATTCTTGTACCTCTTAAGCTATCTGCAAAGTGTTTGTACTATATTCTTTAAAAATGGTACATCTATCTCTAAGTACCAATATATTTGTACTGAGGTATTAAATAAGAACACTTTTTTTAGAAAATGATGAAAAGAATCTACCCAACAAGACAGTTAAATCAATTTGATTTAAATGAGATCCATGTTGGTATCAGGTCTCTAACTCTTGATCTATTTTCATCTGGGTTTTTTTTTTATGTGTTCTATTGCTTTTCTTGATGTCAAACTATAATATTTTATAAAAAAATATAATGAAACACTACATGTACATATTTCCACATGAATGAAACCTACTCCTACATCAAGCTATCCTAGAAAATATGTATACAGGCAGGTAATAAAGAATCTGCTGCATTATGTGCATTAACAAAATTAGAAAGGACTACTTCATAATAAGCTAAAAATAAATTACTTGTTATACAGAGATTCATGTTTTCTATCTTTGTCAGAAGCATGAGATACCAAAAATAAATATGCACTTTATCATAAGGACAGGATTATTTATCATTACTGACACAGTCAAAGCCACCACTGAAGTATCATTGCACCAATATGCTTTACGTCGATTTCCCTAACCTGGTATCCACCAAACCTGTGGAATAATCAATCCCATAATTCCCAACCAGCACGCTCAAAGACCACCAAGTTGGAGGAGCTGCATTGCAAAGGCTCAACAGATGCAAACATTGCTCCTTTTGGGTGCAAGTACAATATCTACAAAAACAGCACTTATCTAACTTCTCTCATTGTATCTCAGCCACAGCTACTACTTAATGGATCAACTGCAGTTACTCCACTGATTCTTAATGTTACTGCCATGTTATTGCAGTGTTCATAGCTAAAGACATGGTACCAATTAACATGCACAAAACAAACAGCATGGCATAAATAGATAATAAGATTCTAGTATTGCCTTCCCAGGACAATTTATCTGAAATCAGTGCTAATAAAAGCAGCCTTTCAGTTACTTCCCAGGCTCAGAATTTTATATATATATTCTTTCATATATACCATCCATATTGTGCTTCTTTACCTGCAACCATGTTGAACAGTTGATAAATGCTTTCTTTTCTTCTGTTTTGATATACTTATTTTTTAAATGTAGGATGCTTTGATGAGAGGCACATAAATCAAATAAACTAGGACTCCAAAGGAGGAGAATCAAACTCTGCCACATTTAGACATTTTAGCAAACAATACTGAAAAGCTATATTCTATGTCCTAAATTTCCAAGTGATATATAGAAGTGCATTTCACAACATGAAATTATGTATATAGTTTTGGTGTAAAATATTCTGGAATTTTAAAAAAGTTACCTTTTGTGCATCTCCTGTAAAGTAGGCAATGCCCAAAGTAGGAAGAATCATGAATAGTGCATTATAATAAAGGAGTCCATATTTTCCCAGCTCCTGGGAACGGGAGGGGAAAAAAAACAGAAATATATCTCGGATGAAAAATAAAATGTTACAAAGAAAACTATATAAACAAAACTGTAGTTGTTTCCTCCAAATACTATAATTTTATTCTTTCCCATGTTCTTAGACACAAACCAGTTTCATACTCTAACACAAATCAAGAGTATGACAGAAAATTCATAATTTATATTTTCTGCACATTAGTGCCTACTTTAAAAACATTAAATGGAAATGTAACTGAAATAAGCACCACAAATTTACTCTTCATTTCTTCATTCTGCCAATCTCTAACAGGCATAAATATTCAGAGGAAACAGCACTTTTTACCCACAGAAATTCAGCCTCTAAACTGGATGAGTTTTTGCCTACTAGGTGACTGCCAAATATGGAGAAAAAACCTAAATCAACCCTTAGACTACATATTTCCCTGAAACAGCCTGTATCCTTCCTGCAAGAAATCTATCCTAAATAACCAACCAAGCAGTTAACTCACTTAATCCATAATTTGAAACCACAATCTAATCACCATTCATCCACCTTCACAGCTGACAAGCTGGCTCTTGATTTACTATGCTTAGAAAACAACCAGTTATTCTGGTTACTTAAACTGGTTACAGTCTTTTCACTAATCCATCTTTTAATTATATAACATTTCCTTAAATATGTGTATGACCAAGTAATATAATATCTAGGTAACATCAGTATACCACTGCATTTTGGGAAACTCAGCTTAGTTGTTTATCACAACTTCATATCACCCGGCACTCAGTTTTACCTAACCTTAAAAATCACACTTGCAGGTTTTCAATATTTTCTGGAGCTAAATATGCAGTCTGCCACTTTAATCTTGGCATAAAATAGCTTCACATTAAAAATAGTGGGTAGTATTGTACTGCAGACTGCAGTAATGCTTCTGATGTTATGACTATGTTATTTAACTCAAGGAGATGAACAGAATTGTAGCTGTCCTTTGGTAGAAACAGAGTGCTGATTCAGAGCAGCAGTGAGGAACATATTACTCTCTAGATATAGCTAAATTACATCTCACAGGATCCCTCAACACTGGCCAAGTTGACTGTGTCTGCTTTGAGCTGTAGTTCAGTTGGAATGGAGGAGCCTCAGACTGATCCAGGACAGCAATTATGTGAGCAGATTATCTTGCTAATATGAATGGAGTCTGAATGAGTAGTATGTACAATGTGATAAAAGAAAGTAGGGAATTAGAACAAAAAAGGAATTGAAAGGATACCTAGACAAATCATAAATGGCAGCTTTCAAAATGTTTCAAGCATGAAATTTCACAGGACGTCCCATATCAAGCATGAACACCTAACTGCAACATAGGCTGTTTCAAGCTTGAGAAAAAATGTTTCAAGTTTGAGATGCCTCCAAAGCACTGGAACAGACCATTTCAAGCTTGGGGCAGGTGTTTCATTAAGTTTTCAGCTTGTAATATTTGAAAGTGAAACATTTTGTACATCCCTAGATACAGAACAGGTCAACCACATTACTGTGGAATAGTTTTTCCCATGCCAAAAACAAAATTACTTATTTTTCTTTTACTGATCAGTATAGTAAATGTTTCTAACATGCAGCAGTGAGATGAATCCTACCTTTGAATCTAGCTTCTGTTTTACATAAGCACCATTTGCAGCTGTCAAGACATCATTGATCAAGATAAAAATGTAACCTTCTAGATCAAATGCCAAATCAGAACTATGGAGAAGAAACAACATTTAAGTTACAGAAAATTCATACATTTACAAATAAGGAACTCATATGATTTATAAGAATTCTTCAAATGGGACATATTTTGTAAACAGTATTCCAGAAAAGGCCAGGCAGCAGATGAACCCTGATATCTAGTGCTCTAACCTAATGTAAATATGATCAGTGCTGCAATTTAGAATATCACTGATCTCCGGTAAGAGATTGGGGAAAGGAAGGGTATAGCCAAACCATTTTTGTGTGCAATCTTTGTTCTTCCGTAATAATAGGTGAGTCATACCACCCAACAAAAACGTACATATGTCTAGTTGAGCAATGGTCTAAGTTTAAAATAACTTAAAGTGGGTTTAGAGATTCGTATTAATTACACCAGCCAGTTAAAATAAATAGAATGAGACAATCACGGATTTGTTATGGAACAGGAAAACCACACAGGTGGCTGAAAGCAGAAGAGGAAAATGGCCAACTTCCTTAGCCTACACAAGTAGCAGGTGACTAGTAACCCTTGGGATGTTACTGTGAGAGTATGGGCAAGAGGGATCAAGTATGTACTTTCATCCCCCGAAGAGGGAGGGAGAGATAAGAGGATGAGACTGGCACCTCCCTGAGGAATGCTAGTGATGTTTATGGATTGACCCTGGGAACTACTCTCAGTCTGGGAAGATTCTCTGTAAAGGGTGAAGCCAAATAAACCTTGCTGGATTGAATCTGTATGGTCTCCTGGAGTTTCCTGGGCTAAACCTGACAGTTACTGAACTACAACTTCCTGCATGTCTTGCTAACTATCCTGCTGATGAAATGTGATATTCAACAAAATGCAGAAAGTTATAAGTACCCTACCACTAGACTGCACAGAAATTTTAAAAAATATTTCAGACAATACCCTCCCGCAATACTTTCTAACTCCACTGCTTAATCCCTTGCATGGGAATTTATGTATCAGAGAAAGAAACTTTCCATTTTTGGTATAAATTCAGCAGTGCACCTGCATTAATTGTGTACTGTTTCAGTTCCACGATAACAGAAAATAACCTACATTTCTACTCTCTTTTCACCATTAGACAGAATCTTTATGATGATAGGCTATTTCAGTAACATTTTGGTATATAAATGTAACAAAAGCATTAAAAAAAATCAAACCATACCTTGCAGCTACAAATGCGCCAATTATCATTGCAAATACTGTCATCCGAATTCCCCAAGAAAATTTTTTCCTAAAAAGAAAGCTTTGTCATTACTGTAACAAATTTTCAGAAATCCTCGGTATTTTTCCAATTTGAAAACTGCAGCACATAGTTAATTTTCAGGAAATCAAAATAATTTGATGAGCTTTCCCCAGAACCGATAGATCCTGTACATGTCACTATAGCAGTGACAGGGAAGATCAGTATCTGCTTCCCCTGGTTCTTTGCACTTAACAAGAGGGCATAGCCCAATGGTGATCCAGACCTTAGATGTTGCAAGCAACCTGATCGTGTTTACGAGCACCACATTCAAGTCTTCAACCCCTCAGTTGTACAAAATAGAAAGCATGGCTATCTACAAAGAACAAACAAAAATATGCTCTAAAATTCAACAGAATTAAAGAACTGCCGCAGTTTCAAATGTGAAAAAAATACATTATACATCCATGCTGATCTTTGCAAAAATACAGAACTAATGGATTGTTCCATAATGTTTTACAGTTCTCTTGCTTGATACAGTATGACCAAGAAGTATAATAAATTTGGCAGAGCTATGCCCATCACAAACACATAAAACAACATATATAGTATTTTTTAACTCACTTGAGTAAGATTCCTTCTGCAAACATTGTAAACAGAATGGAAAACCGTCTCAGGACTGTAAACATTGGCAAACTATGAAAGAAAAGAAAAAGAATGTTTTGAATAAAGCTAATTATTCTGAGATACTCTGAGTTACTCTCTACCAAGCTACTCTGGATAAACCATGATAAGTACTAAATAGCACAAAGGAAAAGTAGCAGTTTCAGAAAGTCTTTATAAGCCAGAAAGATTACCTCCAACACTGCCAGGAAGAGTAACAAGGAAAAAGACCAAGAACCTATCAAGTCTGGGCTAGCATTAACAACCCCAAAACTGAAAAGAAAAATTGTTTTATATATAAATACGAAGCTCAAAAACTTAGTAGGTCAAAGGTTTCTTCTACTAAACAGTGTATAGATGTTATTGAGGAATACATGTATTTGCTCCAAATCTTATTCCCTTGAACTGAGATAAATTCTCAAGGCTCTGTGCGTAAGGTTATGTTTAACCATATTCCATAACCACTTGCTAAAGGTCATACATTCCCGTATCTTTTAGTACATAGCAATGTATTGTATTTCTGAGATAAGATGGTAGAACAGCAGTTTTTGTCAGCTGGGAAAAAAGTAACTTTTCAGAACTGAATACTATCTTTCTAAAAATGCTTCATTAACATATGTAATTAAATATAGGAATATGGCAATAAGACTTTAAGATGATGTCTTTGTTTTAACAAAGTAGTCCAATTAAGTACTACTTAATATTTCAAGAATGTTGCAAAAGTCTTCTAACAATATTATTATTTTCTGCTTTAAGTCTTTTTGAGCAGCATCCTAAACCTTGTTTCCTACCTAAGAAATGTCTCTAACAAGGCATTCAGGTGGAATTGCAGGCAGGAATGGTTGTGTCATGGAAGCAACAGCCATAGTTGCACCCATGTCCTGGGGAAGGTTTGTCTAGCTACAGTCAAGCATACTTTTGTTGCATATAGGATTGGACTACTCCAACATTCACTGAATGCTTTTGAACTATGTCACACACTTCAATTACACTCTGCACAACAGACCCCAGATTTATTCTCAGAAAAGAAAAGTAGGAAGAAGCTGTAGATCAGTATTCTACTATGAAGCCTACCCAGGAAAAAAACAAAAGGTACACTGTAGGGTAAAATATCCTAGGGTGTTAAGGTGGTAGTGGAAAGGGACATTTTGCTTTAAGGTATTCATTTTACTTATTTACTATTTTTAACCATCCCAGTCTTACGGTGCTGGGAGATGTACAACAAAACAAAAATAATTTTTAAAAAAGACAAAACAAAAATAAAAAATAAACATCATAAGACAATTATATGGGTGCAAAAATGGGTGCCCACAACAATCAACTGGAGCCAGAAGCTTGTTGGAATAAGAAGGTTTTAATGATCTTCTTAAACAGAAGAAGGGAAGGAACCATTCAACCTCCCCCAAAGATATTTATGTTTTTATTTTATTACAAGTGCTTTTATGCTACTTCAATCAAAAAAATAAAACTTTGCAGCTTACAAAAACCACATTCCTTAATATTGGAGAGACCACAGAAAAGCTCTGCCACTTTGTCCAAATGCCATGGACCACACAAAGAGAGGGACAGAGTTAACTGGAAACATGGTACCTAATGCAACCTGACATGTGCTGTTCAGAACTTCATAAGTAACAACTTTGAACTGGGTCCAGAAGTTAACAGAAAGCCACTGCAGGGACTTTAGAATTGGTATTACTTTGTAATGGTGGGATTGTCTCACCAGCAGTCCGGCTGCTGCAGTGTGACCTAACTGAAGCTCCTAGGTCATCTCCAAATGCAGCACCACATGGAATGTCTTCACTTTGTCCAACTGCATGTTGTTTTGGTCCATGAGTTACTGTTATTAGGGCATCCTGGTCAAGATAGGGTCACAACCGGCATATGAGCCAGAGCTGGGCAAAAGCCCCCTTGGTCACAGCTTCCACCTGCTATTTAAGTAGGAGCCATAAATCCAGGAGGACCCCCAATTCACAGACCAACTTCTTCAGGGGGAATGCAACCCCATCCAGGATGACTACCAGGTCCATTGTTAATGGATCAACTTGTTGTTTACTGATACAACCTTGTCTTGGTACAATCTAATTTTAGTTTGTTCTACCTCATCCAGATTCTAATGAGCTCCAGATACCAATTCAGGCAGTTTACAGCATCGCTAGTTCAACTCAGGTTAATGATGTAAAAGTGAGTGTTATCAGCATACTGATGACATTCACTCCTGAAGTGATGCGCAACCTTGCCCATGACTTCATACAGATGTTGAATAACATAAGGGAGAGCACTGAGCCTTACAACACTCCACAATGACTTGAACCACCCACTTCAGTAAAATTAAACCCACCATAAAACAGTACCCCCAATTTGAAACCCTTGAGGATAGTTCAGCAAAATGCCATGGTCAATGGAATCAAACCCCACCAAAAGATTTAAAAGCACCAAAAGAGACCTCCCCTTATAAAAGTCACAGCAAAGATCATGAACCACAGTGATCAGTGCCTATGACTGGGCATGAAATCTGACTGATATTTATCCAAATAATCTATTTCTTCTAGGATCCTCTGTAACTAAACACCCACCACCTTCTTTTTGCCAAAGGTAGCCAGATCTATGGTAGGCTCTTCAAGAGAGGGCAAGTTACACCTCCATCAAGACAGGCATTCCTCTCTCCTTCAGAAAGGCACTGACAGTCTCCCAGTTCCAGCCACTCACAACTGACCAGGGCAGTCTAAAAGAGCTGGGAAGGAAATGGATCAAGTACAGATGGTGGGGCTCACATCACAGTTTTATCTCTTATTTGTTTTTAATAATGCCTCAGCAGGTAGCAGCACCTAAGCAGGATTAAATCTCCTTAGGACTTGAATAGGGGAACACCGTGCCGAACTAAGGGCGACTGACGCCCTAAGCACAGCCCAACAATGGTGCCCCTCGGCCCTTCCATCGCTTAACTGACAAGACATGAAGACTCAATAAATGCTGATAACTAAAGTCAAGTGTGGAGTGAAAGAGTTAAAGGCACAATAGCTAGGGGGAAAACTCTGTGGTGCCCCCCTTCCCTTGGTGTCCTAAGCATGTACTTATTTTGCTCAATGGTTAATTCAGGGCTGGGGAACCACCAGGATATTCCAGGATGACTGGTTAGGCAGGGAAGTAAAAAGACATAACCTAGAAGAAGTTACTAGCAAACCACTTTCAGTAACACTGCTAAGCAAGCTACATGGATGCAGCCACAGAAGGCTGCCTTGAGGAAGTATTTATTGCTTAAGAATATGCATTTTCTACTGTATTGTGTGGATTTTTCCCCACTTTTATAGGACTTTGTGTTCCTGAGTAGACATACAAGACTGCACTGTAACATGTATGTGTCTTCCCAGATGAAGGCTTCTATCCATTCTTACTTGAAAATAAGTCCTACTAAACATAATGGGATTTACTTCTGAGTTCAACAACTACAGGACTGAGATGCAAGAGAATAATTTATAAAGAAATCCAGCTGATATCACCCCTTCCATTCTTCTTCAGTTTTATCAAGCACTTTTCCATTTGCTAAATCAGAAAACACCCTTCACCTTAGTATTCCAAAAGTAACTAGCCTTTTGAAGTAATCAGAACAAATATCTTTCAAATTAAATTGAGCTCCTGCAATACAGATATTGTTTTAATAAAAGCATAATAAAATTATAACCTCAAAACATATAAAAGTTATCCATACTTCAATTTCTTTGTGCTGAACAGTCCTGTGATTTGGTTCCCAAAATAGAGAAGAGGTAGTGGAAAAGTCTAGAAAATTATAAAGAGGGATAAAATAACACTCAATGAACAGGTAACGTCAGCTTGAGACCTAGCCATTCTAAACAATGACAGTTTTATAATGAACAGCTTTCATCAGGCACACCACAAGGCAAGCCTTAGGAAAAAAGCCCAGTGATGTTTAACTGTGGCTTAACGGCTTTAGCACGTCAGATAAATAAGATTTTGAAATCCAATTTACAACACAAGCACATACATCCTTCTTTTTCTCAAGACTTCGTTCATTTATGAAGCCATTAACAGAACATCTATTATTTCAAGTCATGTTGGGCAACTAAAGGCAAAGTACTCATAAACTGAGGTCATATTTAAATCAAGTGACTTGTTCATATATGTACATTAGTAGCATACTAAATCTATGGTATGACATTGGTATAAATACAGGAAATAGCCACTCTTTTAATACCATGGTCTACTAAATAAGTTGCTTTTAATAAGCAAGTTATATAATGGCCTCAAACCTCATAATTCAGGAAACCTACAAAAATACACATTTCAGTTATACGAAGCGAAATCATACCAAGGTTTACTCAGAAATAGGATCCATTAATTTATTTATTCCAGGCATACAGAGGATTGTATTTTAAGAGACTACTAACTGGAAGTAAGTCCTTTTACATTTAAGTGACTGTATTCTAACAGACGAATCTTACATTATATCAGGAAAAGCCAATAGGAGCCTTTGTGGAAACATCCCTGTCCCTCTTTTAAAAGGAAAAGGAAAAGGCAATAATAATAGGGAAAAGAAAAAACAAAACAAAACAGGGACCTAGTATGCTGCAAAGCATTTCTTTTCCAAGAACATTTCTACTTCTCTACAAGCTCCATAGGCTTTTTTGGAAGTAGAGAAAAAACTAAGGCTCAGTCTCTCTTACAATGGGTGCCAATGGCATACCAAATATGTGTATGTGTGTATGCGTATATAATAATAATCCTATACAAAATAAAAGCTAGAATTCTTCATATTAACTAACAGAACTTTTACACATTTTAAAGTGCGCCCTAACTGTCAGAAACCCAAACAGTACTTATCGTAATGAACGGATTCTTTATAATTTCTATTCCAGTAAATTCATTGTTAGTTTTGGGAGAGAGGGATGAGAGGGAAGAAACATACCGTACCTTTCGAGGTATATGTCTGTCAAAATCTGGAAACTTCACCACCCTGAGTGCCTTTCCCACCCAAAGGACAACTACTGTAGCCAGCATCTGTGAAAGAAGGAAGAGAAACCACTAGTTTGTCTCCAATTCTCCCTGCCCACCCTATTAGAGAATTTCTGAAATGCAGACTCCAACTAACCTGGCCTAGTCCCACACATAGCGAGGAAGGAAATCTGTAACAAACCACAAACATGTTAAACTGTACTAGGCCACCCAAACCTGGACAAATCGTGCACAATAGAGAATGCTACCCAGTGGCAGGAAAAATGGCCTGTCTCTATCTTTATCCTCAATTGAAACAATTATGTAGCACTGGATGCACTTCATTCAGTATTCTTTGCCCTTGCAACAACACCCTTGCAGACGTAGTCCTAACATGTCCAACTGTATCTGCACAGATGCACTTCTTATGGTGCACCTATTCCAGAAACACGTTAACGTCCATGCACACAGAATGATCAACGAGGAAAACCACAGGGCACCTACGGAGACAAATTAAAAACATGTAACGTCGAAGGAAAGGAGGCTTCCAAGGAATCTTTAAAACAAGGTTGTGAACCCCGAACTACCAGGGTCAGCTCTCTGGAAATCCATGGCGCTGCGCACCGCAAGCGTCCAGTCAGAATCCAACCCGCTGAAATCAGTGGGGTTTATTCTAGCTGCCCGGGTCCAGGTCCTGTCATTTCCAGGGCGCCGCGCTGTCCTGGAGAACAGGAGGCACTTGTGGGTCTCAGCCAAGAGACCCACAAGTGGTTTCCTCCGCGGAGACGCTTAAGGACGGGCTCCATCCAATGGCAAAGCCCTCCAGCCGGCATCCGCCCGGAGAGCTGAGGAGCGCCCGAGGCACTCCTCTCCTTCTCCTTTAACATGGAGGCGGCCAGAGCGCCGCTCTCTCCCGCAGCAACGGAGGGCTTTGCAGAAGCCCCGAGGCGAGTCAGAGCAGCCTCCCGCTCAGCGGTCCCAGCAAGAAGCAGCCGCCGCCGCCGCCGCCGGCTCCCCGGCCTCTCTCCCCGCCGCCGCACGCGCCGCCCCGCCGCCCTGCGGAGTCTTGCCCCCGAACTTCCACCAGGGCCAGCGACGAAGAACTTTACCCGAGCTCGCCCCCTTACCCGTAGCTGGTGAGGACGCTCTTGTTCACCACCACGATGAGGAAAGAGCTGAAACCGTAGAAGGCAGCCGCCAGCAGCTTGAGGCAGGCGGAAAGGCTCGGGGCCGCCGCCATGCCCGGTTCCTCATCTCCGCGAGCTGGAGCGACCACTGCGGCGGCGGAGGTAGCTTCTCCTCTCACGCCAGCTGCCTGACGTCTGCGCGCGGCCGCTGACATGGTTGCAAGCGGGACGTCAGAGGGGGCGGAGCGGGGGGCGCCTGCGAGCGAAAGCCGGAAGAGCAAGAGCAAGAGCTTGTTGCCGCCGGAGTGAGGAGTGGGGCGGCCTGGCCTGCGCTGCGCTGCGCTCTGGGGAGGCGCGGCAGCGTGAGAGATCCTGTTACTTCTAGGGCAGCTTTCCGCAGCCTGGCATCCTCCAGATAGGCTGGACGAGCTCCATCATCTTTGGGCGCTTGTGGAGCAGAAGGAGATGCTCAAAGCTAACGGGTCAGAGTAGGCGAGCCAAATCAACGTACTTATTTCCCACCGTCCACTCTTAAGGTTCCTAAGAATATTTAAGCAATGCGTAATAATGACCCGCTCTTTAATTAAACCGAGAAACAGTGTCTCAGTAAGCAAGAGTTGGGTTTACCACAGCATAAAAGGCCGGTTTGGAAGATGATGTGTAGCAACAATCTTTTGACCCAGATTTTTTTTTTAATCCAGTCAGCTGAAGGACACAAATTGCTTTAAGGTGAAAAGTGATTTCAGGCAGGCAGCTATAAGATCAGAAGTGCAAAGGGGGAGGAGAATGACTTACACATCTAAAAGTAATTTCTCTGGGTTCAAATTTCACTGATCCAACTCAGAGCTGACTCAACTCCCACTGCATAGCTAAGTATTGTAAGAGAGGTGAGAACACTTGGGTATGCAAAGCCCTGTACATTAAAAACCAGGATACATTTTTAACCGAACGAGCTATTCAAAAACCCCAGATGTGGAGGAAAAAAAACTGGGTCAAGCATCCATAAGACCTGGAGTGCAATGTTCCGAGGTGGGCATGTGGGGAAAGAGAAACATTTACACCATTCAGCAAACAATTCACTGAATGGAAATTTTTCTGCCCCAGCATTCCATTGCCAGAAAAGTAAAAGAGGATGAAGGGAAGGCAATGCAGAAGGATGCAATCCTTTGGAGTCACGTTCTTCTGCAGACAGGAAAGTAATACCAGGAAAAAAAACTTTATATACACATTTTCTTTCTTGTTTGCTGTCTCTCTCTCTCTCTCCACACCCCCCTCCACATATGGTTTAATAAGTAATCAAAACCCCATTCAGCTAAAATTGTCCCTCTCCCTAAAATTGCTGAACGAGTGATACTTATGACCAGTGCTTGTACTTATGTCATACTTACGTCAGTGTCTTGCAGTCACATGATCACCATTTGTGACCTTCTTTGTTGGCTTCCTACAAGCAAAATCAATGGGGAAGCCTGCAGGAGGTTGCACATGGTGATCATGTGACATTTTTGTTTAACGACCGATGGTGATTCACATAACAGCAGCAACCGGAAGTGCTGGAATTTCCTTCACTAAGTGACATGGTCACATGACATCACGCTTTATGATGGCATTGCTTAGTGATGGAAATCCCAGCCCCAATTACTGTCATTAAGTGAGGACTACCTATACATGCACTTCTATTTCATACAAGAATCCAGGATCTGTCTACCATTCGACCCTGAGAGCCACTCATCACACAATTTTGTGAGAGGGAGCAGCTAAGTACTGGTGCTCTACTTCATTTCCTGCAGGCAGGGAAGTCTGCACTATGGGGTGCCAAAAATTCAAGCCACAACCATTTGACCAAGCCCCCCCCCCCAATGTGCATCATGATGCACATAAAAGGGATGGGGCTTCAATCACATGGTTGTGGCTACCATCTTGAATTTTTGACATTCACCCATCTGCAGGCATCAAAAATGGCTTCTGAACATACCTGCTCACCACATTACCCCAATTACTTGAGACAAGAATTGTATAAAACTTCAAAGCAGAGACCTGTTTCAATGCACGCAATTGAAACAGATGATCATGAAGCAAGGCACTGCATAGATTCACTGCTGCTGCTTCTGGAGTTGTTACATTTAGACAATATTGCAATTTTACTTCCATAGGTAGAAAGCAGGAGGAGGGGATGTTGAATGGTGTGATGGCGCTGGCATGAATAGCCAGCCAAATTGCCTGTCAAAGCTCCTCGGGAGTGGCATGGCTAAGGCTGTTTGGGGTTTTATTCCTCTTCTCAGCTCTCTGTTCTTGAATTCAGGCAGGCACAAGCCTTAATTTTGCTCTCAGTTGCATTAATGAAATGTTATGCCTCCTTGCTGGTCTGCCAACATACTTGCAAGTTCAGCTCAGCTCCCAGCACTGGATGCGTGTTCAAAGCTGACCAGTCTGGTCCTGTTACATTCTGCAGAGTTCAGGCAGGATTAAGTCTCACAACAGTGAGTGAACAGGAGCCAGGCTAACCCAGGCACTTAACCGAACACCACAGTTTTTAAGATTGGGAAGTGTTAAGTCTATGAATGCCATTTGATCTGTGCCAGCCCCTTCCTGTGTGCCCTGGGCTGCCCATCTATGTAGCATTGTATTTCACCATACCAGCCTATTTGCACTGCTTCTGCTGACTGAACACTGCCAGTAAGTCACAACTTGTCATAAATCCTGCCTTGAAGAGGCCAACATTTGCCAGTGTTCTCAGTCCAGACTGGCATATTGGTGATGGAAGGGACCTTCTCAGGAAGGCCAAGCTTGCCAATCTCCTGGCACTTCAGAAAACCTGGTGATCGGAGACAGCAAAGCTACACCATCCCACTAGAGCAAGTTAGAAGGCCATCTTCAGGGTCAGGCCAAATCTGGCACCCCAGAAACACATGTGAAGAACAGCTACCTTTTTAAGATGTTTTTGAAAGTGTTTTATCTTTCAAAAGATAAAAGGAGACTTTCTGCATTGGTTCAACACAATTTCTCTATTGGCTCTTTGATAGGCAAGTGCAGGGGGAATTTTATTGTAGTGAAGATTTTGAAGATACACAGCTGAAACTTGGCAGGATTAAGGTCCTCTAAAGGATCTACCATCTCTTCTATTTTCATCCTATTTAGCCAAAAAAGCCAGCTGCAAGTGTTTGCTGGGTCCTCATTATTTTTTCAAGTGTGATTTTGGGTGGATAAGCTGGGCTGGCTGTTATATCAGCTTCCTGCAGGCTGCTTGAATGAATGTGGTTTTAATGGAGTTTTAAATATTCGTTTCTATTATTTTTAACTTTAGTACAGTTGCCATTTTGAGCATTATTCTTTGATGGAAAAGAGAAGGATAAATTCAATAAAGAAATAATATTTTATTTTTAAAAATAAAATAATTGCATCAAATGCAATAAAACCTATAAAAACATTGAAAAACTGTGAAAACAAACCCAGTTATAAGTAAGGAAACACAAAGAATTTTAAAGCAATTAAAAGATGTTAGAAGCTTGCGCATGGAAACAGGATTAGACTGGGGTGGCGGGGTGGCACGGATACATTTATGGAGGTCTCTTGTATTCCTGTCATTCCACCATTACTAAAAGCAGCTTCTGACCAGGAGCCACCTCTCTAAAGGCCTCAGAAGAACCCATTGCATGGAGGTTCCTGTGGGAAAAGCTGTGGATCAGATACCTGACTGCCAGCTCATTTACAACAACAGCAACCCAGACACTTGTGGATTCTCCAGATATCGTCGATTAACTTGTACATTTCACTTTCCGACTTATTTATTTAATAGACTTGTCCCCGCCCATCTCCCCACAACGGGGGACTCTGGGCGGCTTACAACAAACTAAAAACAGAAATACATAATTAAAAGTTATAAAAAACCAGACTTACAAAGATAAAGATAAAAAGGCTAAAAAATCCAAGAGGCTGATAGAGGCCACACCAGGCTGCTAAGGGGCCAGCCAACCCCATTTCTGATATCCTCCCTCCCCGCCCCAGGCCAGATGGCAGAGCCAGGTCTTCAAATCCCTCCAAAAGGCCTGGAGTGAGGGGGCCTGTCTCACCCCCGGGGGCAAGATGTTCCAAAAGGCGGGGGCTACAGCAGAGAAGGCCTGCCTTCTGGACCCCGCTAATCGAAGTTCTTTTAC
This sequence comes from Liasis olivaceus, assembly GCA_030867105.1. Classification (NCBI taxonomy): domain Eukaryota; kingdom Metazoa; phylum Chordata; class Lepidosauria; order Squamata; family Pythonidae; genus Liasis; species Liasis olivaceus. The sequence goes on along the minus strand of CM061350.1, from coordinate 135,640,319 downwards.
CGCGGGGATCCAGAGCATGCCCTCTCTGTGAGATCGGGTGGGACGGGTTGAAATCGTGCGGGCGAGGCGGTCTTTCATGTAACCTGGCCCCATGCCATGTAGGGCTTTAAAGGTAATAACCAACACCTTGAATTGGACCTGGAAGCAAACCGGTACCCAATGCAGCTCACGGAGCAAAGGTGTTATATGGGTCCTTCTTCAGGCCCCAAAAATTGCTCGCGCGGCTGCATTCTGGACCAGCTGAAGCTTCCGGATACTCTTCAAGGGTAGCCCCATGTAGAGCGCATTGCAGTAGTCTATCTGGGAGATAACAAGAGCATGAGTGGCTGTTCGCAGGGCATCCCAATCCAGGAAAGGGCGTAACTGGTGCACAGCCCGAAGCTGTGCAAAAGCCCTCCCGGCCACGGCTGCCACCTGCTCTTCGAGCAGGAGCCGTGAGTCCAGGAGGACCCCCAAATTACGCACTGGGTCTGTCTGGGGCAGTGCTACCCCATCCAGGACCAACGATGACAACGTCCCAGATACAGAGGAGCCATTAACCCACAGCAACTCCGTTTTGCCAGGGTTCAGCTGGAGCCTGTTGTTCCCCATCCAGACCCTCACAGCCTCCAGGCACTGCGAGAGGGCGGTCACGGCATCACTTACCTCACCAGGGATGGAGATATATAATTGAGTATCATCAGCATACTGATGATACCTCATCCCATGATGACGGATGATCTCACCCAGCGGTTTCATATAGATGTTGAAAAGGAGCGGAGAGAGAACTGAACCCTGTGGCACCCCACAAAGGAGGGGCCAAGGACGGGACCTCTCCCTCCCTATCACCACCGATTGGGATCGGCCCCAGAGAAAGGAGATGAACCAGCACAAAACTGTGCTGCCCACCCCCATATCCCTGAGCTGTCCCAATAGGATACCGTGGTCGACGGTATCGAACGCCGCTGAGAGATCAAGGAGAGCAAGGATGGTCGCACTTCCACCATCCCGCTCCCGCCAGAGATCATCCATAAGTGCGACCAATGCCGTTTCCGTTCCATAGCTGGGCCTGAAACCTGACTGATAAGGGTCCAGATAATCCGTTTCCTCCAGGACCCTTTGGAGCTGTGAAGCCACCACTTTCTCAACCACCTTCCCCAAGAAGGGGAGGTGGGAGACTGGACGAAAGTTGTCCAGTACAGTAGGATCCAGGGAGGGCTTCTTGAGGAGGGGGTGCACCAACGCCTCTTTAAAGGGCACTGGAAACACTCCCTCCTGCAAGGATGCATTAACCATCGCCTGGATCCAACCACATGTCACCTCCCCAGCTGCTTTCACCAGCCAGGAGGGGCATGGGTCCAGATGACAAGTGGTGGCCCTCACAGTCCAGAGGATCCTGTCCACTTCCTCAGGAACCACAGGATCAAACTGTTCCCAGATAATTAGGCAAGAACGATCCCCTGGTATCTCCCCAGACCCTGCACCATGCTCGGAGTCCAACTTGGAATGAATCCGAGTGATTTTATCCTGCAGGTGCTCTGCAAATTCCTCCATGCGGCCCTGCAAATGAAGCACCACATCCCCCTTACCAAGGAGGGACCTGGTGATCCCAAACAGGACCACCGGGCGGCACTCTGCAGACACAATAAGGGCGGAGAAGTATTGACGCTTCACTGCCCTTATCGCCACAATGTGGGCCTTAATAGCAGCTCTAACATGTGTTCAGTCGGATTCGGTCCGTGTCTTCCTCCAGTGGCACTCTAGATGTCTCTTAACCCTCTTCGGCACCCTCAACTCCTCCGTAAACCACGGGGAGTGTCGGGACTGACGTGGCAAGAGAGGCCGCAAAGGCGCAATCCTGTCCAAGGCCCCGGCCGCTTCTCTATTCCAGGCAGCAGCCAGGGCCTCCACTGGACCGTGCAGCAGGTCCACAGGAATATCCCCCAGCTCCCTCTGAAACCCTGACGGGTCCATCAGGCGCCAGGGGCGGACCAATCGCATGGGTCCTGCCTCCCTGCAGAGGGGGGGTGGCATAGGAGAAACTCAGGGTCACCAGGATGTGATCTGACCCTGACAGCGGGGAAAGCTGTACATCTCCCCTCAGATCACTTTGCCATTGCTCAGACAAGAAAACTAAATCCGGCATGTGGCCACTATCTCAGGTTGGGTCCTGCACAATTTGAGACAGGCCCATGGCTGCCATGGTAGCCATGAACTCCCGAGCTGCCTCTGAGGACCATCCCAGGGATGGCAGGTTGAAGTCTCCCAGAACAATAAGCCTGGGGAACTCCACCGCCAACTCCAAGACAGCCTTCAGCAGCTCAGGCAGGGAGGCTGCCACGCAGCAGGGAGGCTGGTACAGTAGCAGCACTCCCAACTGTTCGTGGGCGCCCAACCTAAGAAACAATGTCTCACAGCCAGAAACTTGTGGAGCAATGCCCCTGAAGGCCACTAGAGGCTCTCGGATGACAACAGCCACCCCTCCTCCCCTGCCCTGGTATCTCGGCTGGTGCCACACCGTAAACCCAGCTGGGCACATTTCCGAGAGGGGCACCCCCCCCTCGGGCCCCAGCCAGGTCTCGGTGATACATGCCAGATCTGCCCCCTCCTCAGTGATCAAGTCACCTATGATGGGGGCCTTGTTTTTAACTGACCTGGCATTAAGCAGCAGCAGCCGGAGGCCAGGGCCCCTATGAACCTGCTGGCCAGGACCCGGGAGTGAGCAAGGAGGGCCGGAACACACCACCGGTAGCACACACCAGGGTGTCTTCCCCGAAGATGGCCCGCCCCCCTACTCCCGCCATAACATCCCCTACCCATCACCACCTCGATAATGTAGACTTAGAAATGGGGAACAGCACCCCAAAACATCATGCTGTGCAATGCTGGAGTGACCAGCAGATGGCACATGGCATCGTGAGGATCATTTGCTGCTGCTGCTTCAGCATATCTCGATCCTCTCTCTGAAGGGTGCTACATGGCTATCGTCCCACCTGCGCTTCAGTTACTGCAACAACAGAACGGATACTAACATGGCAACAAATCTAATCAAGTGGTATGCACGTATTTATTGTCAATCCTGAAAACCTTTCACACAACAAGAAATCACTTCAGAGCTTGGGGCTACATTGTTCTGCTACTGCAGCTGCTGTTCGTTTCAGGCACTGAAAGGCATGGAGACTCTGAAGCATCAGGTTTTCCAGTTGGTATACTTAGAACTGGAGAATGAGGGCGCCCAATGCCCTGCTCTTCTGAATATATTGCTGCATTTTCTGATTTCTCGGACTCTGCGCTTTTCCTTCTTTCTCCTTGAAAGTCTGGTAGGGAGGATGACTCTCTCACCTGGCTTGACCTTTCCCCACTGTCTTGCATTGAAGGCTTCAGGTGCTGGCCTCTGGATTTTGTCTCAGCTACTTGGGTTTCATTTAAGAAGGGTTCCTGGGCAAAGCTGCCTCTGTCAGCTGACGGTTCAGTGCCACTGGGCATTACAAAGAAACGATCAACTGAAAGGGGCAGTCTATGGCCAAATAATCCATCTGGAGCCTCACAAACTGGAAATGGTTTTGAGGAGGGTATGTAATCCACAATTATTCTACCTTTTTTGAGTCTTTCTTTATTTTCAGTTAATGTTTTTTTCCAAAAATCTGGAAGTGAGGAATTTATTCCTGAAACCCCAGTTGAGGGACTGTGTTCTATATTACCTATAGGTTTTTTTCTACTCTCCATAAGAATGTCTTTGTTACGCTTGGACATATTTTGCAGAATATTTTTCTTAGTTACAGCGTGCCTGGTAATTGTTTTAGTGACATGTCCATTGGTTTTCTGAACCAATGATGTCCCTTTCTGATCATTTGCAGAAAGATTACATAGTTCTCTTCCCAAAGATAAAATCTGAATGGTGATACGCTTTGGCTTCCTAGAAAAACTGGTTTTTTTCTTCCTCTTTGCACTTAGGTTAGAAGAAGGATATTTTTTATTTTGTATTATTTCAATTGAGTCATTATAGTTATTTTGTAGAACTGGGTTTAAGAGCATGCATGCTTCATTACCCTGATTCAAATAACCAAATATCTTCTTTCCATATAACAAAAGCCATTGATTCCAAACAAACTTCCACCTGTATCTTTCATGGTGACAAAAGATGGGAAATGTTTCACTCATTTTCTAGAAAAAAAGAAAGAGGTAATGAAACTTTTACAGTATATTAACTGCATGGACACAACTCTTCCACATACTTATGGAGAGCTCATATTGACACCTAAGCTTGCTATATTTCTTGAAATAATTTGAAACAGTATCTATCACCTATTTCTTAAATTCTTGAAATCACATTCATATAATGACTTTCAAGAAGTTCAGATTGACATCCAGACTCGCATCAACCCTGCAATGGAGATTAAGCTATAAAACAGTGTTTGATCCTAAGCCGTAGGTTGAACTTCATAGATAGCAACTGTCCACACTTGGACTTTTCACATATAAATCCAGCATTCTTAGCCCTACTGCTATAATAGTTGGATGTTTGTGTTTGCAATTTTGGTAAAATGTTTTGTTTATCAAAAGCAAAGTAAGTTAGTCATTTGTGGTGAAAAAACAGTACTTTGTAACTGAAATCTTCTGATTTGTAATCTTACTTAACTACAGTATCTGGAGAGTAGAGAAAAAGGCAAAATCTGATTTAAAGACTAAATATTCATCACCAGGATGTGCAAATTTTCAACAGAGCTTTGCTATGAAGAAGACTTGAGAAAGACCCCCCTCAAAGTTGTTTTGCAAAGGCCTGTGGTCTCTCCCCATATGTAAGAGCAAAGTAATATAGCCATAATGCTTCACTATGCGTCTTATGTGAAACCACTTTGGTGCAAAGCCTTTTCTGCTTATGGAAACTGCCACTCAATGCTCAAAAGCAGGGTGAAGTTTCAAGGAGAGTCACATTGTCTCCATGGAGCCTAGCTTTGCCAGGCTGAGGCAAAGCCACACCACTACAGGCCTATTTATAAGCCATTTTTCAACTATAAATACCTTCTAACACACTCCAGTTAACCCAAGCCCCAGCAGCAAATTTACATATCATAAATTGGTACAAATTGTCACACATATTTATTCAGAATCTGAAGTCCAATTGATTTCCCGGCAGGGTTTAAAGTGAGGCTGCAACAATTGAGCAGGACCTACATTGGGCCCCAAACCACTGAAGAACTATCATGCCAGGTTATCATATTATCCCATTAATTCATCCCCTAATCAGTTTTGCACTCCAATGTTACTAAAGATTCCCCACTTAATAACTTTCATAATGCCAACCCACAATCTCCAACTTGATTTCTTGTGCTAATGTAAGTAACATGCATCTTTCACTAGTTGTTGTTGTTGTTCAGTCGTTAAGTCGTGTCCGACTCTTCGTGACCCCATGAACCATATTGCGCCAGGCCTTCCTATCTTTCACTGCCTCCCTGAGTTTGCTCAATTTCATGCTCATTGCTTCAGTGATGCTATCTAGCCATCTCATCCTCTGCCATCCTCTTCTCCTTTTGCCTTCCATCTTTCCCAGCATCAGGGTCTTTTCCAAAGAGTCCTCTCTTCGCATTAGGTGACCAAAGTATCTGAGCTTGAGCTTCATTATCAATCCTTCCAATGAGCAATCAGAGTTGATTTCCTTTAAGATTGACTGGTTTGACCTCCTAGCAGTCCAGGGGACTCTTAAGAGTCTTCTCCAGCACCACAGTTCAAAGGCATCAATTCTTCGGCGTTCAGCCTTCTTTATGGTCCAGCTCTCACAGCCATACATTACTACTGGAAAAACCATAGCTTTGACTATGCGGATCTTTGTCGGCAAGGTGACGTCTCTGCTTTTTAATATGCTATCTAGGTTTGCCATAGCTTTCCTCCCAAGGAGCAAGTGTCTTTTAATTTCATGGCTGCAGTCTCCGTCTGCAGTGATCTTGGAGCCCAAATAAATGAAGTCTGTTACTGCTTCCATTTCTACCCTTTCTATTTGCCAGGGATTGATGGGTCCAGATGCCATGATCTTAGTTTTTTTAATGTTGAGTTTCAAGCCAGCTTTCGCACTCTCCTCTTTCACCCTCATCAAGAGGCTCTTTAGTTCTTCTTCACTTTCTGCCATTAGGGTGGTATCGTCTGCATATCTGAGGTTATTGATGTTTCTCCCTGCAATCTTAATTCCGGCTTGTGATTCTTCCAGCCTGGCATTTCTCATGATGTACTCTGCATATAGGTTAAATAAGCAGGGTGACAGTATACAGCCTTGTCGTACTCCTTTCCCTATTTTGAACCAATCGGTTGTTCCATGACCAGTTCTAACTGTTGCTTCTTGGCCCGCATACAGATTTCTCAGGAGACAGGTAAGGTGGTCTGGTATCCCCATCTCTTTAAGAATTTGCCACAGTTTGTTGTGATCCACACAATCAAAGGCTTTCGCATAGTCAATGAAGCAGAAGTAGATGCTTTTCTGGAACTCTCGTGCTTTCTCCATGATCCAGCGAATGTTGGCAATTTGATCTCTAGTTCCTCTGCCTCTTCGAAACCCAGCTTGTACATCCGGTAGTTCTCGGTTCACGTACTGCTGAAGCCTAGCTTGTAGGATTTTGAGCATAACCTTGCTAGCATGTGAAATGAGTGCAATTGTGCGATAGTTTGAGCATTCTTTGGCATTGCCCTTCTTAGGAATTGGAACGTAAACTGACCTTTTCCAATCCCGTGGCCACTGTTGCGTTTTCCAAACTTGCTGGCATATTGAGTGCAGCACTTTAACAGCATCGTCTTTTAGTATTTTAAATAACTCAGCTGGAATACTGTCATCTCCACTAGCTTTGTTGTTAGCAATGCTTCCTAAGGCCCACTTGACTTCACTCTCTAGGATGTCTGGCTCAGGGTCAGTGACCACACCAGCATGGACATCAGGGACATTAAGATCTTTCTTGTATAGTTCTTCTGTGTATTCTTGCCACCTCTTCTTAATCTCTTCTGCTTCTGTTAGGTCCCTGCCTTTTTTGTCCTTTATCATGCCCATCTTTGCACTAAACGTTCCTTTGATATCTCCAATTTTCTTGAAGAGATCTCTAGTCTTCCCCATTCTATTGTTTTCTTCAATTTCTTTGCATTGTTCATTTAAGAAGGCCTTCTTATCTCTCCTTGCTATTCTCTGGAAATCTGCATTCAGTTGCTTATATCTTTCCCTTTCACCCTTGCTTTTCGCATTCCTTCTTTCCACAGCTATTTGTAAAGCCTCATCAGACAGCCATTTTGCTTTCTTGCATTTCTTTTTCTTTGGGATGGTTTTAGTTGCTGCCTCTTGTACAATGTTACAGACCTCCGTCCATAGTTCTTCAGGCACTCTGTCTACCAAATCTAATCCTCTAAATCTATTCATCACCTTCACTGTGTACTCACATGGAATATGATCTAAGTCATACCTGAGTGGTCTAGTGGTTTTCCCTAATTCTTCAATTTAAGCCTAAGTTTTGCAGTAAGAAGCTCATGATCTGAGCCACAGTCAGCTCCTGGTCTTGTTTTTGCCATCTGTATAGAGCTTCTCCATCTTTGGCTGCAAAGTATGTAATCAATCTGGTTTCGGTATTGACCATCTGGTGATGTCCATGTGTAGAGTTGTCTCTTGTGTTGTTGGAAAAGAGTGTTTGCTATGACTAGCTTGTTCTCTTGACAGAACTCTATTAGCCGTTGCCCTGCTTCATTTTGTACTCCAAGGCCAAACTTGCCTGTTATTCCAATTACTCCTTGACTTCCTACTTTAGCATTCCAATCCCCTATGATGAAAAGGACATCTTTTTTTGGTGCTAGTTCTAGAAGGTCTTGTAGGTCTTCATAGAACCGGTCAACTTCAGCTTCTTCGGCATCAGTGGTTGGGGCATAGACTTGGATTACCGTGATGTTGAATGGTTTTCCTTGGATACGCACTGAGATCATTCTGTCGTTCTTGAGGTTGTACCCCATTACTGCCTTTCCCACTCTCTTATTGACTATGAGTGCAACTCCATTTCTTCTAAGGGTTTCTTGCCCACAGTAGTAGATATAATGGTCACCTGAATTAAATTCACCCATTCCCGTCCATTTCAATTCGCTGATTCCCAAGATGTCGACGTTCAATCTTGTCATCTCATGTTTGACCACATCCAGCTTGCCTTGGTTCATGGATCTTACATTCCACGTACCTATACAATATTGTTCTTTACAGCATCGGACCTTCTTTTCGCTTCCAGATACATCCACAGCTGAACGTCCTTTCGGCTTTGGCCCAGCCGCTTCACTCTTTCTGGAGCTCCTTGGAATTGCCCTCCGCTCTTCCCCAGTAGCATATTGGACACCTTCCGACCTGAGGGGCTCATCTTCCGGCGTCATATCTTTTAGCCTTTTAACATTGTCCATGGGGTTTTCTTGGCAAGGATACTGGAGTGGGTTGCCATTTCCTTCTCCAGTGGACCACATTTTGTCAGAACTCTCTGTCATGACCTGTCCATCTTGGGTGGCCCTACACGGTATAGCTCATGGCTTCACTGAGTTACACAAGCCCCTTCGCCACAACAAGGCAGTGATCCATGAAGGGGCTTTCACTAGTAGCACCCCACAAATAAAACTGATCATGCTTCAGCTTTGAAACACATCTTCAGTATTGGGTTCATGAAAGTTATTGGTGCCAAAAAAAAAAAAAAATCATAAACACAGGTGAAATGGGATTTTTGTGATAAAATGTCATTAGCCTACCACAATTTAACAATTAAGATTAAAGAACGAAGGGTAAGAAAATAACACATTACCTCTAGATTTTGCCATTCTACTTTTACACGGCCAGCATTGATTATTTTGGCATTTGGATTTTCTAGTTCATCTTGAACGCTGAGAGGTATAGATATTTTCTTTTTTAAAACACTTTCATCGTCATGGATAAAGCCAGCCAGAATCCTTTGTCCATCATTAATTAAATCATCATTGGGAAGATTGGCTTTCCTTTAAAAGAGGAACATTAATAATCAGTAGACACCCAACATTGAAATGAATGTATTACTAGGACTTAATTCTTAGTCCCTGCTTAAATAGCGGGTAAAACCCATGGCAGTTGCAACCCTACGTGAGCCAATTTGCACTGGTCACCACTCAGCTGGGCTACTGGAACATACTCTACATGCAGCTGCCTTTGGAGACAACCCAGATTCTACAACTAGGAGAAAATGCAATAGTAGACTCTGTTAACCCATCAAGCTAGAGTAAGAATCTATTTTGAAGTCACTACATTGGTTGCCGCTTGGCTTTTGAGCCCAACTGAAAAAAAGTTTTAAATTCCTAATGTGGCAAAGCATCAGGATATATCAGGCAACACCTTGCAAGATTCTAATCTGCTGGCCTGGTCCAGTCACCAAGAGAGAGCCCGTTTCAACTTCCTTGTGAAGTTTATGGGGCCTTGACCATAGGACAGTTCCTGAACTTCAACTTCCAGTATCCTCAATCAGCTAAGAAAAAGTGAGGATGCCGAGTATTGAACAACATCTGGAAAGATACAAATTCCCCACCCATCTTTTGAAGAGAGAAGTTTCACTTCTTTCTTCAAAAGATATTTGCCATGTTCAATATGTTACAGCAATACATAGGGAGCATGTCCTCTATAAATTGTCTTGTTTTCTCTTTTTTATTGGAAAGTGCTTTTTGTGTGCATTTTTATAAACGGACAGCTCCCACTGTACAAATAATATCAGAAACAGGAATATCGTGTCACGTTGTATGAATTAGGAGAAAAGCATACAGTTAAAAATAATGAGGCCTTGGGGTCTCAAGATGACAGCTCATTAGAGAGGCAATGGAGTTGCTTCAGTGGAGATATTGTTTCAAATTTCCCCTTTCCTAACTGTAGAAAAAAAATGTTCTTAACCATCATTAATTCTCAAGAATCTGGCAGCACAGCAATTTTCCTTCAGTGAGAGTGAACCCAGAAAACTATACAATCTTCAAGAAGATTTACACCTTTCTCTGAAAGCCATCTATCGTTCTGTAGTATGTGGTGACCAATAACAGCCAACTAAGCTGAACTTTCAGCTTTTAATTAAAGTGTCCATTTATTTTCTCTTTCATTATATCTCTTTTAAACTTCTCTCTTTGATTTTGGGATCTACAAGTATATGTTTCTATGATTTGAGAACTCTAATTAACTTCTCAAGCTGACTCAATTGGTTTATTTTTTCCTTTTGACTGATCAATTGTTTAATAGTTTTTTATAACAGCTTTAGAACTACAACATGTCCTTATAAGAGGGATAAGGACAGTTATGAATTATAATGGATCAACATACATAAAAAGGATTTTTATGAAGGGAAGACAGAACTTCCTTGATTTTGTTTTATTATTTTTCCTTTTTGTGAGAAATCCAAAGAGAGACACGAATTGATAAAAAACTACATGTTCAATATAATTGTACCAATGAGAATTTTATCAATCTGGAAACAAGTATTTTGGTTATTATCCTTTGTGCCTTATTTGGATTTGCTTTCCGACAACCGTCAGCCTTGTTTAGATGTCTGTTATCAGACTGACTTCTATGTCTTTCTTTTCTTAACCGCAAGAAGGAGCTCCAACATAAGGAATGTCTAGTTGTGGTTTTCAACCTAAGGACATTTGGACTCAGGAAATGCTCAGTTTTTTTGTATAAAGAATGACAGTATTTTAAAAGTTTATTTTAAGAGTTTAATGGGTATAGCTAGGGTGTAGCCTTAAGACCTAAAATTCCTTCAAGGGCTTTCTTTATTCATTTTTGCTTCATATCTGGATCATTAATATATTATAATATCTAGGTGTTATTAAACTTTTTTTTAATCTAATATCTTACTCTTAACTGGATAATTTGTTCCAGTTTTGCATAATGAAAAGACATGGGTAGGAGATGACACAGTAAGAAGAAAACAACAAAATCAGAAGAGCCCAATCATAATCATTAACTGATTCCTCTGTTACTTTATCACAAATTAAAGTTCTTCTTACAGGTGAATTATGTACAGTGGAAGATAATGTAACTAAATAAATTTAACAAAAGCAACAAGATTTGAACACAGAATTGCATTATTTTAAGGCTGACTTTCATGATAAATGTGAAAAATTAGCAGCCAAATTAGAACATCCAGATAAAGAAATTAAAGATTTGCAGACAGGACACAAGGAGCTGTTTTTAGTTCAGAGAAATTAAAGGACAGTTAAACAAGTTGGAAGCTGAACTAGAAATAGCTAAACAGAATTGCAAAAAAATAATTTGAAGTTTAATGGTATACCTGAAGATTTAGGAAGTAAGATTTTAATAGGGGAATGGAAAACTTACTTAAAACTTGTCTTGATCTGGATATGAATGAAACTTTGGACATTCAAGAAATTTAAAGAATAAATTCATAGACGGCATGTAGAAAAAAATTGCTACATACATAATATATACAATATATATTATGGTGGGGGATGTTGCTGGAAAGGTTGAGCAAAGAACACCAGTGGTGTTGATAAAATAAACCTTAATTTTGTCCTGAAAGAAACACATCATAAATTACACTTGAATTCAGGGCTCAGCTAATTAGTCCCAGAGCTACTGCTTGTTCACATTCTGAAGTGAAATCTGGCATTGCAGCTTTCTACTGTAAGTCAGTAGAAAACTGATGTTTAAAGTATGGAAATTCTTCAATATTTACTTACATGTGTAAATAAATTAGGGGCTTGCAGGGTTGGTTCTCCCCCTCTGCCCCAGAAAGGGGGAATTTAAAGGAATTCTTATTTTAGGCTGTGTTCCAGGGACTTCATGTCATATCCTTGCCAATTACATTCCTCGGATGAGGGATGGGGGGAACACTCAAATATTTCCACCAGTAAATGTATAAAAATGAAGAAATGAGCTAATGTGTGACTATCTCATTTTTAAAGAAAGAAAATATACACTTTTTTCTAGTTATGGTTAATTACCTTTTATCCAGGCCAATTGATGACAAATGAACACTTGTACAGAATTTGAATTTACTTTACCTTCTCAGGTCTTGAGTAGGTTCCCTTCTGGCCTCAGCATAAATAGCAGATTGATCTGTTATGTCATCTGAAATAGCAGTGGGTTTTATGATGTCTCAAAAATGCAGCACCATCAGCAAACAGAAGCTGTTTGTCTCACACACACAAAAATGCCTACTGTAATAATTTTGGTTAGACATTTCTCATCCTGTTGCCTTTTATATATTTTGGACAAGTCCCTGTGACTTGCAGCCAGCACAACTCTTGGTTGAGAATTAAAAGGCCTGAATTCTAACCTACCCAGATGGAAACTAGGTTGGGGAAAACTGCCTTATTATTGGATGGACTTGGAAAAACGTGGAGAAGATATAACTAAAGGGAAGCATAACTATGATTAAGAGATTGACCTGGATGCTGATCCACATGCTAGAGCAGTGTTTCTCAACCTTGGCAGCTTGAAGATGTGTGGACTTCAACTCCCAGAATTCCATCCTGGCTGGGGAATTCTGGGAGTTGAAGTCCACACATCTTCAAGCTGCCAAGGTTGAGAAACACGTGCTAGAGCAATGTCCAAACTACAAGCTGCTTACCCTGTGGAGCTGGTGAGTCACAAAGGCAGCTTCAGGCCGATGCTGCATTTATCAGCATTTTAGGATTAGGCCGATTCACTTCTGTGCTCATCATATTATAATCCAGAATGAACTCTGCCATTCTGGAGAAATACGTCTTGGTTGTCATCTTGTTTACTCTGTTTGAATCAGTCACTAGGAAATTGGAAGTCCAACTGTTCAACATTATGAGTAACATTTGAACGGAAGAAAATAAGTTATGAGTAACATTTGAACTGAAGAAAATAAGCATTAGCCTTGAGAAATAGTTTATTTCTGCTTTTTTTCTTTCTCTCTCTCTTCTCTGATCCACTTCTTGTTGTGACTGACTCCTTTATTGCAAACTTTGCAGCCTATTATTACTTATTCTTGTAATAAAGTTGCAAACATATTTGCATCAATTTTGCATGTTGGAATAGATGATTAACAAAATAGAGAAGTGAGTTGCCTGCTATAACTCACAGTGATAAAACCTGGGGAGCTGCCTGGAGAGGTTCCCTAAACTTCTGAGAAGTTAAGGTAGATTCCTTTTTAATCCAAGAAAAAATCCTGCTATTATTACCAAAAGGCAAAAGTAAATCTTAATGTGGATTACAATTTAGTTTCAATTATAAGACTGTAATTGGCCAGAATATATACCTCTGGAAAACCCTCAAGTTAACAGCAACAGGGATTTGATTGGGATTTGGGAAAAGCAAGTGCAAAAGCAAAACTGGAGGAAGGACGATGACTCTTGGCAAGCGTCCAAGGAGCTTTGAGGAGCCAACTTTATTACCAGCTGGCAAACAAACTAAGCTAGAAGATTTTTTTACCTCTAATGAGGGAGCAGAGGACTTTATTGTTGGTGGTGCAGCTGATTGCTGTGAGTTTGTGGAGTTGGAGGGCGGAAAAGTATCTGGGTTGGTGTTGGAGAAGCAAGAAGATGCCGAAGCCAGTCCTGGGGAGGGGCAATTAAAGAAGCAGCATACATTTTTCCCTAACAGAGCTTTGGAGTCAGAGAAAACTGGAAAAGGAAGTTGGAAAGAGTCAGAAGAAAAGAAAGAGCTTGATGTGCTCACCTTTGAGCAGTCTCACATTGCTCTAATTGCTCAAACAGTGAAGCGTATCTTTGCAAACAAAAGGAATTGAAACTTATCTTTCCAGTCTTATGACTGAAATGAAGAAGCTCCATACTAAAATTGCTCAATTACGTCATGATCCCCAGGTCTCTTCTCCAGCATTTAATCAAAGAGCTCAGCAATTATGTCGAGTTCCACCTGATTGCCAGGAGAGTGAAACATCTCGGAGAATTAACAGCAAACTAGAGATTTCGCTAGAGCGTGAAGACTATACCCAATCTTTGGTATTACAACCAACCAAAGTTTGTTTAACAGTGTGCACTTATAAAGGGAAAATTCCAAGTTGGAAAAATAAATTTCAGGCTAAATCCCATCTTCACGTGCTTCTCCGCATTAGACCTCAATCGATTGATTTGGAATCAGTGGAACTCCTTAATCAGACTCCATGGGCACAAAGAATCATGTTAGTATTCCAGTCTGTTAGACTGCCCTTACTAATCCAAAAATATCAAAAGCACCTTTGGACAAAAGGGATTTTCTCAACACGCGTCTTTGTTAATACAACAATCAAAGCCCTGTTCCCTAAGAGGCCAACAACTAAGCCAGCCAACGAAGAACCCCAATTAGAGCAGCAGGAGTCAATGCTCCCTCAGCTGGCAGTGATTGATACGATAGATAGGTCTGCAAAAGAATTCCAACAGCCCTTAGAACCCATCGGTGAACAGTGGACTCAACCTCAGAGCAGCACACTCTACAACATTTTGGAAAACTCAATTGAAGAAGATCTTCTTTGTTCTTTTGGAAACCTACCCACTCCGGACCAACAAATGATTTTAGAAAGATTAGATTTAATAAAAAACAGACTACAAAACATAGATGATGAGGTTCCCTGCTCTGCAGTGAACAACAAAGAGTCTATGATCCTTTCTCCACTGAGTCCTTATGCGAAGCCTACCCCAATGATCCCTAAAGGCTTAAAGACCAGCCTGACTACTACTAACCCCCAGGAGTTATTGACTGACTCAAGCTTTACAACCACGGAAGCCGTATATTCTACCTCAAAGGCCATTCCCCAGAATGGTTGCATATTCGATGATCCTCCTAATTCTCTGAATTACATAACTGAGCTGGATTGACTAAGTACTTATACCCCCCCTGGTTCCTTGAGTTTGGTCTCTTGGAACATAGCGGGGTGGAGAAACAAAATGCATGACATGGATTTTTAAAATTTTTTAACCTCTTTTGATTGTCTTCTTTTGCAGGAAACTTGGTCAGCAAACCCTTTTAATTTAAATGGTTTTAGAAACTTTATTCTTCCAGCATATAAACTTTTTAGTAAGGGCCGTCACAGGGCTGGATTAGCAATTTTAGTGAATGCTAATCTTGATGCACAGATTTGATTGTTAGATTCATGTCCCCCTGTAGCTCAAGCACTTAGGTTGGTATTACCTTCTATGAATCTTATTATTGTTAATGTTTATCTATGCCAGGCTGCAGAAGGTGGTGACTATATTGCCAATTGGGACAAGTTTTTTAACTACATTTTGTTCTTAACTAAAAAGTTTCCTGCAGATCAACTTTTATGGCTGGTGATTTTAACGCTAGAACTGGTATTGCCAATTGGGACAAGTTTTTAAACTACATTTTGTTCTTAACTAAAAAGTTTCCTGCAGATCAACTTTTTATGGCTGGTGATTTTAACACTAGAACTGGAAATAGTATTTATGACTGGTTCTCAAAGTTAGGCTTCGATGATAAAGAGCTTCTACCGCCAATTCTCTGCTTACCCCGCTCATCTAGTGATGCAGCTTTTAATACTGCAGGGAGGAAGATGTTAGACTTTGCATAATGCACAATTTGATAATCCTGAATGGTTTAAGCTGCTTCCCCGACTCAAAGGGGTGCACTTTTAGCTCCACAAGGGGTCAAAGTGTTATAGATTATATGCTCTGCTCGTATAGCCTATCGCCCGATATTTCCTATTTTACTATCGAATCTCGCATCGAAAGTGACCATCTGCCTTTGACTATAGTTTTAAAATGTAACTCATTAAATCTTGCGCACATATCGCTTTATGATAGTCATGCCTCCAATAATATCTTTAAAAGAATTAGATGGTCTGCAGCTTTAGAAAAGGATTTCCATGTTTTACTTGGATCTGAACCAATGATCAGCTTGCGAGTGGCTTTAACTAACTCAGCTTCGGTTGAAGATGCTCTTTCTATCTCCTCTTGCTTAATTAGCAAATGTAGTCTAAAAGCTAAACCTGCTGAGGTAGCTGTCTCAAAATCTGCCACTTGGTTCAATCTGGAATGCCGTATCCGGAAAAAAAAATTAAACAAAATATTATTATGCCTGTACATTTGTTTTAAATGCATCAGTCATAGAAAATAAAGTATCCTGAAATACATTGATCTTAATCCAAATACTATTTGTTCAGGAACCCGAGCTAATTTTTTCAGCCTTTGAAGTTCAGTCTTAAGATGTACAATGCTAAAACCATTCTTTCAGCTGTATTTGATAGCTGAACTAGTTCTCCCACTTTAGGATTCCTGAGATCTATGCGTTATTTAAATGCATTTGCTGTGATTCATAATGAGTATTTATTTTCTCCAACCTTTTCTCTCTGTGGTAGATGTCTCTCCATCCCAGCTACTGCAGGTTTTTGCAGGTAACCGATTCGGCTGGAAAAGATGTGCAACATAGGTTCAAAATATCACCACTGGTGGAGATGCTGCCCAGTGTAAAGTTATTGGGCAAAGGTGCTCTCACACATCAGGAAAGAGTGCCATGAATGGCCATTGTTGTTCATTAATGTTATGACCATTTTGTTTGGTGTTATGGGCAGGGAAGCCATGCGCATGTGATCCAATGTGATGAACCACTTATGTGATCCAACTCATGTGATCCATTGAAGGGCTCTCTGCAGTTCTCTTCCTTCAGCTTCCTTCCTTGATTGACAGTGGCCTTCATCAAAGTCTATCGGCATGGATTTTCATTACAACAGTTATCAACCTGTACAAAACAAGGCAGCCCTTTTTGATATTCAACTTGTCTTCCTATGGGAAAATTGTATGACTCTTTTCCAAGTATTTCTGATATGCCAGATCCTTATTGCAAGAGAGTTAATTTTAAAATGGCATTTTGCCAAACACACACTTGAATATACTCTCTTACATAATTGCATAAGCTGGTGTTGAAATGGCAATATTAGAACAAAGGCCCTGTATACTGTTATTTTCTGTTTGTTTACAGAGCTTGCTGAAAGTGTTCATTATCTGTTAATATTCTGTTTCACTGGTTAGTCATCAGATTTTTATCTCTCTCTCTCTCCCCTTGCTGTCTCCAGTTAATCTGGCCATAGCAAAATTAATGAATTTTGCTATGCTAGAATTTAAATCAGATTGTTACAGTGTTTTTTTTTTCTTTTAGTGTCAACTGCTCCTGGATTAAATGGGTAATTTTATCTCAGCTGCATTTTTATGATGACGATCATTCTATGTATTAATTCTAATAACAGATAAAACATTTATCTATGCAGGGGCATCCACTGAGTATGCTCAAAAGTGTCAGGAGGGCGGCCATGACTGCAGAACTTCGATCACACCATTATAGCCACCATCTTGACTTTTTTGACCATAACCTGCAGACACCCCTTTATCCAGCCTTTTATGCCTAAAATATATTTGGGTCAAAAAGGTTTTAATTTGAAGTTATGCTCTTTTTGGAAGGGATAGGCAGATGCTGAGGAGTATCTCTGAGGTGATCTCTGAGGAGATACCAGCAAAAACTTCAACCATTTCCTTCTACGCAGGAAAGGAGATGAAAGGGAGAGATCTTACAGTTATTGCTAACTTGTTATAAGAAAAAAACAAAACTCTTTGCCCTTTTGAACATAATACTTTCTACCACTATCTTTTCCTTCAGGAAAGAGATCCAAAATGTACTCTTTTTACCCCAGATAGTGTAATATGGGAGAGCCAGTTTGGTGTAGTATTTAAAGGCACTAAGCTGGAAACCAAAAGACTGTGAGTTCTAGTCCTGCCTTAGGCACAAAGCCATCTGGGGAATTTTGAGCCAGTCTCTCTCTCCCAGCCCTAAGAAGCAGACAATGGCAAACCACATCCAAAAATTGTATGGAGCAGAGTCACTTTCTCTTGAGACGTGCAGTACCTAAATTTGAAATATAAATATAAATAAATAAATAAAATCAAGACCAATGTGAAGACACAAAACAGAAGGATGGCATAATCAGAGGTAAAACTCTACCACTTCAGCAAGCTTCCTTAAGTATAAAACAAAAAATACAGAGGAAAGAAGCAATTCATATTATCTTTGTGTATGCATGCTTTATAACAATATGTGGGGTGTAAGGGAGAGAGTGCACTGATTAGAAATATGCCGCTGTGTATAATACAAGTTCAAATACTGCAATTATGTGAAGAATTAATCAGGTGTTTCAGTTCAAAGGCAGTTTGATTAACTCTTGGAATCAAATTAGTTTTCTGAATTGGATCATTGATCCAGATCAAATTATTGAATTAAACTTGTTGTCCCTGAATTGATCTGAAGAGTGATAGCCTTTACACGTGTGCTGAAAGGCTAAAATCTCTTTTTCCTAAAAGAGATTGTCTGAATCAACAATCTCATTCAGAAATGTGAATCAAATCAACCTAGAGGCCCAAATCAAATCAATAGTTCAAATTGGATTGCTTTGATAGTCACTTCTAAACAATGTGAATCAGATGTGACTTCATCTGCATTTCCTAAATGAGTACCCCTCCTGACTCTCTATAGAACATTAAAAGTGGAGGGCTCTGTGTTTTCTCTGGAAGTGTTTACATTGGCTCAGAGAACAGACATGGATGATATGGGGGAAATCTAGGGATCATCCTGGGGAAACAATGGAGGTAGCAGTTTGTCTTCTGATAAATTATTTTTTAAATGACTAGCCATTTGTGTGATTGACCATAACAAGTTTTTAGATTTCAAACGTCCCCTGTTGCATCAAAATTTCCTCTGCACTGTGTGTTGGAGATTGAAATGTTCTGCATATGCATGTGAATGTTCTTGAAAGCATGAATCTGATCTGAGTAATGATTACTGAAGTAGCTTTTTATAATTATAGCAGGAAGGAGATTTACTTAGAGGAAACGCATTCTAGGGATAGGTGGGGCCTAGCACCTAGCTAAATACATCCTATCAGGAGAGTCCAAGAGTACGTGCTCTGTGGGTCTGATGGCACTGACCTCAGATTAACAATCTCTTAGATAAAGAGAGCACAGAGTAAATCCTTAACTCTCTCTTACTATGGGGTCAGTAAGTCATAAGGTGCTGAAGAGACAATGCCAATGGATTTGGACTTGCAACACTGTGTCCTCAAGATACTGCCCCCTTTTAGTAGCGAGACTTCACTTGTCCTCCAACCAAACAGCTTCCCTAAAGTCTTCTAATATAAGCACTGGCTTTAAGGTTTTTTCTCCCTGCCTCAGGATGTACTTCTTTTATTTTCTTTCTCCTTCCAAGGCTTCTGCTGATCTGCATTTAATGCTTTACTAGCTCCCTCAACTGCTATCCCTGTTAATGCAATTTTCCCTCCAAACCACCTTTCCACTGATTGATGGCATGATTTTGGGGTTCAGTACACTGCATTTACCTTTTAGCTGTTGGGAGGTGAACAACCTTATTTGGGCCTGCAAGTAGTCTCTAGCTTAGAGATACCTAACTTGTCTCTAAGCCACATTGTAACAATAATGTGACAATGCTTAGGGTAAAACTAAGGTTTTAGATGAATTTGAGGCACCCTGGGCAAAATGTCCCAAAATGACCGGTACTGTCCTTAGCATTAGCATGGATAACCTAGTCTTATGTCTACTTTATCTTATTATGAATCTTTATGTGGAAGCATTGATTGAATGAAGCTATGGTGGACTGTACTTCTCTATATCTATGGGCCCATCTGAGGAAACAATGGCATATGGAAGATTATGCCCTAAAATGGAAGAGGCAGAAATGGCAAAAAGCATGATTTAAATGAAATGAAAGAAAAGGTGAAACAAAACTGACATGTCCCTTTAGGTAACTGGCTACCGAAAGAAAAAAAATCCATGTTTAAAAAGTCATTTCACCAAATATTCTCCTAGTTTGTTGTAATCGTGTTAGATATTATTTATTCTTTTATCGTCTTATGTGATTATGAGGTTGTGTTTTGTAAGTTGATTTGAATCTTTAAGATTTGCTAAAAAAAAAAAAAAAAATTAAATCTCAGCTCAACAAACGAGAACAAAGGGCACGCATACGGACACGTGTGATAAATTCTGTGGCTTTCAGTAAAAAAAGGTATGAAATCCCCAACAGCGTGACTTACATCTGATAGTGTTTCTGGTATTTTCTGAACTTTTGAGGTGGAAAAAGCAGGTTTTTGCTTTGACTTCTGTTTCAGGATTATGAAGCTTCCATCTGCAGTCTTCAGGTTACCTTTTAGAAATACATATGAAAATAAAAGCCAGAATGAAACAGGAATAAATATCACACAGTATAAATGCAGAGGGCCATTAGGAAAAAACAGGGTTAGGCCTGCCTTAAAGAGGGCACCTCTACATAAGCATTAGGCAGACTTCAGGGGATCCATGTACTTAGATGGGGAAAAATTGCAACTTTTTTTTCACTTAAGCATTTAAATATGTTTTTCTGAGAAGGAATCCGCAGGTTTTACGGATTCTCAGAGAGGTCCGTGGCACAAAAAGGTTAAGAACCCTTGATTGAGTGGATTATATGATCCCAGGCAACTGTGATTTATTGCATAAATCATGGTTAAGTAAATGATGGCTGAGAATGATTTGAAAAGCCAGCCATAGATTCCCAGTTGGAAACTTACTAAATAAATATAATTAATACATCTTTTAGATCATTTGTCTTACATTTCAGATAGTTTGGAGCACTAGATGGCCTCATAGCAGATTTGCCAGAATAATTATTCCTAGGTAAATGTGTTGATAACTCAGGCCTTGAAGTACTAGAAAGATCATAGCTGTAAAATACAAGATGGCTTAACATAAATGTCCTGCAACAGTTCAAGAAAAGAACTTCAATAATTTGTGAACTTTTAGGGCACATACACATGCATGGAATTACTTTCTGAAGTTTTTACATGCTTCTGTACATAAGTTTTATTTATATTATATTATATTATATTATATTATATTATATTATATTATATTATATTATGAACTCGAGGGGTATATATAGTGCTCCCTCCTCCTCTTTCCCCCCGTAATGACAATCCAGTGAGGTAGGTTGGACAGAGAAAGCATGACTGGCCCAAAGTCATCTAGTTAGCTTCTGTAGCTGAGGGTGGACTAGAACTTGGGACTCTAACAGATTAACCAATCAAACATTTTAACTACTGCATCACACTGACAAATAAATTGTGCAGGGGATACAACTATCTTCCATTTGGATTGTGCCTCTATTTGTAGGGGGTCAACTTTTCAGTGCCTACTCCTCCACCATACATAATAAGGCACCCTGCTGTGCAGTGAGACTCTACAATAAGAGAAAGTCTGTCTGATATCAGAGAAGGAAACAGCTGCACTCTTGGAAGCTACAGGTAGTCCTCGCTTAATGATGACAATTGGGACTGGCAGCTCTGTTGCTAAGCAACACAGTCATTAAGCAAGACATCACATGACTGTGATGGGTTTACGACGTCACTTCCACTGTGGTCATTAAGCAAATCACCCACAGTCATTAAGCGCAACATCACATGACAGCAAATTGAGATTTTACTGCCAGATTCTCCATTGACTTTGCTTGTCGGAAGCTGACTGTGAAGCATGCAAATGGTGATCATGTGATTGCAGGACACTGCAACAATTGTAAACCTCCGCCAGTTGCAAAATGCCTGAATCTCAATCAAGTGACCGCAGGATGCTGCAATGGTTGTAAGTGTGAGGACTAGTCATAACAATACTTATTCAGTGCTGTTGTAACTTTAAACAGTCACTAAACAGGGCAGTCATTAGTGAGGACTACCTGTATTTCTTATTGGAAAGTGTAGACAGGGTGCTTTTACTGAAAGATAAACAAGTGGAGGAAGCATAGAAAAATGGATCAGCTGAATCTTTCTCCTTGACATGCTACTTTTGCAAAGAAGGGTGCTGGGGAGGAAGATACACAAACACTGGATTTCTCTTATAACAGGAAATAATAGAACTCTTGAAAAAAGTTATCACTAGGTCCTGTTGCATGTATGAACTAACTTCCTATGCTCAGAGATCTATAGTATTTTGTTTTTCAGAGAAACTTGAGAAGGAAGGCCAAGCTTTCCTCACTTTACATAATTCCACTTCTACATCGGCTCTGTTTTCATTCCCCAAACTCTCAAAAACAGTGTGAAGGCGATCCACATTTGTCTTCATTTCTGCTGATTTGAAATGCTGAGAATAAGGAACAAAACTGTTGCCCCATTGCAAGCTTCTCTAGGTCCTGCAGCAACAATTATCACCACTTCACCTTAAAAAGAAAAAAAGGTTAAAAGAAAAGTTGAAAGTAGTCTGGTGCTTTGCAAACCAGTTCATCCAATGGTGATGGATGTGAAGATGAAAATTCATGAACTCTTTTGCAGTGGTTCTTGTCTTTTCTGTCAGGAAGTGTCCAAAGGTTGGTTTTGGGAGAACACTGCATGAAACCAAGATCTCTGACCTATGGTGATCCTCCAAGTTCTATCCTGTCTCCTGTACTGTTCAACATCTACCTGAACTGCCCGGTGGAGGTCATTCAGAGCTTTGGATTACAGTGCCATCAGTAATGGATGGCACCCAGCTCTGATGCTCCCTAATTCTAAGTAAGCAATCAGTGCCCTTGAATGGAGCTTAACCTCAATAATGGGGTAGGTGAAGTAAAACTAGCTGAAATTAAATCCAAACAAGGCAGAGGTGTTACTGGCAAGGAAAAAGTTGGCCTTTGGAATTATGGTGAGAGTTATTCTGGTTGGGGTTGCATTCCCTCAGAAACAGTAGTTTTGCCGTTTGGAAGGCTCCTTGACCTCAAGCTGTCACTAGGTTTGCAAAAGGACCACGTTCATACAGTTATGGCTGGTGCACAAACTGCAACACGTTCTGAGCTATTCAGCCTCAACAAGTTATCAGTGCTTTGGTTATAATCTACCTTGACTACTGCAAAGTGTTTTTTGGGGGTTACCCTTGAAAAACACCTGGATACCACAGTTGGTACAGTGGCTAGGCTGCTGACTGATACACGGCACAAGAAACATAAGATGCCTGTATTTCTCTGGAACTCAGTGCTCTCACAGGAACACCAAACAACTTGAAGAAATACATTAACTGGTTGCAGATACAAGCAATAGTGATGGTGAAGAGTAGTTTCTCCAAAGGCTGAGAATCTGGTTCTATACGGTTGCATACCTGACAGTTCCTTCTTCTCCTTTTGCAATGGACTGCTTGCATTCCTTTTATTATGCTGGTTGCTTGGGGAAACCTGGTCTGTCTTTACAAACACATCAAGTCTGTTGGCTTTCCTGCCCTGCCAGCTCCAACCATCCCAAGTCCTGAAGACCAGCAGTTATCTTCAGGGCACATTCAGAATATTGATACTAACTACAGAACACCTCTCCAACTGTGCACATGCCTGGCTGCTTAGCTCAGTAGGGAAGGCTCTTTTGACTGTCTGGGAGATGGGAAGGGTTCTTTCATTGCTTAGCTCCCTAGCAGTGGGAGATGCTCCCTGGGGAGATGTGCCTGGGGGCCCCTCCCAGAATTTAGGAAGATCATGAAAAACATCACTTCTTCCAAACTTTTAATTGTTAATTTACTTCTGTCTGATGTAATTGTTCTAATGTTGTTTTAGTTTATATTTTATATTTTTCTAATCACTGAAAGCTGCCTTGATTGTTGAAGAAACAGATAGGCAGGGATCAAATTTAATCAATTAATTCATCAATAACTCTTGTTGGTTTTGTTTGGGTTACCGAAGAAGAACTGCCAAGCCATCAAGGTAGCTTTTCCCTTAAAAAGCCAGGAGGAGGGCTAAAGTGTGAGTTCCCTCCAATAAGGAAACAGCCACAGAATGTTCTTTCCTCCGCCAAAAAACCTCCTAGCTTCACAGTGATTGCAACTTTTTTTTTTTTTAATTTAGTAAATTTACATCCCACTTTTCTGCTTATGTAAGCACTGCATGAGCAGGACATTGCAGCTGAACCAGAAATCTATCAGCTCAGTTCTAGAGTACTGTTGATATCCTGGAAACATGGAACAGTAAATTGCTCTTTACAATGCTGTGGAATTCTTGTGTCATCTTCCCACTTGGATCCCAGGCTTTAGCATCTCTAGCAGGTCTCTCAAGGGGAAACAACTTTGTAGTTACCTTCACAGGAACTGCTCAGATATTAGTTTTATTTGGACACGACCACAAACATGCACACAGTACAAAGTGAATGTGTGCATGGGTTGTTTGTGTGCAAGCTGTTTAGTTTATATCACTTTTGCATGGAGTGGGAATGAAGGAATCTTTATTTCTCCAGGACCTTCAGCAGCTTTGAGTGAAGTGGCGATTCTTGGCTTCTTTTATTCAGCTTGGTGATGTTGATTGTAGCGAAGTTGACAGAAATAGAAATAGTGGAGGCATGGAACTACCCTGAGTTGTGTATATCTGTGTGTAAGTTAGCAAAGTGGGTGCCTTGCAGAAATTTAGTATGTCCCTTTCCACCCTTTAAACTCTGGAAAACCTTCCATAAAAATGGTATCCCCTACTTCTGAAATGTTGCTCTTAACATGCCACTCAACACTCAGTGTGGCTCTCAACAGAAGTTTGAAATGGACAGGACATGCCAAAACGGAAATACCTGCTAAGATCAGAGCAAAGGAGTCTCACCTTTTAGGCAGCAGACCTGAACCCTCCTCTTTTTCTATAATGTGTAGGGTAGATGGAACTGCTGGAATATTTGATTTCATAGTTGTAGGTTCATAAAACAATTTAAAGTCAAATGTCAGTGGAGATCTCTGATAGGGATTTAACCGTAGTTTCCCAAGATTCCAATACTGGTTTTAAAAAAACACAGAGAGAATTCATTAGTATCTACTTTTGTGAATGCTTCATTTTCACTACTACGGAAAGCTCTAGGGTAGCATTTAAATTATTTACATTTATATACATTGCATGAGTGGTTAGCTATCATGTAAGTTCTTTTTTGACTAGCCCTGACAGGAAAGAGGCAGTCTGGTGTTCGAAATATCTTGGGATGATATTTAATGGCATAAACAAAGAATACACAGGTAAACAGCAAATTCAGACCACCTAGTGTCAAAATTGCATCCCAATCAGAAGGGGGAGAAAAATTTCATTTTCTCTTCTGCATTCCCCAATATTCCAGGACAGATTTTGTGGGGTGTTTGAGGAATCACAAGGGATGAGGACAGGAGTGTTCATAGGGTGTGGTCAAGAAAGTCAAGATGGTGACCATGACAGTGTGACCGAAACTCTGCCCATTTTTTGGTGCAATGCATGTAAAAAAACATGCAGAACTTCAATTGCACTGCTGTGGCCACCCTCTTGACTTTTTTGACCTCACCCTGTGGACATCGTTGGAGGAGGAGAAGAATCACTCCTTCCAATTTTGGTGATAGAGGTAATGCCATTGTTCAAATGGGAATCCACTTTTGGGACATTAGCTTTCTTCAGGAAAACTGAGAATTACTTTTATGTTTCACTCCACATTTCATTTATACACAGAGAGTGTGAATCAGTTCTTAGAATCATAATGAATCCAAGTTCCTGAGGTTTTCTTGAAGCTCGTAGGAAAAAACATTCATTCTAAAACAATCACAACCGTTTCTACTGTATATTATCTCAAAAATTACCTCAATCATGTCATATTTCCTCAGTTTTTTCTTCTCATAACGCTCCAAGGCGTCTATTTTTAGTAGCATTCTCTGAGCCATATTTATTCTTCATTTTCTATAGAGAAGACAATTTTTTAATTCTGAAAGGAAAAAAATCAGATGAAACTAAGAAAGTATATTGAATAAGAGTCTATTGTGCTAAGGAACAAAAAAAACTTTCCCCTTTTAGGGATTTTTTTATGTAGTTAAGCTGGTCTAGCTGATGCCCTGTCCAGGAAACTATGCAAGTAAATGTGCTAATCCCATAATGCTGAAATATGCAATCAAAGTAACGCAAGTATTTTATTTAAAAGAATGTCACTGGACATGCAGAGTGTCTCTCTTACACCTTGAATCAGGTATGATGAAGGTAGAGACCAGAGTCTGCCTCCTAATTTTCACTTACTGTCTTCTTACCTGAGGGCTGACCCTCTCACATAACTCTTACTGGATGAGTTCCCTTGTAAGCTAATTACAGACATATGGCCTTTCTCCACATAAAGTGTTAAAAAGGGGCTATGATCTGGCAACATCTGTCATCAAACAACATATTACGGATTTGGAATGCCAAACTGATCTGGGCAGACCTCCTACACTGCCAGTGGAGCAGCACATAAGGTACTTTCTGCAACCTGCCTCACATCTCACAGAACTTCTACTCTGACAAGGTGAAGTGTCCTCCCTTCGGTGGTGCTAGAGGAGAAAGGTAAAAACAATCCCCTATCCAGAACAATCGTGTCCCTGTCAGGATGGGGAGGTAGAAGCAGCTGAGCATGTGCTCTTTTCCTGACAATATTATAGCCATGTATGAAGCACCTCTGTTATACCACTGCTTGCGGACTTCCAGGTCATCCCAGGCATTTCTAAGCATCTTTCCTGTTTTCTGGCAAGAGCTCCACCATAAAGTATATGATCTAGCAACATTTTATGTGGTGGCATGTAACATCAGGAAGATATTGGTTCCTCCAAAATGTCACCAATAACTGCGGGGGGGGGGGGGTTCTTCTCTTAAACAGTTTTCCCCCCCTTTCCTCCTAAGCTCTTTGTAACAGCTTTTTTGGAATAGCTACTTTTTTTATCTATGCATGCTTTTGTTTTTGTCCAGGATTTTTAGAATCACTTTTTTATGAACTGATATTCTCCTGTTTTATGCATTGTCTGATATATTTCGTAAAGGATAATTTTATAATTGTTCAAGTTTTATCTGGATTGTATCCATTTTGTCTTCATCCAGGATTAGGTTCCCAATTATATATTCTTATAGCTGTGATTTAATATTATTTTGGGTTTTAGTACTACTGGGGCAAGTTTAACTATACCCTGTCTGTTTTCTATGTTTCCCCTTTTCATCATGTGATTTATTTAAAAAAAATTGTATTGTTCTATGCTGGTCTTTGGCCATAATAAAATTTAAGTTTCAATAACTGAAGATGCATATTCTGCCTTCACTGCCTCTTAGCATGCTTTCTCTTAATGAACATCTCTCTGAGACATTTGACCTATCTTAGCTTACACCTTTAACCACAGCTCCTTAAATACTAAAATCTTCTGGCACTTAGAGAAGCCTAGAAGCAACTTGATCCAAAGGGATCCCAGTTTCTCTCTTTGTAACAGACAGCCTGGAGGGTCCTCATCTTCAAGATGTGATCCTAGGATCAACAGCTGTCTGTATCAGCTTGTTCACCTTTTTATTCTGTATATTTTCTTGCAATCTATCCATCATTTCAACATCTCTGCTACAAGTGACAGGACCTTCATCTGCATTCTACTGTATCTCTAAGTTGAAAGCCTTCAGACTGTATGCTATAAATAATAAATTTATTTTGGACTACAGTATAAGAAAATACAGTGGTACCTCAAGATACGAATTTAATCCGTTCCGTGACTCTGATCGCAAGTCGAATTGGTCGCATCCTGAAGCACGTTTTCCCATAGGGTTCAATGTAAATACGGTTAATCCGTTCCACCCTCTGAATTTGGTCGCATCCTGAAGCAAATTTCCCCATAAGGTTCAATGTAAATACAGCTAATCCGCCCTCCGAATTTGGTCGCATCCTGAAGCACATGTCCCCATAAGGTTCAATGTAAATACGGCTAATCCGCCCTCCGAATTTGGTTGCATCCTGAAGCACATGTCCCCATAAGGTTCAATGTGTCAGCCGGCGTTGCATGGCTACGAAATTCCCCAGGCGCGCTTTAGTCAGCCCTAGCGCAGAAAAAGGAAGTGCTAATGAAATCTGAGAAAGGCTCCCGCGCACACAGCCGGGAGCGGGAGCTTCCCCCCCACTCCCCGTGCTGCTGCTTCTTAATTCCGCGCTCTTTCCTCTGTGCATAGCCCTTGGCGCGCGTGACAAAAGCACAGTGAAAGGAATGGGGGGGGGGAAGGCTTATGTAGCGCGCACAGCGGAGTGGGAGCTTCCCCACCCCCGTGCTGCTTCTTCTTAATTCTGCGCTCTTTCCTCTGTGCATAGCCCTTGGCGTGCGCGACAAAAGCACACTGAAAGCAATGGGGGGGAAGGCTTATGTCGCGCGCACGCACAGCCGGGAGCAGGAGCTTCCCCCCCCCCCGACTGATTCCTCCGCGCTCTTTCCTTTCTCCATAGCGACAAAAGCACAGTGAAAGCAATCACCAGGCCAAGGGCTATTGCCAAAGGAAAGAGCAAATTTCCCCATAAGGTTCAATGTAAATACAAACAGTTCTGAAACATATGCATTTTATTTTTAAACCACAAAAACATGAAAAAAAGCACAGTATGAAGAGGGAGAATGGGGTGGGGAGGCAGTTACTGTTTGGAGGGAGAGTCCCCCTCCAAAGGGACTTCGGGGAGATCTCCTTCAGGGGTTTCCTCTCTTCTTTGCCTCTTAGCTGCAAAGCCTTGTTCTTGCCACGCCCGCTCTGCATTTTCTTTGGAGCCATGCTGACAAGCACACCAAAAACCTTCCAAACGCCACAAAACACACCACAAGCCTCACCGAACGCCTCCTTGCTACCGCGATCTCGCCCACAGGAAGCCGCGACCACGTGGCAGCAGGGCAAATGGCTTTTCCTTTTCCTTTTTCCTTTCTCCATAGCGACAAAAGCACAGTGAGAGCAATATCAGCGCGCATGCACAGCCGGGAGCGGGAGCTTCCCCCCCCCCCCGTGCGCTCAGATTTCATTAGCACTTCCTCTTCCACTTCCACGTGGCAGCAGGGCAAATGGCCGCGGATCTGGTTCGTAGCTTGAGGCGGAGTTCGCATGTTGAGGTAAATTTTTGCAGCCGGAGCTGGTCGTATCTTGAAATTTTCGTAAGATGGGGCGTTCGTATCTTGAGGTACCACTGTATCATGGAATGATGTGTCAGTGCTGTCTGAATTGTGAGATTCCAAATTTCAGAACTATATTCTCACAAGTTCAGAATAACAGCACTGGTACTATCATATGTGTCTGCCCATAAACACTTAATCGTGTGCTTACATCCTGCCCATAAACACTTAATCAGGTGCAGAGATAATTTTGAAAAAAAAATTGTAACTTTCTGTAACCGTTGCTAGGATCATCATGTACAGGACATCTCAGATAATGATCTGGCACACTGCACACAGCATGTCACATATTCACTTGATTTACTGGCCTATTGTGTGGTTTAGATGATTGCAAAATCCAGCATATGTGAAGCTAGTATTTTGCAGGAAAAACACAGTGTATAGTTCATCAACACTTTAATGATCACATTAGGCTAAATAAAGATCACATTAGGATAAACAATGAATGCACTTTCAATATTTGATTGTCTTGATTGTGAGAATATGGCAAAATGGCTCATTATAACAACAACAATACCAAAATTAACATAAAAGAAGCTAGGTTTTGTTTCAATCCTGGTGGCAGCATTACTGCATACCGGTTTAGCAAGTGTAATACACCAATGTTCTACACCATGAATGGCCAATCTTCATCTTCCAGTGTTATACTGCATGTAATTACTGTACAAGTAACATTGAGATTTCTCAATACCTACATCATTAGACATTCAAGCAAGATTTTTCTCCAGTCTGTTGTTCAGGGTTACAGGTTACAGTGCAGATAATCCATTGATTCCAGTTTTACATATGCTTCTGAAAAGCAAAGATGATTAAAATGTTTTCAATTGTACAATTACATGTGTGCCATGTCGGGTGAAACAGCCTAGAAACAGCCTTCAGGACACTCAAGCTGTTCTAATCTATGGTTTAGGGAGGCTCAAATATCAAGGACTTGCTCTTGAAAGCAAGTTAAAGGGTTGGAAAGAAAAGAATTTTGGGCAAATTAGGGGACAAATGTGTGACAGAATCACCAGAGAATCTTTAATCTGTAATTCCTCTGCTTCTGTGACATAACTAAGTGTTCTCTGAAGGTCACAGTCTGACAGAATCTCTTTACTTTTATTGCGTCATCATCATTGTCTAAAACTATGGTGACTAGTTTAAGTTGCTAGTCTTAAGGGTCTCTTGCTAGAGTCTTCCAATGTTGTGAGGAAATGATGCACTAAGGGACCTTTGTGACATAGGCTGGTCACAGGCCTATGCAAGCGAGAAAAAAAAACAATGATGAGGTGAAATATTAACTCCAATATAATTTATTGAGGTATGGGCATATAATGTCAGGGAAGAGGAACAAGCTTATTTAACATCAAGAAGTCACCATGCTGGGGAAGGTTATGCTAAATCTGATTCCTATTTTATTCAATTGTCAGTGGGAAAAGGAACCAGCCTTTAGTTGCGATCCTGTACCAAGCAAATTTGAGTATACAGGTGTACAGAATTATACTCATACACCTATTCAGAAGCAAATTTTGAAGAACACAGAAATATCTCTATATCTCATCACACATGAGAAAAGTTCAAAGGCATACACTTCTAATCATACCATGTTGGTACACTGTAGAAGTGCCCCTTGTTATGTACCACTTATAACTTACCTAAGTATTAAATATTTTGATAATCCATTTTTTCTTATTTGCTCCCTAATTCACGATCGCATCAATCACATTAATCACATATATGCTATTCCTTTTGTGTGCCAGCCCTTCAAGGTAGGCTAGATCAGGAAACTGATTCCACAAGTTTAGAGACTGGAACTATATTTAATCATCTAAGCCAGTGTTTCTCAACCTTAGTAACTTGAAGATGGGTGGACTTCAACTCCCAGAATTCCCTATGCTGGCTGGGGAATTCTGGGAGTTGAAGTCCACCCATCTTCAAGTTGCTAAGGTTGAGAAACACTGGTCTAAGCTGTTGTAACGGAATCTTGAAAGCCTGACTATGCTTTCCCTTCCCTCCCTCTTACATCCCAGAGAAGCCATTCTGACTCTTCCTAAAGTTTTCTTTGTTTCCTGAACTTAAAGCATGGTTTTGTACATGTTGTAACTGTTTCTGCATAGTCCTTCCAAGGTCATCTCTGAGACGCTCTACATTATGGAACAGATTTTGCTGCACATGGAAAAACATTGGCTGAATTTTCTAACTGGTCATATGTATTGCATACAGATCTGGCCCACAGATGTGCACAACTGTTTCCTGCATGGATCCGCTAGTGCCAGTTGGTCCATGTCTAGACTGAAACATGTATGTTCGATTCCAGGCATGGACCAAAACTTGCATGCTCCCAGGAAGTGTTGTCCCAGGAAACTTCTGAGTTTGCTGACCTGGCGTGCTACACCCAATTAACGCACAAGGCAGAAGTCTCTTTTTAATGGCTTTATTCTCCAGAGTAAAGGGCATCTACAAATTGACTTCTCAAGGCAAGCGAGCCATCTTACAAATCAACACATCTTTTATACTGTTCTAAAACCAAGAACTACATAATCATTGGCAGACAGTAATTATTCACACCCTTGGGTGGACAAAACACTCCCAAAGGTGGATGCTTTGTTGTTGCTAAGGTGGTTTCTTATCTCTCTGCTTGTTAGCATGGGTGAGCGCAGGGTTTCACTACACTCACACTTCTCAGCTCCAACTGATAAGAAATGCTGCATTCAGAGAGAAAGAAATTTGGAGGCAGTTTGCAACTTGTTTGCTCTGTTCCCAGCAGCTAGTGAAGGTCAGTTCTGGGTCGTACATGTTTCTGCTGCCTTCTTCAAATTAACTCTAAAATCACCATTCCATTAGCAGAACTGTTTCAGGAGGAGCAGAAAAAAATCCAAGGATGTCGGCAGCCGCAGTGGGTAAGCAGAGGCAGGGAAAGGAAGTGCTGGGAAGTTTGGAGATCAAGCTGGCAGACAGGCCATGCAGAGGAGGAGAGGAAGAGAGGTAGGAAACACACCAGCCTTGCTGACTCAACCAGTAAGACCCCTCTAGATTTTGGGGGAACAAAACCTGGAACAACCAAAATGTTCTAAAATTTGGTTTGCTGAACTGTATCCCACCTGCATGGTAGAACTTCTAAAATACAATGTGTATATTTTGGGTTTGAAAGAAAATATACTTTCCATGTTATGCACACCTTTAGTTTAGACTTCCTTCCTTCCTTCGATTTATATTCTGACTTTTCTCCAGGAGCTTAGGGCATTGGCCATAATACTTCCAACTTTTCCCACAATAGCCCTGTAGGGAAGATTGGTCTGAGAGGGCATGATTCGCCCAAAGACATCCCACGAGTTTCAGTGGCTGAAGGTAAGTTTAACCTGGGATTCCCTAGACTGAGTCCAACATTGTAAGAACCACACCTAGGTCTCACTTTTGTGCTGCTGCAAATCCCCCCACCCCAGAAACCTTAGAATCTCAAAAATGGGTTCATTAATTCCCTGGCGGGCTTCACAGACTTCTTTTAAGTAACAGCAACCATCCAGCCTCAAAGAACAAATAAAAAGTATGGAGCCTTTATTACCATGACAGCCTATGATCCCTTGAAAAATTTGTATATAACTCTGTAGTATATAAAACAGTTTCTTATACAGTGGTACCTCGGGTTACGAACTTAATCCGTTCCGTGACTCTGATTGCAACTCAAGTTGGTCGCAACGCGAGGTAAATTTTCCCATAAGGTTCAATGTAAATACGGTTAATCCGTTCCGCCCTCCGAATTTGGTCGCACCACGAGGCAAATTTCCCCCAAAACACATCACAAGCCTCACCGAACGTCTCCTTGCTACCACGATCTCGCCCACAGGAAGCCGCGACCGCGTGGCAGCAGGGCAAATGGCCGCTGATCTGGTTCATAGCTCGAGGTGGAGTTCGCATGTCGAGGTAAATTTTTGGGGCCGGAGCTGGTTGTATCTCGAAAAATTCGTAAGGAGGGGCGTTCGTAACCCGAGGTACCACTGTATTCCTATAAAATGTCATATGGTAATGCTTCCACGCTAAACATTGACTGTGGAATTTTTCATCTGTGTGCAAATTTGTCGTGTCCAATATTTTTTTCCTACCCTAAGGTACCAACAGAACTGTACTGCACTTAATGTTCCAGACTCCATGGGATACAGAGGACTTTTTGTGTTCTTGCTGATCCTCAGATTCAGGAGAAAAATAATGAAATATCCTATGTAATGTAAAATGTGAATGTCAGTGTTGTTTATAGGGAAATAAATATTTAGTTGTGCTGCTCTTTCTTGTCACTGTTGGAAGCAGCCTTGGCAGTAGCTTTGTGGCCAATGTTAGCTCTTTTGCTGCTAACTCGAATTAGCATAGAAAAAGACTGATAGCATAATTCTGATCAAATTGACTAAGTCCTTGTTTTCAAGTCCTTAGAAATGAAGTTTTAAGTAGGCTCTGTACTAAAATGCAGAACTAAGTGTATTCAGATTGAACTGATACTACACAGGGCATGGGAGGAGTGGGGAAAAAGGAGGCAGAATTTTGAGAATTGTGGGTTTTCCCACACTGACTCATAGAATAAACATTTCTTAAGCAAGAAGCACTACACTCTTAACAGGTTCTTAGTCAAGTAGGTCATGACTAAGAAACTGCTTTTTTCTCCTCTCTTTCCATTGGTGCATCTTGCAGTGAATTCAAAATGATATGCACTAAGAAATAAGATTTTCATTCTGCAGCTGTTAGTAGCGAAATCAAGTTCAAGCACAGAAATGAGACACGTGGCCTGATGAAGGAAAAGGTAAAAATCCACTGATATATTCAAACAACTGATACAATGAAACCATGAATTCTTCTTTTCCAGACAGGTTAAAATATACTCTCTTGATTAAGCTATACAGTACATATCTGGGTCTGCATATCTTCTACAGCAAATTGTTTGTGCTTGATTATTTTTAAGATTTGAGAGAAAGCAATAGAAAATGATTCTGAGCAGGTGTGAAGGTTTAACTTACATTCGATAAATTACCCAATCTTCCATTTTCCCTATTTAACTGGTATATTGCTTTTTCAAAATACAGGTTTCTTTTTGTTCCTTTGTTCTTTTGTTGAGAATGTCTTTATGAAGCATTTTGAGCAGATGCTGCACAATTATAGCCTTTTCCTACCTAGTAAACTATGTTGATTCTTTAGCTTTGATGTATGCAAATGTACATAGATACAGAGTCTGCTTTTCCAGACTGCAGATATTGCTAAATGTATTTGAATTGTGCCGGTTCTTAGACAATATAGTGTGTTATAAAATTGATTTTATTCCTTTGCATACTAAGTACTATTATAAATACAGCCAGATCTAAACTGTTACACTTACATATTCTATTAAAGCTTTATTTCAGTAAAGGAGAGGATATCTGTCTATTTGTTTCAAGAGAGAATTGTTATAATAGCATTATCTCTTCCTTTTAAACTGTTTTACCCATTTATTCTTGTTTGTTCCTCACTCCAGATGCCTTGTTAATGTAAGTTAATAGAATGTGGTTTTTCAAGCAATGGTCCCTTACTGAGGATCTCTAGAAGTCAGATTTTCAAGACTCCATATATAAGAATGATCCCAAGTGATATTTCTTCCCAATAAACACAAGAGTAAAAAAGAAAAAGTACCTCTATATAATAAACACAAGAGTAAAAAAGAAAAACTACCTTTATATATTTAGCTATAGGAGAAAAGTCAATGTCTATGGCAGTCAACCCTTTTTCTTTTCTTTCTCACTTTCTTTTGTTTTCCTTCCTTCCTTCCTTCCTTCCTTCCTTCCTTCCTTCCTTCCTTCCTTCCTTCCTTCCTTCCTTCCTTCCTTCCCCCCCCCTCTCTTTCTTTCTTTCTTTCTTTCTTTCTTTCTTTCTTTCTTTCTTTCTTTCTTTCTTTCTTTCTTTCTTTCTTTCTTTCTTTCTCTACCTTCAAGTCAGTGTTGACTCCTGGCAACTGCTTGGACAAGTCCCTGCAGTTTTCTTGGCAAGGTTTTTCAGAAGTAGTTTGTCATTGCCTCCCTCCTAGGGCTGAGAGAGAGTGACTGGCCCAAGGTTACCTGGCTGGCTTTGTGCCTCAGGCGGGACTAGAACTCTCAGTCTCCTGGTTTCTAGCCTGGTGCCTTCACCGCTACACCAAACTGGCTCTCTCTTTTCTACCTATTGTTAGTATATAGTTTAATTTTTTTTAAGGTGGACAAGCCCTTTGCCATTACTATTACTACAACTGCTGTGATGATGATGATGATGATGATGATGATGATGATGATGATGATGATGCTGATGATGTGATTTTGCTGTTGGTACTATTGTAGTGATATAAAATGTTACACCTTTGTCATAAAAAACAGTTGTGCCATAGAAAAATCTGCTAAGAAACCAACTAAGAGAAGTGACCCTTATCTAAATCCTGATTGCTGTTCATCTTATAGCATGAAGTAAATGCTACTGAGCCAGTTGCAAACAGTGATAAATTTAGGGGATTTTGCATGTTTTTTTTAAACATGCAAAATTGCCAGTTATATTTGATTTCAAAAGAGGAAAACTGGAAAAAAAAACCTGAATATTGATAAAAAGGAAGCTGCAAGGGGAAGTCAAAACATTTAGATCTCTTGAGAAATTACTAAACTAATAGACTTTCAGTCTAACCTACAGAAATAGAAAGATGTCAAGTTCAGGAATTCTTCAGCATGATTTCCAAATCAAGTGAAGAAATGGGTTAGAGAAAAGGGTTCCTTCAGAAAATGGAAATCTTGCATTAACAAGGGGAAAAAAACAACTCAGAGCCTTTCCTTACTAGGAATTTACAATATAACTATAGCAGCCTGGCAATTCCAACTTTACTCTGTGTTCAAATGACACCCTCTTATCTCTATGATTTAAGTAATTTTATCCCACTGTTTTGTGTATCACAAAGCACTCAATCCTTCCTCCTTAATTTGTAACAGTTCTACCATAACAGAACAAAAATGAAGTAATCTCCTTGTGGAGTTCTTGGTGCTGTCTGAGCTTGGTTGATTGCTTGCAGAAGTTTCATTACCCGACTAGGTAATATCATCAGTGTTAGTGAGTGTGGGGTTTGCTCCCTGTTTATATACAGTAGCTTGCCCTGCCAGCGTTGGTGGGAATGTGGTTTTCTCCTTGGTAGTTCTTTGATTAGGGTATTGTTTTCTGCTAGATTGTTTGTCTGGTGTTAATCCCTGCTTATCTGGGTGTTGGTAGCTGGAAAGGATGTGTTCTGGTCTTTTTGCTTCCTTCTTAGCTTTTTTATAGTCTCTTTTGAATAGTGTGTAAATATGGTTTATTTCTATGTATCTATTAATGGCTGATTCGTCTCAATGCCAAGCTTCTAGGAATTCCCTAGCATTTTTGGATTTAGCTGTGAGATCTAGGATGCTCACAGTTGCCCACTTGAAACTATGATTATGTCTGTCCATGTGTTGTGAGATTAAGGAGTTTTCATTGTGTCTTCTGAATGTTAGTTGGTGTTCATGGATGCGCTCTGTTAGTCTTCTGCCTGTCTGTCCTACATAGTGGTTGTTATAGTCCTTACAGTGTATGCTGTAGATGACTCCTGGTTTTTTTTCTTCTTGGGCTACTGCATCTTTTGATTTACTTATGATGAGGGCTTTAGTTGGTTTGTGTGCTGTGGTGATGCCGTGTGGTTGTAATAGTCTGCTGGTTGTTTCTGAGATGTTTTTGATGTATGGCAGTGTTATCCTTTTCATAGCTTGTGTTGGCTGTGCTGTAGTGGGTTGAGTGGTCAGGCCCTTTTTGATAAAGTTGCATGGGTATCCATTTTGTTGGAAGATGTTGTATAGGCGGTTTGTTTCCTTTTTCTGATGTTCTGGGTTGCTGCAGTTCATTTGTACTCATCTGAATAATGTTCTTACACAGCTCCTCTTGTGAGATGTTGGGTTGTTACTTTGATAATGAAGCACTTGGTTAGTGTGGGTTGTTTTTTGATAGACTTGCATTTCTAATTAGCTGTCATTTCCTCTGCTGATGAGGATATCCAGGAAGGGTAGTGTGTTGTTGTTTCTTCTTCCCTTGTGAATTTTATTCCTTTGAAGATGTTGTTGATTGTTTCATGTGTCTTCTGTAGTTGTTCTTTTTTTATTATGACAAAGGTTACCCAATCCATACTTTTGGTTGTATGTGTGGGAGTGCTATAGTTTCTAGACACTGCATTACAGTCTCTGCTATGAGTCCTGAGAGTGGTGATCCCATGGGCGTTCCTCTGATTTGTTGGCATATTTGTCCATCAGACTGAAAGTTGGTAGTGAGGCAAAGGTTGATGAGGTCCATGATTCTAGTTATCTCAATCTTAGTGTGTTTGGCTAGGTCGGATGTGCTGTGTAGTATTGCTGCCATGGATTCTTTCACTATTTCTGGATCTATCTACATAAAGAGTGCTATGACATTGAATGAAACCATAATTTCATTTTCTTCTATTCTTAGGTCTGATTTTCTGGAGGCACTGTACTGGGGAGTTGATAGAACATTCACTCCCCCTCTGTGAGATTTCCAAGCTTTTTTGTAAGTTGTTTGGCTAAGTTATATGTTGGGGTCCCTGATAATGATACAATTAGACAAAGAGGCAGGTTGGGCTTGTGTATTTTTGGGCATCCATAGAAGCATGGGAGGATGGGTCCACTGCTTTTCATCTGCCACTTTTCTTCTTTTGCAATTTGACCTTTCTTGGTTAGGTCATTGAGAGTTCTCTAGTTTCTATAGTGGGCTGGGTCTTCTGCTTTTTTGGGGAGCAGTATTCAGGTGATCAGCTCAGCTTTAACTTTCATTGGAAAATTCCCCTCCCCAGATAATGTTAGCATGAAGGAGGTCTCTGTACTTTAGGACACAGGGCAATATCAAATATATGCTGTCCTGTATGGACAAAATGTCATACAGCAATGAGAGTCAAGACATTGTATGGCAGGGCTTTATATTGTTATGGCAAGGAATGTGGTCCACAAAGATTGGCTAGTGAGCAAGCACACAAAATAAAAACGTAAGAAGAAATGCAAACATGATTTACTCAACAATGGAAATTATTTAACCATCCAGCCATCAGCTGGAAGGCAAGTGTGTTAAACATCATCATCTTAGGTTCTATAAAATAAATGTCTATCAGAAATCAGTAAACATGTCAGCAAGAGTAATTTTGTAAATTTGTTTTACTTAGACTATAAAAGAGATTCTGACAAAAGTTCCTCATTAAGCAACTTTGAGTAAACTGTTACAGGGTACATAGCCAGTTACCAGCTGGCTTGCAGTAGCTGTCCACCTAGCCCACAAATGTCTTATCTCATTGGGTCTCTGTCCCCCAGCCTCCTTTTCTCCACATACCTAAACCACTTCTTCTGATTAGAGCAGAAGGAAACTATGAACTGCTCACTAAAGGGATTATTAGATAAAGCTCCTAATTTTGATGAGTGCCTTCATGATCAAGCAACAGATCATGATCAAGGATTTGCAATTGCATGAAATTTTGTTATACCTCCACGCTTGATATGGATTCAGAACTTCCATTTCAACACAGTTGCTCAAGAACACCCATCCCCAAGCCAAGTAGTTTGTTGCTCTGTTAATAGCTGGCCTATTGCTAATGAACTTTAGTCAATGTTTGCTTCTCCTGGGCAGCTGCATACATGGAAAGAGTTGCAAAGAAAAGAAGACAGAGAATAGAGCCACAGGCAAAGCAACTAGAAATGAGAAGAAATTGGGAGATAAAAGAGAAAATGGTCTAGAAATGCCCTAGGACTTCAGTGGAGGTTTTTTTCTTTTTTAATCTGTTGCAAGGTGGAGGCAATTTGGGCGAGTTACTGCTGGGAATAGAAGGGCTATTATCTCCCAGACAAATGCTAGAACAGCCTCTCCCAAAAGCATTCTCCTTTCATAAGAAAATTTTATATCTCTGTCCAGAATGTGGGAGAATGGGTTGAATGGAATATGAATAAGATTCTGGTTTGCCGCTCCTGACCTGTTTACAGCCAATTCATTTTCACATCAAAATAGATCTCCCACTCCTGAGTTACTGGATAAAAGTAAGGATCAGTAACTGGTTAGAGACAGAAAGTGGAAAGTAGGGGGGAGGGGTAATTCCCACAATGGAAAGATATAAAAAGTGGGGTGCCCCAAGGATCTTCAGTGGAACAGCCTTAAAATGACATGTGTTCTTCAATGTCAGAAACTGTTAAGATATATACAGGGAACAATAACGACATACACACATACACCCATACATGCATACAAACCTAAGTTTGCATATATTCAAATCTGGGGGTTGGGGGAGCAAAGGAAATTTTAAAGTGTAGTAAGATATCTCAACAAAATGTTGCACTTGTGCATGGCTGCAATGAAAAAAGCAAATTCTATTTTGGAGGGACTAAAACCATCTACAGATTACAACTGGGAAACATGAGAAATGAAGTCCAATACATTAGCCTGGTATCATGCTAGGAGTGGCTGATATAGTGTATGGTATGCATAGTTTTCAATTTAACATAATAGTGGGGAGAGGGATTTTGCTGGTTACATAATCAGACCAGACTTCTTTGTTCTGATGGTGGTCCTATAAGTGTTGTGCTGCTATTTTATGGACCATGCCTTCCAGAACAAAACTGTGGCCATGTTGGTTCAATATTAGTTCAGATAATATAAATCAAATATTCTGATGCTTTCAAGAGATTCTGATTCTGAAGAACCTTAACAATTCACCTCTTAACCTTTTAAAAACATTTGTTGCATTCTTTTATTTTTTATTTTAATTTTTTAAAATTTGTGTACACTCAAGAATGTCATTCTTCCTTTTCTGTCTTTCTTTGAGACGATGTTAACATCTTTGTAAAATCTGTAAATGAAGCTGGGGAATTGCACAATAATTGTCTTGCCTAGAAACTCCTAATCTCAAAGGATCTTTGATATTTATCTTAAAATAAAAATGTCAGCTTATCCTAAAATAGTAATATCTTTCTATAGCCACTGACAGGCAGAATAAGATTATGCTTGAATGAACAATATTTGATGTATTTAAAAGTTGTTCAAAAATATCATAGTAGTTAACCAACAGTGGTGTTGAGTTTGTTAAGGAAAACTATGGGACATAAAATAGAGAGGTTAAAAATGAATAGAGAAATTTGTTTCCAAAGCCAAATTTGTCTTTCCAATTGTTTCATATTCCCCATTTAACATTTTGGTAGCATTAGGTTAGATGTTTTTTAAGAAATATTGGTAGAGAAAATCATTTTGCTGTTTTTTCTTTTAGACAATGCCTTTTGACAGAGGTCCAACACCTTCCACATCATGGCAATATCTAAAGTATTGTTGGTTTTATACTTGCTTTTCTGCAAGACCCTCCAAAGCCTTCTTTCTCATCACTGCTTAGCTAGAGGGCAAGGTAAGTATTATATCCCATAAAAATTGGGAGAAACTGAACATTGTAATCAGGTTGTATGTGAGGGGGAGAGACGGTGTAGGTTTAATAAGGAGTCCTAACACTCCATTTATACTCCTGAATATCATGTGGCTTGTACACGAGGATTTACCTTACAAGTAAATGAAATCAACACCAAAGCAAATGTAAATAAATATGAACATTCAGTACATTTAACTTTTAAATAGTGGTGCATTTGATTGGGTTCTGTAGCAAAACAGTAGATGGATAAGGATATGTTGGAGGTATACCCTTGTGCTACACAAAGAATAAATTATAATATCAAGGGGATGTGACTGAGCTGAAGATTCAATACAGCCAGCAAGAATTCTTGATTGCAACCATCTTTCATTTTGGAACTAGCCTTGACAATCAGATGAGCTCAAGTGGACAGGGATTTCATTTTTCAGAAACATTATATCTTCTTGGCTAAATGTCAAGAGGCACTAGTTTAGAAATATCAAGGCATCTTATTCTCACATGCCTCGATTAAGAGAAAATAAAAATTCCATGTGAACTTGTTTGCCTATCCAATTCCATCAATCCAAATCAGTATGACCGATTACAAAGGTTAATTGGAGTTGTTATGGGTACATATGCATACATATATCTGGCTAAAGGAAACAGTATGATTTCTTTCTTCCTCTTTTGGAATGAACCCTTTGGTACTCTACTGACAAACTATACATCTGTCTTCAAAACTGGCATAGACTTTTGCCTTTCCCTTTGGCTCTTTTTTTTTTTAAAGGAAGTTTTTACATAAGGAAATGCTTATTCAATATTCAAAAACAAGAAGTTTGTTGTTAAATTTAAACTTAGCACTGCTTTAGGGAAGAGTATGGAAAGAAATCTGGGATTGTCATAAGAAAAACCATAGTTTAGTAGTAAAGTTTATGCTTTGCAGCAGGAAGTCAATCTCTAACATCTTTAGAAGTGGCTGAAATCCTGGAAAACCACTGCCAATGAATATTGATAATTCTGGGCTAGATAAGCCAATGATTTGATTCAATATAATGTATCTTCCATCACAGGCTGTGAAAGAATCCATAGTGATGTCACACACATCAAGACATAATTGTGCAAAAAACACGAAGTATGCAATTTGCATCATTCATAGCATGCAAATGATGTGCAGTATAACACGGGCACTATGATATTATGCTGCACATGACATTATTGCCTGCCCTGGGTATGACCATACCTCCCATGTTCCTCATCCCAGCCAATCAGTACTATTAATAACTAGCTTCTGCTACATTTGGATACCCAGCTTGGTCCCCAGGATGCACTGTACACACAAAATATTCCCTTCATGCTCACTGGGTTTCCTGCTCCATCTCACTTTTTATATTTTGTGTGTGTGTGTGTGTGTTTATTTAAAAAGGAACCAGCCTTTTGTCAAGCAAAGTGCCAACCTCCAGCATCATTTTAATTCCTAGAATGTCTCTGGAATTAGATAAATACTATTGAAAGATTATGATGCCCAAAACATGGGAGAGTTTGTCTCTAAAGTAAAGAATTGCTAAGGTATTCATAGTAATCCTCCCTCCTCTTCCTGTTCTTCTTTTTCTTTTCAGGTTCTATAAAGTGTTTGGGGCACGTATGGACAGAACCGGCCCCAGTCATTCAAATGGGCCAAAGTTTTTCTATCAATTGTCATTGCAGGGAAAAAAGCTGTCAAAAGAGGAAACTATCTATGCTCTTAAATGGCATTGATGTTGAGGACACACTCTTGTCAGTTATAAACCAAAGTACAGTTCAGCTCAATCTTCATGATTATAACGAGCCCTTTTCCAGAGTTGCATGCTACGTCAAAAGTTTCAAAGGCCCGCTGATATGCGGAACACAGTTTTGCATGGGATGTAAGTATCATGGCTATGCAGCATGAGCTGTGCAGTTGCAGAACATCTCAATTAATTTGGGATAGTCACTGATTTATAGGTACGTTTTTGAGGTCGTACTTGATGCATTTCTGTTTTCAGGAGAGCTTGTGGCTTGGACTGCAGTGTAAGCATTTTCTAAACTAAGGGAGCAAGCCATGTAAAGCAAAATGAATGGGACTTAATTCTGAGTAAATATACACATGTGGCACTCTTAATCACACTTACTTTGAAGTAAATGTCACCAATGTCATTAAGATGTACACACCAATCCAAGGCATGCCTGTTCCAAACAACTTGTGTTGTGTGTAGTAGGACGTGCTCCCAGATAAACATGCTAAGGTTTCCAGGCTTATTTCTAAAGAAATGATAAACCACCATTGCCAACAATAATTTTAGCCCATTCTGCTAATTATATAAGAGATACAAATGTTACTAACAGCAATTTCACATTAATTGTGGCTGATCACATAGCTCATCTAGATGTACTTTCGTTCTATATATAACCATTGGAGAAGTAGTGGAAAATCCTGGTCACTGATTAAAGATAGTTAAGAGCTAGAAAGACAATTCTCAGTTTTTATTTTAAACTCCCCCCAAAAACCCACAAGTTAATGAAGAAGCTGACTGAAAGATGAAAAAAAGACTGAGCTTATGGCCATTTCCTCGTGGGTGATTTATAGCATCTTATTGCATCATCAACTACCATTATGCCAATGTTATAATAATGGGGACATGCTTTATATTGTCAGAATGATAGTTGGGTGACACTCGATGCTGGAAACCAGTAATTAGTAAATGGTTTTTAGCATTTGCTGAAGAGACCAGTATTGATAAAATTTCAGAGACTAAATAAACAAAGAATATTAGCCCCAAAGCAACTAAATGTTGTTTTTAGGACAATGAATTGCCAGACAAGAAAGGATTTTGTGACAAATACGAAGCATTGTAAAATCATTTAGAATGTCAGCTATATTTACAGATGAAAATTGCAAGCCTCTAAGTGAATCTGATTCAAATTGAAGCAAATATGTTCATAAGCATGTCTTCTTAGGGAAAAGGTTAATTTTAAAAGCTAAAGGAAACAGCAAGGAAATGTTTATTCAACAGGCAGCCATGATTACATATTTTTGCAGGTATGTGTTTAAATCAGCATAATCTTACAAATTCTGTAATTTGTAGATCTGCCTGACAAACCAGCCAATTTAACCTGCATTAAACCTGAGCGATCAGATAATGTGGCCTGCATTTGGAACCCAGGAAGAGAAACATATTTAACCACTAGATACATTCTATATGTGAAAAGGTAAGAAAAGTGTT
The DNA here is from genome assembly GCA_030867105.1 of Liasis olivaceus. Taxonomy (NCBI): domain Eukaryota; kingdom Metazoa; phylum Chordata; class Lepidosauria; order Squamata; family Pythonidae; genus Liasis; species Liasis olivaceus. The sequence continues at coordinate 135,596,852 of CM061350.1, read as the reverse complement.
TGAAGCTTTTATTCCAAGCCAGAAGTTTTATATCAGGTATAAGCAACCTTTAGAGGAGGCTGGCACAATCACACAATTTTGCACAACTTTGGGGGTGCCCCAAAATAAAAATAAAATGGCTGAAATCTCACTAGAGCTCATGTGTTCTTGCCTGAGATCTTATGAGATCTCATGCAAGAAACAGAGAGCTTGCAAGATTTGGCAAACTCCAAGTTTTTGGCCACTTTTAATTTCTTTTTTAAATGTAATTTAAAACTTTTTATTTTTAAAGCAGACCCTTGATAAATCATAAAAACAACAAAGAATAGAATAATACCAGAAATGTGCTCAGACCCCCTTCTTTCTTTTTTTAAGGGATGAGTCAAGATCTTTCGCTTCAGTCATGTCTTTTTATTTTGAATTAGTTACTAGTGATTGTTAAAGTTCTTATCAAATATTATTTTTTTTTATTTTCAATTATCAGCTGTCTGAGTGTTCTTTGGATAAAAGGGTGCTATATTTCTATATGTACATATATAGATATAGATATAGATAGAATACTAATAAACGTCATCATTCTGAACACAATTTAGAATGCAAATCTAATTAAAAAATAAATAGTTGGGATATGTTCAAAGTGTGTGGTTTCGTTTATCAATTCTTTTCACTCATTTCTGGATGATTTATTGAGACAGGTTTGAAAGGGTTTTTTTTTAAGCACTGGAGTTCAGTAGATATCATCCAGGGATCCTCTGTACTCTGGAAATTAACATCAATATCTGGTAGAGGAAGCAGCAGCAATAAATAGATTTCATTAGTTCATTTCTCATTTATTGCAATCTAGGTTTTGAGCTTCTGCAATCTCTTTTGGACCTCCCATGTTTCTCTTAATTAGGTGCCCAGCATAGTGAGCCAGTATTGTGACTTGAGAACCAGAAAGTAACTTTACAGAGACAAATCCAAGGGCATTTATTGTAATTATCCTTTTTTCAAAAGATGTTTGGGAGCATCCCAGCTCAGGATTTTGTTTCCAAGAGCAGTTCGTGAAAGGCTGCTGAGTAGCTTGTAAAAACATGAAAAAGTTCCTTTGAAGCCTCCAACATCGAGTCTTAAGAATTCTACTGCCTCTTTAAATGGAGGTAGCTTTCAGCTGTTCACAGCTGATGGGGTGCTGTTACAAAAGCTTGGTTGGATGGAGCAGGAAAGAGAAGTATTAAATTGTGGAAGAGAGGTGTCTAAGCATCCCATCCTGACTATAGTTATCCTTTAATGGAAGATGACTGGAGCTCTCCTGGTTTGTAGTTCTCTCACTTTTTTGAGGCTCCAGTCACCATTCATTTAAAGGCAACTATACGAAGGATGAGATGTTAGCACATTTTCTGAAAAGATAAACTCCAACATCTCCATAGGCTATCATTCTGACCAGCAGAGCAATGGGAGGGAAGGGAGTTGCTTAACCACCAGCCATTTTGCTATAAACCCCCAGCCAGCTGGTTTCCTGTTGTAAACATAAGTACAGCATAAATGTGTACCTAGAATCCTTGAGAAGAGTGGACTGAGATGGAATTTTAGGGGGGAAATCAATCGCAGGGATATCATTAAGCGTACTGTCACTCCTCTGCTGAAAACTGCAGCCACCAGAGTCCAGTTTTTATTAAAACGAGCAAACAGAACTCAACCAACAGCATGGCTGGGACTTTGTGATATGCATTTGCCTATCATGTCAAGTTTCTCCCTACAATTAGGTTAGCTACAAATTCAACCAAACATTAAGATATGACCGAACAGTAACTGCGCTGTGGTTTGACTGCATGGAACCACAAACCAAGCTCAAACATACGAATGCCATACTTTTGATGAGTGAAAAAGAAAAATGTGACCCAGTTACATTTTCTGAAAAAGGAGGTCACAAAGCCTCTCTAACTTAAGATCACACCAGAAGAAATGCCTTTCACTTAATATACATAAGCACTTTTATGCAACTCTGGCAGCGGTCATGAGATAAAGCTCCTCCAGGTTTACGAGTGTCTCATTTCCTGAGAACAAGACAGTATATAGCAGCAGCCTCTCCCAATCAGTGGTCTTCATGTGTATTTGACTAGAGTTCCCATCGCGGCTGCAATGTGGCCACTGGATGGGATAACTGGGGTACTTGCTGCGTGCCATGGCTGTAAGACTTGTTCCAGGTTTTGGGAGCTCTTGGGCAAGCTGTCCTTCGTGGATCTCCAACCACAGGCCTAATCCCACTAGTGGGCAGAATAAGATAGTCACTGCAGACACCTGATTTGGGGTGTCTTGAAAAGGCAACAACACTATGGGATTTTCTCTCTCAGATGCCAGAATAACTTGACTGGGCTTGGATATTGTGTAAGTTGACTTTTTTTCTGCTTTTATTAACTGAATACAAAAAAGAATACCCAAAATTATAAAGAAAGGGGAAAAAACTAAAAAAAATTATATATTCACAAACATATACACATGCATAAAAGTTGTAAAATAAACATTTCAATGAATGGAAGCCATCATTCATTATAATCATCCATACTAATCCATATGGAGAAATTATTGGTCCATACATTGCTGGTAACATCAGTTCCATAGTACACTGGGTAGCTGGGACCATGTGTTTATCTTTCTAATGCTGAACAATAAGTCTTCTAGCTGTAAATAGGGTACTGATAATTCACTTTATTTGTCCATGTGATAGGAATAAAGTTCAAAAGAATATGAATTTTGAAAATATTGAATCTCAGAATTGAATTAATGTATCCAATAACTCTTTCCCAAATGGAACAACTGATGGACATTATAGAGACATATGTTTAAATGAAGCATTCATTTCATTGTATCTCCAACAACATAACCATTTATATATAAATGAATCCAATGAATCTGAAATATTTTTTTGTTGCTGAAAATGATGTAATCTAAGATCTGTTGAGGTTTTTGAGTATTTTTAATATTTGTTTTTAATTAATTAAGTAAAGCATAAAAAGGAAGCCAAAATAAAGGATATTGTACAAGTTGAATGGGATTTCCACTGTCTTCTTATGGATTAAGAAATATGGTGAGAATAGGAGAGATGGAAGGATCTGGCCTTTTATACTCAGTACTTGCTTCCCTAGAAAGGATACACAAACAGGAAATGATGTCAGAAAGGAGGTGGCTATTCCATGGATTGGCAGCCCTCTTTCTCTTCAGTAAGATTTCTGTGTCAGGATTTTCTCATGGGAAGAAAGTCATCCCGTCCTCTGTACAACAACTTGTTTTGTCTACTGTGAGAAGTTAATGTAAACAAAGTATCTTGTGACTGTGTTATGTTTTTTACTGCCACCTATTGGCATGTGTATGCTAGTTATTCAGTGGGGGGGTACATGCTGACAATATAACGGGAGGGCTAGATGCCCAGCCTGTCAGTCGTGTATAGTTTTATCTATCATGTAGGTTTTTATAGGTTATGTAGTTGTAACTAGTAACCAAGTAGTGTACCTCTTCTCTGAGAGTTTTTAGCTAGAGACTTTGTTGTGGATAAGTCTTGGATGCTAAGATGAGAAGAAGTTTTTGTTATTTCCTATATTTTGTATGCAACTTGTATTTTATGAAGTTTTGCATTTTTATCAATAAAAACCAGTTAGTCTATATTTTCTGACTGGATTTTCTTTGGAAAGCAAACTATGGACATTGCATTTTGCAAGCTCTCATGCTGATGTGTATTTTTCCTGAGAGCAGAAATTTTGAGAGCTTTGCTGCGCCCTGCACAACATTCTGGTGATGATGCTGGGTGTACATGAAAGAGGTCATCATGCATGTCAGATGTTCCCATTTCCCAGCAGCAAACTGTACCTCAAGATGTTCTTCCTACGGCTATTTTTTGGAAGCAATCATGTGACTTTCAAATTGGAGAGCTCTCTATATAGTAGAAACTGTAAAGTTGCTTGAGCAATATCTTTTCAATTTTATAGTATTAACCCTTTTACCATTCAAAGGCAGTTTTCCATCCAGCCTTTTTTTTTTTTCTTCACCTTCTCAGTAGCAGCTCTAAGCCTCTATGCCTCATATCATCATACCCTTGAGTGTTGGGCAGCTACGTTGGAGGGAGGGAGCAAGTTTTCTATTGGCAGTACTGAAAGTCAGTAGAGCTTCTGAGAAGTTTGTTTTTTCATTGGTGGGAACTCTTTCTTCAGCCAGCTTCCCTGGCTGCCAACTGACATTGCATCCTGTTCATAAGCCCTCAAAGAGGAAAGGTGGCATGATGGCTTGAAGTTCCCCCTCAGAGCAACAACTTGGATCTTTCTGCACTATGCCCAGATAAATGCACATTGTCTGGCAGAATCCACCTTAAAAGGCAGCTCCCAGTTCAGGCTGATCTGATTGTTTACAGTCCTTGCAATTATTCTTTCATGCATAGTAGCCCAGATATACGGAGGTGAAATGAGCAAGAATCCTATTTTTTCCATCGCTTCAGAGTGCAGTTTTTGCAAACAACCAGACAAATGTACACTTTATGTACTCCAAATTTGGATGAAGGCGTGAATATCTATTTTCCTGGAGCAGAGCGTAAGGGAGTTGTTTCACAGAAGTTTAAGAGTCAGGATATTTTTGCAATCTCCTATTGGTCATTTGGAGTGAAAACATAGGCTGGTTCATTGTATTCTTCAACTATTCTTTGCATTTCAAGGTTAACAGAAGTGAGAAAAATATCAAGTCTTCCAAGTGGTTTGTGAGGGATTGGGAGGTAGAAACAGTGCTATATAGCAGTGCTTTAATATAAGCTGTGCAGAATGATTTCAGCTCGAAAGAGAAAAAGTAAACAATCCTAATTTGGATAGTCAGCTCCCTAAAATAGGTCATTGGCTCCTCTCTACATTTATAATTCTACTTTGAATTTTAGGGGGAGAAATGAACTATTGTTTTAAGTTCCATGCACTTCAGGAGAGAAGAAAAATCCTTAGTGGCTGAAGAAAGGAAATTCATGAAGAAACTGTCTGGCAGAATATGAATTAAGTGTCTCTCTGCTATTGTTTCATTACAGATTGTTCCCTCTGTTTGAGGAATAACTTTGCTTTGGAACTGATCAATTTTGCAGGGCTGATGTTTTATATGACTGTGTTGTATTACAAAGCCTGGCTGAGTCTCTCTTTGAAAGCAATAGAACTTAAAAGAAGTTACCCATGGTTGGATTATGGTTAATATGTGGAAGGAAACAAAGCTTTATTATAAACTTGCTGACCATTAATAACAATGTCATTACTAGAACAATATTTACAGGTTTTATTATAGTTATACATTCAAATATTTAAATAGTTACTTTTTTATTTAACTCTTCTTTGATCTTTGTAGTTTATTCACAGAAGAGAATAAAGCATTTGCCTCAAATAGTACCTCAGTTATCATTCCTGTGAATCAACTACAGAAAAACCAAACATTTTCCATCTCAGTCCATGCTGAAAATTTCTTGGGTGGAATTCGTTCAGAGGAACTTCATGTTGATCTCAACACTATAGGTAAAATATGATTCAGATTTTTTTTTAAAGCTATTTTCCCCCCAGTTGTAGATTCTATGACATTTTTCATTAGTATTTTTATAGTAAACATCTTTAAAAGAAATTTAGAAGTGGTATCTTAAAACTTGGAAGGTAAATTCTTGGACCCAGATCTTTCATCTGAAGAAGACTGAACAACACGCATCATACTGGTAATCATGAACAATACAATCTGAGCTTCACCATGGAGAAAAATGTCCATGCTCCCACTTACATTTTTGCATGCCTGGCAAAACTCATGACAAGGTCATAATAAAGGAGTTCCTTGGTCTCAAATCCATGCTACAAGTTCCAGACAGCAATGCTTTGTCCACTAAGCTATAAACAGACCACTCATTGGACATTTCTCCTTCCTTCCTCCCTACACAAACACATATTCCCAAAAGCAGTCATAGACACCAGACTGCATGATGTGAGTATTTATATAGTACTGTGCAAAAGTTTTAGGCAGGTGTGAAAAAATGCTGTAAAGTAAGAATGCTTACAAAAATATACATTGTAATTGTTTATGTTTATCAATTTACAAAATGCAAAGTGAGCGAACAGAAGAAAAATCTAAACCAAACCAATATTTGGTGTGACTACCCTTTGCCTTCCAACCAGCATCAGTTCTTACACTTGCACACTTTGTACACTTGCACAAAGTCAGGGATCTTGTAGGAGTAGAGTCAGGTGTATGATTAACCAATTATACCAAGCAGGTGCTAATGATCATCAATTTCATATGTAGGTTGAAACACAGTCATTAACTGAAGCAGAAACAGCTGTGTAGGAGGCTTAAAACTGGGTGAGGAACAGCCAAACTCTGCTACTAAGGTGAGGTTGTGGAAGACAGTTTCATGTCACAGGTCATATACCATGGCAAGACTGAGCACAGCAACAAGACACAAGGTAGTTATACTGCATCAGCAAGGTCTCTCCCAGGCAAAAATTTCAAAGCAGACTGGGGTTTCAAGATGTGCTGTTCAAGCTCTTTTGAAGAAGCACAAAGAAATGGGCAACGTTGAGGATCATAGACACAGTGGTCAGCCAAGGAAACTTAATGCAGCAGATGAAAGACACGTCATGCTTACTTCCCTTCAACATCGGAAGATGTTGCTATGTATGATGTGAGGCTGGACTGATTTTTGCAGTGCCATCAGCACAGAATGGGTGGAAACCAGTAGGACCCAGGTACACCCATCTACTGCCTGGAGAAGTCTGGCCAGAAGTGGTCTTCATGGAAGAATTGTGGCCAAAAAGCCATACCTCTGATGTGGAAACAAGGCTAAGCAACTCAACTATGCATGAAAACATAGGAATTGGGGTGCAGAAAAATGGCAGCAGGTGCTCTGGACTGATGAGTCCAAATCTGAAATATTTGGCTGTAGCAGGAGGCAGTTTGTTTGCCGAAGGGCTGGAGAGCGGTACAAGAATGAGTGTCTGCAGGCGACAGTGAAGCATGGTGGAGGTTCTTTGCAAGTTTGGGGCTGCATTTCTGCAAATGGAGATTTGGTCAGGATCAATGGTGTCCTCAATGTTGAGAAATACAGGCAGTTACTTATCCATCATGCCATCCATCAGGGAGGTGTGTGATTAGCTCCAAATTTATTCTGCAGCAGGACAATGACCCCAAACATATAGCCAACATCATTAAGAACTATCTTCAGCATAAAGAAGAACAAGGAGTCCTGGAAGTGATGGTTTGGCCCCCACAGAGCCCTGATCTCAATATCATCAAGTCTGTCTGGGATTACATGAAGAGACAGAAGGATTTGAGGCAGCCTACATCCACAGGAGATCTGTGGTCAGTTCTCCAAGATGTTTGGAACAACCTACCTGCCGAGTTCCTTCAAAAACTGTGTGCAAGTGTACCTAGAAGAACTGATGCTGTTTTGAAGGCAAAGGGTGGTCACACCAAATATTGATTTGATTTGGATTTCCCTTCTGTTTGCTCACTTTGCATTTTGTAAATTGATAAACATAAACAATTACAATATATATTTTTGAAAGCATTCTTACTTTACAGCATTTTTTCATATTTGCCTAAAACTTTTGCACAGTACTGTATGTCTTCTACTTTGGTAGTTGCAGCAGAAAACATTTGGTAGGGCATTAACAGTCTGTTCTGCTCTGTGCAATCACACTGCAGTCCTGCTGTAAGACAAAAGGACTCACAAGAATTGCCAACAGTGGCAAGGAGAAAGCCTGCTTTTATGAATTAGTGCCTCTCCTGGGCAGGAAGCTTTTTTTTTTTTTTTTTGCTGTTGAGCCTTGGAAAGAGATTAGAGCAACATGGTTCACCCAAGGCAAAATTGGGCATTTCCATATGGCAAAGAAGTGGAGGGGGAACAGGTCACAGCAGTTAGACATTACACAATGTGCTCACCCTTACGTGCTTATGTGTGTTCTGTAGGTTGTTGGAATGGAATAGGGTCTTGGGGTTGGGCATTTGTATCTCAAATCCAAGAGAAAGAGTGTTGTTACGGTTCTCAACAATTCGTCATATGCTGTGGTTGCTATGTATGATGTGAGGCTGGACTGATTTTTGAAGAGTATTAATGAAAAAAAGATTCCATCTTTTTCTGTTTCTAAGCTCTATGTATGTGAGGCTGGAGAAAGATAGGTAATTTCCCTATTAGTGATTTTCAGTGTTTTCTACAATAATTCAATCACTGTTTTGTTAAAATGACAGGAATGAGGACAGGCTTTGTATTATTTCAACAGTGGCTGGATAATGGTATGAAAATGCTATAAATTGCTAGTGGAGAAACACCATAGACTGGAAGGTGTAACTGAACTGTAATATCCTTTAAAATTTTCTTACAAGCAATATGGAAGCAGTGCTATTACTGAGGATTAATTTCTGCCATATCATAGGATCTTTTCCACTGCTGAATTAAAATTCTATCCACCCATTCTTGTATCATCAGAAAATTATATGGGCATCAAATTTCCATTGTCTATCTCTGTCCTGTCACTATTGCCTCAGTGTTGGATTACTGCCAGTCATTCAACTTCCCTCTACACCAATGGGTGAGAAAGACTGCTTTTGCACATCTTATGTATCCTTGGATGGATAGAATATGAGTTAAAATACTGCTCTAACAGTGGTACAGTTAAGGAGAAACTTGACCCTGTCTCATTCATGGGCTTGGAGATGAGCTGAAGGCAACATCATAGGGATAAGGCAGAAAAAGACACTGCCACATAGCATGGTTAAGTACAAGTGTGGAAAAGTTCATAGCTTTTGGCTGGGAGACTTGGACAGGACAGCTAATTAGATATGGGTATTGCTATTTTTTTTTATGTTCCATTGTACTCAGTGAAATGAAAATTCTTGAATTAGGTTCAGTTGGACCATCAATAGCTTTAAGTGAGGTCTCAATAACGATTTGGGTAGGGACAGCATTTTTATAAACTAATGACCATTTGGAAAGCATGGTGGGACTGATGCATAAACATTAACAAAACAATGTGATTGTGGAAAATAACTGTACAACAAAAGATCTACGAAATGATCTGATGTAGAAACTGTAGTAGTTGGGACATTACTTCTCTTGAAGTATAAGAAGAACAACCTTCTAAAATCTGCATGTTGGGAAAATACTAATAATGTTATTGTCATAGATTAAATTTGCCATTCTTGTGTCTCTTTTAGTAACACCAGCTGTACCCGTGGTTGTTCAAAATAAAACAGTGGCGTTTCCAGCGTTCAAGACTATAATTCAGTGGAAAAGGCAAACAGCAATCAATGAGACGTATTGTGAGGAGCGATATAAGGAGACAATAAGTGACATTTGGCATGTGAGACAATTGTTTTTCTCCCTCCTGTGTTTTAATTAGCAGTGGTGCTGCAGGTTTTTATCGATTTCATTACCATTCCATTTCATAATTCAGTTGGATGATAATAACTTCGTAAGCTCAGTGTTTTGGTTTTGTGGTGAAACATTTTCTGCACACACATGGTTCACATTGAACATTTCTGCATTTCACCAAAACAGATTTTAAGCTCCTTATGTATGCAGTGGCAGCTTTTGCCCAAATTTGGTGCTTAAAAATTCATATTCCCTTCAAGGAATTACAGAAGTCTTCAGATTTATGGAATTTGGCAAAACAATGGATCACAGGAGCTAAGAGCAACAATGCTTCCTGTGGTTCATTTTGTAAAATGGCTAATAACGTGTGTGTGTGTGTAGACATGTCTGTAGGGGTGTAGGGGTGTCTGTGTGTCTGTGTGTGTATAAGAAATGCTTATATGTATTTGAATATGTGTGTGTGTATATACACACCCCCACACACCCCCACACACACACGAAATGCTTTAAATACTTAGAAGCACTATGTGACAGTTAAGGTGTTATCTTTTCTATACTCTGGGAAGAGCAATAGACAAAACTACACATATTTAATTGAACTTGTATTCATAAATATATAATCCAAATTTATAGCTCTTCAGTCTTTGACCCCACAGGCTAAATGATAAGTATGTTTTTTAAACGGCATACAAAATCATCAGACAATCCAGGTTCATGTTGGACCCATCCGTATTCAGTTTGTCTAAAACAGCTTTCCTCATCCTAGTACCCTCCAATTGTTTAAGACCTCAACTCCCATAATCCCATTAACTGCTGAGAGATCTTTTTTTTATTGCGGCAGGTCATAAATGCAATCGATCAATAATTCCACCTTTGGCCATGCTGAGTGAAGAATATAGAAACCATAGTCCATCATATTTGAAGGATTATCAGGATGGCAAAATTGATAAGAATACTCATTCTGTGTCCCATTCACTGATTTACAAATTATTATTCTTTGGGATAATCCCTCCTATAAGGTTTGAAAAGATCTCATGTTTTAAGAAAGATAAATTCAGGTAGGGTCTCCCAATTTTTTATAAATGCATAATTGAGGAATACATTTGTTACTACAATTGAAAGAATGCCACACCCATATATTCTTATACTTATATTTTCAGTATACAGCTCTTACATTGGTTGAGTTGAATGAATGGCTATTCTATGAATGAACAGGCTGATACAGTAACTTGATGGTGCTGGGATGCAGTTAGACCAGTGTTTCCAAACCTTGGCAGCTTCAAGAAGTGTGGACTCCAACTCCCAGAATTCCCCAGCTAGCATGCTAGCTGGGGAATTCTGGGAGTTGAAGTCCATGCATCTTAAAATTGTCAAAGTTGAGAAACACTGCAGTAGATCTTCCTTTACCAAATCTGTGATAATACTTCTTTTTCCCCTGTATCATCTCCAGAGTAGCAATCCAGGAGACACAGGAACACATGGGGGTCCATAGGAGGAAGTAAGGGGGCAAGTGACCAAACATGCATCATGATATCATGACACAAAACCCACAACTAACATACTTGCATCAGAACTTGGGACACATGTACAAAAGAGAAGAGTTTGCATGATGTTGTCATTTTGATGCAATCTCAGTTTGTTATAGAGAAGTATGTCTTCCTACCTCTCTCCAGCACGAGCAAAATGATGCTAACCGCAAAGGGGGAAGGAGATATTTGTTATCTTCACATTTGCTTTTTTAAAAATTAAATATATACGCAGCTATAAATATGATGGAAGGCTTTTTTAATCCTTTCCTTTCGCACTACTTTAATTTAAATCAATGTTCTTTCACAGATAATCCCAATATAGATTGAGTAATCATCACCGCTCCAATTAAATTCAGGTACATTATCTTAACAGAAATGCCAAGAGATCCAGTCATGAACATGTAGCTTGGCATTGAGAGTCAACCAACCATCCCCTTCTGTGTTTCTGCTTAGTGGTACTATCCAAACATGACTTCAAGAAAAAAATGCATGTCCCATTAAGTACTATGAACAGGAATACCCCCAAATGCAGTCAAAATAACTTTCAGTGCCAACTAAGTCATATAAATCCAGAATCTAACATGATCACCTGTATTGCTATTTTTGCTTTCCCTGTTTTGAGTATGCTAGCCCTGAGGGTGCTGTATTTCTATTTGATTTATTCAATTATACCTGATAAAAGAAGGAGAGGTTGACTGGAAGGGAAAGAAGCTACAACATTAAATCATACAGAAATACAGAATTAGTTTCCACTATAGATGCAGGCATTTGGGGCTCATGGAAAACATTACTTAAGAAACAGAACTTTCACAGCACATTGTCTAGAAACCAAAGATTTAGGATGAAGTTAGAAGAGTACAAAACTGGATTTTATTGTTTCTGCATTTTAGGTGAGAAACTGGGATGCTAATTTAAGAGATGAGCTTTACACCGAGTACAACTTAGATGCAAATACAAAGTATGAGTTTCAAATTAGATGCAAACTAACTCACCCCAGAAGTTTGTGGAGCAGATGGAGTGAATCTGCAATATACATTACTCCAGAGAAAGGTGAGTTCACTGCTTTTTCTTGAACATCTTTTTCAAGTCAAAGAAAATTGCACAGAGAACGGTGAAAGGATTTAAGCTGCCATAAATCAACTAATTACAGCTTTCTGAGTGTTTTCAGCAAAAAGTCAGACTACAAAATAGATGCAGCAAAAGGAAGCTGTACTTTTGTCAGCTCAGGAACTGGAATACTAGATTATATCTTTCTGCTCTTGTTTCCTGTATTATTTTCATCAGATTATATATCACTGTAGCATTGTAGCCTATGGTTTTATGAATTTTAGAGGTCTATAGAAAAGCCCTGTATGGAAGATTAAACCCTATCATTTTCCAGCCACATGAGCTAGACATTCATTAATACATTTGCAATTAAAGATTGGTCAGTCCTGCTCCTTGGGTAGTAGCAGATCTCTCAATAATACTTTTTCTTTTTGGCCTTCTTTCAGCTTTTATAAGCAAATAAATATTACTGAGATATTTAGGGCTCTTCCATGTGGCAGCCTTAAACTGCTTTTTCCCATACTGAAACTGGCCGGAAATGAATCCCATTTAAGAAATTACTGTCAATCCATTCTTCAGCATTGGCAGCCATGCTGGCCGGGTATTCCCTCCGGATGGCAGTTACCACATTTTCTTTATTCCTTATATCCTTGCTGGGGAAAGCAAGTACCAATCCCTTTCCTTTTCACGGGCAGTCTTTGAGAAGATGGATTTCCACTGGCAGTTCTTTTGCATAAGCCTCCTCCTGTTGATCTCCCCCTTGGTGCTTTCCCATTCACCCCATCTGCCAGTGGAGAGGTGAGTGTGGTGGTGAGGACTCCGTTCTACCCTGCTTTTTGCTACCGTACTTAGGCAAGAGGAAATTGCAGAACCCTTATCAATTTTATCTGGTTTAAAAAAAAATGAAAGGAAAGACCATGGTTTCACAGATTAACTTGTAAAAAAAAGTCGACTCTTTCACCAGTCTTCCAGTGAACCTGTAAAAAAAATAAATAAAAAAGGAGGGGGGCAAAAGTCCAGAGCTTCACTGGTCCACTGTGGGAGTATCCTTTCAGAAAGAGCAGGAAGCCTAGCAGTCCAAGATGAAAAGGCTGTGGAAGATAGCAACCAATGCTCAGAGCGAAGAGGTCTTCTTGCTACATTGTGCAATGGCTAATTGGAAGAGAGGCCTTTGCCTAGAAAGAAGCACCACCTGAAAACCATACAGCATTTCTTGAGGTGGCAGAAGTTGTAAAGTATTATTTTTGACATGGAGCAAGAAAGGATGGGCGCCGGTTGCCATTATGTGGGCTTGAGACAGGTTGAAGACTCCTGTCTTCGAGCAATGGTTAATGGACCACCTCAGACTGGGGAAAGCAAGACACCTAAGGGCTCTTTTGATAGAAAGAACAGGTCTAGTATAATCCATATCAAATTGTAGAAGTTCAGCATAAGAAACCCTGCTCTTTATTTTGTGCTTGCCAGTCCAGTAACTACTGGCAGTATTAGGAATAAACCCCTCTGCTTTGTACTATCTCATTTCACCTAAGTAGTCTGGGAGTCAAAATAGCAGCAACTGAGGAGAGGAAATGAATTTTAAAAACCGAGTTGACACAGCCAGCCAAATCCTCTACAAAGGTAGGAAGGGAGCAAAACCAGAGCAAAGGCAATCTTTGTTGTTGTTCAGTCATTAAGTTGTGTCCGACCCTTTGCGACCCCATGAACCATGTCGCGCCAGGCCTTCCTGTCCTTCACTGCCTCCCAGAGTTTGCTCAAGTTCACGTTCATTGTAAGGCAATCTGACATTGCTGCCAATGGGAACTCACTGAGGAACAGGAGGGATTTGTAGGGGAGCAGTAAAATACCACCAAGCTTTTTTTTTTCTTTCCCTTTCCCTTCGATAGCTGCTACAAACCCCATGCTTTGAGAAGAAACATTCTAATCTCAGCAAGAAAGACAACAAATTGAGATACAACTCTGGTTAGCCCAGTTTCACTCTGTTTTGTCAACATCAGCTGAAGGTTTAGCAGGTATATTATAGAAAGCCATGTTATTGAAGAATTAGTGACCCCTGCTGACAAAACTAGGATCTAAGTAAAAAAATTATCATTTTTGGATATACATTCAAGAATCTCTTTTACCACATTTATTTTGGCAGGATTCCTTTGCCTTTAGCAGCTACAAAATAATCTGAAATTGATCGGGTGAACCCGTTCCCATTGTTGCCCTTTCCTACTAAAAGAATTGTCAATTCCTGAATATGTTAGCTATTAGAAGCACCTCTTATCTGGCACAGTCTGGCAGCTATGTAGTAATTTTGTGTTATATTGTTGTTGTTATTGTATTCTCATTGTCAGGGAGAGGGGACAAATGGTGCAATGTTCAAACGCTCAAAGAATTTAGTACTATAGTACTAATGCAACATGTAAGGTTATAGAGTAAAGTTAATTTAGTTTACACCGTTACCCCAATTTTCTCTGAATAACCCATTGAACCAGAAACTGATAATAGTGGCTGAGTTCACAGAACACCCTCAGCTCAAATGTGATTGACTAGATTGTGATTCAGTATGTCTTGTGAATAAGGCCAGTCTTTTGTGTTTCAATTGAAAGTCTGAACTTGGGTTTATAGAGTAACAACTAGTAGCTACTTATTGATCTATTACATAATTTATTACTAATTACTGGGTAATTAGTAGTAAGTACTGCCTACTTATTACTGGCAGGTAGAAATCCAGTTATAGGTAGTTTTCCTCTCCAGCAAGCTGGCAGAGAAGCTGTCACTTTCCATATGTTATTGCACTACAACTCTGAGGCGATTCAGACAGCACAGGCTACAGTGAGTGATGCTGCAAATTATGATTCAGCAACAGTTAGAACTACACTATGAGTTCCTGATTTCTAGAGAGAAATGCAGGAAGCATCAACCAATTTACCGTTGATTGAAGAATGGAAAGCAGAACTGGCAGACCCTCACTGATGCAGGGCTATGAAGGTTGGCATCCCATAGACTACTAATATGAGGTAAAATGGTCATGTGGTTGCTGATATTCATGAAGTTAAAGTGATTTGCTATATAGTACAGTAGCCGCCTGCACTATCTTTGAAAGGTCAGTATACTCTCATTTTCTATGCTTGCGTATTCTTTTAAAATCTTTTTTAAAAAATACTTCATTTGCTCCAACTGTTGTTATAGTTATTCCTCAGTGTAAGAGGAAAGCTATAATAGAAGAAGTCATATTATTTTATATTTTTGTTATACTTTTTTGTTGTTATATGTTTCTCCCCTCTTTTTAAATACAGAACCTGCCGTTCTTGATGTATGGAGGAAACTCGGACCAATTTACCCCAATCTTACCCAAGAGATGACTATCTTGATCAAGGTGAGAATAAATATATTTTTAACAAAATAGAGATTATCACTTTCATAGTTTAGAACTGAGAAAGATAATAAAAACCAGGCACCTCTGTGGGGATGTGGGTCAAAAAGGTCAAGATGGCAGTTGTGACCACGCAGTCAAAGCCCCCCACTTTTTTTTATGTTTGTTGACCATGCAGTGCACATTAAAAGGGGGTGAAGACTGCTTTGTAGGCTACACCTTGCAGCAAACCTGATCTGTTTGCATCAGTGGTTCCAAAGAACTGAGAGAGAAGGGCTGGACTAACCATCTAAGCTGGCTATGGGAAGGAGGACTGGGGGAGGCTGTAATCATTTCCCATGCATTTGTGAGAGACAGTAGGGAGCACACCTGGGCTAATGGGCCAGGTAAGGGCATAGCTGGTTTTTCTCCTGGTTCACCACCTGAGAGCAGGGTGGTTGGGGGATTATGTATGTGGTGGAGTGGTGGTGGTAGGGTTGGATGTCTAGTGGCATATGGTCAGATGCCCCAAGTAGCGGATGCTGAGCGCTAGGCAGAAGAACCAGACTGCGTGGGTTTGTTTGTCCTATCTGTGTGTGCAAGGTGATGATGATGTAACCCTTCCACCTGGGGATGGGAGGGCAAGGGTTGGGGGGATTGGACGTGGTGCGGGAGGAGAGGGCAGGCAAAGATATCATAGTGGAAACAGGCATGGGGAGATATAGCAGGAGACAGGTGTGGACTGTTCTTGGGGAAGACAGTTTAATCCATGAGATGAAACTACGCAAGAGATGCCTGCTGGAGGAAGACAATCTGACAGAGCACGGCTAAGAACCTTTATTAGGGTTTACTTTGTGGTAATAAGAGCAGTGAAACAGGCTTATTTCTCCACTCTTGTTGTGTGCACAGATAGCTGGCCAGCAGCCTCAGTTTGAGTAACCAGATCCCTCCTTGGGAACATCCGCAGGGTCGCTATGAAGACTATTCTGAGCATCTAATGGATAAAGTCTCTCAGATTTGGTTGGAGTTGGATGGGTTGGGTGGGTTCTGTGGAATAGAAGAATATAAATATGAATATAAATTTATAGAAATAGAACATGAGGTACAGCCTTGCTTGGTTATCTGGGGAGCGTTCCAAACTGTTGGTTCTGAGGGTCCTTTGGGGTCCGAGCTCATCCACCTGTGTTTTAGATCCATGTCCCTCCTAGCAGGTGAAGAAGGCCTCCCAGAAGGCAGGGCGAGGTTCAGTCCAAGCTGTGAATGCTTCTTTGTGGGAGGGAAAGGTTCCACCTGCTTTGAATGAGGCGGTGGAACTATCCATATTAGGAAGCCTTTTTTCTCGCTTGATTATGAGAATATTTCAAACTTTTCAAAATAAAGAAATCCAGTTTAAAAATACTGCTTGGGGAGATAAATTGAGGTGAAATGACAGACAGCAAAATACTTACCTGGCTCCCTACGGTTTCTTCACTTCTGATTAATTCTCTATGAAGCCTTTAAAATGCTATTGTTACCTGCAATGGATGGCATTTCAGGTGTAATTTGGACCTCCTGAAGAAGCTGTTGGTTCAATCACTTTTTTCCCTTTAGACCCCACATTTCTGAAACTTCTTGAATATTATATGTACAGATAATAAAAAGTTAGTTTTTGCTGTTCTCCAAAGACATTTCTTCTGCTATTTCTCTAGCCACTGTCTCCAAAGGAAAGTGGAGGAAGAATTCTGAATTATAGAATATTCTATGAAAACCAAGGAGGAAAGGTGGATTTATGTAAAACAACAGAAATATTTTGCAAAGTGATGGTGCCCCCTGCAGTGACCATTATTTATGTGACAGCACACAATTCCAAAGGAAGTTCCAAACCTGCTAATATTATAGTGGAACAACCACCTCACAGTTTCCAAGGTAAGATATCATACAGCAGGCAAACTTTTCGGAAATTGAATCTGCATTTTTTTATGTTAGCAAATAAGCCACCAGTCCCTTCTGGAATGGGTGGCCATAATACAATTAAAGAAATGAAATGAAATGAAATGAAATGAACTATCCTACTGGGGACTCTGTAACATTATTTCTACACTTATTTGTGTCCCTCTTGTAATATATTATTAAATAATTATACATTCTGAATTCCACCATCTGCAGATTGAAGCTATTAACAAGCTAATGCAACCAGATGACCTTCTTCTGCTATCATCATATGTGCAACCTACAACTCTAAATTTCAGAGATACTCAGTTAAAAAATATTCCATTCCACTGCAGGCATAAAAGCTATAATAAGAAGTGGGAATCTAAAAATACCGTTTAAAGATTAGCTTCCTGTCACTGTGATTATTAAAACTTTCTGTATATATAAAAGTGTGTCTGCTAAATTTCAGGTCGCAAGTGAGTTAATAGTCATGATACTGCCTTAGAAGCATGCTTTTATAATGCAGCCCATAGTCCTTAGAATAATCAGCCTAGTATTTTTATAATTTTCACACTTTAAGAAGAAGGATTACAATTGCATAACACAGGTCTATCTTGTTTGTGTGCTAGTTTTCCTACAATTTCCTTTATAAGTTGAATCTATTTCATACCATCCTTAGAAACATTGCAAAAAAACATCTCTTAGTTGAAGAGCCCCCCTAACAGAAACAGCAATTTTATTCAAGTTCACTTCTTGATGCTCTACAAAGTTCTTACAAAGTTCAAGCTCTATGCCGCATTAATTCAGTTTATAGAAGTTAGGGACATAAACTTTTCTACAAAAATGTACCCTTTCAACCTAATTATTCAGCACCCGCAGCTTCTGAAAATACAGTAAACTCATAAAATCCCATCCTTTGGATGATTTGCATTGGAACGTATGAAGCCATTTGCCACACGTTGCTGTTTGAGGAAGAATGTGCAGAGAAATGTTGCCACTGAGGATAACACCAGGGCAAGAGTTTCACCAGGCCTATTTCACCTTGTGCATTACAACTGAGAATGAGCAGGCCATCAAGCTAAGCCATAATTTCCTTTAGCCATGGCTTGTTGAATACAGCCTTGCATATATATAGAACATGTGTACCCATCATGATAGTTCCTTTCAGAGAAAGCTACTTAATGCAGAGCGCAGAAAGGAAGAAATCTTAAGCCAAATAAATTAAAGGGATGAGATTAAAAAAAAGAAAAAGAAAAAGAAACACAGTTAAAGCTAGTTTGCAGCAGCACCACTCATTGTATTGCTCCATATCTTTCTAACCTTGCAAACTATCCCTGATTCCACCACATCCATACACCATTTCCCACACTGACGTTTGTCACATCTCTCTTTTTTGAAGAGCTGAACTCAGTCTCCTATTTCCCTTTCCTCCTGACCCATTCACTGTTCCTTTATATATTTGTTTTGCAATTTGTTCCTCATTCATTCTCTCTATATGTATGGCTAAGTCACCTAAAATGTTTCTTTTGTCTGAGCCACTCACTTTTGTTCTCCATCCACATTCTCTCACAGCCTATTCATTCTTGACTCTACCTCTTCTTACTGACCACATACACTTCTTTAGTATCCCAGGCCCACTGCATTCAATTTATTTTTATGTTTCTCCTGAAATACACAGCTCTCACTTCCTTATAACAAAGTAGGCAGAAGCATGTTCTTATACCCAGCCTTTTCACTGTCTTCAGCAAACATGCATTCCTTGCAACAGATTACATATTGCCTTTCTACTATATTTGTACATCTTAAAATTTCTCCATTCATTTTTCCATTTTTAGTAAACATTCTACCAAGGTACACAACCAATTAAGCCAAACTGAAATAAGCCTAGTTTTGGCTTAAAGCAGAGTGTGTCAATGTGTCATTCGGCCCTTTGCCTTAAGAGAGGCGTTGTTTTCATTCATCTTGATCACAAGTGATATCTCAGGATGTACAAAAAAATACCACGCTAAAATGGGGAAATTCACCAGTCTTCCATAATGTCTGAGATGGAGATGAACATATATGGAGGCCACCAGGTTACAGAGATTAATTTGCATATTGTTCACTAATTTCAAAACCATTTTTAGCTAAGGACTTCCGGTTTGTGATGGTTCTGTAAGGTACATCTCTCGCTTCTCTACTGATTAAAGGGTTTTCAAACTTCTCAATTATCGGACCGTGTGGATAAAGACTGACAAAGACTGACTATTGAGTATATAATTTTTATTATATATTAACTTGTTTTTAACAAGCTTTTGGCATGGCAACAAGACCGAAACAGTCAACAGTTAGCTTAATTCCAACTGTCATCATCTGCTGAACCAGGAAAGATGGTGAAGGAGGATTCTTCTACTAATTTATTATTTAGTACAAGTTTTGAAGCTGATGCAACAAGATTTGGCAGAGCTTAAAAATGATCTAAAGCAAATGCAAGATAAGCTGCTCACCATGAAGATCAATTGGCTGCTCATGAGGATGTAACTCAAGCTAGTCATAATATTCTGGATAAACAAATTATATATTTAGAATCACAATTGCATAGGAAAAATGTATGATAGACATTGAACCCCCCATCCCACCCCCCTGGCGTCAATCAAACCTGGCTGGATTTATGGAGGATTTTTTCAGAAAGCTTCTGTCTTTGGAAACGGACTTTCCAGTTGAAATTGAACACATCATTAAAATTCTTTTAATGAGCGGAAGACTGAAACTAGTTCCAATATTATTATTGTGCAGTCCCTTTGTGTTACCATAAGATATGAGATTTTACATACAGTATATTTCTCCAGAAATCAGTAAAGTTGCCACTGAAGTGGGGTTTCAGTTAAAGTAAGATATCAATCTATCCTGGTTTTACTAAAGAGGTTTCTCAAACAAGAAGGCTGTTCACAAAAGCTCGAAAAATTGCTAGATTTGCACAACTTCAATATTTCATGTGCTTTCCAGCTACCTTCTGATCATCAAGATCAGATTCACAAATCTGAGAACCCACTGAATGCAGATGTCTTTATCCTATCATTGAAACCTGCTGATGGATAAACATGATTGTGTCTCAGTTCGTAGCAACTGTTAAGGGAGAAGTTTGAGTCTGCCCAAGGAAAAGAAGCCTCAATTTAAAAGACTCTAAGCTTTCAATTTTTTCCCTCTGTACTCTTGTTAATGTCATGATACTGAGTCTGGGCAGTCTTAAGAACTGCCAGCTTAAGGCCTTAACTTTGTACATAATTTCTTAGTTTAAAGGCTAGTTTGAAACTGCTCTGTATATTTACTTATAAGAGAGATGAAACTATAGCTCTGTCCTACTGAGAAGTCATGCATTGCTTTCTATTTATTGATTGATTGATTGGTCTATTTTTAGGGTTCTCTTTAGTTTTTGTAATAATGTTATTTGTCCGGTGTTTTATTTTCTTGCACATAATCAAGTTTTTTTTCTTTTAAGTATAGATTCTATATATATATATATATATATATATATATATATATATATGTATGTAATACAATGCTATTTGAATATTAATTTGAGTTCCTATGGAGGTTCTACATCTGTGAGCAATATTAGAACATATGATAAATATTTAAACACAGAAAAATTATTACTAAAATATTATTATTTAATATTTTAATAATTTAATAAAATTATTAAATATTTGTTAAATGGTACAGGTTATAATATTTGTTAAATAATTTGTTAATAAAATTATTAAATATTTGTTAAATGGTACAGGTTATAAGATGAATTGATATTGGGAGAATATTGATAAGTTGGCCAAAATAAAATTAATGGATGAAGTGAGTCAGTCTTAATGTACAAGGGCTGTGAGAACCTAAGAAACAAAATGTAATTTTCGCATGTTTAAAATCATTAAGAGCAGATATTGCTTATCTACAGGTAACTCATCTAATGGAAAAGGATAAATCTCTATTAATGAAGGATTGGGTGGGACAGGTTTACTTCACAGATACTTCAACGACAGCTAAAGGTTTGGCCATTTTGGTTCGAAAAGGATTTTCAACTGATATACAACAGGTTATTACTGATGTGAATGGGCATTATTTAATTTTATGTGCTAAAATAGCAGGGATTGTTATAGCTATGATTAAAGTTTATAGAGCCCAGTTTAGATTCTCCTATTACGTTTTATGAACGTTTTCAACACTTGAATCGGTGCAATTATGATAAAGTAATAATAGGAGGAGATTTTAATGAAATATTGGACCCTGAGCTTGATAGAAATACACTGGTATAGAAAAAACAATCATCAGTGAGGGAAACAATTAAGGCCTTTATGGAAGAATTGAATTTAATAGACTCTTGGCATTTGATGTACCCAGCTAAAAGAGAATATACATTTTATTCAAGTGTGCACCAGAATTTTTTTAGGCTTGATTATTTTTTAATATCATCAACTCTGTATCATCAAATTCAAGAACATAATATTGATGTTTGTTATGTATCAAGCCATAGTGCAATTATTTTGAATTGTATGTTTCAGAAACCAGTCAAGGTACTGAGAAATTGGTATTTCAATATCTCCTTGTTGAATGATAAAAAAATTGTACAACAAATGCAAGTAGAGACTTTGCAATACTTTGATGTGAATTCAGAAACTTCAAGTGCTCGAATTTTTGAATGGGAAGCATATAAATCTTATATCCAAGACTGAATTATTGCTTATGCATCATATAAAAATAAGATTAAAAATAAAAGGGAAAATAATTTGAAAGATGGATTGAAACATTTATGGGCACAGATGGTTAAATGCCCATCTACTACCTTGTACAGAGAAATATAGAAGAAGAAATATGAATTAAATACTATAATATCACAGCAGACAGAATTCATGTTAACGTGTTTACGACAGAGATATTGGGAGAATGGCAAAAGACCCAGTAAAATTTTGGCTAATCGCTTAAAGCAAAAGAAAGTTAGGGCAATTATTCCAATTATTAGGGGTGAAAGAAATGAAATATATAAAACTTCAAAGGATATAAATTGTCAATTTTTTAAATTCTATTCAGAATTATATAGCAAACCAGAGAATATATCAAATGAGGATAGAGAGGCCTTTCTAAATATAAATTTATCACACTTAGATGATACACAAAAACAACTCTTGTTTGCTCCATTATCTGAGGTAGAGATTAAACAAATAATTTTTAAAATGGCAAGTGGTAAAACACAGGATTGGATGAATTTCCTATAGAGTGCTATAAAACATATATAGGCCAAAACTTTTTCAATTGTATGATGAGATATTTGGTAAGGGTATAATCTCAGAACATTTAATCAGGCCTATATTACAGTTATACCAAAATCAGGCAAAGATCATATTCAGTGTGCTAATTATCATCCAATCTCATTGATTAATGTTGATACAAAGATCTTAACAGCAGTGCTAGCAAATAGATTACAGCAAGTGATACTGTTCATTAAGAATGATCAGGCAGGGTTTATAAAAACTAGGCAAGCAATAGACATTACCTTAGTTGTAGATTTAATAGCCTTGAATAAAAACAAAGACCAATTTGTAATTTTATCATTAGATGCTGAAAAAGCCTTTGACAAAATATATAGACAGTACATGTTTGCTGTATTAAACAGGTTTGGATTTCCTTTGACATTTATAAAATGGATCATGATGTTATATGAGACCCTTACATCTAAAGTATAGGTTAATGGCATGTTTTCTGCTACTTTCCCACTATTTAGAGGAACTAAACAAGGATGTCCACTTTCACCCTTGCTTGGAACCCTTGGCTTGTGCTATTAGACAATGCAGGTAGATCTACGGAGTAGTACATAATTCAGTTGAACACAAACTGGTTTCATCTGCAGATGACATTCTTCTGTTTATTTCTAAACCTCACACTACAGTTCCAGCGTTGATGCAAATGATAGATGCCTTTAGTAAAAGAGCAGGATATTCTATTAATTGGTCCAAATTGGAATTAATGCCAGTAAGTGAAAATTTGGTTACCCATCCATTTAAGGAATATCAATCCCATATTTGTACCGAATCTATTAAATATTTAGGTATGTGGAAGCACGTGTTATGTAATTGGTTTTTTTTATAATGTATATATCTTTGTGTTTTATCCCTTTTTGTTTTTTTATTTTTTTGTTATAAAAGAAAAGATAAATAAATAAATAAAAAGAGCATTTTAGCTATATCAGCACAACCCATTTGAATGATGTCATCATAAAGTTGCTCTGCAGTGACATGGGTGGTGACAAATTTCAAATATAAATAAATAAATAATAAATAAAGATTTCTGTTATAGAAACATACAATATCAAAAATGACAAGCTGTTGCATAATCCCATCTGTTTTTCCCCATAGATTTCCCACCCCCTACCAATATGAAAATCATCACTGATAAACAAAAAGGAATTTCTGTTATATGGGAACCTCCTAAATCCATTGGAAAAAAACTTTTATGGTACATAGTGGAATGGATTTCTGCAAACCTCAGTCATTTTCATCATAGCATTACATGGAAAAAAGTCCCTTTCCAAAATACATCAACTTCTATTGAAGGTAAGTTACAAGTCAACATTTTTTGGTGTCTTCATAATAAATATCGAACATGAATACATATACTGAAAGTTAGAGTAAATGCGCTATCTGATAACACAAAATTACTTCTAGTTGAATTTTTTTTTTATCCTCAGTAATCTAGAATGCTTTTTCAAGGCATGATCTACTTTGAATCCAAAATAGCCCTGATCTAACAAATTAATAAAGAAAAGACTACTAAAATCAAAAGAACATCTCAGAAATTATGCTGGGTGAGACTGAAAGTCATCATTCATTTCTCAGAGCGAGTAATCAGATGGAGGACGTGTACAATAGTGCTGTTCCACTCAAGTCTGTCAGCAACTGGTATTCATGGACATCTGGAGTTAAAAGATGGCTGTCATAACTATTGTCATTGATAGTCTTATCCTCCATGAATTTGTCTGCCTCTCTTTTATGGCTACCCAAGTAGTTCACATGGATGAATATAGCTATTGTGAGAACATAGTGAAAGAGACACATTTAGATCCCCCTTGGATGGGATGCAACTGTGATAATTAAAAACATTTTCAGAGTGGATGTTCCTGTTGTTGTTATGCTTGTTGCTATTAACTGCTCATGTAAAACAATTCGTGATTTCCTTTTTTAGAAAAAGGTTTTGTTTCTAATGATCATGATTCCTTTTAAGAATATGCATTAGAACTGAAATTCCATAAAAATTATGTGCTATTTTTCACAGAAAGCATCAGAATGGAAAATAACGCCATTTCAGTATATGCTGTGTATCAGAAAGGCATCAGCCAGGCCAGCTCTGTCCAGAGTAAGTAGAACTCAAGCAGGCCTATTGTAAAGGATTAATCTTAGTTACTGATATATAAACTTTCCAGCTAAGCGTCCTCCAAAATATATAGCAGCTTCCTTTCATCTGGTTGTGTACTCTACAGACTGTGTGTATGTGAGAGAGAGTGCCTTTGAGTCAGTCTTAACTCCAGGTGAGTGCCTAGACAAGTCCCTGCAGTTTTCTTGGCAACATGTTTGGAAGTGATTTGCCATTGCCTCCTTCCTAGGGCTGAGGGAGAGTGACTGGCCCAAAGTCACCCAGTTGGCTCGGTACCTAAGGCAAGACTAGAATTCCCAGTCTCCCAGTTTCTAGCCTACCTTAAATAGCTACACCAAACTGGCTCTCTACAGATGTAACTTAGAACTGTGCTTATCTAAAGTAGTATTTTATTTCTAAGAATTGTTTCAGAACTGAAATCAAACCAATGTTTTACCAAAAACAGTATTTTGCATTCAAAACCTTATTGTTCTACTATTCCCAGTCATCATGAAAACATGTGAAACTAACATTCAGGACCTCAGGTCAGGGGATTTTTTATGCCATTCAGAAACAGGTATTTTTTTGTGAAACATGCTTTCAACTTCTCAATATTCCATATTGGATTCATTATGTAAAGGGGTATTGTCAAGTCTAGGACAAATGTGGAAAGCCAAAGAGTTTAAAATCCTTGAGCATTTGATCAGCATATGATCCAGTCATGCAACCTAATGAAATACAAATTAGTGAACACAGACCTACTCTTGCAGTTTCTTGTCTTTTCTCTTTCTGAAGCACATTTTGCTATTTGCTGCAGAAGTTGGCACGTAGACGGCATGTTTCCAGACAATGAAATATCGAAGACAAAAAGCAGGTGGATGCACAAAATCCAATCACCTTAGCCACTGCATTACTAAAGAGTACGCAGGGGCCATTCATAAGCAATAATCACAGCTCTGGTGATGAAAAGAAAATGTTTTCCCTAAATAAAGATGACAGTTCTGATAAGGATGAACATTTACAGTATTTCAGTACTTGTCTTCTTGAAGATTCTTAAGATTCAGTGAAGACTCATTCTCTGCCTAGGCCCACAGAAGATCATACTGATACTAGAAACATTGCAAAGGCCAGTGAAAAAAGTATGATTCAGAACTCAGCCTAGAGAATTGTGTGGCTTTTGTATGACAGTCTCTCTGTATTGGTTGACAGTAGAGTTCTGAAGGTTCAAAAGAAAAAAGAAACAGTGGGAAAAATTACATTGTGCATTTATTTAACATAATTAGCAGCAAAATAGGGAGCAAAGGCTCCTTGCCTTGAACCGTTTATGATTTTCTGATAGGTTTTCATTATTATTATTACATAAAAAGAAGCCCAAGAAAAGAACTCTTCAGAGAAGACACTTCATGTTGTAATGAAACAATGAAAAAGATCTTCAAACATGCTCAATAGTCATACATGTCTCATATATTTGAAAGCAATCTAAACATTTTTATAGCTTTAAATGTGATTTCATATCTCACTATGGCAGTGAGCCAATTCCGCCAAAGCACTACAGAACAGCATGAAAGATATGTCATCCAGAGGTAATATTCTAGCAAATTAAGCACTGGTTCAGCTTATATATTCTGTTTCTGCATGCAATTCTTCTTCAGTATGAAAACTTTAATAAGTTGCTTCAGCATTAGGAACCTATGATCCACAGACTTCCTGCACCACAGCTGTTCAACAAACTGGATCTTGATAGAGCCTCTGAAATTGCCAACTTCCATGTTGAAGCAAAGATACTTTATCTGAATATTTATATGAAACAAAAGTACCAGTTCAATGATCCAGTGCTGAAGGAAGCAGTTGTGCTTGCTCCTCTGCAGAAAATCTGAGCTATCATTGATAGAGACTCTTTTGGAATAATTTCTTGAAGATTATCATGGAGTAAACGGAATTATAGTTTTATAGATTTCATGCAGGACAGAGATGTACCTCCAGTCAGTTGTGGCAAATTAAGGATTGATCAGTCTGGACAAAAACTTTCTAAACTGTGAAATGCAGCTGTTGGGCAACCGTAGTTTCTAGCTTCTTCTCATTCTGAAAATTATGTGTTGCTCATTCAACACAATAATACTTTCTGTGAATGGCATTTTCCAGCTTCATTAGGACAAAATACAACTGTGGTTGGAAGGTCCCTAGGGAAGTTTGCAGATGATCTGCTGCAGAGTATATGCATTAGACATTAGAAATAGTCTCTATGTGGCCGCAGCATCCTAAATCAGTACATTCCAGAAATACAGTTGTGCTGAATGTCACCAACTATTGATTCAATCCATAAAGCAAAATCTGCTATATGTAGAAACTTTTAGGCAAAGAAAAAAGTTTCTGAAGAGTTTGGATAGACTAGTTAAAGACACATTTTTCTTTAGCTCCAACTAGTTATCACTTGTTACTGGGAGATATTTCTTTAGTAGGACTTAGGGGAAGATGGCTTCCTTGTGCCAAGCTTTGTCCCAGTTATTAAAGTCTGGTTTCATTGGATTAGGGCTTGATAATGCATACTGGGGGTGGGGTGGGGTGGGGTGGGGTGGGGTGAGGTGGGAAAGAACAAAAAAATGTCTATAGTGTACTATGCATAATAGATCGTGGTATTACCTATCTATTTCTGACTTTAACATGTCCTGTGTAGAAATCAAACTGGGTATTTTACCTAGTGAATGGAAATATGTACTTTCAGAATAAAAAAATCCCAGTTTCAGATGATATTAGTTTCTTTTCCTGTAGTATAACATCCTGATTTGAATGGCTAAATTTTGTATACTTCAAATCATGCAAAAGGCAAAGGCCATTAAGAAAAAATAAAAAAACAAACAGCAACCCAATTAGAGATGGGTTGCATGGCTAGAACAACAGCCTTCCCCCCCCCCCCAGCTTTTTTTTCTTTTCCTTAACAATTTGTCTTATAAAGAGTTCTGGAGACTTCCTGATTATATTGTAATCTTAAATTGGCCTGATATATTGTCCCAAAATGAAGTTTGGATGTATTTATTTATTTTACAATCAAAACAGTTGTCTTTGCTTTTCTTATTACCTAAAGAAATTTGAGTTTGGCTATTGAACGGCAGAAAACTACACTGGAAGATAAGTACTTGATTTTTCCTTAGTGAAGGTTGAACTTTCCTTATACAAGTGCAAATTATATGCCCTTAAATTCTCCTTTCTGATAGGTTTCACTGATGAATGAAGGAATTCTTCTCTTATCTTCTATCATGCTGGATTCTTACATTATGATCTTGGACTTCTTAAAGTCCAAGTGCTCTTGTAGCAGGCTGAAAACTAATAGTTTTTTTCCCAAAGTGGTAATATGGTATCTCCATAGGTCCTGTAAGATCATCCATTGTAAATATTTTACACAAATAAAATCTTGCAAGAAATGTGTTTTTGATATTGTTTAGGTGTTCTTGTTAAGATTTTCTGTGATGTTTAAAGCCTGAAGGTGGCAGCATTTCACTTTTAAAAATCTAGCAATTTTATTTTTGTCACAACATAGATATGAACACAACTTTATTTCAAACATAGAATACATTTTAGTCCATTCATGTGAGAATGGAGATAGAATTGATTATGTTCTTTATGAGCATTTAGAACTTTTTTGCTGCTATTAGATTATTAGAAGAAATGAAAGTCAAAATTATAGTCTCTTTTCTGGACTGGATAATGATGATTGTTGTTGTTATACACACTGTGAAAGGTATTGAACCTCTTAGTGACAATGGTTGTGGAATAACCCAACATTAATGCCACCGCTAAAGTCCTGAAGACCTTCTCCAAAAACAAATGATCACTGTGGAATGTGACCCCTGGCTGGATCTTGTGGTTGCACTATAAGTCCCACAAAGGCGAGACTATAACTTGGTGACTGAGTAAGTCATGCTTGTGGTCATGTTACAGTGGAATTCATTCTCACTCTCTTTTATTTTTCTCTCTTGCACTGTCTTTCTAGCACTGATGAAAGAAAAGAAAGAACAACCTGACATTGCCCAAGAAAGCAGGCCTGCAGTCGCCAAGGGTAGGAAAGTAATAACTTTGGGGGGGAAAAAAAGAGGTTTTCTGTCTGATCAGAAATGTAGGGCTTATGCAACTTATTATGACATCTCAGAGTGGTAAGAAATGTACAACATACACTGACATGATTCCAAGAAAATAAAACTTCAGATTGCTTACGCACATCAAAGATTTAAAGATGTAACTCATGATTATTCACAACTTGGAACCATCTAGGTTTACACACACACACATATGCACACACACTTTTAAATTGTAAGTCATTGACTAAACTCTTGTGTAGAAAACATGTGCATCCAAACCACCATGATAATTGAAATGAGTATGTAGCTTGGTTTACTCAAGGGGAAATGAGAAAGTTTTCCATTTTCCAATAATTCACAACATACCTTAAAAGCACCCAAGTCCTCCACCTAGCCATCACTACCTGAAGATCTCAAACCCTTTCAGCATGTCATTATCTTGTACATCTGGAATTCAGAGAGAACCTCTGCAGCCAATCCTTGCTTGTCTATTGTCATTTTGACTTAGCCACTAACTGGGCCAAACAGTTCTGACTCTGTTTCAGGCTGGCGAATCACTACACGCACTACACCCCCTCCCAAGCGTATGGTGCTCTGTAAATTGGCAAGGGTTCCTTCATACAGTGAAAGTAATCGAGATTATAGCATTCTTCCCACCCTCCGATCTCTTCCACATAGATACATGTTATATGTACATTTGTCTGATAATTTGAAAAATATTCCTCCCAATAAGCTTCTATATCAGTGTTTCTCAACCTTGGCAGCTTGAAGATGTGTGGACTTCAACTCCCAGAATTCCCCAGCCAGCATGGCTGACTAGGGAATTCTGGGAGTTGAAGTCCACAAATCTCAAAGCTTCCAAGGATGAGAAACGCTGTTCTATATGAACAATTGCAGAGAAACCTTGATTAGTAAAAACTTGACATGTGATGGTCAGCATATATAGGGGCTATTAAGCATTTCTCAAGAGTAGGAAAACTCAGCAGCATCCTTTCCTCACTCCCAGCCCACTGGGAAGGCACCTTCACCCTCTTTTTCTACTACATGTTCAATGTAGTGATTTCTCACTTGTGTTGGCTCAAGTGGTGTCATTTGCTTCATCTGCTGTGCCTCATTCAATTGTAGGCAAACTCCTCCGCTCCAGTTGGTTACTGTGCACTGTGGCAGGAATGCCTCCTTCCTTTTGGACACTGGTCATGATCCTCTGGGGCCATTTTTTCACAAGTTCAGCAGAGGAATGGTGAAAAGCTGGGGTTTTTTTTACAAGTTCACTGATGAAACAGTGAAATGTGGCCCTCTTGTTTTTTACTAGTTAACCAATGAAACAATGAAAAGGTAGACGCTATGTATGTATGTATGTATGTATGTACGTATGTATGTATGTATGTATGTATTTGATGGAACAGTGAAGCATGGGACTGTCTTTTGTTTGTTTGTTCATTTGTTTAACCAGATGAACTTGACAAGAGTTCTACCATTTTCCCCTTCTTCCCCAAGAAACAGGAGAAATGATAAAATTGTGGAAAGGGAAAGATGACATCTATACAGAAAAGTTCTAAATAAAATACTAACTAGGAGATGGGAAGTAGGGATGGGAAATAAGCCAGTCCATCCATGGGGAAAACAGATGCCAACAGCAGAGGATGAACTTGTTAGATTCCAGGCTTTATCCATTTCAGAAGTAAGGCAAGAACAATGCAAACAAGTTTTAAGGGGGGAGTAAGGAATCAGAGCTGTGGAAAAGTTATTTTGCAAGAGCACTTTTGAACTGGTGCAAGGAAAGATGGGTGGAGGCTGTTTTTGTGGTGGGCCAGGACGGATGGAGGATGACATAATGCATTCATGTCCTTAAACGGTTTGTGGGACATCTTTCTTCCAGGGTGAGCAGGACATCCAGAGGAGCCCTGGGTCTTTGATTTTTGTAACTGACAAGTCCAAGGGGATGTAAACTTTGTTAATGGCAAAAACACAAAATAATAAGATTCTTGTAGCACTTGA
Source organism: Liasis olivaceus (assembly GCA_030867105.1). Lineage (NCBI taxonomy): Eukaryota > Metazoa > Chordata > Lepidosauria > Squamata > Pythonidae > Liasis > Liasis olivaceus. Next base: position 135,566,264 of record CM061350.1, on the reverse strand, counting down.
AAAATTCCCAAAGGTATTCAGGCAAAAATTTCCATGGTTTTGAGTAGGACATGTTCACACCCTTGGTGGAGGAAATGATAAAAAGCAAGAACTCCTACTACTAAATATAATTTAATAAATAACTACTATAGTACAACTACCCTTAGAAATCAATTAATGACCAAAGTCAAGAAATTCACAAACAGGACAACTTACTTTAGAAACGCAGAAAAAAGGGAGCATAAATATAAATTAAGCATAGCACATTTGTAAAAAATTAAAAGCATAAAGTCCATCAGAGGTACTAAGACTTTTTTTAAAAAAAGGATTTAAATACAGCAGAAGCAGGAAACCAAACAAGGAGGTGGTTAGATAACAAAGATGAGAAAAGACTCTAATTCATGAAAGTTTGTGCCACAATAAAGTCTTTAGTCTTTATGGCCCTACAAATGTGTTGATTTCATTGCACAAAAACATGTATCTCCTCATCACAGCCTCATTGAGAAAGACTCCTCAGGGATTTTGCAGGTAAAAATCCTGCCCCAATAACTCTTTGGAATTCTTTGCCAGTGTCTACCAAAGTTCCATTGATTGCACTTAGTTTGTTCCAAGTGACTGTGTCTGGATCCTCCCCATGCAGAGATCACATTTGGAACAATGCTTTGCATCAGAAAATATTATTGTAAAATTTTGAAAAAGGGCAACTAAAACAATCAAGGAAAGTAAGCATCTTTGTATTTTAATAAGTCCCTATGACTGAAATTCTACACATAGCTACCTGGGAGTTAACTCCACTGATCTCCATAATGTCTACTTTTAACAATATTGTTTCAATTTATAGAAAACTTACATAGAACCATAGAAATAAATGGGATGTATTAATTTCAATGAGTCTATCCTTAGGGCATTACCAGAAATGACAAATCCAACATGAGAAGCAGTTTAAACCTCCTGCTGATCATTTGATAGCCTTGCTGGGCACTTTCCCAGAAAATGTCACCATTACAGCAAAAGGAAGCCAGAATCTGGCATGGTAGAAAAAGTCCAGCAACTTGATCAACTGATCTACAGGGGTCTCCAGTCATTGCTGAAGCAGATTTGAAGCCGCATCTAATAATGCCATCTATATAATTAAATCTGGATACAACTTACTGAGTTTTATTCTTCATTCAACTGAAAACATTAGCTTTTAATTAGAAATGCAAGCAGTGTTGCATTGAAGGGTTTACTGTTTAAAATGCTGGAGCTAAGGTAACTCCATCAAAGAAAATAAAATAGATATCCAGCTGCTCTTTACTTATTTTACCTATTCTCCTGTTTCTTATCTACCAGAAACAGTAGTAAAACTTAAAGCCTTGTTAGGGTCTTATTTATCAGAGCAAGGAGAATCTGGCAATTACCCTGTTCTCCAGCAGATGATACCACTTATCCAGTTGTGAAAAAAAAAATCCAGGAATTGAACTTTCCTGCCCACATTATTCTGAATTCATTCAGAATACATGAAGGTAGTGTAAAATCAGCATGCTGATCTCTCCCTTTCCCCCCATTTTTTCTCTCTCTCAGACAATTATTATTATGATACTGGGATTCTGTTGGGAACTGGTGTTGGAGTGGCCTTCTTATCAATCTCTGTTTTGGCTTTGATTACAATTAAATCATGCAGGAAAAGGTAAGATTGCTATTTTCCCCAGGCTTTAGTAAATGAATGTTTAATTCCTGGGAAGTACAGGCCCAGTATCTGTCTTGTACATATTTTCCCTTATTAAAGAAGGACAAGGGTGATTTTTATAATAGAGGTTGATGCTTGATTTTAATGGGACCTCCTTCTCCCATTAGTAAATTGTTTAATATTGTTGGTGAAAGTATTAGCACTGAGTGCTATTAAGTTGAACCTGATCATAGACTTGTCTCTAAATGTGAGTGACCATCAAGTGTCTTGAAAACAGCTTGCAAAAAAAGTACAGGTAGTCCTCGCTTAACAACTGCAATAGGGACCAGAAAATTCAGTGTTAAGCAGGGCAGTTGTTAAGCGAGTTGCGCTCAATTTTACAACCTTTTTTGCAGTGGTCATTAAGTGAATCACACAGTTGTTAAGCGAATCACACAGTTCCCCATTGATTTTGCCTGCCGTAAGCCGGCTGGGAAGGTCGCAAATGGCAATCACATGACCCTGGAATGCTGCAACTGTTGTAAGTGTGAACTGGTTGCCAAGTGCCCAGATCATGATCACATGACTGCAAGGGTGTTGCGACAGTTGTAAGTGCAAGGACTGGTTGTAATTCCCTTTGTTCAGCACCATTGTAACTTCAAACACTAAACAAATGATTGTTAAGTGAGAACTACCTGTAGATGTAGAAAAGCAATTGAGCAGGAGAATGATGCTGAACCTTTCGCTTTCTAGCACTTCCCCTCATCTGGTTTCTTCACTCCCTTCATATTCTTCCAGTCATCTTCATAAACAAAAATAGGTGAATGGGGAGGTAGGAGTGAGTCAGGGGGCATTCTAGGATAAAAGTTAGTAGCAAAGGAAGGATTGGTTTAATAGTTGCTCAGCTCTTTCCTGCTAACTTTCCCAACCCCAGTTGAGGTTTGTGTGATGGTGATCCATATTTGAAGACAAGAGTCTGCCGCTGTAATATGTGGCTTGTTCTTAGCCTTGTTGAAAATTACAAACAGTTATTTTCATTACAACTGGTATTTCTCTCAGTTAAGGATTTGAATCCTAATCCATTATTTAAAAACATAAGTAATGTGTTGTGCTTTTGTTTCAAGGGTTAACAAAATGGTTAGTTCAGTAACACCAAAATGGCTTTTTGAAGAATATCCTAAGATGCAAAACAGCAAAGTGATCAAATATCTCCAGGTAATTCTTCAGGTTAAGACTTCTTTGTGTTTCAGGAAACTAGAGTGCAGGAAGTACTTAGATATCCACAGAATGTTATCAATGTATGACTTATTTAAATTTATGCTTGAATACTTTTCTTTTATATCTGTGATACAGAGCCTTTCCTCTCTAGCCAGCCTTAGCAGAATCTAGCCCTTTCGGTGATAATAGGTTGTCATTCCCATCCTCCATGTTTTGTAGCTGCCTAACCAAAGGTGTTGTCCACCCAGGTAACTGAGTATACAGTATATTTGTGGGGTGTGACTGGTTGAAGAACCTGCAATGACATATATTTCCTGCCCTTCTCCTTAAGAGACAGGCATCTATCTAATGTTAATGTCACCTGGGTATGAACCTTTAATAATTAAATGGTCACGGAAACATGCCTCCTAGAAAATGGATGAGAGGAAGCCATGCACATTTTCCCCACCATGGAGCACTGGCAGAACTGTGGCACCTGAAGGAATATGTTGGATAAGAACTGGATAAGACTATTATTTTAACTTAAGAATGGGACAGGATTGGTCTCATATGAAGAAAAGGTAAAATTGGGGTTGCCTTGCTGCCCCAGTGATGTTGTAAATGAGAAAAAGCTCATAATCATAAAAGTCAATCTATGTTTCAGGGCTAATTGGTTTTTTCCCCTATCCTTACATAGTGAGGTAAAACTTTTATACTCCTTCTCTCTCTGTATACAACATAGATACACACAGATGTACAGTGTAATTTCCAAACTTGGAAATTCTAGATTTACTTCAGTATGGAATTGTCATCACTTTTTGAATACAGAACCCAGCAGGACCAAACATTTGGTTGGTACAGTACAGTGTAGTACACAGTATCTGTCTGGTTTGTCATTTAGAGCAGTGTTCCTCAACCTTGGCGGCTTGAAGATATGTGGACTTCAGCTCCCAGAATTCCCTAGCCAGCTATGCTGGCTGGGGAATTCTGGGAGCTGAAGTCCACACATCTTCAAGCCACAAAGGTTGAGGAACACTGATTTAGAGAACATAAAGGACCAACATTATGCCTGGTCTTACCATTACAAGGGCAAAGAATATACCACAGTGATGCTAAAATGACAAAATGTGCATTGTATTGTCATAGCACAAGCCCTCCCTTTTGGTACTTGCATTATAACATTGCCCACAATATGCGATGGGCAGAGCTTGTATCATGACAGAATGTCATCCCTTACCCAGCCTCACCTCCCACTTCCCCATGAATGTCCATTTTCAGTACACGCCATTGTCTATTTTAATTTTATCATATTACATCTTCATATTTTAAATCCCATGATGTCCTTCAAGGTTTAAATCTCATTTACTCACCTGCTCATAAATTAATTGTTCTGTGATTTAGTTAATATGTCTGTTCATCGCCGGGTTAACGTAAAGAGGTAAGAGAAATATCAAACAGCAAAAAAGAATTAAAAAAAGAAAATGGTGCAGAAATGCTTGCTTTCAGGAGCCGTTTCAGTAGCCTTAACTCTGTGCTGAGAAATGAAAAAAAAAAATGACTTCCACAGGCACAGTAAATTCTCATCTGGGTGGAAACCGTATCTCAGTGCTATGCACATTTACTTGCAAAGGGTCCAAGGCTCAGTGCATCATGTAGCAAGTAATGAGAAAATCTCTATCTGAAACCCTGCAGAGCTGCGGCCTGTTGGTACATTCTACTGGATTCGATATTAAAGACTGTCAAATCTATCTTATGCCTTTCTTCTATCTTCTGGTTTGCATCCAGAAAAGCTCTTCTGCAAATAGGGCAGACTCTCTCTTCTTAAAAAAAAAAAAAGGGGTTGGAGACCCCATTGTGCCTGTTTCTTGACCTTGCCTCCTCAAAAGACGGACAGGTGTTTGATATCCCCCATATTCAGATCACATTGCTCTGGCCCCAAGGCAAAAACCAGATCCAAATTGTGAGCACCACTGTGAGTCAGACCCTTGATTAAGTGAAGATAGTCCATGGCTGCCGTGGTGGCCATAAACTCCCAAGCTGCCTCCAATTCTGCACCAAAGGAAGGCCCGCTGAAATCTTCCAAGACCATGAATCTAGGAAATTCCACCACCAACCTGGCCCCAGAATCAAGCCGCTCTGGCAAGGAAACTATTATGAAACAGGGAGGCTGGTACAACAGCAGCAATCCCAATTAAGCCTTAGAACCCAATTTCACAAACAGTCCAGTTATCTGTAGTGCAATGCCTCTGAAAGCCATAAGATTCTCCATAATAAGGAAGTGGGATCCAGAAATATGGGGGATAATGAAGAATATAAAGGGTTGATCTGACTGCCTATAATCACACACTGGGTTGAGGACACTGGATGGCTGGATATAGACATTCTGCCATTTTAAGTGCTATCTTCAGTTCTTTCCCTTGTGTTCCTTCTGCCCCATAGAAAGTTTTGAGGGTGTACCAGGGAGCTTTTGGCCTAGAGCATCCTCAAACTTGACACAAGTAAAAGCTTATGAAGGAAATTACAGGGTCCTATAGAATCCCTGAGCTTTCTTTCTTCATGGTGAGAGAAAGGAAAAGCAGGAATGTAGTATTTCCTACAGTACTTCCTTTAGGAACCAGACTGAAAAGAAGAGTGTAAGGGTATCAGTCTTCCAATCCAAAGCAAAGTAGAATGAAATGAGAGGAATAAAGAGGGTCTTCTTCCTCTTCTTTAAAAGAGTACTCTTAATTCCCCTGGAGATCAGAAGGATAAATAATGAAAGCGTCAACGGTTCTGGAACCTAATCTCCAACATTCTTCCCTTTCTTTTTTGAGTACAGCATTATGCAAATCCTGCTTTACTCAGAATCCTGCGGACTCTGCTAGAAACAGAATAGGTGTTTGCTTCCTCCGTATTCCTACCCTTGTTATGAGCTCACCACAATGCTGGAATATTCAACATTTTCTGTGTTATTTCTCTCCTTAGGGAAAAAATGATGCTGTGACACACAATTTCTCTGGGCCATTTTTGGATTATGAGGATGTTGTGGTAACTGAAGTTGAAGAAATATTGTTACAGAAACCCTATAGTACTGTGGGACAGAAAAGAGGAAAAAGTGAAACAGTTTCTGAGAAAGTTAATATTCCAGAAGATGTGCCGTTTGCCAGCAGTTCAGATGTGACTGAGAGAAATGGCTACAAACCTCAGACTTCTAGTAAGGCACAATTAGGAACTACTTTCAGCACTACTAGTGAAATACATTTTCAAAACTTGGAACCAAAATCAAACTCACTAGCTTTGCCCATAAACAATTTAAGGAAAGATTATACCAGCCCTGTGGCCCATATATGGCCTATTGTTGACACCAATGAAAATAAGTCTTTATTTGATAAAATCAACCTTATTCTCAGGAATAGTGGAAGTGGGCAGAGCAGAGTCAACTCAACAGATGAAGATCCAAGTACCCAAAGGGCAAACCAGTTGACGTTTCTGCTTTCAGATGAAGATATTCAAGAACAGACTGTACTACCAGATAGTCTACTTTCTTGCTTAAAAATTATAAGTGAAGACTCCGCCAATATGACATCTTATTTTCCTCAAAACACTGTTCACTATGAGGATTGAAGAAACAAAGAATACTCATTTGGCACAAAGAATACAAGTTTTGCATTTTCAAGCAGCATAACTCAAGGTTCTCTGTTCAATGTTTGAACAAAATTGAAAAGGTGAGTTGCAGCCACAGTCTCACTTTTAATCTCTCAGGTTAATTCATTTTAATGTTATAATTAATTTGTACATTGAATTAGGGGAGACCAGAAAGTCATCTGAATAATCTCAGAAGTTAAAATGATTTATCATCGGGATACTTTATAATTCAAGATTATAAACTGCAACTACATATATGAAGCCCAGAAGGTACTTGCACAACAAGAAAGTGTACAAATGAGCCATGGCAACAGGATGCATGTACAAGATATACCTCAGGGTCACAATCAATATAACTAAAGAAAACATTCCCAGTTATGAGGATCAGCCAGAAGAGTATGACCAAATCCTGATATGTTATTTCAACAATTTGACATACAGCACCTACGCAGCTCCAAAGTCGTCAAACACCATGCCAAATTTCTATCAGTTTAAAAGGGTGAAAGGAAGGCTCCTCAAGTTTAAACCTCTGAAGGTAAAAGAAGTTATTTACAACTATTTACTGTGGAGTCCTTGGTGCTCTCTGGGGTTGGTTGTTTGCTTGCAGATGTTTCATTACCCAGCTAGGTAACATCATCTGAACTGGGTAATGAAACATCTGCAAGCAAACAACCAACCTCAGAGAGCACCAAGGACTTCACAGTTCAACCCTGAGCTACAGATATTCTCTTTTATTGGAGCTATTCACTAGCAGTGGGAAGTCAACTATTATGTATCCTTTTATTCTTGCCTGCAATAAGGATTCTAAACAAGCTGAGCTGCATCTGTGAGTCTTCCTGAGACAAACCAAGGAGTCAAGCTTAGCCTTGACATTTCAGGAGATCTGTCATTTATTGCTGAATTAAGGTCAGGAAGCCTGAGAATTTTGGGAAAATGGGAAAAGGATTCTATTTTCTATAGTTTACCTTTTTTTAAAAAAAATCAAACACGTTGCTCCTCTGGGCCAATTTGTCCCTGCCTGAAAAGCTGCTGAGGACTGCTTAAGTGATTAAGTGGATATTACTTCATTATGGATGAAAGAGCAAACTGCTCTCATTGTCACCATAGGAATGCTCCTGACCTCAGTGACATGGATCACCTTCTGCAAGCATCATTAGACCCTCTCAGAGAATGAGGAGGTGCAAACTGTTTTTGGTTACATTGGCGCAGCCATAAGGAAGCATGTCTGCACCATGCCATAGAAATCTATGGTCTGACTATGCTTGGAACATTGCATATACTTCTGGGTGCTCAGCTGCAAAAATTGTACTGAACATCCCAAAAAGATGCTGGAAAGGGTAGTCAATGGAAAAACTCACTGGTGAGGATAGAGCTATGCAAGTTAGAAAAACATGATTTATAAGACATTTAGAATTATATACAGTTATGATGTCAAGAAAATGGACAGAGTTTTTTTGTTTTTTGTTTTTGGTTCTCCCTTATAATACAAAAATCCAGTGATATTGAAAGTTGAGGGATATGGGACAGCAAAAAAGCAATACTTCAACACATGGTGTGTAGTTAGACTATGGAATTAGCTTTTGCAGAATGTCATGATGGCTACCAACCTAGAGGGCTTTAAAAGAAAATTGAGCAGATTTATGGAGGACATATTGGTGAACGGCTGCTAGACACAATGGCTATGTGCTATTTCCAGAATTTGAGGTTGTGAGCACTGAATACTGTACCAGTTCCCAGGTACAACAATGGAGAGATGCTACTCCGTGAAGGGTTCCCTTTGGAAGTTAATCACTCACTTGAGAAAACAACATGCTGGATTAGATGGGCATTTGTCTAATCCAGGAGAGTTCTTTTATATACTTAGTGAAGTAATATCTGACCCAGGCTTCATGGTCTTTTAAAAGAAAGCCAGGTGTTGCTCAGGAAGCTCATTTTGAGAATGATGAGAATAATGCAGTTTTAACATTTCGTCAGGAGATATCATTCACATCAGAACATGCCACCTCTGAAAATTCTCAAAAAGCTGAATGGCTTCCTAGAAATTGAAAGGTGATACTGAACCTAAATATGTCTCTAGAATGCAAGTCAGTCTAAAATTAGTAGTAGCTGCTGATGCAGGAAGGAAATAGTAAGAGAGAAACCACACCAACCAGGAGTTAACAGCATGATATGGAAAGTAATAAGGTATCTTTTTTGTCATTCTTTTCTTTCTGAAACTTTAAATCCATAAAATAAGAATGCATGCCAGTCTTTTTACAATCTGGGAATGAGCCTGTTCTGTCAAAGGGAATTATTAATACTATTTACCTTTAGGGAATTAAAAAATAATAATTGTTATATACCTATCTCTCAGACTAGATAAATCCATCTTATAATACAAGAAAAAGAGGGTATTTTTATGACTCAATAAAGATCTAAAGCACACACCTTTGTATGTTTACTCAGAAGTAAGTCTCTTTGAGTTCCATTGCTTGGATTCACACATCATACTAAGGCATAGTGTTTTATAGCACAAACCATATTGGCTCACACATAATGCATAAACCATGCTTTAGAAACCACCATGGCAGAGTTCACAGATCATGTTAAGCTGAAGACAATCCCCAAGTTTAGTATGAGGTATGAACCCTGCGTTAATTGATACTGTTCCATACCATGTGTATATACATACTCCTCACTGTGAAAGCTTTTGTGAATTAAACTCCATCTCCATGTTTCAATTTTATGTTCAACTTCAACTAAGACTCTGATGAAGAGAGTCTGTTCCACAAAAACCACCGCTATGGTCCATTAATCTTTAACATGCCATAGAACTATATTTTTATTTCTCTTGTATCAAACTAATATGGCTACACTTCTGGAATTTGTTGGGGCTTTCTATCAGATCTGGGCTGCAGAAATCCACACAATCAACAGATAAGGCAGCCGAAAGTTGGTGCTTTCTGTATCTCATCTCTTGATCACCCAGAATCGGCAGCCCTAGAATTTACTCTTCTATAGGCTCCTTGATGAGGTGAGAACTGAATGGACTAGTTTATGCTTAAAACCAGGGAAATGCTTCTGTGAGTTCAATCTTTTTTGTTGTTCAGTCGTTAAGTCGTGTCCGACTCTTCGTGACCCCATGAACCATATTCCGCCAGGCCTTCCTATCTTTCACTGCCTCCCTGAGTTTGCTCAATTTCATGCTCAGAGTTCAATCTTATTGGCATCAAATATGGGAGAGTTGCCCTTTAAGATACACAAAGGTTATTCAGAAAAATCTCCTGGAAATCCACTGTTTTGCCCTGTTGAAATGAATTAAATAAGAGCATCAAATTGCAGCAGAGAAGTGAACTAAGCAATATGTTGGTAGTATTTCAATGAAACACTGCTGATCATAAAATGTTTTCTGTGCAGTCTATCACTGTGACCTGGTTAGCTCTCATTTATCATATTTAGGCATTGGATTATATTAATTTATAATTACACTTAATTATTGAAATCAATAAGATTTCAGTTATCCATCTAGGTTAAGCCTGAAGATACTCAGCATCTTAGTTCAGCAAGACATACAAACAACTCATGGATTAGGTTCCATCTACTGTATTTTCTAAATATCTTGGCCCAAAATTAGATTAATCATAGCATATCAATTGTTTCAATGGCCAATTAAATTATATTCATAACTGTCAGCAGCAGATTTCATCAACTTATTAAAATAATAGTTTCAAAGAACTAGGTATCCAAAGAACAAACACAAAAAATAAGAATGTAATGTTCAATACGCTTTTAGTAACTAATGCTTAAGAATGTAAATCAATAGTATTTGTCCTCACAGATGCTGAATGAACAGAATTAAAGGATGTAATCAGGGCACTCAGTGGAAGAAAATCATGGTTACCAACTTCATACTGACAACAAGTTCACCTCACTGGCCTTAAGAAAGTAATTATGATATGAGATCACCTAATATTTTAACTGGGCCAAACTAGATATTATCAAGATGGATAGCTGCTGCCAAAAACAGCAGAGAGAGAAGCTCTTTAATTCTCTGGAACATCTAATAGAATTTATCTTGCATCAAGACGTTCTGTGTCTTCCTGCATCCAACCCCCGTCATTAGCTGCCAGGGGCAATGGGTAGGAAAACATAGAATATTGTCATGCTATTCAATAAGAAAAGTTCTGGTAGATATTAGCCATGGTGATGGTGGAACCAGATGATATTTTTGAGAATTTGGAATAATATGTTTTGTTCATAAGTACATAAGGGCCTAATTGTGGTACAGAAAAGCGATAGAGAAAGTGTGGTCTTCTGAGAATACTGATACAAGTATTACCTATGTGTCAGTTTTCAAGAAAATGAAACTGGCAAAGCAAAATCAAAGATCAAGAGAGTGTGGAAAAAAAAACCCCAAAAGGGAATGAAACTATTTATGTAATCATGCTTTCTCACAATTTCTACTGCGTTTGCTAACACAGGCTGAAACCTTGACTGGTTTATCCTGAGGTCAATACCAACAAAACGTGGAAATAGATGTACCAGTGCTTAAGCAGGCTGCCTCTGTGTATTGTATATAACTTGCTGTCTACATAGGATATCTGGGGAAAATTAATGAGAGAGTACCTGTTTTCAGTAGCTTTTTAAAAAGAGAAGAAATGACATATAACAAGCATTTTCCTAAATGTAAGAAATAGAGTTTTATTCTTTCTTTCTCTCCATTTCCTGTCAAAATACACAGTATAGTTAGTTTGCTTGTTTTTCACAATACACCAAAATATAAAAATATTGTTATATTAAAATAGAAATTTCCTAGATGCTTCTGTCTCTAGAGAGAAAAGACAACATCCAACATTTGCACCATAGGATTTTCCATCCCCTTCTCTCTGAGGTGTCCTAAATTGGGGACAGGAGTGTAGGGGCGGGTGAAAGACCTAAACTTCTCTTTTGTCTTGATGAGCAGCACCTATCAGGAAGAATTCTACCATTTAATTAATCCAGAAAATCTGTAGTCAATAGATAATAGGGATTGGTGTGTTTTTTCTTTTTTGTTATTGTGAGCTGCCCAGAGATACCCGTTGGGGGAGATGGGCAGCATACAAGTTTAATAATAAATAATAATAATAGGACAGGACATTTATTTGGAACAAATAGCAGTGGGGGTAACTTTGTTTGGTTTGCATCTGAATGTAACAATTTCCAATTTCAGATTTTTAACCCAAAGTGAAATTCAGTTATCCCTCAAAATTTGCAAAGCACATTGTCAATCAAAAATAATAAAATTCTGCACCAAGTATGTTATATTGCATTGCATTGCATTGGATTAGTTACGGATGACTGCAAAAACTGTATTTACAGATTTGGGTACAGTATGTTTGGAAAAATGTGCACAAAAATACACATTTTAGTCAACTTTAAGAAATTCTCAACAGTCACAAAAACAGGAAAATTAAACTTAACAATACAAAAATGAGAAACTATTTTTTTACAGTTTCACTCCTCCCTAGAAGTAAAAACAGACCCGATAAAAATAAATGTGTCATGATTAAAGTGTTGGACTAAGATCAAGAACAGCCAAGTTCAACTCCATCCTCAACCATGGAAGATCACTGTGTGATCTGCAGGCAGCCATTCTCTCAGCCCAGAAGAGGAGGCAGTGCCTATAGATGCCAGCTTTTGCTCCTAGAGAAAAGCCAGGATATAAATCTAACAAATATAAATAAATAACCAGGATGCCCACATAGTTGCTGAAGTTAAACAGCAAGAAGAAAAGGGACAAAACCTCCTGGATTGCAAACTTTTCAGAGGCATCTGGTTAGCTGTGGCTGAGAAAGAGCTATGGATTAATTAAATCTTGATCTGCTTTAACAAGGAGTTTCTTATATTAATTTAGAGTGTACTTTCCTACTAAGTTTTTGAACTGTTCCTTTAATCACCCATGCAGTGGGCTGCACAGGGTATAAGACTTCCTGATTCTGAAATGCATGAAAACATTCACATTTGTGGTTTGTATATTTTTTAAAATTTTTAATAATATTTAAATTTTTAATAATTTTTTAAAATATTTTTATAATGATTGTTTTTATATATTTGTTGTTTTAACTGACTGTTGTACTCCACCCAGAGTAACTTCCTGTAAGATGGCCAGCCATATAAATTTGATAAATAAGTAAATATTTCAGTGCCTCAAAGTAAAGTAGTACCTAGCTGACCTTATCCAGGCTTGGAATCAATTGGTGGGGATGGTGGGGGGGGGGCTGTTTTATGGGAGACATCAGAGAATGCCAGAGCTATAGACCAGATTACAAAGTGGAAAAACATCCTGAAAAAGGCCAATGGCAAAAGATTTCTGTACTGTTGCCAAGAAAACTCTGTGGCTGCGTAATAACTAGGAGTTAAACTCCGCTTAAGGGAATCTTCATGCATTAAAAGTCTCTGGGGTGGAAAATTTATCATTCCCACTTTTCCTTGCAAACCATATAGGAGTTAAGTGTTAAGAGGATACACTTGGGAATGTGTAAGTGTGAGTATGTGATTAACTGATGAAGCTGACAAATCAGGTGACCTTGTTAATATTACCTGAATTAAACATGGAGGCATCCAAATTCACAAAGCAGTTTACTGCTGGTGACCCCATGAAGTGTCCACCCTCCACAATATGCAGAGAGTACCACTGATTGAACACGTGACATGGTTTCTTCCTTTTTGTCCCCCCTCCCCACTGCGTGCATCATGAGTGCATTAAAAATCGATCTCTATGGCAAATGCACAGCTGCCATCCCCTTTTCCCTAAATATTCTGCTTCTTAACTTTCGTTTTGATTTGACTTGTTGAGGGCTGCATTACCTTGAGAGTAGTTTGTGGGGGGACTCTGTGTCTGACGGTGGGACAGAAACAACCAGCTAGTAGAGTCAGCCCACTCTCACAGCTGTAAACTACACACACACAGACAGTAAAAAGTGAACGGACCTTCAGTGTAAAACAAGAAAGCAAACTGAATACACAGCTAGGAACGGAGAACCGTTAAATGGGTTGTGGTTTCTAAATTCCTTTCTGATCAGGGACGGTTCCCTGCTTCAGGTCTGGAAGGCAGTTAGGTACAGGAGAAGGAAGAGGAGAAGGAGTCTTGGCGCGGGTAAAAACAGCTAATCTTGGAGAGACAACGGGGGAAGGGGAAATCGGGGATCTGCTCGGCAGGGAAACCACAGACTCCAGTGGTCGAAGTTTCAGCCACGATCCATCACTCCGGACAGAACCTGTCCCAGCGTTTCGATCCCGACCTCTTCTGCAGGCCGTAGCAATAAAAATGGTGGGCGGAGAGAAGAGTGTGCTTTGTAAGCACCTCTGCAGCCTGCTTGCCTGCCCTCCCTCCCTCTCCCTCCCTCCCTTTTTCTCTCTTGCCCTCTCACACACAGAGACACGTGCAGGGCCCTTTTGCGCGGGTCTCTCTCCGTAGCTTGCGAGAGGCAGCACAGAAGATGCTGGCGGGGAGATTAACTTAGAGCTGCATCTGTTCTGTACTGGAGCGGGTGAGTTGCCATACGTAGCTGAGGAAGGAAGGAAGAGGAGAGGTATTTCTACTCGCAGGGGACTTCGGGAGGGCGGAATGTTGGGCTCCCCACCCGGCAAAGTACTTGGTTCTGCCCCCGAATCTTTTACAAGCAGGAAGATGCCCCCTAGTCACTTCTGTTCCATTCCTGGCGATTGGCGTTGACAGGCATATTTGGTTAATTTGTGGGAAAGCAATAATGTTATTCAGTAACTTGTAAAAAATAAATGAAGATGGAAAAACCCCTGAGTAAATGAGAGAGAAGAAATGGACAGTCTTCTAAGATCTCTTTTTAAGGAGCAAGACAACCACAGTATATTTATATAAGTCAAGCTTTGCTAATTTTTACCATTTTACACAAAGTGTTACAAAAAGCTGCTGTTCTGTTAAGAGGCGAAATGCTAAAGCATTCTTATTCTTAAATAAAGCTTGTCAAAGGGTCCCCAGTTAGAGAGGCCAGAAGCACTTTGATAGGCATGCTACAATTAGCAGGGAATCATGTTGGGGTAACCTTCTCTCCTTTCTTGATAAGAGTTACTAGCTTAGCATACCTGGACGTCAGCAAAACCTTCAACACAAGATTTCATGTTATTCTCCTGAATGAAATAGTAAAATATGGGCTAGGCAATACCATGGTTAGATGGGCTGACAATTGAACAAAGAATTCTTGTTTAGACTTCAGCTTGGAGAGATGTATGTGCTTTTAAATCAAGACTCGGTTTAGGAGGTTATAGGGCTGACTTTCAGATTTCAGATGACACAAAGCTGGGAGGGATAACTAATGCTTTAGAGGAGGGAGAAAAGGTTCTAAAATATCTTGGCAGGCTTACGCTAAGGGCTGAAATGAATAGGATGGAATTAAACAGGGAGAAATGTAAAGTTGTGTATCTGGGTATGAAAAAATGAAACGGACAAGGATAAGATGGGGAAGACCTAGCTTGGCAATAGTACATGTGAAAGGGATCTGGGTGTCGGATTAAACATAAGCTAGCAGTGGGATACAGCTGCTAAAAAGGCAAATGCTACCTTTGAGCCTTTGCCACAAGTTTGCTGAAATACAAAACAGGAGACAGAATGCACAACAGAATTGTTAAAGATACGACCCATGCATGGTTTCCAGAGATCCTGAAGAAAAAGTGAGCAAACAATGCAGACAATAAATATAGAAAATTTACTTAAGAGTGTTGGCCAAATGCTTCAAACATTTGAATTTCCACCCCTTTCAACTTCTATTTGCTCATGAAATTCAGCTCATAAAACTATTGAAAGTAAAGTACTCACTTTGGTCTCCTGGGGCAAATAAGCATGCCTTTTTTCAAAACTATGTTTTGAAGATCATGGGAAGGAATTGTTCTACTCCACTCTGCCCTGGCCAGACCCCATTTAGAATACTGTGTCCAATTTTGTTCTAAAAGGACAATGACAAAATGAAGCAAGTTGAGAGAACAGCTACCAGGATGGTGAGAGGTCTGGAAACCAAGTTGTATCAAAATGGTTAAAGATATACTTAACCTATGGAAGAGATTATTGGGGAGACACAATAGCAGTCTTCAAATATCTGAAATGTTGTCACACAGAAGAGTGAGTGGATTTGTATTGTGCCAGAGGGCAGGACAAGCAGTCACTGCAGAGTCGGTAACGACTGAGTGCAGATAAAAAAAAAAAAAAAGGATAAACATCAGGAGGAATTTCTTGACTGTATGAGCCAGTGGAACAGGCTGCTACATGATATGGTCAGTTCTCCTTCACTGGAGATCTTCAAACCAAGGCTGGATAGTTATCTGTTAGATTGCTCTAGTGGACTCTACATTGAGCAAGGGGTTGGACTTGATGGTCCTCAAGGTCCTTTCCAACTCTTATATCTCACCACTATAGCACAGACATCATCTGAAGTGGTATCTTTCCCACACATTTCACTCACCATTTAAGATTACAATGAATGTTTTTAGCTGGAAACAAACTGAAAAATTATGTGGGAAAAACATGCCAGCTGAATTCTACAGAAAGTGGTATATCTTCATAGTGAAATCTGAACCTTGAACAAAGTCTGGATTCCATGGAACTGAATAACAATTGCATAGATAAAGATAAAACTTATCTGTGCCAAGAGTTTGGAGAAATTGTTTTAGGCCCATGCATTATGGCAGAAAATATAAGTATGGGTGGGTGAAGGAAAAAAAAGATGCATGGGCTACATGTAGAAGCAAATCAGTATCATCAACACCATGCAATGAAGCAGAAGATGAGATTAACAGGAAAGAGAGCTTTCAAGGGGGGCTAAGTCCTTAAAACCCTACAAATAAATAAGGGAATGTGTATGAAAGATGTTGTCTGAAATGAGTGTATTTGGAAGATTGCCAGAGAATTGATCCTTTCAAAATTATTGCTATTTAAAAGTAATGTTCATACTAAATATATACTGATCCCTATGGAGAACTTAGGTTCAAAATCTTAAGTGACAATTAAGGAACAAAAGAACTGAATGCATTTGAGGGAAGGTTCTATTTCCTAATTCTATTTCTTTCTGCTTCATATTTCTGCTTCTTGCTTTTTTATTATTACAAGTGAATATGAACTGGATTCTGATGCAAAAACTCTGAATAATAGATTTCAGACTGCCCCCAGAAAAACAAAAACAAAAACTGAGTTCTTTGCAGTGATCTTGGAAATGAAAATTTTCCAGTAGCCTGGAAATATTTTTAATGTTTTTGTCCTGTAATGCTCTTTCATCCATAGTCAATGCCTTCACCGATGTCATTCTGCTACCCTTATAGAAAGAAATGCCATTTTTACCCTTGCACAATTGTCCAAACCAGTACTTTATTTTTCTTACATAAGCTGTTCCGCAAGACATTTACCCAGTTTGTTTTAATAAAGTCTTTAATAAGATTCATAGATTCTATGACTCTTTCACAAGCCATTCCAGCTGGATTTGACTAGTTTGTGCCCGCTGATCTTCTAGCAGTTGCACAAAGAGGTTTGGAATGATACTTTCATAGTTTGCTTTGTTGTTATGGAAGCAATCCTAAATGCCTCCCCCCATTTTCTTTTTTACTACTGTTTTCCTGCTTCTCATAGAATCATAGGGTTGGTAGGGCCATTCAGGCCAGTTACAATTATCTGCATGGTGCAGAAATTCAAATTAAAGCATCCCAAAGAGATGGTTCTCCAGCCTCTGCTTGAATAGATCCAATGAAAGTGAGTTGACCACCATCTCTCTGGGCAACTGATTCCACTGTCCATAAATGACGCTATATACACGCACCTCTTTGGTTTATTGCTTCCATTAGTGAAATCAATATTTCTGGAAGTAGTAATGTTATTAGTGCTCATGATGAATTCTTCCTTTCATAATCCCATTAATGAAGAATCTACTTCTTTCTATGGAAGCAAATATGTACTGTACGTCTTACTTTAGATGTTGTAGGGAGATAAAGTTTATAGCATAAGTTAATGTAGCATAGGATAGCGTAGCACTTAGCAAGAGTTTTGAGGGCCCTGGAGGAGTGTATCATTGGAGGCCCCCATGGAAGAATATTTTTTATAACCTATCAACTGATACATCTGATTTTAGAATACTGTAAGATTGTTCAACCCAAGACAGGGTTGTGAAAGTGTAGTTATTATAATTCATAAACAAAAGCAAACAAAACCAAGTTAACATTCTATTCTTCATTATACTTGATAAAGATTTCCTCCTACCCTTAGATAGGTTTTATTTTTATTTACTAACATTATGCTAAAACTAGCTCCTCAAATACAGGGCCCTGGGCAATTCCCCATTTGCCACTCCTAAAGCCACCCTGGTAACTTTATAAAATTTTCTTAATATATCTCCACAATTGGAATTCCTGCTTTCCCAGATTCAGCCAAGCACAGAGCTTCAGACACTATGGTAGATGGGATGTTGAGTGCTTTGCATTCACATTAAGGAACATATTACAGTATGTTAAGGTTGTTCTGACCTATAAGCATTCTAGAAATCCCCTGACATTACACTGGTGTGTGTACAGCTGCACACTGTCATAGGTAGGTGTTTTTAATTCCTCTCTATTAACTGCAATACTACATGGAAAATAATTTTTGTAAAGGTACCGGTTTTCTTGTAAATGTCCCAGACTCATCCAGTCTCTGTCTTTGACAGATAAAGAAACTGAAATAAGACAGTTTTATGGTATTCTGTTTTGTCATACCTGACAAATGATCTGAGGAAACCAAATATTCATTTACTGCTTCCAAAAGATGGCAAGAGAAAACGTTTCATAGATAACATACTTTGCCACTTAAAGGCAATGAACACAAGATTGATATCTATCATGTATTATTTTAATGTTGTGCTGGACTGTTTTACACATTGATTAATTTATTTATAGTTCATGCACAATAATTCCTCTGCAATTTTCCTAAAATAATAAAGTCTTTGAAGGCAATCATCCATCAGCCCTTAAGAGTATCTTATCCAAGAGCTTGTGATTATAATGTTCTATCTAAGGTTTTCAGTGGCCAGAAATGGCTACTGTGCAGTTGACTTTCTGTTTTTGAATGGCAACAGCAGAAGGAAAAGTAATTCATAATTGAAATTATTTTACCATATATTTAAGGTGAGCATGAACAAATGTTTAGGAGTCCTTCAACTTCTAAGAAGCATTTTCACTGAATTAAAGCAAAATTTGAACTGTGATGATGGTTGCCATCTGCATAACTCCCACAAAGTACTACTATGTCTACAACAAAGGCTGGTAGAAGGAGGCAGATTTGGGACTTACCAACAAATTGCTAGGTGATTTCCAGGGGAGGAATCTGAGTTTCCAGTTCCAAATACTTTCACAAAAATAAACACCTTCTGTCTATCATAGCTAACTTTGCACTTCAACCTCACAGTTTCTTCCCTATAAAATTCGAATGACTCTATTACTGTTGAGCTCTCCATGTTGACCTGTTTCGAAGCAGAATTTCTGATCTAGAGTAAGATATCAGTTGGGTTCAGAAACAATACAGCAAAATAGGGTCTGTTTGTGGCTTATTGTATGGAGTCAATCTATCCTTTGCATTTTGTAATGCACGGCTCTATAGTGTAGTAAGATGTGTGAACTGAGCCACTGGTTTCATAGGCACTCTGTGCAAACATGATGGTGAAAAAATGTCAAAATGTGTGTGTGATGTTACTCTGCAAACACAAGTTTTTCATATTTGTGTCTTGGCACTGAATGCAAGTCCTTGCCCACTCCCATGCCCCCACAGACATCTATGACTGGTTTATACAAGTAAACTAAGCTGTTTATGGCTAAGAAGTTATAGGAGGCAGTTGGCTGTTCCCAAGCCAAGCCACCAGATTATGACCTGGTTCTGCTTCCCACTCTCTGGATCCCAACTCCTGATGATGAACCTCATGTTCATAATTAAAAAATAGATATTCACAAACCTGAGGTATTCCAACCTCTGATTTATAGACTATGTCCACAAAACAACCATTTAAGCCTCCCAGTATTGTAATGAAGGAAAATAATGAGATCCTAGGCAGAAGTAAGCAATTACCTTCTTGTGGTGGGGATACAGGCTTTGGTAAGCAGGGCAGTGATTTTAAAAATGATTAGGGGTCATATCACATCCGTGTGGGACTGAGATTTTGTAGCTCAGTCGAGTTTTTGTATATATAGGTTATTTCGTACATTTCCTGCCTCAAACTGGCAGGAAACTACACAATTTTCAAATTGTGCTGTTATGGGAGCTAAAAAAAAAGGATTTTAGGGACTACTTGTGGCCTTGGAGGCAGTGGTTGCCTCCCTTTGCTCTAGAGTTTGATCACAGGGTTGGATATTAGAGGCAACTCTTTTCCCATCTTGTTACAACTACTATGAAACACCAGTTAAACATCTCAGGAATTGACACCCAAAGTCAGCTACTTGGAAACACTCAGGATAAGACACAGAAAGAGAAGAAGAAGAAAAAAAACCTTCAGTTGCACCATTTGTATTCTAATATATTTTCACAATTTGGCATCCATAAATATAACATTTTTTAATTGAAATACTTATCCAAGAATTACAAGTGTTAGAGGACAGACTCTGAGTCTTCTTCTGTGTGAGATCCTTTCAGGTATTTGAAGAATGCTACCTGCTCAACCTTCTGTTCTTGAGACCGCATCCTTCCAATTCCTTCCATCATATTCCTTCCAAATAAGAATGATAAACCTGATAATCTTTTCATCTAATTCTTGTCTCTGTTTTGTTTCAGTAACTCATGCACCCAGAAACAAAACTTGGGAAATATTGTTCATCATTCAAAAAAGAAACCAAGGAAATACAGTTCATGACGAGTCACATAATTCATTAAGTATTGCTCATGAACCAGGGGGGAAAAAACAGCAAAGAAAATACAGCTTGGGAAAGGCAAGACTCTGAAAGAAAAGAAAAAACCCTAGATCCAAACCACTTGGTTTCTCTGCACAAGCATCTGCTTCTAGAACAAGATCTGTGCTTCATCATTCCTTTATGATTGTTTCTGGTGAAATCAAGCTTTTGTACCAAAAAGACTGAAGTGCCTTCCTCCCCAAAAGATTATTTGCTGACTATATATACTGATTTTTGGTTTAAAAAAAAAACAGGAGCAAAAATCCAACAGAATATATCAAGATGATCTTCACAGGAAGCTTGCCTTTAACAGTTTGGTTTTTAGTGTTCTTCGGAATAGGTAAGTAGGTTCTGGAAATGTCAGAATTTTTAGCCTATGTATCCTCAGTAACTTGGAGAGCCAGTTTGGTGTAGTGGTTAAGGCACCAGGCTAGAAACTGGGAGACTGTGAGCATTAATCCTGCCTAGGCACAAAGCCAGCTGGGTGACCTTGGGCCAGTCATTCTCTCTCAGCCCTAAGAAAGAGGCAATGGCAAACCACTTCTGAAAAAAAACCTTCCCAAGAAAACTGCAGGGACTTTTCCAGGCAGTCTTCAAGAATCGGACACAATTGAATGGATTAAAAAAAAAAAGAATTCTTAGTAAGGCCAATCATCTAGAAGAGTCACGGGAGGAAAAATCTTCATATCCTATCACAAAACATCACAAGTCTTCTGCCAAGTGGGTAGGGTGACATATGAACAGATGGCTCCATCCAAACTATAGATGTACTGACCATTACCTCTTTACTTTAAGTAAAAGATGTCTGGGATTAGATCTTGGGAATACAAATAATGGGGGATGTACATTTGATGTAGACAATGTACAATCAGCAGTAGTGCTACAGAATCAGTATTTGGAAAGAGAACCAGAGATTCTGAACAGCAAATTTGGAGAAAGAGCTATCTTTGTATGAAGAGGACCTGGACCCTCATTTCTTGACCATGGGAGCTGTCAGCGTACTCAACTTTGCAAAATTTTCAGCTTTAGCATCTGCTGGAGCCAAAGCTGCCAAACAAGTCAGCGCTTGCCATAACTTCCTCCTGCAATGAAATCTTTAAAAACAACACTTCCTTCGTTTTATAATTGCTTAGTTTTGAATTGTTTATTACAAAACATCTTTGTTTTTTTATTCTAGGTGTAAAGGTTTTGGTATCAGAGGAATGCAAGAATAAAAGGTTGAGTAGCATTTTTTTTCTTAAAAAGAAAATGTAATGTAACAGCAGCAGCAGCAGCAACAACCTATCCTTCTGCCCATAGGGCATTCAAGTTGGCTCAAATTATTAACTAAAATTATTTACAGCCGCCCTGCAGAATTCCTTTTATTATTGTTCTGACATCCACTGAGGCAGAGTCAGGCGAACTTTGTTGACAAAGGGCTATTACAGAAATAGGCTTCTTACATTTTTTCAGAGCTGAAACATTGTTCCATTCCAAGGATTTCTACTCTGGTTGCTTCTATGAAAGAATCTGGTTGGGGCCCTACAAGCATGTATCCTATAGCTTCCCATGTTTCCTTTCCGGCAGAGCTCCAGTGTTGGGGCAAATACTCTAAAGGAGGGATTCGACACGTTCTGCTCTTTGGGGTATACAACATACAACAGTGGGATTTTCAATGAGGAAAGTCCAAATTCAAGTTAAACGCCTCATGTAAAAATCCTTTCCTAAAAATTATGTATATAATTATCTGTCTACTCCAAATCTACTTCTAAATTAAAAGCGGGAAGAGGCAGAGATACGAACGGGCGGAGGGGACAGCATTAGAGTTTCGCAGAGCACGTTCTTCCTCTGCATCTCCATCTTTCTCTCTTGGTGCCCACAGCCAACTTTCTCATGGGGTAAGTTATTCACCTGTACAGTATAACCATTTCAGAACGAATACAGAGTACATGTGATTTCCCTTCACTAACTGTAGAAGAGAACACCCAGGAAATTGCAGCTCACTTACAAGGGAAGCCCATGGGCAAGTGAAACCACTATTTTATCTTCCTTCACTGCATGTGGGAAATCTTATATGACGCGGGAGGGCACTGGATAGAAGGCAACTTTAAGGCAGGGCAATGGCAGGAGATTCCTTGTTTTGCCCAACAATATTATGATGGCTAACAAGCTGAGACAAAAGTAGATAGGAAATAGGTACTTGGTTTTGTGGAAGGATAAAAAAAAGCAGGCTTAGACTTTGGAGCAGCTTTCTTCAATCCGGTTCTCTCTGTGTCTTAGATTTCACTCCAATAATCCCCAGGCACCATAGCTAGTTCAGCACAATGGACACTGAAGCCCAACAAGGCCCTTTTAATGATTCAGATAGACCCAGAGCAGAACGTTAATTTTACCTCACCTCTGTGTGCTTCCTTTTACCTGCATCTGATATCAATATATATTCTCCAAGTTGGTAGACCAGAAAACAGAAGGGGGGACCTAAAGTATCTATGGGAGGTTTCAAGTTCTGAACCATACTTCATAAGAGGGACTGTGCATCTGGGAGCCCCAGAATAATTGCCCTCTTGGTCCCGCCCTTAAAAAGAGCCTGAATCCAACATTTTCAGAGGACACCAGCTGGAAAAGACTATAAAGCAATATTGTGCTAATGTTATGCTTTGAATATAGCTTCCAAGATCAAGGAGTTTGGAATAAGAGAGAAGGTGAGTGCTTATAGGAGCCAAGGCCATATATGGGAGTGGTGGGGTGTTAACAAAGTCAAGATGGCTCACTATGGAGTTGCAGCCATCATCATGATTTTTTTTTTTTACTCCTTCTGTGGACATCCCTGGTGAGAGCTAATCATTTTACCATGTAGGGGAAGTTTATACAAGCATTTTTACTGGCACAGGGCAAAACATGTCATCTCCAAAGCCAGTTTATTTCTATTGCAAGAAGTTAATACAGGATACAGGAACTTTGCACCCTGTAATAACTTTGTTGATTTGTTTTGTGCCTTACAGGGGAGGCATGTGTGCAAGTGGACGAGAGCAGTCATCAAAATCATCTGTGAATCTGTCCTGCTGGCTAAACAGGAGCTTCTATGGTTTGCATTATAATATAGTCCTTTTACAAAACCACTCAATAATCAGTAGCAGCAGCTCTTCAAACTCTTCAATCAGGACACAGATTCTGCTGAATACTTTGGGGAGACAGACATTTGAATGCTATTTCCAACAAGGAGTGAAGTCATGGCTCATATGTGGAATTTATGTTGATGTTGGAAGTAAGAAGTTTTGGATTTTTTTAAACTTTTGTTAAGTTAAATGAATATGTAGTGTAAAAATGGGAAGGGAATTTATCTACTTTTTGAAACATAGTTTTTCTCAGTTACAAATGTATGATTTTGTGTATTCAATGGGACATAACAAGATAGAGCCGTTAGGTGGGATAAATTAATTGGGGAAAATTAATGTTAGAATAATAGAAGTAATTGGGGAAAACCAAATTTTGCCTTTTGGTGAATGGGTGCTTTGTTCAAGCAGAAAACTTGGTGTAAATGATTGCATTTATGTTGGTCTTCTCACCAACTTGCCTTCCTTGGAAATGTGTCTTTTATTGCACTCGTCAAGTGTGTGATTGCTCACACTTCATATATTCCATATGTGGCTAGCTCTCCTCATGTCATGGTGCTCAGTCATCTTCTTGAGCATCCAGATATGCCCACCAGGCAAAAGAGATTATTGTATTTGACCAAGTTAGAGTCCCACAAGAATGCTTAAGTGTTATAATCACTCAAAAGCCTGAATACAGGAATAGGGTATTATCTCTTCCTCTGAGTTTTGCATAGCTCTTATTCATCTCACTGCTATTCTTGCATCCACCCCTCAGTATAATCCAGCTAGTCAGATACTTTTAAAGCATAGAAGTGAAAAGATGAAAGGCCGTATCTTATTTTCTGTTTGAAATTAATAACTCCCAGCAAGACTTTGCCTGAGTTGGTCATGCCCATGTTCACCAGCAGTTACCGCCACTGCTTTGTTGCAGTGCCCAAGAATTCACTTCCTCTTGGCAGATCCATATAAGAAAACCACTGCAAAACTGAGCTATTTTTTGACAATGTTATCTACTCCAAATTAATGGGAAAAATAGGATGAATAGTAACTTATGTCTTACTTCCGTTGTGTAATACATTTATTGTTACTGTACACAGGGCAGGCTTTTCCTCAAAGAGGTTTTGATGCAGGGATTTACACTGGACGTTTTCAAATGCAAATATAAACTCTTACACAAGAGTTTGTACAAACAACCTAGATTCAAGCCAAAATAGTGATCTCTTCCTATCTCAGCTGCTGACCACTCTTCTTTTTTTTAGTTGCTCCAGATCAGCCAAAAAATGTATCCTGTGCTCAGTATGGAAAGTATGGACGTACCATTTGTTCTTGGGACAGAGGACATTATACTTATCTGTTTACTACCTATACATTACAGTAAGTTCTGTCTCCCTTATAGCTAAGTTTACATCTGTCCAATTCTGCCTCATCACTTAGTCTTCGTTTCCATTTTCCTATGTACCACCTGGGATGGAAAGAGTGGAATTTGAGCTAGCTTTGATCAAAATATTGGCCTTGGTTGTCAAACTTTAGGGCATAAATATCTTGACATCAATCTTCTCTGCAAGCCTTTTTTTAAAGGACTTGATCCCATAGGGCAACTCAAAATATTGTACAGCCTGAGGCAAAGGAGAAGATGGCATATTCCATCCATGGTTAATTGAACCTTACTTAACTCTGCAGAAGGAATAACATCCTTCACCTTAATAGATAGTTCTGAGGATCAAGTTAGGTTGGTTGTCCTTCAATAAAGCAGATCCCCAGGAGCTACCACTGTTGCTTCCTCTTTAACATCTGCTATCTGTGGCTGTCTCTTACAATGGCTTGGAACTTTAAACTGGTGAGTAGAAGGAAAGTTCAGGGGAAAAAGTTCCCTATGTCTTCTTCCCTTCTCTAACCCCCTGTTCCCAACGAAAGACTTTCTTGATGGTTGGCAGGAACTAAATTGTGTCCAATTTTAGACAGGCATCATGGCTTGTGATAACACACTTCTCCTTATTGGCCCTTTCATTGAATATCTCAGGGGCTGTTATCATAGACTCAGGTTACATCACATGAACACTGTTGCTTCATAGATGCACCAGATCCCTGGGATGGAGAACATGTGAAAGAGCTTTGATATAATAAAAATGCCAATTCTTTCTTGTAATGCTGCTTGAGGTACCTGATTCATGATACAGATCCAAAAGAACAATGAAAAAGAGATTTTGCCACCATCTGGATTTTGAATCTGCCTTCTTCTGAGTTATACAAAAAAAATAAATTCAAATGCAATGCAATTACAAAGACTAAATGAATTGTGCATATCGATATAGTTTTACCACTTAAATCCAAGCTCTCCAGAATATGACTGCCCAATAGATGGGTAAGGGGGCAGAATTTAACAAGCCAGGTATGGTGCCAGTATAGTGATTGGACTCTTCAGGATCCTAACCCTTCTGTTCTGTGCACCTGCCCACCCACTCACCCCAATTTGGGGGGGGGGGGGACCTCTCCAACACCCAGAGAACATTCTGTATCCAATTAGCATTCTTAGTCCTTCACAGTTAACTCTAGGTGTAAAATAAAAGGAATGATATGTCTCATTTCCCTATAGCTCAACTAACGAAACAATATTACATCACTGGCATTCCTCCACTCACTCTCCATAACAAAAAGTCTTCAATAAAGCAATTAAGCAGTTAATCTTTCCATCAAATAGATTTCTGGGAAAGGAGGGAGGGAATTTCTCTTTAGTCTGCTTTGCTAATATTCTATCTTGAATTAAAAATACAGGCAATCTGTGATTTTAAGATCCATCTCAGAATGCTAAACTACAGTGTTTGGATGGGACACCATCAGGAAATATCTGAAGGCTAGAATGTAAATATGCGTATTTTTAAAAAACCAGAAGATGGCAATGGTGAACCACTTCTACTGTACATAGTAACCAAGAACATTACCTGAGTGAGACCATTAAGTCATCTGGAGTCAGTCTCAGCATGGAGCCATTACCTTTATCTTTAGCAAAACTATAAAAGGATATTTTGTAACAGAATCTTGCTTCTGTGCTCAGTTTTCTTGGGAACTTTCAATTTTTCAACCCAAAAATCTATGATTCTAGAATTGTTGAAAACCATATGTCATAGGATCCTGAAACACAGTGCTGGTACAACAGCATTTGTTCAGTGCAAGCTAAGTAAGATCAATGTTTTTTTCACCAGCAAAGGCAAGGTAACATGGCTAGCCTTTTTTTCCCCCTGTTGAGCTCCTGATTTTATATGAGGAATCTGTAAGGAAGAGAAGGGAGAAGGAGGAAGAGGAGGAAACAAGAAAGAGGAGGAAGAAAACATTGAAATTTCCTGATCATCTCTTATTCAATTACTGACTAGGGCTAATTCTGCTTAGGTTTTTGAAATCAGCCCAGATCAGCTAAATGCTGCTACCTAGCTAGGCAATCATATTTCCCCTTGCAATACTAATATATAATTATATATCGAAAGCATGATATATGTAATGCAAATTTCAAAAAGTTATGCAGAATTTTCATTTTTCATTTTGTCATCTTTCTGAGTTTATGGTTCTATACTTGGGATTTGGCAATTAGCTTCAGAGCAGACACTGGAGTTTTGAGTGACCACTGGGAAGATTAAACTGAATATTAGAGTAAGTGAAATTAACTGAATGAGAGTAACCGAAACATTAGAGTAAGCGATTAAACTGGATATTATAATAAAAAGTACTGGGTTCAAGCCATCTGCAAAAAAACAAGTCCTTACTAATGAACTGAAAATTTAGGTGGTAATATAATTAGTGTCACTATCATACAATGTTATATAGGTATAAATTAATCTAGGTAAGGATTCTTTAGAGAAGAAGGAAGGAAGGAAGGAAGGAAAGTCATTCATACTGTTCATCCCAGTTTCTCTTTCTGTTGCAGGCTAACAAATGAAATCCCCAATGGAACAGTTTTGGAAGAAAAAATTAGCACTACAGATTACTCAGTAGATCTCAGGAAAAAGCTGGACTTCGAAACTACTTATACAGTTGTGGTCGAAGCCACAAATAAACTAGGGAGCAATTCTTCTGAACCAATGCAGTTCACATTAATAGACATTGGTAATTATAAGGAATTCTGGTGAATTATTGGAACAGAATATTGGCTTGAGTAATTATTCAATTTCTAATCAGTCAGTCAGTTCAATTAAATCAAATGACTCTTGTATTGAAGATTTTTGGCTTCCTTTGCTAAATAGTATTACACAACCCTTGACAAATCAACTTTGGAGGGTGGCCATTATGATAGTGGTTAAACCAACATGACTTCTGATGTAGAAATACATGCAAGTGCTCCATACAGAATACAGACTCAAGGAGGTGTATTGTGATGTAGTGGCTAAATTGTTGGACTGCAACCAGAGAAGACCCAAGTTCAACTCCCCACTTGATCATAGAGCTTTCTGTATGACATTGATTTATTCTTTATTTCAGCCCAACCTATCTCACACAGTGACGGTAATGAGAATAAGATTAGGGGAAATCCTACATGTGTCTTATTTAGAGTTGCTAGGGTGGGATAAAACTAATAAAAGTCAAGGTTATGTTAGTGATGTTTAAACAATAGGAAAAAAAAATTAAAGCTGTGTGCTTTCCACTCAGTCTGTTTTTGGAATTTTTAGCCTTAGCCTTCCAAATGCATTCCCCTTAAAGACAAACAATATCAGGAGTGTACAATTTATTTGAACAGTTGTAAAGTTGTAACACAGGGATGATTGGAACAAGGAAACATATAACAATCATATAAAGCAATGGGAATATGTGCCCCTTCCATGATTATAGACAGTGGATAGCTGAATATAATTTTCAGGGTGACAAGTAAGAGGTTGCTATTGTCCTCATCTCCCACTTATGGTCTTCTCAAAAGCATATAACATACCATTGCATGTAGCAAGGTATTGGACTAGATAGTTCTCCAGTCTAATTTTGAGGACTCTTACAGAGTTGTTATAGTAGCTCAGAATTTTATTTCCAAAAATAATGCTGTGTTTTTGTTTATGTTGATGCATCACTGATCATCACAACACAGTGAAGCCTCACCCTCCCGTGGATCTCTCAGTAAACTGTGATGCGTTTGCTCCCCAAAATTGCACCATTTTATGGCAAGATCAACAAGAAACCCAATGCTTTAGACTGAGATACCAACCAATCCACAGTAATTCCTGGATTATGGTAGGAATGTTAATAATAAATAATGAAATGAAATGAAATGAAATGAAATGAAATGAAATGTCTTTATTACAGTCTTTGGCCAGCATTACAAATAAGAAAAAGAAGGTAGGAATATTTTATTTTTATGATTATATTAGTAATCCATTATTTTATATATGTACATTACTAATGTGATGCCTTAGTCATATTCAGACATAATTTCAATGTTTTCGGCCCCGTGGTAAGCATCCAATAGAAAGGAAATCAACAGCATGTTATATGGATTTAAACCCTTTGGCAATATATATCCTGATGTTATAGGAGTATATCGCTGATTTTCTGCTGATGCTTTCCATCTAAATCATGTCCCTGGAGGCAAGGTTATGGCAGCATATTGAGTCAGCCTTTTGCTCTTACTCAGCCAGGTAGTGTAAATGCTACATCTTTAATATTGTAATCAGCTCATCTTTAGTTCAGGATATGAAATCTGACATTAACTTAACCCATACTTCCAAATGCATACCTAGTAACCAACATCAGTACCATGCTCTCTATCTGCTCCTCAGATTCCTCTGAACATTTGTTTATCATTTGGTGGATGCAAACACAAGATGGACAATATTTAGCCAGCCCAGAATGTTTCTTAGAACCAAAAGAAAGCAAATAGTTCTCCAGCTGACCATGAGCGAATGGATACATTTTACTAAGCCATAATATAGTTGGGTGTTGGTTTTTGGCTTAGCATGTTTTGTGTATTCAGCAATTGTGCTCTATAAACTATGTACAGTATAGCTAGTACAGAGGTGGGCAACCCTAGGCAGGCTACAATCCTGCTCGATCCTCATGTTGTGGTCTCCAGAACTTTTCCAGATTATGCTGCCAAACTTTGGTGGCAAAATGTGGTATGATTTTCTGCAGTGCCTTTTTCTGCAAAACTAAGGCTGAAAATAGATACATTAAATCTCTGTAAGGGAAAATGCATTCATTTCTATCCTCAAAGTCTTCCAAGCTGGAAAAAAAGTTTTTTAAAAAAAAATTAGCCTAGCCTAACTGCTGGTATCACTGCATCACCAGACTCATACCCCCATGGTGCTTAGAAGCCAAAATACCAGTGAAACTGCAAAAATTTGCCTGCCCCTTTCTTGGCATGATATGCTAATCCAATCAATGTGGCATCTTCAGCCGACAACAGTTAAGAAAACCATGACATAGCATGATGTGTGAATCCAACCAATGATAAAAATAGTTTTACATTTCTGCATTGTCCCATCAGTGAAGTGCTAATGGACCTAGTAATGTTCATTAGTGTCAGACACACTTTAATACAGCCACACACAGTACAGTACAGTACAGTATAGTACAGAGGAGAAACAAGATGGAGATTTGTGTATACAAAGTTATGATGCATTGGTCCCAGCACATAATTAGGAACATAACTTGAATACTTGTGCCAGGTCTGGCATTTAGTTTGGAAGACAATGTGTTTCTCTTGCAGGGGACAACTGGGTCACCTTGCAGCATATACAGGATCGTTACAGGGTCCTGTTGAGCATAAATAGAGATTTTCTGTCTCTCAGAGGAATTGCAATTAACAAAGAAAAGCAGAACTTATTAAGTTTGTCTATGTGTTTCATCCCTTTCCATGCTAGCTTGAAAATCTAAATGCTAGAAGGTATGATCTTCATGACCTGAAGCCCAGGATGAAATATGAGTTCCAGGTTTCCTGCAGGCTCCTTCCAGATAGAGGTTTATGGAGTGACTGGAGCCTAGCATTTCAAACAGAAGCAGGTGATAAAATAACTCAGCAACACCACATGTCTAACATTTGCTTTGTTATTTATATAAAAACCAATTATGGATAACTAATTCATGCCAGGCTATAATCTCATAGGAATTTAGGGAGAAATGAAAAAATTATTCAGATGTGCTGAAAAACCAAGGTGGGGGGAGTCCAAAGCACCTCCTCTAAATCATTTTTTGAAGTGTGCACAGCCCTTCTGTGATCCCTTGTATTACGTTTCACTTTGTTACAAATGGAACTTTCAGACATCATTTTCTCAATAAGAGGCACAAGGTTTGGCCACCGTTTATTAGCAGAGCACCAGAGTGTTCATCTTTAGATCTTTCCTGCCACCTCCATGGCAGAATAACCGGCTGCCTGAAACTCTGGCTGATGAAAAAGGTGTAAATGCCCTCTCTCCTGGAAAGCAGGACTGGAGAGATTTCAGTCTGAAAGGGGATTTCACACATTCACAGAGAATTAAGCAATCTATGGCTACTAAGCTTGATGGCTGCATAATACTATCTGGATCACAGGCACTATTATACTGAACATCAACTGCTGAAAAACTGCATTTGGATTCAAGAGAGCTTGTTGCAGCTTTTATATTCTTGTGAACTTCCCACAGGTGCACGAGTGGTCACTGCAGGAAATTGGGTGCAGAACCAGAAAATAGAGATACTCTAATCTATTCTGCATCACTAACACATTTAAAAGTTGTGCAACATCCCATAGGCACTCTCACAAGATAGTTACCACAATGCACTTGTTTATTCACAAAATGGTGGGGATTGATACTAGTAAAAGCTTCATTTTAGATGGCAAATAAGGAAGTTGCTTTGCTCCAGCCCTCTTCAGTTGTTTGTAGATGTTTTCTATCCCTTAAGGTTAATATTAAATCTTTGTTTATTGGCAGATAGACACATTTCCAGCCAATCCCTGGCAGTCACCCATGCCTCTGGGATCTATTGGGCCTCAGTGATATATTTGGAAATGACAATAATGCTTCAGTTGGAACTTTGCTAATTTTTTAATTAGAATTTTTTTTTTTAACCGTGTGGCATATGGTTTAGCTGGAATGGCACCCAGGAGATGGGCCTTCAGGGTCTCATCCAGCATAGCTGCTCTTAATATAGAAGCAGCGGTGACCAATTATCCCTTGTTGCAGGTGGCATGCCAAATGTAGTTATCTGGAAAACAAATAAAAATTACAAAATAGGTTTGGTGGCAGGATATGTTGATATCTCCCACCTTCTTTCCCCTTTCAAAGACTCCTTCATCAGTGATGAAGATGCATTGACATGATACTTGGAAGAATTTGGCCTGTGTATGGTCTGAGTTTTGGTAACTTTTAGGAAATTGCCTAGCTGATCAGAGGCTAAAGCATTACGTCTTTTGTTAAAATGAGCAAATCCTTGACTTCCAAGTCTTCATAGCATTCTTATATTTGTTTCCAACAACCTGCCCAACACTTGACAAAGTCACTCCCAAGTTGATATAAATATTACATTCTAAAGCTTTTTTTCTCTTGGTCCCCAGTGCCATTCGAACCCACTGATGTCTGGTATTTAAAGAAGGAGATCTCTTCCAAAATGCAGAATATTACTCTTCTCTGGAAGGTAAACATTTCTGTATAAATCTCATTTTATCCTGATGAAAAAAGGAGATGGGGAAAAGGAAGCACCTGCAATTCATAATATAATTGTGAAAGAATGCAGCCATCACTACTGCATCTTCACTGTTTTTAGTACAAAGGTGAAGCCTTGATAGATGGGGTCAAAAAGTGCATTCTTCATTTCTGCCAGAAAGCTACAGAAGACCACCCTTCTTGAACTTAGGCCCCCAATGGCCAGCCAGAGAGAAAATCAAACAGAGAAAGGTACAATGCCTGTGGTTACCCTGTGAGCTTCATGACAGAGGGAGTTTTTGAACCCAGTGTCTTTTCAGTTCTAGTCCAGTTGTCCTGGATTGGGGCATGGCAGAACACAGTGAACTAACATGCAAAAATGTCTTATTCATTTACAGTCAATGAACACATCAGAAACAATAAGCAAAAATTATCATTACCAAGTGATATTTCAGATCCTCAACCAGATGCCACCCAGAGCTGCAGAAATTTTTGTGACCACCAACACTGTTTTCTCACAAGTCTCCCTTAAGGCAGATTATAACATAACACTTAATTCTCAGAATTCACGGGGAGTATCCCCAACTGTCTACATCACCACAAAACTAGGAATTACAGGTATGGTAAGTTTTTTTTCTATAGAACTTGAACTCTTATTAAGATAACTGAAAATTAGTTATTGGCCTCAGTTGTAGTAGATTAAAAGCTCACAAAGAATTCCAGGAGCACATATTTTGCTTTGATTAGTACTGAATAGGCTTAGATCCCAGATTCCTTCACCATCATTCACCTAATGTAGTAGTAGCAACTAAATAGACAAGGGTTATTCAGTTTAATTTTCTTTTGCACAACTTATGAATGAAATTCTTGTAGCATGACTTCAGTTTAACCTAACCAATGTTACAGTGCACTGATTATTTATTTATTTATTTATTTATGTATTTATTTATTTGATTTGTCCCCGCCCATCTCCCCTACAATGGGGGACTCTGGGCGGCTTACTTACAATGGATTACTTACAGTTCCATTGCCGAGTTCCAAAACTTATTCCATCTAGAAATACTAACTTCTCTGTGAGCATTGTTCCCTTACTAAACTTGAATGTCTTCAGGACTGATGAAGTTGCACTCCAGTTGAGCTGATACAAGTACTTTTTTTTATTCTTCCAGAACTGCCACCACCTAACCATGTTTTAACCACATCAGTGGACAATGGGATCATTGTTAAATGGGAAGCACCTTTAGCACCATCATCTTTCATCAATGGATATGTAGTTGCATGGGTAGAGCTCCATCAAGACTATCACATGAAAACCTTCCCAACATGGTTTAAAATTCCTGTTTCTAATTGTACAGTAATAAAAGGTAAGCTCGTTTCACAGGAGCACACACTGCTGATGAGAAAGTTTACACAAACAATTACAAACAAGTGTTACTTTTCAAAATTCATACATTCAGCCACAGTGCAGCATCTCACTGTAACTCAGTACAACCTTCCCCAACCCAGTGTAGTAGACCATATGTTGGAATGGATTATAGGAATTCCACCTGGGCTTATAGTTCTAAACACTGGTTGGGGAAGGTTGGCTTTGCTCATCCTTCTGGTTTTCCCAGGTGACTCAGAATAATATCTTGGGTTGTAGCCATTGCAATTACTGAAAGCAAATTGTAACAGAAAGAAAAGAACTTGTGTATTTTACTTGTTCTAAGGAGCCAAGCTCACTTGAAGCAAAAGATTACTTGACACCTTATTGCTTTCAGTATGATTTATGCAGTCATTTTGCTGACAGCTTTCTTTCCAAATCTGCAACATGAATTGAGTTGTTCCATACACCATAACAGACAACACACAATATAACTGAGGACTATCAACAACCTTTCTCTTCTAGATTCATGAAAATAATATTATGATAACTCCAGCTTAACATAGGCATGAAATATTCTCAATTCTCATAACTTAAACGTTCTGTTCTGTAAAAATTGTTGTGCAATTCAATCCTTTGGCAGTGTCAGCTTGACATAAATATTTTGGAATAGAAAAAGAATTACCCAAATCTTTTGGTAGTAATTGTAGCACAGGATCATTGTGAGACAGTCGTTCAGACCTAACTTACTGCTTATGTGGTTGCTATTTTTAAATAATTTTTTTCTCTAATAGCCCTCATGGTTTTGGAGAAAGACCCTAAAAATATACAGAAATGTATATTAAAATCTATATTTCATTAATGACTGGATAAGAAGGTGTTGTTTTTACTATGTCCTAAAGACTTTTCCTGAGGTTTTTCCTCTACAGATTGATAATCTTACAAGAATGTTTGTTGCATCTGATTTTTATCATCTGCAGACTTCAGAACAGGAGCTTTGTAATGAACTGAAAAACTATACTTTTATTTATAATGAGTCCAGAGAAGCAAGTTTACATGCACTTTTACCCTCCAAGTCCTAATCTTTCTTAAATTTATCTGAGGGCCAGGGAACCTACCCAAAACTTGTGAGCTTTAGGATAGAGGGCAAAGAAGCAATGACTGAAAAGTGGGTGAAGACAGCCATTATGAGAGGAACTTTTCTTCGTAGCAGGTTGCATCTGGCTGATTTTTAGAGATCCTGCTTCAGTTCCTCACACAATAGCCCAAAAGCTGCTCCTTTTTAGGGAAGTCAGAGAAGCAATTAGGAAAAAGAAAAAGGAAGAATTTGTTAGCTTCCAGCAGCACTATTAGATATGGTTGTCTGAATCTAGAAGTATGACACTGTGTCCACAGCAACAATAAAATGAGGATTTGCAAACATCAAGTTCAAAAAAATAAAACCACTCTCCTCCTAAATTGTGAAGTACTACAGTCAGGTGTGTCTGAAAGACCACTTTCTAATTTCTAGAGAACTTAAAGCCTAATGTATGCTACCGCATCAGCGTGTTTGCACTCTATCAGGACAGAGCAGGAAAAGCAGCTGTGACCACAGAAAATATATCAGCAAAAGGTAAGACTAACTGGTGGTTTGGTTTAAGATTTAAGATAATCTAAGTTCAGATTTTTCACAAAGGTTTGTTTTGTAGCCCCATTAACAGGACCTCACATTATGAATGTAACTGTGGAAGATGGGAGCATTTTGGTCTCCTGGAGAGAAGTCCCAGAACTTCAGCAAATGGGGTGTATCACTAGTTACAAGATTTATTTGCAGAAACAGCTCTTCTCTGTACCCCCAGAAATCCATGGTAGGTACCTTTGAAAAATTAACAACCTGACTCTTAAAGTGCAAAATGCATAGGGTACTAAAAAGGAGTGGGGACAATTTTCAGTCAGAAATTACAGGTATCCCTCTGTGTCCAAAGAAATAGACATTATCTCTCATCATTTATAGAGTGAGGTAGACTGAAGGGAGGGCCTGTGCTCAGAAAGATCAGGCAATGCCTGTGAATCATTTCAGTTTTCAGCCCAATCAAATTGCCCCAATCAAGCTTAAAATAACTTAGTGTCTATGGCAGTGTTTCTCAACCTTGGCAACTTTAAGATGAGTGGACTTCAACTCCCAGAATTCCCTAGCCATCATGGCTGGCTGGGGAATTCTGGGAGTTGAAGTCCACACATCTTAAAGTTGCCAAGGTTGAAAAGCCCTGGTCTATGGTGAAGCCTCAGCTGGAAGCCTCTCTCATGCAATA
Organism: Liasis olivaceus; assembly: GCA_030867105.1. Classification (NCBI taxonomy): domain Eukaryota; kingdom Metazoa; phylum Chordata; class Lepidosauria; order Squamata; family Pythonidae; genus Liasis; species Liasis olivaceus. Next base: position 135,530,619 of record CM061350.1, on the reverse strand, counting down.
TTTTGCCCTACTTGAAGAAAAAAAAAAGTGTATTTTCAACAGAATCTCAAATTAGTAAGAGTGAATGCACATGAAGATACTTTCCCATCATGTATTAGCAGGAGCAGACAGACTTGTGCTGGCTGGAAAGTAGAGAGAGAACGCTATCTATTTACTTATGACTGTAGAGGCAGAGGCAGGTTTTGGGAGATTAATTTTCTTTTATTTTCAGGTTGCATGAATCCAATCCAACATCCTAGACATCTTTTGTTTGATTTCTTATTAAAACCGCAGAAAGTTGTATTTCTTTACTGGTGGTACAAAACCTGGGATCCTAGGAGGCATGAGAAAGGGGCTTCAGGCCCAGACACAGCCCTTATTTGCCCATTCCTGCTGGGGAGGAAAGGAAATATTTCTTTATCACCAGAGTAAATACTGAATCCTACCTATTTTGCCAAGCTGGGTTTGTCGTACTGAAGTGGAAGTATCAAGAAAGAACAAGACTTCATTATCCTGGCAAACACATTCCCTCAATTTTCTACACAGCCTGAGCAAGAGAAACAGCATCCAGTTATTATTTTATGATGTTCTGTTTTTAATTGTAATTTAGTTTACTCCCATTATGAAATCACTTAGAAAGTAACTAAAACTGAGAAGCAGGATATAAAGTTGAGGAACAACCAACAAGCTAGAATGGTCAACAAGGGGAAGAATGGAGAGAGTCATAAGTCCTTGCTGAAGTTGCAGATTATTTCCTCTGTATCATTCCTCCTTAATCTTGTGCTTCCCAGATGTGTTGGATACAAATTGCCATGATGGAAGATACAGCCCACCTGATAGATTTATCATTCCTATTTTTATCTTGCTTTTCTATTCATAAGACAATCAAGGCAGATGGCAATATAAGATTTAAACCAAATCAAAACAGTTCAAAGTGTTATGAATATAACTTCTTCAAAGACCTGTCTGAAAAGGTCTTCAGGACTTTGCTCCTTTCTTGACTGCCAAGAGAGCGCAGCCCAAATGCATTTCTCCAGGAAGGGCACTCCATAGCTTCAGAGCAACCCAGGAGAAGGCCCTCTCGAGTATTTGGCAAATGGGCCGCTAAACATGGACATCTCTAATAGAATCTCTCTTGACAAGCTTAATATCTAGACAGGGTAGACCAAGATAGTTGATCTCTCAGATGGTTAGCCTCTAAAATATTAATGGCTTTAAAGCTTAAAATCAGTATTTTGATGTGTGCTTGGAAAACCATGGGTGACCAACACAGGTCTTTTAATATGGGCATAATATGCTTTTGGTATGATGTAGCTTCAAATAGCCTAAGAAATGTGGTTCCGCATTGAGAAAAGCTGCCTGAGATCACAAAGGCAAAAGATACAGTATGTACCTTGACTTGATAATAGTTTATACTATGTAATAGTCATTCTTTCACCTTTTTGTTTTTCCAATCAGAGATCTCTAAAACAGCCCAACAACCATTTTCTATAGAAAGCATAGAGGCTGGTGCCTCATATGTTATTTGGATGACTGCTTCCACAAATGCTGGAGAAAGCCCCAAAGGAAATGAAGAGTTGATCCACATAAAAAGTAATTATAATATCTCACTTCTAAAGCTTATGTCTAGGGGGGAAAAAAACATAAAATTGCTCTATAAACAGCTGATTTTCAGATTTTAGGTGGAAATTGGACACAGTGTCGTGTGGAAGAATTAACAAAATTCAAAACACATTATTGGAAACGTTCAGAAATTAGCTCTTTATCCCCAGTGGCAGACTATAAATGCCCACAACTAACCACAATTATGGAAAAATCACAAAACACACATCGTAGCATCATGACGCAAACCGTGCCCTTATATACTTGTGTCCTGACATCAGACACAAGTATATGTACATTATGAAGTTTACATCACAATGTGTGTTTCATCACCCTAGCTCCCTGATGGACACTTATGAATATAATTAGTTTTGCACTCAGAAAACTCCTTTAATAGCTGAACAGTGGAACAAAAGTCCTAAAATATTCTTGCATCTGATATGGCTAGCTCATAGGGATGTAAAAAAAAGGGGGGGGGGGGATTTTATGGAGAAGGATTTGCAACCAGACTTCTTAAGGTACGCTTTTCTCTGACCAAAGCTCCACAGGGAAGATGTGAGATGAATCTAATAAAAATGTAAAATCCAGAAAAAGGGCAAGTTATGTAAAAGGAAAAGATTTACTTCACAAGGGAAAAAATACATGTAAAAGATCTGCCTCAAGGAAATTTACATAACAAAGGTCTGTAAGGTAGAATCATTTTTCAAAAAGGATTCTCAGGAAATATACAAGTTCTTCATCTCTCTGGCAAGTTGTGTACAAAAGGTTCATATGTTAAGAAAACTGTGAAAGAAAACAGTCATGTTTTCCCAGTGGATTTTTCAAAACACTCATTAAAATTAGAATCAAGTCCTGTCTTATCAAACACATATATTTAAAGGACTAAATTTATACCAATTTATAAACACTAGTTTTACCCAGCATGCTAGTTGGGGAATGGGAGTTGAAGTCCATACATTTTAAAGTTGCCCAAGTTTGAAAAACACTGATTTATACTGATCCACTCATCCTTAATAGCTGGGGCATTCTTGGGAATATAGTTTTCAGAACTCTGCCCAATCAATACCTTTATATTATCTATTATGAGTAATGGCTAATTTTTTTTATTACAAACAAATTCACGAAGGCACATCATTATCTGTCAAAATGTTAAATGAAACTGCCTGATTTTTAAATAATAGACTGCGGAAGTTATTAAATCAATCTTCTCCAACTGGAGGGTTAGGAGAGCTGTATAGGAAAGTAGCCAGAATGGTTGTTTTAATATAGTGGTGTATGTGAGTTACAGAGTATTGCATCGTGGATCTCATCCAAGAAAGTGTAAGAGACTAAATAAAGAAATGCTTTAAAAAAGAAAAAGAAATCAGTTTTCTAAATGCCTGTTATATAAGTTGTCATTTTTTTTAATGCAAGTATTTTTGTCATAACGTAGCAATTGGATTTACAGATGCCTCTGATTGGATTCCAGTTATAACAATTTCCATTATTACTGGGCTTTCAGTCTGCATCTGTTGTGTACCATTTGTTCGGCAAAAGTAAGTGATTATATAATTTTTTTTTAAATGATTAGTGATTGTTAGATGTACAGTGGCTAAAAATTAGAATATAATAAAAAATGGCATTAAATAGAATAATTTATATGAGAAAGTACTTGCTTGGCTGTATGTAATAATATCCAGAATGAGATGGTGCAGTTAAGCAGGATACCTTTATTTAACTTTAAAAGCGTAATACCAACAGGAATGCTACTAATGGCTGCCTGTGGACCCATCGAAACCTAAATTCCTCCACAGCAAACACAGTCCGTATCTTGTCTTTCAGATCATTCCTTTCAACCTCACATCCATTCTTCATGGTTATTCTGCTCAGTGGTCCACCTTTAACTGCACTTTGCCTTCTTGTGTTCCAATGTGCCCATACATTTCATCTCCTTATCTTTAGATATGCACCTGAATCCACCAAGATAGCTTACCACTATTCATCTTCAAGTAAAAGTTCCATAGATATCATGCTCCATATAATGTAGGAGGCAGGCTACAAAGAGAGTCACTTTTAAACATGGATGCTCCAATATTATCTTTCTAGCTGCTGGTTGTTTTTTTCCTTCCTTTATTGTAGCAGCCCCTCTATTCTCTGTGTGAGCCAGCACTGCTATTCCACTAGAAGTCCAAAAGCCAACCAGATAGGACCTTAGGGGAACATGCATACACTGAAGATATGTGGAGAAGGATGTCCATCAGATGTTTATATAAAGCTGCTACCTTCTAAATCTGACTTTAGGGAGAAGGGGAAGAGGGAGAAAAGTGAATACAAGTGAATATTGTGGAACTTGTTCCCACTTTCACAAGACAGGAAAGTCAAATAGCAAATTCTTGGTAGTAACAATAATTGGCAGCTTTCTGCACCTTTATGATACATCCACATCTGCTACCTTAAGTAGACCACATCAGACCTACTCAATTTATAGTGCAGTTTACACATCAGGCCAACTAACTTATAAACATATTGTACTTATGCCAGAAGAGACTCATGTAGCTCTAATTTAATAATTCCTAGAGAGAGCTTTACACTCCACAATTGTGACATTATTAACACTTAAAGCTAAAGGTTGCATTGTTTTATTCTTTTTCCCACTAGGATTTTCTCCCTCTTTTCTGCTCTGTTATTTGGATGGTATCCAGATCCAGCCAACTCTTCATGGGCAAAAGAGTTCGCATCTACAAAGGTAGGCCTACCTATTTGATACTCCAACTCAGCTGATTGACTGTCTGAAGGGAAAAGTTCTTCCTTAAATTAGCAGAGAGATACTTGAAGACGAGAGGATATAAATAATTCAGCTTCAGTTTTCTAGGATTTCCTTCTACCAAAAGTAGATTTTCTCAGATGAAAAAAATGTGCCACAATTATTGATCATGTGACATTCTCATATCATTCTCAAACATTGTGATGAAAAATCCCCATTTTATAAAAGAATTTTATAAAATCTTGCAAATTTCAAATCTTGCAGAGTAGTTACATAAACATGTAACAAAAGAAGTTTGCTTTTAAAGAAAGAGAGATATGTTCAGGTATTGTACTATTATTGACTCACATTTTCCCTCAATTTCTTCATTAAGGATGAATCCAGTTTAAATTCTACAGAGTTTTTAAGCAACCCAGCCAGATCTGAAGACCCTGAAACTCTACAAATAAAGGAAGTCTTCATTAAAAGACCATACCTAGCTTTTATGGATATGCACAATTTCAAAAATACTGAGATAGAAGAACTATCTATGAGAACTATGAACTGTGATTCTTTGACTACCAACATAATAGATAATACTGGGAACCATCAGCTGCCATCTTTGTACAAGAAAGTTGTACCTGAAGATCCAAACCAAGATCAAGTATTTTCTGAGTACTTGGTTAATCCACTTGAGGATGCCACAGTAGATTACTTGCCAACCATCACACCCGCCATTATGGATCCTGAGGAAGACAACTCTGAATCTGAACTCAATTCATTACCTATTTTTCCTATAACCTCTTTTCGAACAAATTCAGTTCCTTTTGGTGGAAAACTTACTCTGGATGCTATAAGAATGGACTGTAATTCTTTCACAGAAAACCCTTTTCAGAGTAGAGATATATAGAATGTTGTTGCGTAGCATTAAACACTTTTGGTGGGGATTGTAGTAGAGTTCAGGTCAAGAGACCAAGCCTCTTATTTAAGTTCATGCACAAATACTAAGTGCAATCAATGTACTTCCAAATAAAAGTTTACAGTACCTGTTCACCCTATTTTTCAGTTAAAAATTAGTTAAGATTGATTCACAAGAACATAATACATGCAGAGAGAAAGAAACAAACATTGTAACCATTTACAAACAGCAGCAAAACCAAACATACTGCCTCACAAACCTATCACTAACTAAAAGAGAAGTATAATGGTTATTTAAAAAGAAAAGATATGGCCTAACCAGTCCAGTCATACAACCAGTAAAATGATCTAACTCCAAGAACACATTTCAAAAGTTATTTTAAAAAAATGTTTAGATACAAAGCTCTTCATTTCAAAATCAGTCTGTGATTTCTAGAGTGCATCACACTCTTTAACTGTCTTTTGTATATCCTATATAGCCAAAAAACATACTGATAGAAATTCCTTTATCTTGTTTGTCTTTGCATTACAAACATTTCTTGTTCCCATTTCAATGAATGGGATATAAAAACAGATCATAAATAGAGGCCGGCAAGCTCAGAAGACTATAATTTATAAGAGCCATTCTTTTTTAAATACTGTTTGCAAATCTAGAACTACCTGAAGATGCATCTTCTAGATCAACTCCCATAATCTTTATTGTTTAGTTTGAAAGGACACAAAGTGAGGTTCCATCCGTTTGCTAAAAAGCTAAGTGTTACTCTGAAACTCCAAAGTATAAAATGGGAGAGGCCTCGTGTCCATTTCTCTTCTTCTCACTGGGCATAAAATGAATGCCTCCTTTTTTCCTTGAGATTTTGGGATTGCTATCATTCTGCCCCACTTCACCTAGGCCAAAACCAATTCTAAATAGTAAAATGCATCTTTAATTTGCAAATTTCAGTGTATAAACATTTATCCAGAAATTTTCAATGCAATGGAAAAACTGTAGGGTATTTGTAACTGGATCTTTGAATGACTTCCTAAATTATGAAATGGTTGCCAGCACAATAAGACACTGAGAATGTTCCAGAATAAGATTTTTGGGCAGGAATTCTCACTGTCCCAATACTTGCTTTTAAAACACTGAACATGTTGTCATTCTCTCTAGCAATATGATACTGAGATAACATTTCCACTTGATGTGGGGCAGATACGAGGCTTGTGTTGATTCATAGAAGATTCATACTTTTTTCTGCTTTCTTTAACAGTTACAGGAAAATAATCCATCCTTCATGGTGGTCTCTATGATTCACGCAAGTGATGGTCTAAGTCTTGTATCTGGAGGTGCAATGAGTTCTAGGAGAAGACCAAAGACAATACTATGCCAGATACTGTCTGTCTTCTGTACTGCATGCCTAGTTTTCATTAATAAAAAAGGTTGTGACCACTTTGCAGCACAACAGATCACTTGTAACAGAATATCCTGCAGAAGCGTATGCCATGAAACTACTGACTTTACTGAATGTCCTTCAACTGGGAAGTAGAAGGGCTTATGTGCCAATTTCAAGCAGAAATTAGTTATGACTTGCTTTGAGGACCGTTGAGATGAAAACAGCTAGTACTTGGAGAAGCTTTGAAAGCACATAAAGAAATGAGAATCTTTGAGGAAACGGGACTACAGCTTAGATAAATGACAGGGATTATCTAACCTTGAGTGAGTGCATTATCCATGTCAATGAAGAGGCCACTTTCAGAAAGAACATTGGCAGACTATGATCTCAGTGTTCTAGGGCAACGAACACAAATGCCAATGGTTTGAAAAGTTTCAAGATTAATTTAGTCAAAGCTAGAGACTGCAAGGAGTGGCATAAGATTCTGGCGGAAAATCATTAAATAGTCAAAAGGAAGACATGTGACACAGTACACCCCAGGGTCAAGCAAGAACAGAAAACCTATGCCACTTATATGTGTTGAACATAGAAGGCTTCTGGGCAGCAGCTAAAACTTAAATCGCTGCTTTTTACAAGCCACCTAACAAATTGTGAGTCTGAGTATTTCAGAGTCTGAATGATGCTCTTCTCCTAGTGCCTAGTAAGAAATATGGCTGGAAAAGAAGGCAAAAGTTCTTAGACTTGAAGGAGGAAGGAGACAAACCAGAACTGGCAAGGATAAGGATACAGTGTAAGTCATCACATGTGTTCTTGGCCAAGCTTCTTGACAGTAGTGGGAATGGTGTGAACAGATTTATAAAAATGTTGTGTAAGACTGGAAAGCATCCCTCCTGGATCCATAGCTTATAGATCCTTGCTGCAGTACAATACAAAGACAATGCCTGAGATCCACAAAAAGATCTGCTTTTGGCTAACTCCAAAAATAGAAGATACTGGAAGTAATTGCCAGGGGCAACCTTCATTCATGGGGCTATGAACCTGAGTGAGACAAGAGCATCCACTAGATCATTGTCCTGATCAGCCAACTTACTGCCACTGGATGGATATTTCTGGATATGTACCAATTCACCAAACATATGTAAATCTGAGGAGGAGGAGCAGATTTGTTCCACCCTGCTTCTTCAAACATCAGATGTCCAGTATCACACATTAATTATCAGCTTAATCAAAGACATAGGAGTTGTAAAAGGAGTTCTATTTAGCAGGTTAGATCCTAATGTCCACCATTAGAATTAATTTGGATGACATGGCAGACACTGGAGTAGTTTAAGACCAAAAGAAGGAACCATGCTTGCGGTGGTTGAATCCAAAGTCTGGTGAAAAGGGGTTACTCTCACAGCAGAAGTCTCATGTCCCAACAGATGGAGGATCAAATGGGGTTACATTGGACAAGCTGGAGGGATAAATAAAATTAGCACAAAAAGACCCAGATTCAGCATGAAAACAAGACCAAAATCCAGATTTCATAATAGCTAGTGCCTCAAAAGATTTACGAGGCAATCACTCAACTATATGTAAACATAGATGCTCCAGGTTTTAAGTATAACAGCATGATAGCTGTACATTTGGCACATATCCAGGGTGCCATTGCCAACCTGAGGACTACATTACAACAGCATGTTGACTATGAAGCTCAGATATTGGCAATGGGAGGCTAGAATCCAGCTATGAAAGTAGATATTCTTTAAATCCATAGATGCAAACCAATGCTCTTTCTCCAGAAGACACCAGATCCAGATAAACCATCATCATCATCCTTCTTTGAAACAGTGAAATACTGAGAAAGTACATGGAACACATTTGATGGTCCTTTTCTAAAAGAAGGCATGTACCTCATCTGACCCTGGAAAGACTGGGATGGAGCAACGCGTTAGAAGGTAATAAACTAAAAAAACCCAGATAATTGCCTGCTAGAATGAGAGGAAAACAAGACAACAGCCAAAATGGAAGTAATGACTATTATAGTAATCAGACAGTGTGTGTACTGCAATGAGAATGAGAACTTGGTTTTTAAGGTGAAGACTGGCACTGTTGTGAGCTTTGCTGCTGGAAATATCAAGAGTAATGTCTCATGACCCAAAAGACACCCCATGATTTGGAAAATGGTATCACTGTCAAGGCCAGTGAGAAGCTGGTATGGACTGAAGTCCATCTGTTTTGCTGTGGAATACAACTTCTGGCCTCTAACAAGAATGTAATTAGTTTTGAAACTGTAATGGTATATGTGGGAATGACCTCAGGAGACAACGCAAAGAAACACAACCAAGGGAACGGTCAGATAAAAGGCAGCTGAGCCTGCAGCAGGAAAGTGGGAAGGGCAAGAGGCTCAGAAGAGACCATCCCTAGTTTCTTGGGCTGTAAAGGAGACAGGGGAAGAAATATAATTTTGGACTTGTAAGATTCTGTTAACGTAGCTTTACAATAAAGTAGAATTAGCTCATCTGGTGGTGTTTCCTGTCTGGTCTACCTTGTAAGGCTGGCAGAAACTCAATAAACTTTCACCACTGAAGAGCAATTTCTGTATTTGCTCAAGCCATCTTGATGAGCCATACAGAATGAAATCAGGCAGGTTGGCAGAGGGCAGTGCAATCCATCCACTGTCATCTTGGAAATGCAATGTTTTGCATGTATTTGGTGGTATCGGTCTGGAAATTTTCTAGCGTCCCTTCCTGTAATTGTTCTTATCCATAAAACCCATTTAATAATTTGACAAAATACAGCCAGTATTCCTGAGTCCCTTATTTTTTAATATGCTCTGCTCTGAATGTTAAGTGTTGGTTATGGGACTGAGAAGCTTCAGTAATAATATTAGCATTTGGAAGAGCATATTGAAAAATGGATGTGCATCTGTCTTCCTGAATACAATAAATTACTCACCATCTTCAGTAGGACAGGCAACAGACATTCTGGGGGAAGCATGGCGAACTGAAGTTTTTGCAGAGTTGACCATGGCAAAGACCAAGGAACCAGTGAGTAGACCAGTTCCTTGGAACCTCTTTTGATAAGGAGAGGATGGAAGATCACCCAAATGTGCTCTGGACAGCTACTTCTTGTGAGGAAACTGGAGGCAGCAGTTTTCCACAGGTTTGAGCACCAGGAGATGACAGGATTAGTCATCTTGCTCACAACTGTGGCAGACACTTTTAAAGGACACTAAGTTTGCAAACCTCACTTTCTAATCACTTTCAGACATTGTTCATTAACTACTTCTAAGCTATGAGAGACCTTCGGAACTTCGGACAAGTTTGAAAACATCGGGCGAGATTGCCTTCAATCCTGAATGAAAGAAAATTTTAATCATAAGCTTAAGAATTTAAAGAATTTGAAATAAACAGCAAAAACTAAATAAGATTTTGATCTTAGAAAGTTATAAACAGACTAAGGGTCCAGATAAAATTGGAATATTGAAACTTTTACAATAAAATTTTGGAATTAATTACAAAGAACAAACAGCTTCTCATGGAAAATAGATTCTGTTTTGATTTTTTAAAGACAAAACAAAGATAAGCCATTTCATGATTTCAAAAACTGGACATTGGAGGGGACTAAAGTTTTTTTTTAAGTTTTAGGTAGAGGAAAGATTTACAAGCCTATAAACTGTTGCAAAACATTATAACAATGAAAATACTGAAGATTTTTGAAGAATGGAATCAGAAAGTAGTAGCTACAATATCAACAGTAAGTAATGATGTCCCTAAGACTGCTAGAAGTAAAAGGAAGCAATGTAAAGTTGGTTCATTTGATCAAGGTTAAAACAAAATGTTGCTACCTCTGGCAGCCCTTTATCGATTTTCTGCTGACACCAGGACTGAAAAGATGTTTTATGGATTTGTAACCTTAGAGGGGGTGAAGAGTCACTGTTCATACTTGTTGCGAAGGTTAGAAGTCACTTCTTTATATATTTTTCTCTTTATTATATTCTTTTCTATCTTCTTTTTCCTCTTTCCTTGCACATTTTACTCCTTTCTATCCTCTTTTCTTTAGTTTGTATTAGATTTTACTATAATAATTAAAATTCTTAATAAAAGTATATGTGCACAAAGTAGGACAGGCAACAGGCACAGCAATTGCAGTTGTACAAACTGAAAAATAGGGTCTTGGACAGGCTTAGCATGTCACCTGGCTAACTCATTACAGGTATCTTCAGTGGAGAAGAGAACATCCAATTCCCCAACTCTGCATTAGGTGAGAACAGAAAGATCATAGCCCACTGCATCTGAAAGGGTCACCTTTAAACACCAACAGGGCTGATGCAAGTTGTGTGATCTGTAGTGAAGATTGGGTCATAGCCTAGTCAGTCACCAGCAAAAATCCTGCTCTTGAGAGTATTAGCAAAATAGTGAGAATTGCAAGAACCACCGTGATCAGCTAGAGCAGTTGATTGTAAAGCACGTGAAGCTGTCAAAAATCTGGTAGGAAATGGGGAATCTCCATGAGAATCTCCTCTAAACCATGACAAATTTAATACTCTGTAGAATTGAGAGACAGACATGAGCAGAATAGCCAGGAACTGGAGCAGCTGCAGCAAGGACTTGTTCACACAGAAACGTGAGGAATGATTTCAATAGGCCTTTAGGCAAATCTCAACCCATCTATCCCCTAAACAAATTAAACTGGGCGCCCGTGCAACTGATGGACTTTGCTGCAACAGCAGTGGCAGTTACAAGAGAGACTCAAAACTCAATGTAGACTGTACATTAGCTTTCACATCTGACGATGCAAACAAGTCACAGAAGATTGAAATGCTTCTGAGGAACTCCTATGCCATCATCACAGCAGCAGCCAACTCAGGAAAACGGCAGGAAGTACCATCACTTAAGGGCACACCTTGGGATGAGTGGGATTGCCACAAAAAAACTTAAGCTTTGAAACATCCCCAATGGTTTTTGTGCAGGCTCAGAACTTGTGTGTGTGAATCCCACTACTGCATCAAACTATGTTTTTATTATGTAACAGCAATTACGGACCAGAAATCAAAATACACCAAATGAGAAGCTGGAAAGAGCTAGAGCGCTTGTTAGTTTTTTCCCCATATTTACAATAATCCAGTTACATTTTCAGTTTAGGAAATATGAAATGCAATCTCCCTGTTTATGTTAGTGGCAAAATTCATTCCAAGATTTTCTGGGGAAGTGGAGCAGGGGGAGGGCGAAGAGAAATTATTCAAGCATTGAAAGGACACAAGGGTGCGCTTTTCCACCTTATTTAAAGCAGTCTTCAAATGTTTTGGAACAGAGTGCCTTTGGTGCTTTCCCTTGAAAAAAAAATCATTCATAATATGGTTAGCATCATGGGTATTACCAGTAACAAAAAATCAATTTCCCAGAAGCTAATGTGGCAAATTTAAAATTAAATAAATTCAAGAGCCCAATACAAAACAGAGATGAGGAATGAGCTGTAAAATACCCACACACACACATTTTTTAACCCATGATTTTCTGCTTCAACCATCGTACTGAAGCTGAAATCAAATCACATTTTTACCCCCTACAAAACACATTCCTGAAAGATAGTTTGTAGGCTGGCTTCTAGTTTTTCAACATGCCAGCTCCCCACTTCAAAACTGACATTTTTTTCCCTACAATTGGAACAGAATATTCTTGCTGAATTATCCAAGCACATCTCATTTCTAATTTAAGGTTCATTCACTAATCAGTGAATTTATTTCAAGAAGTATGAACATCATTTGCTAGAAAGTGTAACCATTTTTTTTTTAATCCATTTGTGTAGGAAATTGTTACTGGGGCAGTTACTGCATTTTTTAGTCAACATTAAGAATGTGTGGATTCTGCTGGAGCTCCTTCTGCCTCTGACAGAAAGAGACTTGGAGGAACTGTGTAATTCTTTCATTTCATGAAGGGAAGGATTCAAAAGTTGGTGCTGGGGGAATTATTCTTGACATCCTAGCACTCAATTTAGGGTGATTCTTAGGGGACATCATGGCCTGCAAATCCCCTGAGCTTTCATGCAGGTTTGGGGCACCATAAAGACTAATAATTGTACTATGACATATTTCATAGATCACAGTCAACTTCACCAGATGGACAGAATACAAGCACATCGACATTAAGCATTCTTTTCTGAAGTATGAGGCAGTTTCAAATTCTGTTTCAGTATACAAGATCAGAGCAAACTTAACTGTAATTTAGACAAAGGCATTCTTGATCATTTGAAAGGCAGATCGAGCAAAAGGGGTTCACCCTATCTTGCTGCCCTGACTCAGCTTAGCTTCATACAAACCTGGATTGTCTGAAGATCAAATGCCCAAGTTTCAGCAGTGCCAGAACACAGCACACTAACTGTACCTGCTCCTTAATGTTTCTAGACATAGTGATATATACTACTCTGCCTTGAAAGAATGTGTGGAACTTCAGCTGGTTTAGAAATTTATTTCTAATTATACATGTAAACTATAAAGCCTGAGAGTTAAGCTCAACTCTTGGCAACTTCAAGGACCCCTGAAGTTTTCTTGGCAATAAAATGGTAGCCTTTCCCTGCCTTTTCCCAAGTGTTTTTTGTTCACCTTCGAAGCCTAGCTTACAGCACTAGCAGTCCTGCAGGCCTCCCATCCAAGTACTAAGCAAGCCCAACTCTGCCAGATTTACATGAATTTAAATCAGTGTATCTTGTGTTCTCCTAGAGGAAATTGCCAGAATTTTCAGGTCTGTTCATCCAATATCTGATCATTTGGTGAAATGGCCCAGCATCGATTGATTGATTCCCAGAGTCCAAGACCCAGTTAGCTCTACCTTTCTTTACCATACTTTTGCTAGCAGGCAAATAACTTTTTCTTCAAACTTTTGGCCCATAAACTGATCCATGAGTCTGCTGAAATTCTTTCCTTTTACTTGCCTTAATATTATATGCATTTATTTTATTATATTTGCAGTGCTTGTATTGCTATTGTAAACTGACTTGATCACAATGTAATGGACAAATGTAACAACTCAAACTGTGTTTCGTCCTTTCAAGTCAACTCCTGGATTTCTATCTCAGAGCTGCTCAGTTTTCCAACTCAAAGGATCTTTAACTAATTGCAAAGCATTGCTTAACCTTGCTTTGTAAAATACTGCTTTTAGATTAAAAAACTCATTTAGGTTTAATCTAAATCTAATTTTAGATTTATCAATAACCAGAAAGCAAGCCTGAATAGTGTTTTCTACATTTGAAAACTTCGTAATCTATGGAATTTGTACACAATTTCATAATGGTATGAAGCACTCTGACAATTGTTTTTATCAATGCAGTATTCCAGAAGTTACAATTGTCCAATGCAACAAAACAATGGTCTGATTTTTCCATGGTCATATTTATACACATTTTAATCACACCTCTTAATAGAAGTATGCTTTTTAAGCAGGTTATATTTTCTGCGATACAATACTTTGGATTTTTTTCCCAATAAGCTGGAAATCCAGTTTTGTTTCCACATCACTGCCAACCAGAACCCATACTAATTATTCATTTAGTTAAATCTAAAAGCAATATTCAAAACTGTTCACCCAAGCGATATAGTGAAATTATTTTATAAAATACTGCTTATGTACATGTAAGACTCTTCCCAGCACAATTTGTGGAAAATACACTTTACTGCTCATCACTGTCAAACCTGCAAGTCTAAAGGTTTGGGAGGGTTCCAGGCCATCATGCATCTGTATAATCCACTTAGACATAAAGTCCTGCAAGACAAGTGTTTCTGTTGCTTTATGTTCAATCTATTCTGATCTTGATCTTGAATAGTTCCTCGTCCATCTACGAAACTACAGAATACATTTTTGCAATGTAGATTTTAGACAGGAGTTAGGTTTCATATTTTAAAAAATGCCAAAACATTTTATTCTAAGGTATCTATATTTGGGACAAATAGAATAATGCAGCCTTTTTCCCCCAATGAATGGGATATAATTTGAATGGCTAACAGGGCAGGTAAAAGTTGCCTGTTTTTTTAGAAATATGTGTTTTGTGCAATGTGGGTATATGATTAAAAAAAATAAACATATGGCAAGCTTCTACTGTGATACATTCAGTCAATGTAACTGTGAAATTTTTTAAGTATATCCTCTTTGTAAAACGCATATTTGTATTCATGATTTCAGAACAATTTGTTGAACTGCAATCCTAAATTGATCCAGGATTTACTGGTTCAGGTAACATACATATGTGGAATAAAACAGAATGGGAGAGAAGACAACTATACATAAAGGTAGTTTACACAAACGTTGAAAACGTTAGCATTTTTTCTGGGTGATCAAACCATGAAATTGTGATTTTTCTGGAGCAAACTTGTGAATCCAGGGACAAACTGGATGCAACTATCTATTGCATTTTATGAGGCATTCACAGGAATAAATCCGTGCTTAAACTACTACTGATCCATAATATCCAATTCTAAGAATGCACCAGAAACTTGCAAAATGACTTCACTGAAATTAATTCTGTAAGTTGGAAATTATTAGTTCCAGTTTGGTCACTGAGTGAGTGATAGAAACTTTGAAGGTTGGAGGCAGGGTGGTAGCTTAAACCAACCTGTAATTGAGAAGTAATGTGGAATATCTTCCTGCATGAACAGAACTTTACACCGGTTATATTTTTGCTACATCTATCAGAAACAAAGCCTTCTGTGTTTATTGGGACTCACTCTATGTGTGTGATTGAAGCCTAGGTAACAAACCTGCCCATTCAAAACAGCTGCAATTTTAAGCTGTTAAAATCTCATTAAAATGAGAGTATGTGTGGGATCAGATTGCAAATCTCATAAAATGCAGGCTGTTCCATCTCTCATAATATGGAAGATAACATATACAACATTATGGAAGGACAGACTTGTACAGAAGACTAAGTGCACTTCATACAATCAATTGTAATATACAGCACTGTACAATTGACAAGGAAACATGCACTAGTATTTGCTTTTCAAGATTAAGGCCACAGAATGTCCAGAAATGATTTCTAAAATACAGGGATAAGAACCCTTGTAAATATTTGCAAATATTGTGATCCAATTATAGGGCATATCTACACTCTGAAGAATTTAATCCGTGACTTGCACTATTATTTTAGCTGCATTTTTTCCCAACCAATCCAACTGAATTTGTGATTTAATTTTTTCTTCACTTCCAAAGCAACTTTTTTTAAAAGTTTACTTGCACTCTGCCCAACTATTTTTTTCATCCTAAATTACCATATTGCATATGGAAAAGAGCCAAAAGTATCTTTTAAAAAAGCTCTTCTCATGTCACTCACATAGCATTTCATCTTTAAAGAATGAAAAAGAGATGTTTATAAAAACAGCTTAACAGTTAACCTGCAACCTCTTACCTTTCATTGTTTTCATTTTACAATTCTACCACTACCTTTTTACTCCATGCATCCTCTTGCTTATTAATAAATTGCAAAATAGAGGCGCTTATGGATATTAAATTGCAAAGTAAACCCAGAGCTAATAACATCAGCATTCTCTCACATTCAATGTACCTGAAGCCACAGGCAGGCAGAAAGTCAATCTCCCCATCTTCAGATACTTCCTCTCATGCTCCCCATTGCTATTACCCACACAGCCATTAGTAACTCTTTAAATCTTCTCCAGGATTACAGAGAAGGAAGCAAGCAATTTATATCAAGTCATGTGTATTTCAAGAGTTTTAGCCCATATTTGTTAAAATATAATTTAAAATATTACCATAAAGAATCTCACCATTTTAAAAGGAAAGCATTACATCTCAAATCAAAATTCTGGGGGGAAAAAAGGTCTCTATCAGTCCCTAATTTTCTTACCAGTAATTTCAGTTACCATTTTAACTAGTATTATTCATTGGAAGGTGAACATGTCTCTAAACTTTGAGCACTCAAGACAGCCAAAAGCCTCAGTCCTGCTTTTATTAAGTCAACAGGATGGTATGCAAGTGACTTTCAGGGTAAAATGTAATCATCCAATCAGATGCAATATCCGTCCAACAAAATAGACAAAATTCACAATAGACATATCGTTTTTGATGTTTAGGGTTACCTTAGAAGGGCGTGTGCTCTTTTGTTTTACTTGTTTAAGTCTTCTGCCAGTAGCCTGGTACAAGATGAACTTTCATGCTCAAACATTTAAATAAATCAACCATAATCAATATCGCATTTTAAGGGAGTCTCACTCTAAAAAAAATGGTGCAACAGCAGGATAAGCAAGAGAGTAAGAGATACAAAGCCCAATTCATTTAATAGCTAATATTAAAATTAACTATGCAAGTAGTTATTTTGCTAAAGCTATGCCCACTGCTGCTAATGGATCCACCACAAGGGGACCATTTCCTGGAAAAGACATTTAGATGGTTTCAGCCAGAAAACAGGAAAGATGCCTGGTACTGAAAACATTCACAATGCCAATTTGATAACATTTTTATAAAAGAGCATGAAAATAAACCTTTACTTTGCTAATATGCACCAATATTAATGAAAGCATTTTCACAGCTCAACACAAATTAAGTACACAGCTATTAAAAGGCCAGCAAATGGGCCATCTTTAAACAACCTCTCTAAACTTGCTCTATATTACAAGTATACTAGAAGATGAAAACTGGCAATGCATGGGATATATGGCTGTCCAGAAAAACACAAAGAATTAAAGTTTGGAAATCAAACGAGTAAGATGGGGGGGTATCATGAACAGTAACATACTACTCAATAACTATGTCTTTGGGGACTAGAATATTTGTGGAGATAGAATTGTTTTTTTTTAAAGGATATAGACAACACCCAGTATCTTCCAACAAATTATGCTATGAGATGCATTTGGATGGGAAACAAACAGAAGACCTGATAACATATGTACCTGTTGACTTAAGGAACATGACTATCTCCAAAATCAGTTAAAACTAAGTACCAATAAATTAGGGGCAGGAGGGCAAGGGGCACGCTTAAAAAACTGTCCTGAAGGCAAAAGCTACCAGACACATTTAAAAACCTGTTTCTTCATCCCTACCTCCTGATCACAATGCTGAAATCTAAATGTACCAAGAATCAGATTCAATACAGTAACCTTTGCTTATGTAAACAAATGTTCACAGAAATTATTCAGATAATGCACCATCTCAATACTGTTTATGCTTTAGTTCAATACTTTTTGCCCACTTTACATAGCTTTTTAAAAAATGGGGCATTACCATTAAGATTTCTAATTCCTTAAGAAACCCACAAATTGTACAAGGTGCTCAGTGTAAAAACCTTGAAATAAATGGATATTGCTGTTCTAACCTCCTAACAAGTGTTGTAGACAGAAAGGCAAAGTAGTCCTTTTTATTATTTGCTCAAGTCCTTTCATGTTTTGAAAGTGGTAACATTCTCGTTCACAGGGATTAAGTTAAAATATTAAGAAAGTTCTACAGTGGAAAGGAGAACTTACAATCACCCCCCTGAAAATAAAACATTCACTTATCAGCTAGGCAAGGCCAAAAGCTGAAGCAAGAGAGCAAGATCCACATTTCAATTAGGTGGTGAGGTTTGGTTTATGTCCCACGGAGACCACGGCTGTCCCACTTTCATGCTCTTGGTTCTCCAATTTAAACAAGTCAAACAATCCTTTTCCCAAGAAGTATACAGTGCCCTTTGGTTTCTTCTTCAGAATCATGGTTGCACGCTAGTGGAACAGTGTTTAAATGCACCCAATGAGGTGCATTTTTAATGTAGAGTTACAGCACTGCCACACAGTATCAACTGTAGTTTAAACCAACTGTATTAAGAAATAAGATGCCACTGTGTTCCCAACCTTCCATGTCTTGAAAAAAAGTTGCTCCACACTACAGGGTATTTTTGGTAGCAACAATATTAACAAGTTTAAACAAAGTTTACCAAACAGACAACTAGTTTTCTTGAAGAAAAAGGGTGAATATGAGAGGTGCAACATGGATTTTTTTTAAAAAATGGCTTAGGCCAATTATCCAACCAGAGCTGCTAGATTCACAAGCAGGTATTGAGAATATAAACCAATGTGCTTTGACTATTTTTCAAGTATCTGATATCAATTTTGTATAAAGATTTTGAATACACAAACTACCAAAGATAGAAGAAAATGGACTTTCCAAGTTTGACTTATTAAAAACTCAAAATACTCCAGAAGTTAGTATTCCACACAGTACTAACAATTTTCCAAATTATTTTTATACATATCCCAGCTGACCATGGACTGAAAACAATCTGCTAAGCAGTATTAAAAGAAATATAGTGTGCAAGAGTTAAAATTATTTGTAGTTCAGGGAAAGCACATCTAACCCTAACTTAAAAAAAAATAAAATAAATGAAGTGAAAGCTTTAACTGGTACACACTGTTCACACCTATATTTCAAGTTTGGAAACGCATATTTTCAAGCAGCAATACAAAAAAGTATCCATGAAGAATGCATAATTTCTGAAAAAAATTATGAAAACATCCCTGCTACCATTACATTTCTAAATACAAAACTGACTACCATATTGTTGCTTCTGTGTAGCAAGAGAAGTTCATTTCAAAACAGGTAAAATTCAGTCTTCAGGTGTGAATGGCATGAATGAGAGTCCCCGTTTTAATATCTTAAGTTGTTTTTAGGATCCTTAAGCATGCAAGCCTTGTAGAGAAGGGCCCAACAAGAGGCAGGGTTGGCTTAGGGCATCCAGTTTAGGACAAAGCCGGGAAAGCTTCTGGATCATCAACATCAGGAGCAGAAGCACTTGACTGAAAGAAAACAGGATGTCCATAATTCTGATAGTCAATAAAGCACTTTCATTAGCTGTATTATGCAAGATAGTGGAATATATGTAACAAATAAATATATAGAAAATAGTACACTAAAGTTACAAAAATACTAGTCTTGCACATGCTGCTGTACAAGCCAATTATGTATTAATATAGTGTCTTTTTGGTGATGGTCTCAGCTCTGTAAAATATCCTTTTTATGGGAGAATCATCCAGTGCCCATTTTGCTATCACGAAAGGTCGCAATGGTTAGTGACATGTATAAAATTATCACAGTGTGAAAGACATATATGAAGAAAAAGGTTTTTTTACCCTCAAAATAACAGAAGCTATGATTAATGAAGCTGAAGGGCAGGAGACAGAAAGTACTTAGCACTTAACTAAAATCTTAGCGCTTAATACTACAAGATGGAGTAACACATACTTCAACTCTGAAAGGAGATTAGACACAATGGATAATAAAAGCAACACAGAATACTAGGCAAAATATTTCCAAGATCAGAGGCAGCATAGCTTTTAAAACTATTTACTACTGAAAAGCATACACTGCACCTGATGTAGTTAGACAAATGAGGAAAGGAAATCTAGGAAGAGCAGTAACCCTAGCTTTACTCACATGACATTAAAAAATTATCAAGTCACCAACCTGGTTGGGTGTGTGGATCACATCAAACTCTTTAACCAACTAAAAGAGAACAAGGACATATATTTATTAAACATTCTTCTGTTTAATAAATGTGTTAGTATATGTGCTGCTGAAGTGAAAACATTAAAACGTTTGGCTGGTGTGGGTCTTCCGGGCTGTGTGGCCATGTTCTGGAGGTTTTGTTTCCTAACGTTTCGCCAGCATCTGTGACCGGCATCTTCAGAGTACAGGAGCACAGACAGGAGCAGTTCTCTCTGTGCCCAGGATGATGTGACCCTTTTGTAGGTATTTATAGAGATCTGAAGGGGGGGAGGGTTTGGGGGGATTTGGGGGGACGTTTGTTGATGAAATCAGGGCAGTGGCACTTTCTCATGCAGTACCCATTCCCCAACCCCAATTCTCAAACTGCTCTGAATAAGCTAGTGGAAATTCTGGAGCAGATTTAGACCCCTTCCCCAAAAAAGAAGAAACAAAGACAAAATTGCATCAAACGTAATATAATTTCACCCCAAACAAACATTCTTGTTTGGGATATACAAATCTGGAATTAAGAGGTTTTATTGTTAACTGGGATAACATTTTTTATTTCAAAGTATGCAAAACAGAATGGAACTAAGAATTTCATGAATGGGAAACTCCATATTTGTAAGTAAGACAATACTATTATTTGTAACTCTGAGACAATGTAATATAAGTATCACGGAAAAATAAAAAATTGAGTGAAGTAGCTTCAGCTCATTTAAAAGGGCTTAACTTCCTCTTTCTTACTACAGTTTGGGGGGAGGGGAGTCAGACTGCAATTTAAGTGGAAAAGACATAATTAACTCCTCTAAGCACTTAGGGAATTATTTTGTTCTCATACAGGACTTCCTATTCAACTCACTTAAACTTTCAAACTTATGAGGAAAAGCTAATGTATTTGAGACTTCAGGCATAAAACTATTACATAAACATCTTCCCTAAATTAGCTTCTTACTCTTTTGACACAGTTGTGCAGGCTAGGATTGCAATGTTCTGCACCATCTCTAGAAACAGCTGAATTCCTGAAAAATATTTGCCTCAGTAAGTAACCATTTCATCTGCATAAAATCAGTTATTACCTTATCAGTTCTGCTTCCACGGTTAGCCCTTCCCCCACGCCCACGACCGCCTCTTCCACCTCTACCACCACGCCCAGGACGACCAAGATCTCCAAAGTTGATCTCCAGTTGGGATGTGATATCATTTGCTGGCTTGCGGAAATGATGATCCATTACAGAGTCCTCAGCATGAGACTATAATGAAATCAAGCAATTTAACTTGTATGACTTAAAATTTATTTTCATTCAAAAACAGCTTAGCTGTATAACAAGAACATTATAGCACTTAACCATACTACTTGCTTGATCTACAGACTACAGTTTGTAGGCTAACTACAAACCAGACAAATCAATATTAGAATGGAACATGCACAACCTTTGAATATAGCCAAATGTGTGTAAAAACTACATTTTTAACAGGTGAAGTTGTGGAACCTCATCATTATTACAGTCTCTCAAATATTACCCTACAACTCCAGTTACGAGCTCTGGATTTGCTGAGAAGATTAAATTACCTAGATATTAAGAAAGCGAATCAGAACATACAGAACCTTACACTTCAAATAAAATTGTCCTGTCTTCTTAGGTCACACATAGTTAAAAGAAAATGCCAGATCTCAACATCAACTGGCAATTGGGTATGCATTGTATTTAAAGCAGTTATCTTTACAGAAACCATCTTGTCCATACTTCTGGGCAAAGTCCCACCCCAGCCCACAGTGATAACACTGCCCCAGAGCATGTTTATAAATTGGGTTTGTATCATATTCCTATAAGAACTATAAGAAGAGTTCCCAGAGACTGTTATCCTCAACTACTATTGCATAGGGTTGCCCCAAGGCTTTTTGCATAGCCCCCATTTCATTACCTGCCAAGTAATTTCTCTTACAGCACCTGAACAACCAAATAAGATCAACTGAAAGATACATAATATACAAACAAACCATAATCAAGAAATTATAGTCAGTTAAAAACCAAATAAAATGGGAGCTCTATAATCAGATGAGTGCAAAAACTATTATCACTTGTCCAATAACAAGATCTCTGAAATATGATTACCTCAACTTGAAACATACTATTCTCTGAATGGGAGAACTGAGGTCCACAAAGCCTGTCAATATGCACAGGGTTGAAGCTGTTTCAGCTACAAAACCCACAGCAAACTACTTGAACAGGAGAAGCAGAGGGTGTTCACAATGCTATAATATTATTCCTTAGCACTTGACACTGAACACTTGTAACAATGTAAAAAGAACACACAGCAACCTACTAATGACTGGAATCAAATACTGAAATCTCTTCAGAATTTTTTCCTTCAGGAAAAAAATATCAGACAATAGAAGTATTTCAATGGATGTATATAGTCATTATGATAAAAATATGTGCTTGAGAAACTAAAACTGTTTTAACTTGTTCACAAGCAGGCTGGCACAGAAAGGAGCAAACCCTGATTGGTCAGTAGCCAGACTGGTTACAAAAAAAAATATTAATGAATTCATCAACAGCTTTATTAATACTACCCATTTTCAATGGTTTTCTTTCAAAACAAAACACCCTCAAACTGAACTTCTAGAGAAAGTTTCTTATTCACCAAGTAAATATAAACAGTCAAGTACCTCATTAGATTCCAGCTGACTCCCCTGCATTTCTGTCATCCCCTTTGTCTGAAGCAAGTTGTATGTCAATGTGCAAGAAATAAAAACAAAAGGAAGATAATGAGACTCCCATGTGTGCATATGTATGTGTGTGTGTGTGTGTATATATATATATATGAGTAACTTATTCTACAATTAAGTAGGCAAATCTGTAGGATGCAGGACTTTTCAAAAACAGAGCAATGATGAACCCAAAACCAGCAAGTAAAAAGGATGTTGTGCAGTTAGGGATTCAAACCAATGTGTTTAATAAACTTAACACACATAAGCATAAGAGTCATGGTCACTTTTAGGGGGAAAAAAGTGAAGAACAAATCACTTCAGGATACAGACCTATGTGTTAAAGGAAATGCTGAACTCTAAAGTACAGCTTTAGGTCATAATTCACACCACACTCATCCAGAAATAATTCCCAGTGAAAAGAATGGGGCTCGCATCTTTTTTTAAAAAAAGAAGGAATCAACTTTGCTACTGAGAAACAGAGGAGCAAAAGAAACAAGAATAGCTTAATATTTTCAAGACTGTCATTTTTTTAGCAACATCTCCACAAACATACCTCTCCATAAAAAGTAGGACAGGCAAGAAAAGCAGATTCACAATGTTGCTTCAGACAGAAAGCTATCACGGTTGAGTAAGATGCAGTAGAGCAATTAAATGCTCTATGCTTGACAGTGCTTACTTTTCATGGAAATTTTAATACGATGGAATACCGCATGTCTGAATTATCATCCAGTAAAGGAATCTTTCTACAAATTGTTCTAGGATTCAGACTTGTGTGTGTAACCCACATCCCACTAGCAAACTGAATTTTAAAAATTGGAATGCATTCTCCACCTCTACCAGGCACATATAACTTTTGGGGGCTGAGGGCTCCACTTAGCCTGCGAATAGGAAGAGCAGGTGCTGACACAAAAAAGTGAAACCTAGACAAAAACTAACATTTATTTCATTTACATTTAATTCATTATAATTTATAAGATAGTTCTCCAGTCATGTATTTAATCATTTCTGTCCTCGTGACATATTATAAGTTAAGGTTAGGTGACATTTTCTGGAAAAGCTATGAAGGCCACACACAAGACTCAAGTATCACAAAATCCAAGATTTTGCTGATCATATTTTTAAGCTTTTCTCTTCAATTGCAAAGGTTAAAAAATTGTGTTTTGAAATGAAAACTGACAATGTTTAGTTAACCAAATGCACATTAAGTTTCTGAAATCTGACTTAGAAAAGTTATAGTTACATTGTCTTAAGCCAATTATTCTTATATGTATAAACATACAGTAAATATGAAGTTAAGAAAAAAGTTATACCTACCTCCTCACTCTTTGACTTGTGCAGAACAAAGCCTTTTTTCCATTGTCCATCAGCACCTTCATTTGGTTTGCGGATGTTGAATTCAACTTTTGCACGATCCTTATTCTGAATAGCTTTCCATTCATCAAGAGTCATTTCTTTAGGACCTTCTTCCTTAACTTCTTCTACTTCATTTTCTCTATGATAAATATGAATGTCAAGTACTCAGGTAATACACACACACACACACACACCCTCATTCCAAGTGATGAAATCTAAACACAGGAATAAAAACTAGAAAGGCACCTAAAAACAGTGCATACAATCTAAATATATTCTTAACACAAAAAGTTTTATTCTGATGATCAAATGTTACTATCACTTACTGTCTTTCAATTTTACTATCACTTCTACCTTTTAAATTCACACATCAAAAACAATGGTTGATACTGTGGAGTCCTTGGTGCTCTCTGAGCCTGGTTGTTTGCAATGATGATGATGTTGCCTAGTTGGGTTATGAAACACCTGCAAGCAAACAACCAAGCTCAGAGAGCACCAAGGACTCCACAGTTCAACCCTCAGCTACAGATATTCTCTTCTATTGAAATGGTTGATATGTATCATCCTGATAAACTGATCTGCTCATTAAGGGTAAATACAATGCTGACCATTAGCTAGAAATTAAGAGAAGTTCCATGCTACTGAAGTAGAAATGGACCAATTGCTCACAATCACTCCTAGTTTCCATTTACATCCTCTGCAGTTGCAAGCCCAGAAGTGATTATTCTTTTGAAATGGAGGTATTTTTTATCCTTACTCTTTTTTCCCCAAGTCCCTCCCATTTTATGTGTGCTAATTTCTGTTCTATGCCCTTGAAACAGAATATTCATTAAATCATATAAAGTGAAAGTATGGTAAATTTGGCTGAAATAGTTGCAACACTGTATCTATTATAAAAGATACTCAGGGTAGGTATATAACAATTCTGACTGACTAAATGAACTTTTTAAAATATAAGTATTCTGGATTTGTAATATTTAACCCATTGAATTACAAAACTATTTTTATGCAAAATCATTCTTCCAAGCTGCTTTTTTAGCTGCAACTTTACCTCTCTGAGAAATAACTGAGATAATTAAAGCTATGAAAATAGGAAAAGGTTCCAGTCCGGGTGGTTATCCTATTGAGTAGTATAAGTCACAGACTGAGTTCTGTAATACAGGTGGTCCTAGGTTAATGACCATTCATTCAGCTACCATTCAAACTTGCAATTATGCTGAATGAGTAGTACTTATGACCGGTCCTTTGATTTCCAGCTGTCACAGAATCCCCATGGTCATGTGATCATGATCGGGGGCCCAGTTCACAATTACAACGTTGCAGCATCCCATGGCCACCTGGTTGCCATTTGTGACCTTCTTTGCCAGGTTCCAACAAGCAAAGTCAATGGAGAAGCAGGCAGCAGGTTGCAAATGGAGACCATGTGATATCCTCGCTTGACAACCCATTAGAATTCAAAGAAGCCATTGCTAACATACAATTCTGGCAAAATGATATCCCACGACTTATGAGAGTCAGAAGCCACTGAACAACAACAAAACCCGGCAGACTATGGAAGTAGTTATCCTATTTGTTAAATGTTGATGCAAAAATATCAACAATAAACCTGATGTGTACATTGCAGACAATACTACCTTCGACTGTCCATCCCACACAATCTGATTTTATAAAAGGCTGCTAAGCGTCTAATATTAGATTACTATTTTATTACAAGAGCAATTTGGAATGCCTAAAACTGCTAAATGGCAGGAGAGTCAATTAAAACATCTCATTTCACGATTTGATCCAAATGTATTAGCGGCATATAAATTCCTACATTATTATCAATACTGAAACACATTTTGAGTGACTGAAATTACAGTATTTTTTTCAAATAAACAATTCAAGAGTATCAGTATGATAGATACTAATTATTTGCAAGGATTATGGACTAAAGATCAGGTATACTTATTATTTTACTATATTTTATCCCGACTTTTTAATATGTAATTCAAGGCAGCATTTTCCAAGAATATTATGCATGTTTCTTATGATCTTACAATGATACTAATTTAACAAAATATTTTATTTTAAATCTATTGTTTTAAAAGGCTGGGCACAAATCTGACTATGTTGTAAGTTTAAAACAGATGACACATTCAAAGAATATCAGCTTGCTCAATTAACTTTCCATTTTAGTTCAGTATCTGTAAGTCTGTTAATGGGTTACAAATATCAATATGGTTTAAAGATAAAATGTAATTTTGAATTATACACCAAAAATTGGAACTCAGTCACCATGATTTACCAAGCTGGGAGGGGGAGGGGGAGGGGGAGAAACAAGAAAAATATTTCAGTGTTGGAATATTTGTATGCACAGTAGCAACAAAGGCTAACTTTTTAGAGCATCTTAATTTCAACTACATACCAATCTCACAACCTTTTTTAAAACTGCTCCTTTCTAATTTGGCAGAAGACTTAGCGGAACTTCATTCAAAACTACAAGTAGTCCTCAACTTACGACAACAAATTGGGACTGGAATTTCCATCGCTAAGCAATGTGGTTGTAAAGCACAACTGCATTGCTTAGCAACAGCAATCCCTGTAGTCCCGGTTGCTGTCGTTAACCAAATCCCATGGTCATTAGGCAAGGCAACTTCCTGCCAGCTTCCCACAATGAAAGTCAGTGGGAAAGCTGGCAGAAAGATGCAGGTCCTAGGCCAGTAGGCAGGTACGTGGCTGCTGCTGGGTGAGGAAGGAGCAAGGGGGTGCGCAAGGGGGGAAGAGGAGGGTACGTGAGGGTGTGTGCAAGAGGCACGGGTTGGGGAGGGTGTGCAAGAGGTTGGTGGGGCACAAGTGCAGAGGGGCTGAGGAAGGGTGCGTGGGTGGGGGTGACTTACCCCAGCGACTTGTGACCTTCCCTGCCAGCTTCCCCGCTGACTTTCTGGGGAAGCCAGCAGGGAAGGTTGCAAATGGCAATCATATGATTGTGGGGCACTGCAACTGGACCTAAGTGTGAACCAAGCACCCAGATCACAATTTTATGACTGTGGGGGTACTGGGACGGCCAGAACTCCAAGGACCAGTCATAACCACCATTTGTTCAGCACAGTTGTTACTTCAATCACTGAACGAATGGTTGCAGGTCGAGGCCTAGCTGTACATCAATAATAATGCAATGCAGAGAATATATTTGGAACTGGTAATGACATACACAGCTGTAAATAAATATATCAGGGTGAACAACCTGTTTAGGCTGGTGGCAGTGTTATTTTTTTTCCTCTCCAGCCACAGAGAGATGCATTTTCAGCCTCTTTTTCTTTCTTCAGGTATTAAACTACCTAATTCTTCAGGTATTAAAAGAGTAATATAGGTGTTTTAAATACCAGAGGCTTAATGAATCTTTTATTGCTTACTTAGAAGTGGAAAATTGTGATTTGGTGGTTTGCTGCCATATGGGCTGCTCACTCCTAAAACAGATACATGTCATAACTGAGATGTCCTATTTTTTATTTTAACATAAATGTCAAAAGCACTAGATATATAAGATCAACTTATATGTGACAGTTTAAATACAGGCAGTCCTCCTTTAGCAACCACTTGTTCAGCGACCATTTGAAGTTACAACAGTGATGAATAAGGGGGACTTACTAACAGCCCTCATAGTTGCGGCTGTCACAACCAGCTCACAATTACAATGTTGCAGCATCCTGCAGTCACATGATCACCATTTGTGACCTTTGCTGCTGGCATCCAACGAGCAAAGTCAATGGGGAAGCTGGCAGGAGGTCGCAAAAGGCGACCACTTGACCGTGGGACACTGCAACTGCATGGAATTCGCCTAATGATGGCAATTGACACTGCTGGAACTGCCGCCATAAGTCAGCAGAGTCATGTGATGTTGTGCTGTACAACAGTATTCCTTAGCGACAGAGTTCCCGGTCCTGCCAAAACAGCCCTCAAGTGCATCAACGGCTTTTCATTCATTTTATATATGATTACATACAGTAAGCGTTGCATATATTATATATAAGTACTTCATACAATAGTGGATACCACTATATGTTCAGTCCAACAGCTCTTTACCAAAGCAATATATAATTCTCCATACTGCTTCAGATGACTTTTTCATCCTAAAGGTCATGATAGGATGTCAGCACAAAGAAATCACCATTAACGTAGCTTCTTATAGGCAATCAAGAAAAACACCTAACAATTTAATATTTACTTATTTTCTGAGTCAGCAGGTGGATGCTCCTCTCCTTCCGGTGTTTCCTCTGTCACATGTGATTGATCCAAGTCACTGTAGAGTTTAAAATAAAGATTATGTCCAATTAGTACTTTTAACTTATTTGCCACGAAGTTTAAAATTATGGAAAATTGTAGAGTAACTTCTCAGAGTTCCAATGTCCCCAAATCTATATATTCCTTTGTTTTCTAAAAATACATGCCCTAATAAAACACAGGTGGTTAAAATGTCTGATGAAGTTTACAAGACACACATTTGGCACCAGAATCAAAATGCTGAAGACTGAAAAATGTTTATTTTTATGCTATTGTATAATGCCATGTTTTCAAAAAAAATTCTGCTCCTTCCATCACCACCACTGCTTTCTAGCTTAGGGTCCTAAACATTAAACATAATATCTGCATTTTTATCATGTGATCTTGTAATCTTAAAATATGTATGGATTTTCTTATAATTTATATTTATTCTAAATATAAACTTAAAATAAAATACTAACGTCAGTTCATCTTTGACAGTTCCCCAGTTGTGTGATCCACTTCCACCACGCTTGTCTTCATGCTTTAGACCACTGAAATGTGAATGTGAAAGAGAACTAACAAAACTGAGTTAACACAATAGTGCTGGGATACAGAAATTCAAAGGCAAATTTGCAAAATATTCTGATAGGTTACAATATATTTTGAAGGACAAGCTATTGAGTTTAAGACTTACGATCTGTCGCTTCCACTATGCCTATCGAATTCACGTTTGCCTCTAGAGTCAAAGCCATCTCCTCTGCCCATTCCACGTCCTCTTCCACCACGGCCACCTCTTCCAAGACCACCACGACCACGCATAGGACGATCAATAATGGGTCTATTATAAGCAGAAATAGAGGCTATATTAGCCCTTTAAACATGTTAATATGCTTTAAAAAGTATTGCCACAGACCATACATTCAACTTGAAATTAAGTGATTCACAATATTTTAATTAAAATATATGAAGAAACATGCCTTCATAAAACAAATATTCTGTGCTTCCTAATTAAGTTGCTTTGAATTACCATCCATCAACAGGTCAATTTGGCTTACCCTAGCACACAATCATCTCCTCTAAACAATCTTAAAATATATAATCCTTACTTGTCAACAGAAAATTCTCCTCCTTCCCCCTTTTCTTCAGCAGGTTTATCAAATCGACGTTCACGAGGAGGCCGTCTCTCCTGCCTCCTCTCAACAGGCTTGCCCTCTCCCTGAGGCTGTTGTTGATCAGGCCTTCTGCCAATTCGTCTTATCCCTAAAATAGAAGGCAATCTGCATCAGTAAATTATTTACTGACCTCCATCAAGCAACTGGTATTCTTTAACACACAGGTATTATCAACATGTGATAAACAATAGTTTTCTACTGACTAGGAGACTGTATTGTATGATGGCCTTTGCTAGCAGTTCTTACAGTTATTATGTTATAGGATTTGTGGTCAAACTAGATCTACAGGTATTTATAACGCTTCAAGCTACAAACTGGAAAAGCTAAAACTAAGCTCACACACATAACTGAAACAATAATTATTAAAATATTCAGTCTCCTTTGTATTAAATAAAACCCACGTAGTATTCTTTACTGAAACAATCAAGTTACTTGTTCCCTAATTACAGTCTTGTGTACTCAAATAGTTTGCAAAAAATTATTTTGGGATAGAAAACACAGTCTAATATCTAAGCTGTTCACTTTATTTAAGAAAAGTGGTGAAATTTAATTAAGAAGTTGACCTGGTCAATAATTTCTACTGCAGGAACTTCTATAGGATGTGAAGAATCAGTTACAATTAGGAAATGGGAGAGCCACCATTTTTCTTATTATGTTTGAATACTTATCAAGTTATTTATAACAGAAATTAGATGTTCTGTTATAAAATTATAAGAAGCTGGAAATATGACTTCACCGAAAAATTATCTGTGTAGTAATACACTAAACTGCTGCAGTAATACCCTCCCCACATGCAATATTTCTGCAACTGAAAGCACTAAGTCTCAGCATGCAATGCAATCTATTCTCTGCCTGGGACCTGTCAGTGCCAATAATTCCTGCATAACAGTTTGGTCCCACTGTTTGAACTCAACTGGCTAACCAACAGTGCCAAAGTTTCTATTCAAACAGAGAAACAGAAATGATTTTTTTACATTAAAATTTGGCTTTTCCTCATCCAAAGAACAATGGTGGCTTCAAACAATATTGTATCATTGGCAAAAATTATGGGATATAAATCCACTCAATATATATTATGAATTGGTTTCAAAAGTTCTGCTGAATGCTAAACCAATGTGTTCTAAAACTATCATGTATATCATTATTTGAAACCATTCCAAGTGTGCTGGACTCAGAACAAGGAATCTCAGTAAAAATATTACTGCTTATGAAAACTATTAGCCATACTTAATACTCTCAGGCACAGCCTGAACAGTATGTGTTGAAACAGAAATGTCCAAAAGTCCCAGAATCCCACAACAGGCTATCACTGGTGATTATCTTTTAATATGGTGACCATTCATTTCAGACCAAGCCAAATCCTGAGGCTACATGCTATAACTACTGATTAAAGGGAAAGAGTTTCCAATGAATTGTTGACACTGAACTTCACACCTATCTAGGAACCATTACATGCAAACATATTCCTTGGCTTTCCCCTCACTTCTTTTCAGTTCTTAATCAGGTCAAGTTTACTTTTCTCCTGTCACTTTGAATCCACAGAAATTGAAAAGCATTTATTAGTTGCCCTCATCAGGAGATACTAGCCTTCTGAAGGACTACAGTGCTTTTTTGCTTTACTTCCTGACCATGCTAACATTTCTTTCATCTCAATGCAATTAATTTAGTCTGGATCCAAGCCATTAACTTTCACTGCTATATCTGTTGTTCAAAATAAAAGCAAAACAGTAGTTTTGACTTTGCTGTTATTAGTGGTCTTACATATATTGCATATTTACTAGTAATATAAAGATATTCTATTGGATGGTATAAAGTTAGATGAAACCATTTTCATGCATCAATATTTCTCTTCCAAGTATCTAACTTACAGTTGCATTATTTCTGATTCAATCAGAATAGCTTGCCTACTGAACAATCATCACTGAGATTTTTTATGGACCCATGTAAGCTTACTGAACCTATATCAAATTAGCTAGATTTGATGTTTGTAAGCAGAGCGTGCTTACAATATTACAACTAATATTACCATTAGCATCCTACTGCTTTCCACAATGGCCAGGAATTATGCTGCAATTTTCTACAGAATATAGGCAAAGTATCTGTATGTAACCTTAATAGGACAGTATTCAGCAAGCAGAATTTACAACTCATTAGAAAAGCAAGCAGCTTTCTTTTCTGTCATGCATCCATTGCCACTATGGATTGCCACTCTTTAAAGCTACCATAAAATTCAGCATGTAAGCACAAGAGTTCTCCTTTGCCTTCTCTACCATTTGAAGAGATGCCTATATTATGAGAAAGATTTATAGAATCTAAGGAGAAACCAGAAATATATGGAAAAGAAAACTTACTTTAATTTTTTAAAAACTTTTCTGAAATTATTTAGGAGCTATTTAAATCTCACTTAACTGCGCTGGATTGTCCCCATTATTTATACTCTTCTCTAATAAAGGCAGCTTTTTAAACATCCTTTTACTATAGTAACTGTCAAAGTAAAAATGAACGGATTGCCTTAAAATGGGTTTCTATCAGATTCTCGTATATGAAAATAGGCAAAGATTTGATAGCACATATCATAATCCAAACTTTTAAAAACAAATGGGATTCAGGCAATTCATCAGTACTGAAAATTTTCCTGAGTTTACATAGACTGACCTGAAGTTCTCCAAAAATAGACAATGTTTCCATAAGTGTATGGAGTTTGCATAAAAATAACAAATAAAAATTTATTTCTACAAATAAAATACAAACAGAAGCTTCAAGCAAGGTTGAATCAAGACAATTACAGAAGTACTAATGTCTGAACTGTCATATCGTTGCAAAAAGTTATCAACCCAACTTCTCTAAATTAAATATCCTCCTCATGAAAATTTTCAAGTGGTGGAATCAAGCATTTAAAATGTATAGCTACAGACACAGGCTGCAAAAATCCAGACAGTCAGTAGATGGCAGTAAAGGCAGGCTGGAAACCAAGCCTCTTATAATTGTCTGCCTTATAGCCTTTACTTCATAGCCCAAATACTGTCATAGAACTGTAACAAACATTTGCTTCTGGCAATTACTATAAGTAAGGAAAACATCAATACCCAGATCAAAGTTTAAAACATCACAAGGCTTGATTTAATGCCTTAATGACAAACACCTCTGTCTTATTCAAGAAGAGCATTTTTACTATTTGAATATTCAAATGTTATCTAAAATATACAAAACTATAAAATAAATTTAATAACAATTTCTGTCAATTGCTAATACCACCTCCAACTCCTACTGTTGCTGTACAATTGCCTGTACTAATTTAACTTTCTTCTCTCCAAATGTGCCAGTGCAGGTTGATTGGTGATTATGAGAACCGTAGCATCACACAGGACACTGGACTGATAATCACTAAATAATCTTTGGCATAAATTATAAGCAAAGACATTTTTGTAAGCAAGATGCATTTAAAATAATCAAGTTACATGTCATAAATTTTCTTCCCAGCACTACGTGGTGTAGCATGGTACCATTAAATATACCATACTTCACTATCCTTCTGCCTAAGTTCACAGAAAATAAGACTAAAATTGTACAATAAGCACAATTTAATCAATATTCTCAAAGAGCACCTTTTATTTCCCTTAAAGAGAAGTAATGTTTTATTGAGTTAAAAGCACAGTGAAGTTTTAACACTTTTAGCCCATTTTATTTTATTTACACAATAAGTTGCAAAGTATTTAAACAGCTGGTGTGGATCTTCTGGGCTGTGTGGCCGTGTTCTGGAAGTTCTGTTTCCTAACATTTCGCCAGCATCTGTGACCGGCATCTTCAGAGTGCAGGAGCACAGACAGGAGCAGTTCTCTCTGTGCCCAGGATGGGTACCCTTTTGTGGGTATTTATAGAGCGATCCACAGATCCTAGACTTTTGTCTTAGAATAAGCACCAACTGTATGACATGCTCAAATCAAAAAAATTAGGCAAGACAGACACATAGTCAAACATATTTGGATCAATTTTCACTGGGGAAAAAAACCACCAATGTTGAAAATCTCTTTACAAGTTACAGTACAGAATCCAACTCAAACATTTCACCTCAAGAGCTCCATTTTGTCTATTCCTTCAGCCCTAACAGGCGGCAGTAGACAACTGAAGCCCAACGACCAGCCAAGCAACACGCGGGCTATGCACGTGGCCCAGGTACAAATTGACTAAACTTCATTACTACCAACCCGCGTCCAGCGTGCTGCTTCTGCCTGGAAACCAGGAGGTTTACCAAACCGAAACACCAGAACCACTCTCCATTTCTAAGCATTTAAAACTCAAGCTAGCATTCGGAGATTGTAAAACTTCCCCGACGAATTCCCTCTCCCCTTTGCAGGCCCTTTCCAGGGCCATCCAACGCAAGGAGTAACCCAACCTCAGGGCGCACGCCCTTCAGAAGCGCTCCTCCATCCCACGCAAGCAGAGAAGGTGGAGGGCTCGCCTAATGGGCTCTCTCAATTGCACCACCCTCCCATGCGGCGCGCTTTCCACGGCGGCTGGTCAACACGAGGTGGCCCACTCCGGACAGGGTGGAGCGAGCAAGGTGCTCACAGCAGGCAGCCTTCCCATTCCCTACATGTGAGGGAGACGGGAAGTCTCTTCTGGAAAGCTGCCTTCGGCCAGACTAGCGGGAAAAGGGGGGAGGGGGTCCTGCTCCAGCACCACGTGCTTTGCAAAAGGGGGGGGGACCTGCTGCGGGCTCTCTCTCCGCCCGCCCAATAGAGACACTGACCTTGTGGGGAGCCTTACTCGTCTACCGCCGCCGCCTCCTCCTCCCGAAGAAGGGGAGAAGAACGGCCCGCCGCTCACCTTCCTTCCTGAGAGGCGCGGAACCAGGCTGCCCGCCTCCATCCTCTCTTCGGTCCCCAGCGCCTCCAGGCCCAGTCGAGGAGGCGAAGGGCGGCAGCGGGTTCTTGCGCTCCTTCTGAGATTCCCTGCGCAGCTGCTTTGCCGCGCTGCCGCTCCCTCCGCCGGAGCCGGCCTGGCCCGAGCCACCGCCTGAGGATGAATTGGCCTGGGCCGCCTGCCCGCCTCCACCTCCACGGCTCCCTTGGTGGCCGCCGCCTCCGCCTCCGCCGCCGCCACCGGTGCTCTCTTTCTTGCGGCTCTCGGCCGCCTGGATCACCTCGAAGGGGTCAGATTCGTCGTCCAAGAGCTGGTCAAAGCGGTTGGTGACGACGCAACCGAAGCCTTCCTGCAGGTGTCCGGGCATGATGGACCCCTTTGGGTGGGATCCTCCTCCGATGCTGCCCAGGCCCCGGCCCACCCCCTACGTGCTCGTTTGCTGCCCACACAAGATGGCCGGCCCCCACAGAAACTCGCTTCTCTTCCGGCGAGAGCGACATCCGGGAAACAGAACTAGACGCCGCTAGCTCCCGCAGAGAATCTTGGGAACTAGAGGCTGAACACCCTGCCTGTAAGAATAACCGGTTCTTGGCGCAAAGAAAGACCACAATTCCCAGCAGGCACCAAGAAGCAGAGAAATAAGGAGGTGAAGGCTCCCTCCCAATGGAATCTCGTCCCACAGAATACGTTTCAGAGAAATTGGTTTTTTGTTTGTTTTTGCTTGAGAAGACATGGTACTCAATTCCTTTCTTTCCTTTTTCTTAAATTGCATTGTCTTAAATGAAACAAAGTGAGAGACATGGTTTCCTGAAAACCTGAAAGGTCAACAATACAAGGGTTGGGCTTACACAACACACTGATGCATGACTGTTTGAATTAACCCAATTATGGGGGTTTGAGCAACTCTCTGAACTTAAAGGGAATAGTAATGGCTATATCTAAATTATAACCCTCAGTCACAAACTAGCCACTTACATTTTGGTTTAACATGCGTGAATTCTACCTACTTCATTTAACAGAATGTGCTTAAGACAGCATTATACATGATTTTCCTATGGGTACATACAAAGCATCTAAACTCAGAGGTGTAAATAGGGATATTACCAATGTTTCAGGATGTATTTCTTATACAAGCGGAGAAGGAAAATGCTGTTTTCTCTGGCTCTGTATATACTGGCTTGGTCTTCTGTTTTCTGACTTACTGTTGTGTGTAAAACTAGCATTATGATGAAACTTCAAATTTGCCATAGGATTGTAAACATACATAGGATTGTACTGTAGCTAACAGCTTCACAATATTAAATTATGCTGCGTACTGACAAAACAAGACAGTTGTAGTCTCTTACATGATTCTTTCAGTACATGCTTCTCTCCAGAAGATCTTAGAGCTGCAACCATATTTGAAGTTCCACAATTATACTTAGTAACATGGATTAGAAAATACACATGACCTCTCAACATAGAACAAAATGATTTATTTTGTCTGACTTAAACTACAACTTGAGATTAACAAATAATTAATCCGTTATGTGTTTCACAGCTTTAAACTATGTTGTCTTCTATAAGATATACAGCTCATTCAGAGAGCCTCTGAACAGTCTTCCAGATTGTGAGGCAGCTCAAATTATGTGAGCATAAATTTGCTCTGCTTAAACTGCCAGGCTGTACTGTACTCCATATTCATTGCAGGCTAGTTAGAGAGCCAGTTTGGTGTAGTGGTTAAGGCACCAGGCTAGAAACTGGGAGACATTAAGTTCTAGTTCCACCTTAGGCATAAAGCCAGCTGGTGACCTTGGGCCAGTCACTCTCTCAGAAGGAAGCAATGGCAAACCACCAAAGAACCTTGCCAAGAAAACTGCAGGGACATATCCAGGCAGTTGGCAGGAGTCAAAAACTGACTCGAAGGTGCCAAAAAAAGGAAAGAGAAGTTAAGATGCAGTGATTGCTGGATCTCCCTCCAAGTGGGAAAAACATCAACCAGTCGCTCTCCCTATTATGAGGATGGAAGATGAGGAGGAAAGGAGGGGAGGCAAATTCTGCAGGTTTAGCTTTCTGTCACAACCTGTCTGAGGGCCTCCCAGTAAAGCAGGAGAGGCACATCCCTCCTGTTTACCCACAGAACCATATTTCCTCCCTAGATCACCAGCAACACTTGATCCCTGGATCACCCCACCTCCCTGGATCAAGTAGTGAGGGAGAGGGGTCCCCAGTACATTAGGAGAGGCTCTCTACTTCTGCTTAACTGGGAAGCCAAGCAGCCTCACTCTCCCCATAGCTGGTCTGAGCAAGGACCCTGGTTCATTAGAAGGGATAATAGCTCTTGAAACCTGGCTTTGGTCCCAGGCCTGGGGTTAATGTACTGCTGTATTTTCTTTCTCTGGCCGTTACTCTGTTGCAGACTCCTTTCTCTTTTATCTGATCGTTCCCTAGGCGGCAACTCTTCCCCCTGTCTTCCAAGGTCAATCTCATATTGCATCACATCATCCAGGTCCTCCCTACATCAATGTCTTCTATGAATGGTTTGATTTTACTCCTCCATCCACATTTTTAATAATACTGTAAATATGATTTGTATCAGATGGTTTAATTTGGAATTTTAATGTATTTTAATATAAGAAAGCAATATATAAACATATTAAATAAAAGATGTTGATGCTAATTTTGAAAAAAGGAGCAGAAAAATTGGGAAAGGCTTACACTTTAATCATTCCACTTGCGAATGTTCCTAAATTTATGTTCTAGGCTTCCATTGATTCCCTCTCTTTCTTTCAGCAACTGCTGCCTCTTACAAGTTCACAGGCTGGTCACTTTTGCCACTCTGCTTCTGTTGCTACTAATTTTTTGTAACTGTTTTGTAAACCACCCAGAATCATTTCAACAGGATGGACAGTGACAAATTTGATATATAAATAAAATAAAAAACTATGTGCTATCAAGTCTATGTAGACTCTTAACCATCACATAGATAAAACCTGTCCAGGATGATTTGTCCTCAACCTGGCCCTTCTGGTCTTCCAACAGTGAACCTTCACTATTGTAACAGAGTGCATCACCTTGCTGTTGGTTGTCCTCTTCCTTTTCCTTCTGTCTTTTCCAGCATTATAAACTACTCAAGAAGGCGAGGTCTTCACATGTGTCCAAAATGCAATAATTTTAGTCTGGTCATTTGTGACTCGAGTGAGAGGTATTGCAGCTTAATATATTATATATTTGTACCTATAGCAAAGAATGTCAGAAGTTATCTTATTTATATTTTAAACATTTTTAAATGCTGAATGAGTTTTGCTTTTCTCATTATAATTTAATTCACATTTTTAATTGCTAACTTACATTGTTTATTGTACCTAGTTATCATAAAAAATAAATATAAAGCATTCACCTAGGTGAATACTTAGATTCATCTAGTAAGTCTTACAAAAAAAGGTATGATTTCATTATAGCCTTTCTTCACTCTTAGCAGTTTAAAATGTGATAATGTTTCTCTGTTTTTCTACTATCTATGGATTGGTATTGTTACATTTACAACTGATGTTTTATTGCCCTGTATATTACCCTATACTACTCTGTATACTGAAGTTAACTGGAATTTAGACCCTGTTCTTTAGCACTTCTGTGGAAAAGTAGAAAACAAAATCTATCACTTCTGGGTAATTAATGAAAAACTCTGTTTTATTTCTAATTACTTATTTTTTCACTTTTATGCAGATGTTTGGCCAATTTTATTTTGCAACAGGTAGCAATTTGTATTACTCTTACAGTTTTTTGTAGTATGCGACATCAGATTTACGAGCTATATAAAGTTTTTGCTACTTTTCCTGTCATATTAAACTCTCTTTCCATTAATTGCTTTGCCTCTTTTACCAGTAGCTTTATGTGCTCTTCATCAGTTTTTCGGTGCTTCCAGACAAGGTTTTTTATTGTACAGTCACAATGTTTTGTTCATGGAATGCTTTAAAAAGGTTACCAATGGCACTGTGATTCATTTCTAACTAGTCTGTACTGTCCCACTACATTTCCATTTTGTTCCTAGCTATTAAACATACCATAAGAAAAAAGCAGAATAGTGCAATTTTTAAGCATGTGGGTAAAGGAAATGTGAGACTGAGTCACTATGAAAGGAATTATTCCTGGAGAAGTGTTCAGAGGTAGTTGTGTTACTCTGTTGTAGCACAAAGAATGAAGGCACTTCTGGCATCTTAAAAATTAACTAATTCATTATTGTATACATATGCATGACTTATAATCTCTTGTGAATGCCCTTATTTTCTCTAGTGCAGAGCAAATTGATATTCTACAAGACAAATTCTTTCTATTTTCCACAGCTTTTCTACCCTCATAAAAAAGAGAAAACCTACTGAATACAGCAGCACACCTCTGAGTCAGTACACGTAGAATATGGCTATAAAGAGGAGTAGAACAGAACTTTATTTTCAATCAAAAACACAAAGTGAAATTCACTACTGTTCTGAAATTTGCATCACTCTGAAATTTTTCCATTGAGTTCTTCAGTTAAAATATGTATATTATTTTATTTGTATTATTACACTTCTTATATCAATTACTGAAGTTAAAGTCTGCACAGAAAAGCATATATTAATTAAAATAATGTACAGAAATGCATTTAGTTCAGGTAAGTTTTTTTTTTAAGTACATTAGGGAAGTAATGCATATGTTTGGATAAATATTCAAAAATATACATTCTGTAAGAATTCGATGTTTTTAAAAAATCACACTAAAATTTATGAGACATCTTGATGGAAAAGAAGGCTTGTATCTGGATAGCTTCTTGAGAAGTCATGGGTTTCATTCACTTATCCTGCTTGCTGTGACATGAAGGTTCCCCACTAATCACTTACAGAAGGCAAGTGCTCTCAATATTATCTCCATGCCATTGTCAGTTTGCTGCTAAGGCAGACTCAAATTGACTTTAGGTGTTCTAAAGTGGAAGTAGTGTTTTCTCACTTATCCCTGCACAAGGATAACTTTTCAAAAAGTCCATATGGACAGTCTCTATTGCTTGGAGAAGGAGCCCTGTGATGACCATATCCAAGTTGGCAAACTATTCATCTCTAATTGGCCTAGGATGTTTGCTGTAGGAATACCTCAGTCATTCAGTCTCTGGACCAGTGTTTCTCAACCTTAGCAACAAAGGCTGGCTGGGGAATTCTGGGAGTTGAAGTCCACTCGTCTTAAAGTTGCCAAGGTGAAGAAACACTGCTCTGGACAATGGACTTGATCTAGTTTTGGCTGCAAGGGAGACTGCAGCAATTTAATCAGTATATTTTAAAAGGAATATTAACTTATTGATCTACAGAGAGGTTGCTGCCTCAGAATGAGAGCTGAAACACCCAAGAGAACCCCACAATTTTACACCTCTTTCACTCCCACCAAACGATGGCTCTTCAACATTTATCTAGAAGCTACATCTGAGCTGCACAAATCTGGATGACGACTAGATGGAAGCCCAAAGATACAAAACTCTCTGCTGCCTTCTAGTGGTTGATTGGTTGATAATCCTCTGACACAAAATTAGAAAAGAACATTGATTGAACAGAGCTGCCAAGTATCATCCCAACACGCAATGTATATTGCTGGAAGATTGGGAGAATGACTGAGACTCAACTACTAATAACTAAAGGTGGCTTGGATTGTGTTTACTGACTGCCCAACTCCTTTCTGTGATATAAGCTTTGCTTCTTGTTGGAGGCCTGGAGGAAGGACCAAGATTGTGACGCTGAAGAAGGACTGGTTTGTGTTTACCTGCTGCCTTACTCCTCTGTGCCATATAAACCTGGTACGGCAAGTAGTGGTGATTTTTTCCCCACAGTTAGTGATGTTGGCCAAAGCTGGCATTTCAGCAAGTTCACAATGAATGCCAACATTTGCTTTGCTATCGGATAGTTCTACTAATTATACTTAATTCATTGGGAAGTATCTGCCACTTTCTGGATTAAAAGAAAACACTGGACACAGACATTCCAGCCTTGTGACCACAAGCAATGTGATCTGAAATTTGTGGGGAAAACGAATGAAACAAAGAAAGGCCTTATTTTTAAATCCAATCCCCTTCAGGGTTAGGAAGAAATCAGAAAAAATGGGAGAATTGTCAGCTTTGTAATCCATCCCTGACTTTTGGAATCAGCTGCAGCAGAGAAAAACAGCTTCTGTTTAGACCCCTATTTTCTAGCTTTTCCTGCTTCAATCACTTGTTTGTCTGAAAATGTTCCATATTTTCAATGCACCTCAGAACTCAGGATATTACTCGGATCAAGATCAGATGCAGTGGGTATTACCCTGAGTACTGTACTTGACTCACAAATGGGCAACCAGCAGCCTCAGAGCCAAATGCATCTCGCAACCTAGGTTCCAAATTCCTTTGTGTAGGATCAGTGCGTATCAGTGCATATATCCCATCTAAGCATCATGCAATATGGAAAGAAAAAAAAATGAGGTGTTAGAAAGAGAAATAACAATGTCAGATTTTTTTAAGCAGCATCCAAAGGCAGAATGAGTGGCTAGTTCCACATTCAGCTTTGGCCATCACTAGTGCATGGTCTCTGTTATCTTAGTCATCTGGGAATGTGGTCCTTCACATACAAAAGGTGATTTAATAGATTCACTGGAAAGTGCAGTCTTCCCCAAGGTGCTAGTTTGATTTGGCCATGCCAGCTAACAATACCTCTCACTCGAGTCACAAATGATCAGATTAAAATTATTGCATTTTGGACACATGTGAAGACCTAGCCTTCTTGAGCAGTTTATAATGCTGGAAAAGACAGAAGGAAAAGGAAGAGGACAACCAACAGCAAGGTGATGCACTCTGTTACAATAGTGAAGGGTTCACTGTTGGAAGACCAGAAGGGCCAGGTTGAGGACAAATCATCCTGGACAAGTTTTATCTATGTGATGGTTAAGAGTCTACATAGACTTGATGGCACATAATAAAGTTAGTAGTAACAGAAGCAGCGTTGGAAAAGTGACCAGCCTGTGAACTTGTAAGAGACAGCAGTTGTTGAAAGAAATAGAGGGAACCAATGGAAGCCTAGAACATAAATTTAGGATCATTCTCAATTGGTGTGGTGAAAGTGTAAGCCTTTCCCAATTTTTCTGCTCCTTTTTTCAAAATTAGCATCAACATCTTTTATTTAATATGTTTATATATTGCTTTCTTATATTAAAATACATTAAAATTCCAAATTAAACCATCTGATATAAATCATATTCACAGTATTAATATTAAAAATGTGGAGGGAGGAGTAAAATCAAACCATTCATAGAAGACATTGATGTAGGGAGGACCTGGATGATGTGATAGAATGTGAGGTTGACCTTGGAAGACGGGGGAAGAGATGCCACCTAGGGAACAATCAGATAAAAGAGAAAGGAGTCTGCAACAGAGTAACAGCCAGAGAAAGAATCTTAGGAAAGACCCGCCCTAACTACTAGGGGGTAAATAGAGAGGGCAGAGATTTGTACTTTCAGACTTGCAAGATTGATGTCAGCCCTCCCAGGTAAACCAGCTAGAAAACATGACTAGATGAGTTAATTCTACTTTATTGTAAGGCTACCTTAACAGTATCTTGCAAGTCTGAAACAGTATCTTGCAAGTATCTCCCACCCTCCCTATTTACTTCCTGAGTAGTTAGGGTGGATCTTCCTAAGTTTCTTTCTCTGGCTGTCTCTTAAGGACTCCTTTCTCTTTTATCTGGTCATTTCCTAGGGGGCATCTCTTCCCCTCATCTTCCAAGGTCAACCTCACATTCCATCACAGATGAAGACATGGGTCTTCACTCGTGCCTAAAAGACATCATAAGTAGATACCTCCTAAATATCAGGGAGGAAAACTTCCGAGAGTTAGCACTGCACAGAAGGCCTATCTGCAAGTACCATATTTTTCTGTCAATAAGACACCCCCATGTACAAGACGACCCCCACTTCTCCAACCCAAAGTTAAGAAATCAATATTTTAAAGATAGTGCAGAACACATTTTTATTTAGTAATTAGTTAACATTTACCTGATACACTCGGTGGGAGGAGGTCCAAACCGTCTCTCTGCAGCTCTATTTCCATGCTCTTTTGCATAACTGTTTACATTCAATCACGAGTGAAACTGCCAATAGCTTGTCTCTGCAAACAGACTTCCTCCAATTGGTTTGTTCAGCATCAGCTGACGTCAGTTACATCAGGCTCGTGATTGGAGGAAGTCTGTTTGGGAGACAAGCTATTTCACTCGTGATTGGAGGCTAGCAATAGGAGAAGCCTATCTGCAGAGACAAAGTATGGGCAGTTTTGCAACCGCACGGTTCTCTCCTCGGCTGACTTCCTTGAATAAGACGCCCTTCAATTTTTAGGGTAAGGA
The DNA here is from genome assembly GCA_030867105.1 of Liasis olivaceus. NCBI lineage: Eukaryota > Metazoa > Chordata > Lepidosauria > Squamata > Pythonidae > Liasis > Liasis olivaceus. Next base: position 135,487,877 of record CM061350.1, on the reverse strand, counting down.
TTTTAGAAAAAAGTATCGTCTTATAGTCGGAAAAATACGGTAACTGCAACATGACAATCTGAAAGTCATAGCGCAAGAACCAGGAACACCTCTGATGATCTAGGGATCACTTGGGTTTATATCAGAGAAGGCAATGGTTTAGGACCTTACATTCCCAAAGCAAAAACCTGAAACTAACTTGATATGTGATAGGAAGTTCAATAGGCTGTAGTTCATAACCTCTAGAAGACACCATGTTGGAGAAGACTGATATAGTGATACAGTACATAGAGTTGGTCAGCCAGGAAGTTATTTTGCAATATTAGAGTTGATGTGAGCAAGTTATAAACAGAGTTTATGGGTGATACAAACTTATAACAGATTAATACCACCATCCAAATCTGGCTAGTATTAACTACAGTTCACAATGTGTTCATTGGGAGGACAAGTTAGCTCTGAATTACAGTTCACTTGCCACTTTATTCCCCACCAAAAGAAATAAATGTTTAATGACAGGCACATTCCTGCTTTTATTTTCTTGATGCAATTTGTTGATTGTGTTGTAAGATTCTATTGTTATTGTATGCTGTTTTTAAGGGGGATGAGAAGAAAAGCAACCTATAAATAATGCTAGTTAATAAATAATAAATAAGGCACAATGAAGATAATGTCAGCAAAAAATAAATAAAATCCACTCAGGAAGAGAAATGAAATGGTCACACGGCATGACGTCATAGAACCATCTTCCACCTTCATAGTACAAAGTGACAGATACATATATCAGTGATTTACACAGCTATTTAGTGATTGGTTTTTCTTTTCTTCCACTCCTGTGCTTTAGCATATCTGCCCCCACCCCCACCCCCACTTCAATTATAAGAAACAAAACAGAATCCCAAAATCTGGCCAGAGAGTGAAGTTTGTTGTTGCAAAAGCCAATCAGCACCAGAGTTCAATTATCAGTAGAAAATAACACGTTTAAACAAACGCAGTGAATTCCCTAGGTAAGCATTTGTCAGCACCAAAGTAGAATCTGATTACTTGCCATTTTGGAATAATTACTTTTGTGACACTCCCATATTTTGGGGCTATTTGATGAGCCCAGTTTTATCTATCCAGGCAAAGTGTGGAGACCAGTGAAATATTTTGGTGCAGGTGTTTTGAAAATCCAAAGTAGCCACAGAAGATTCTGAATGTGATTAGAATTGCAGCAGAATGGGGAATAAATGCTCAGTCCTTTCTCCAAGCTTTGCTTCCCTGCTTGCCTTCTCTGTCTAGCATCACCTGGCATTGGTTCTCCTTTGGGGAGGGATGGGGAATTTTGCTCAGGAAAAAACACAACCAAAACCCTCTGCATGGAATATTTTCATGCTTTTCTATTTCAATTAAATTCAGAGATCTGTGGCGCTACTAAGAAGCAGTACAGTATGTGTGTGTGTTTACATATTTGCCACCTGTCTTTTCTGATCTTTTTTCCTTGCTGAAGAGTTCCTGCCTTTTTATCTGATAAATAAATAAAGCAAAACAGATAAATACATTCATATTTAAGAAAAGTGTCTCATGTGCAAGATGGAGTAGTAGCTACATATGGCAAACAGAGGCAACGGAAAGTAATTCCACAATGTCTCCAGCTCAAAGAGAGATGGGTGGGTGTATTGAATTTTCTGGCACAGCAGCAGCTAGGCTGTGATACACTGCATCACTTATCTTACTGAGAACAAGTTGCTGAATGCATTAATCAGCAGCTTGTGCCTGATCATTCAAACAGTCTTTAAAATAATTGGTGGCAGAGGAAGCAGGGACAGAAAAGAAAAAGAAAGCAGAAGCCAAAAGAACTCATATATTTGAGTTGATTTACAATTTGTCTGTTGTGTATGTCACTCTATATCAGTGTTTCTCAACCTTGGCAACTTTAAGACGTGTGGACTTCAACTCCCAGAATTCCCCAGCCAGCCATGTTGGCTGGGGATTTCTGGGAGTTGAAGTCCACACGTCTTAAAGTTGCCAAGGTTGAGAAACACTGCTCTATGTGTTATTATTGCTAGAAACTGGATCTCGAGAAAGGCTTGTTCCACACCGTAAAATTATGAGCACTCAAGCAAGGAGATGACTGGAACAAGGCATGTGGATGGAGGTCTTCCCTCCACCATCAATAATACTGATGAAGGGGAATCTGTGTGCAATCTTTTATGTCCTAGCACCATTTCCTTTGCCCAGTAGTATGGAGGCCGGTGGCTAAGGAAATCATCTCTTCCTCCTGCTCGTCTTTTGTGGGGTGATAATCAAACTCACAAGAGATAAATAGACTCAAACTTCACTTTAAAAAGAAAGGGAATGTAAAGATTCCTTTTTACATTTAAATAATTATATGCAAAACAATAAATGGCAGAAAGAATGAAAATAGAGAGCTGTGAAAAGCATAGAGAGCATCTCAAAAGCGTCCAGTGGAAAAATGCACAGGAAAAAAAATAAGACCTCTGAGCAGAATATAAAACGATGTCGGGTATTTTCTCTATGAAAACTCAGTAATTGAGCGTCTTCAATAACAAGCACCAGAGACAATGAAAAAAATTAAAAACACATCCAATCAAAGTAAAAGTAACCTTAACATTCTCTTTTCTAGCTGTTTTTACTTACCCTTTCACAGGTAAACAAATATCACGAAGCAAAAGTTTTCTCCTCCTTGGCTTCTTTGATTTCTTACTTATTTAGTTATCAAATTTACATGGCCACCCATCTCACAAATGTGATTCTGGACAGCATACAATAAAAGCTTTTACAGAGGCTCAGGAAGAAGCTTACTTAGCTTCTTTACCTATACCCAGGACACAGCTTCTGCCTTTGTTTTAAAAGGACACAATTTTTTTCCCCCACTGGCAGAATGGGAGGTTTGAGTAATCTCATTGCCTTTTGCTATCTGATCATCTGACAGGCGTCAGCCAGACTGAATGTTGATTGAGCGTCTTATATGCCCTATATGAGTAGCTCAGAGAGAGCTACTTTCATAACAGCCAGCCTTTAAATTCTCATTTCAACTCAGGTGACTGCTGTTTGTCTGGCCATCCCACAGTTCATGCCAGTACCTTGGCATGAATAATTCACTTCATTAGTATGTTTGCATGTTCAAAATGAATCACCTTTGTGATACTCTAGGAGAAATATCCCTTTTTGTTATCCATTGTAGATCACCTCATTACCATCATCACCTCTGATAGAGATCTTTAGGGTTAAATTCTTAAAAGATTATCTTCCACTCCTATCCTGGTCTATCCACACAGGAAAAAAGGAATATTTCCATAAAAAATGGGCACTATGGCTTTAAAACTGGAGGAAGAAACATCAATAATCTGTGCTATGCTGATGACCCTATCCTGATAGCTGAAAATGCAAAGGATCTGAAAGCTCCAGTAATAAAGTCAGGGAGTACAGTGAAAAAATTGAACTAAAATTAAATATAAAGAAGACCAAACTAATGACAACAGGTACAACAACCAGCCTTAGAACTGACAATAAAGATATCAGTGGTAGATAGCTTCTCCCTATCGGATCAACTATCAACAGTAAAGGAACAAGCAGTCAATATACCACAGACTAGCACTTGGTAGAGAAGCCATGAAGGCCTTGGGAAAGATATTCAGAAGTTATATTCTATGCCTACAAAGAACAGAATTATGCAAGCAATGGTATCCCCTGTGACCCTTTATGGAAGCAAAAGTAGGACTTTGAAGAAGCAGGATAGGAAGGGTTTTGATGCTTTTGAACTTTGATGTTGAAAAAGACTCCTGAGAATACCATGAACAGCCAAGAAAACAAACAAACGAATCGAAAAAAATCAACCCATAGTTCTCACTAGAGGCACAATGATAAAGCTCAAATTATCCTGCTTTGGACATCTTATGGAAAGACCTAGCTTTCTGGAGAAGGCTTCACATAGTATTTTTTTTTTTTAAATGGTGATGTGTTTGTGCCGCAGTTGGGAGGATATGAAGATGAGCTCAGTCTCTATCAGAACATCCTTTAGTTATTGGTGGCCCATCTTGTGCCACTGCATCCACTTCTTCTAAGTATGGTAACTTCTTGTATTAGTCAACTGTTCAGTTCTTTTAAATGTTTAAATATTGAATTTTTGACAACCACAAAAACATTCCATTCCCCATCACTAACCAAGGGTTCAGATGAGAATATATGTATACACATACACACACACACACATGCTTCATAAAGGGAGGGAGGGTTGGGTTTGAACACTTTTGTACATTTTGAAGCTGTTACAATCTGAGAGTTACAGTGATGATTTTTTAATGTAAGAGGGGTGTATTTATATACCCACCTTTTGCACACATTCACTTGCTACTGAATACATCTTCTCTTGCTTTGGCTTAGTTCTTTAGCTGTAAATATAGAGTAGTTGTTACTCATAGTGGATAAAGCATCTGGCAAGCTTTAAAGAATGTTATATATACCATAAACAACTGTGGCACAAACACACAACCATTTTTTTAAAAAAAAAATACTACATGGTATCTTCTCATGTCATTGCCTCTGTTATATGTACTAGAGCAAGGTCTTATACAATCATTAGTAATGAGCTTGCTAGTTAGTGTTATAGTACAATTAAGGTTATCAAATTAGTAATGCACCAAGAAGTGAGAACAAGTCTGAAGAAATAATTTTCTTACGAAGTGGAGTTAAACATTTCAGAACCTTCAGTCAATTTTAAAACGCTGAGCCTCCCTAGAATAAACTTATTGTATTAATCACTGTTTAGTGTTGGGATGAAGCCAGCATTTCCAACAGCTACAGAAACAAGATTGCTGGATCTATTTATGGCAACAGAATGAAAATAGCATTTACTTACTGCTCGCACACCGACTCGGTCATAACCTACCTAAGGAGCTGCCTTACCGAAAGAGGAGCTGAGTTCTTTGTGACATGCTACATGCTATTTTCAAACAGAGCCAACAGCTGGCAAACTGCTTAGTAATAGACTAAGCAGCAGAAAGTAGGAAGTACAACAAGCAGATTTTGGAAACAGAGGATCTATAACCTTAGGCCCTTATTTGATTGATTGATTGATTGATTGATTGATTGGAGTTTCAAACCCAGCAATACTGTACTGACTCTTCAGTGCCTCATAACTTATTAACCACAAGAGGACAACAGGCTATAGATAGGTATGGATGTACTGTACTCTGGGTCCCCTGTTTGCTGACACCCTGCCTGCTCTTTTCCTAAAAGACTAAGGAGGTCTTTTTGTGAGGTCCCCTCCTTCTGCCTTCCTTCCCAGGCACATGTGCTCTTGTAGTCTCCTCCTTATAGGGTGTAGCTAGCTTTGCCTATCCTTAATGCATTTCCGGTACAGTAAATAAATCACATTTCAGTTATTGCAGTGTTTTTCAAACTTGGCAACTTTAAGATGTGTGGACTTCAACTCCCAGAATTGCTGGCTGGGGAATTCTGGGAGTTGAAATCCACACATCTTAAAGATGCCAAGTTTGAAGAACACTGAGCTAAGTCATGGCTTATTTATTTTCCTGAATAAGTCACAACTGGCTGGATAGATTCATGACCATACTAAACTAAAACCAGACAAACTGCAAATAGTATAATGAATGAACTCAGCTAGGGAAACAGAAGAAAGTCATATGGAGCTGCCTTATACAAGTTCCTTTTACCAAAGTAATTGCATTCTCTGATGGTTGTAACCCTCCATGCTCATTTGTTAAAGGCCTTACTCATCATCTCTTACCTGGGAAAAAATGTTAAAAGATGAGATACTGGCAGTTGGTGGTACAGTACTTTCTATGATTTGGGTTAATGCGTGTTCTACCACTGAGCAAAGGCCCTTCTACAAAGAGAACTTCCTGTCCAGAAGAGAGGAAACTAATGTTGATAATGGATATAGCAGGGTGAGTTGTCCAGATGGACTTGCAATAGTCTCAAGGTTAAAGGGTTTTTTCCCTGTGGACCAAAACTAGGCTCAGGGTCATATAGACAACCAAGAAGCTTCTTGCCTAATTAAAACTCTGGCCTTATAACTGTAAACATATAAAAGCATTATGTAATGCAGGAAGAGATGGTTGGGCATTCCTGGAGTTGTTTTTGTATAGCAAGGACTGGAGATATCATTGTATTAAGGAGGGGGAGTTTGCAGTTGGAGACCCAGCAGGAATAAGCAGGACCCAAGAGAGATCTGCTGAATGAACTAGCTGGTGGAAAGGATTGCAGGTTTTGGAAAACAGAGCAGGTGTCAGCGAGGACAGCTTGACAAGTGTCATGGAATCCCAGAAAAATGATATTTTGCTTTCTCCCTACAGTAGAAGTGAACCCAGAAGTGAAAGCACAGAAAAAAGCTGAATGAGAGAAGGAAACAGATAAGACACTGTAAAAAGCTCCATTTGAAATTGTTTTTCAGCAAATTCTGCAAAGCAGATTACATGAGTAGTTTCAGGAAAAGATATTATCATCATTGCACCAGAATTAATGGCAGTGTTTGCATGACATCCTTATCCATAATTAACTTAATAAGCCCAATTTTATCCATTTGCATAACCTACTGACCCATATCATTAGTTAGCCATTTATTCATTGCACCACTTAAAAAGTGGTTGGCCAGTTTGTGGTTTCAAGATTGATGCCAGCCAAGGTAGACCAGGTTAGGAAACAGACATCACAAGGATTCTAGGAATGCTACTTTACAGTTGTAGGGTATAATAACAGCATCTTGAAAGCCTATCATAGTTTCTTTCTGTCCCATCTTATACCAAACAAAATCAAGGCAGGTTTATTTTGAGTTTCTTTCTCACGATTTCCACTTTCCCAGGACTGAATTGTTTTTCTTCCCCTAAAGACTCATACATTCCTTCATCACGTTTATATTCCTTTACAGGTATGATCTGGTATTCTTCACTGACAATTCTGTTGTTGATGCAGTCAGGGGTTGGAATCTGCCTGGCTTCCACTGTCCTTCAGGCAGCTGTGCACATGACCCCTGTACTTCAGTTAGCAAGCACTGCTCTTCAAGGCCATTTTGCAGAAAAGACTGGACACAAGGCATCTGCCCACATAATGCCTAAATGCCACTTTCCGCATAGCTTTTTAGGTCTTATGCAGGCTCCTTATAAACATGGGTTTAGTGTTTCTTTTAAAAGAACACAAGACCTACTGTATGTTTAAAAATAGTCTAATATTCTCTTTAAAGAATGCTTCAAAGAAGGTTGATTTAAACCAGGGAAGAGAACCAGGTTCTGCCAAAAGTGTGTTCCTAGTTCTGTCATCATTGTGTGCATTGCACTATTTCCACTCCTGCCAGCAAAAGGTTTTAAGTGGCTGTATTTTTAAAAAAACTGTTTTCACTAGTTTTAAAATGTATGATGTCTCACACATGAGTGCTGTCACTGTTGCTCTGGCTGATCAATGGTCTGTCCTTACTGATTTAATGTGAGTCAAGTTCAAACAATTGGTGGGTTATCCTGGCTTCCCTTCCCCCAAGCTTTACCTAGTAACAACCACCAATCACTCTCCTGGGCAGGGATGAGGTGAAGTGGACAATCATAGATAAGTGCTTGGAATGGTGGATTTAGCCATGTCCTGTACTAGGCTGAGCAATAACAGTCTGTGAGTAGTAAATTCACAACCAGTTTAACGGTAGGTTTATAAGTACCAACTTGAGAGGCTGTCAAGACCCAGGTTGCTGGCAAACCAAGGAAATAAGAACCACATGGATTTCAGAAAGGCATTTGGAAGAGTGAATTCCTAGTCAGAGTTACAGTTGGTTCAAAATGCGGCCACGCAGACAATCTTGGGTGCCCCAAGAATGGCACATGTAACAGCTTTACTGCAGGAGCTGCATTGGGACCCAGTTTGCTTCTGGGTCCAATCCAAGGTGTTGGATATTATCTTTAAAGCCCTACATGGCATGGGTCCAGGTTACCTGAGGAACCATCCCACCTCTATTACATCAACCCGTCCCATCCGGTCAGGCAGAGAGAGAATGTTGTGGACACCGTCAATGAGAGAATGTCAGTTGGCGGGGCCTGGGAGGAGAGCCTTCTCTGCCATTGCCCTGACTCTTTGGAATATTCTCCCCCCAGAGGTGCAGCAGTCCCCTACCCTCCCGGCTTTCCAGAAAGGATTAAAGACCTGGCTTTGCCAGCTTGCATGGGGCAACAAGAAAATTACCCAGTCCTGGGGATGGCTGGTGCCTTGATGATGCTCTCTGAGTTACTTGTCAATTTAACATCTAATCTTGGATTATATTTATTTTTTATTTATTCAGGACCATTTTATATTGTATTTTTAATTGATTTTAACATCTTTGTAAACTGCCCAGAGTCATTTTTTAACAAGATGGGTGGTGACAAATTTGATATATAAAAATAAATAAATAAATAAATAAATAAAGTTAATTAAGACAGTCTTCTTAAAATGCTTCCTTCTCACATCTCTCACAGCTGGACCGTGTTGTCAGATGTGTGATGGAATGGACTTATGAAGGCCAGGCTCAGGGAAATAAGTGTGTTCTTAGCCCCCAACAGGAGCATGGGAAGTTCAAGAAGATGAGGCTGGCATCTCCCTAAGGAATTCATGGTGTTGTGGCTGGCTGGCTGGCTTGGGAACTAGGGTTCAGTCTGGGGAGATTTTCTGTCTGGAGGTTGTAGCTAATAAACGCAATAGAACTGTATTTGCATTGTCTCTTGGAGTTCTTTGGACTGAACCTGACATCCCATTGAACTGAACCCTAGTTCCCAAGCCAGCCAGCCACAGCACTGTGAATTCCTTAGGGAGGTGCCAGCCTCATCTTCTTGAACGTCCCACGCTCCTGCTGGGGGCTAAGAACACGCTTATCTCCCTGAGCCTGGCCTTCATAAGTCCATTCCATCACAGATGTCACATAAACTGATTTCCTCCTCCCTCACTTTCCTCTTAGTATCTCACATAGGCCAAGATAACACTTAATTGAGAGGTTGTAAATCAAGACCCATGAGATATATGGAAAAGGTTAGGGTTAGGATTAACCTTGCCTTTTAGTGCTACTGTTCCAAGTGCTAATCTATGGTGTATTCCTTGACTGCTGGTTCCTTTACTGTTGATAACTAATCCTAAAAGGCAAAAGCTATCCATTACTTCAACATCTTCACTGGTTTTCCCTATGACATTTATGGAAGCATAAATAGGGCTTTGATGAAGCAGGATAGAATGAATATTGATGCTTTTGAACTTTGATGTTGAAGAAGACTCCTGAGAATACCATGGACAGCCAAGAAAACAAACAAATGGATCATCAAACAAATCAAGCCAGAGTTCTCCCTCAAAGCACACATTATTAGGCTCAAGTTATCATACTTTGGACACATTATGCAAATACCTAACTCTCAGGAGAAGTCTATAATGCTGGGAAAGGTGGAAGGAAAGAAAAGAAGAGGATGATCAGCAGCAATGGGTGCAAAGTTAGAACACCTGAAAGACCAGGTTGGGAACAGATTGTCCTAGAGAAAATGTATCTATGTGATTGGTAAGAGTCAACACAGGCTTGATGGCACATAATCAATCAGTCAATCATTATATTTGCATGTCATCTTCTCTTATTGTATTAGAACATTCAGTGCAAAGATGATCCTTTTTGTAAACTGCTTCAGATAAATGGTGTAATTCTTACAATATCTTGGACATTGGAGTTTTAAAAGTGAGTATGATGACATTCTTAGGAAAAATGCTTGGTTTTCAAACAAAAATTACAACTCCCAAATATTTCCTGAAGAATCATTTAGAAGCATCACAGTTCATTTGGTTTGCAAAAAGGATACAGGCTAATCAACCTTTGCGCAAGTCTTTGGATTGCAGCCAGCATCTCTTATGTCAAGTGTAGTTCTTTGGAACAGTTGCAAAGTTCAACTATGTAGAATCAATAAACAAGGCGTAAACAAACAAACAAGTAAAATCTGTGATCGTAGGGACTCTCAGATATATTTTTTAATAAAAATACTAAGAATAATAGAAACTAGTCCTTGCCATAGCATTGCACTCATCCTAAGTGTAAATCATCACCTCCCCAGGAGATTCCCATCAATAAATAACAATGGGATTGAGGAGTACCAATTCAAAACAAAAACAAAGAGTATAGGTGCACACACTACCACAGCTGTGGAAGAGGAGTATTGCATCACTTGAGATCTCAAAGCCAATAGGTGGCATTCTAACTCTAACATAGTCTTCCCCAGGCTACATTTGCTGGGAATTCTGGGAGTTATAATCACAACCCGTGTAGAGGCTGGGAAGGCTGCCCTAGCATATTCCACATAGCACAGAAAGAATTGATGAACCTGTGAGCAAAGAAAAATGATACTATGAAATGATTTGATGTTAAAGGGATGAAAATACATATCAAATGCTAATGTCTAACTAGAGCTGTAAAATATGCTATCTGAAATGACTTACTATGGAAACTATCCAATCACAAGTCTGTTTTGAAGTGAAAAGGGATGTCTCCATATTATGAGTAGCTGGATGTGACTGAATGGTCAGGCAGAACAATTTTCAAAAGTTTGTTGATACTGTTCTTCAGTCATTCAGTCAATTCTGACTCTTCATGGCCTGTTGAACATAATTTCATCAAGAATATCTGTCAATAACTGCTTCACTAAGTTCCTCTGATGTCACTAATGATAGTCTTTTATTTTTTTCCAAACATCACAATCTTCTCCAATTATTCTACAGGTAGTCCTTGACTTATGACAGCAACTGGGACCAAAATTTCCATCGCTAAATGATGCGGTTGCAAAGCACGAGCACATTGCTAAGCGACAGCAATCCCTGCAGTCCTGGTTGCTGTTGTTAACTGAATCCCGCAGTCATTGGGGAGGCAACTTCCTGCCCACTTCTCACAACCAAAATCAGTGAGGAAGTCAGCAGGAAGTTGCAAGTCCTAGGCCAGCAGGCAGGTAAGTGACTACTGCTGGTTGGAGAGAGCGAGGGGATGTGCAGGGGTACAGGGGAAGGTCAGGGAGGGTGCACAAGGGTGCAAGGGGGTGCACAAGAAGCATGGTGCATGTCCACAAGGATGTTCAATGGTGTGTGAGAGGCCCAACACAGGTCAAAGAGGGTGCACAGGATTGCGCAAGTGGCCAGCATGGCATAAGTGAAGAGGGGCTGGTGGAAGGTGTGCAGGTAGGGGAAGACTTACCCCAGCAATTTGCAACCTTCCATGTTGGCTTCCCCACTGACTTTCTGGGGAAGCTGGCAGGGAAGGTTGCAAATGGCAATCGTGATTGTGGGGTGCTGCAACCATAAGTGCAAAATGATTGTCAAGTGCCCAGATCGCAATCACGTGACTGCGGGGGTGCTGGGACAACCAGAACTCCAAGGACTGGTCGTGATCACCATTCCTTCAGTGCCGTTGTAATTTCGAACAGTTGCTGAATGAATGGTTTTAGGTTGAGGACTACCTGTAGCTACCTTGTCTTCTTTTGGCCTCTTTCAATTGTCTTTGATTTTTCCAAGCATCAGGGTCCTCTCCAATTACTCTTGCCTCCACATTATATGTTTAAAATATCTAAGCTTTAATTTCATTATTAGTAGTTTCAGTGATCAGTCTGGTTTTACTTCATCTATTGAATGATCTGATACTTACTCTTGCAATGGTCCTCACACAGCCCTTTTGTGGGAATTGAGTCTAAGAAAGCATTGATCTCAAGTCTTGACTTGCAGCATGACTCTTGCTCTTGAGGTGGCCACAGACAGTACTCACAAGGTTCATTCTCTGGAGTGCTTCTGAGTCTGAGTTCACACCCATTTCTTCTCTGTCTTGCCACACCCAAGCATTTAATTGCCCCCCAAACTGGCTTTTTCTGCTGATTACTACATATTGTCCTCCACCCTTCAGCTCTGTGCTGGGCAAAGAATTACTTCCACAACACTAAGTCATCACCCACAAACATCAACATCTTTTTCATGGGCATTTCAGCTGTGATTCACAGTTTTTATTTTTTTAAAGATGGCATCAGAGAAGGTAGCTGATGTGGGGTACTAAGGGTAAAAGAACAGAGAGCTGGAAGAATGGATTTGCCTGGAGGCTTGGATTGAGTTTCAGTGTGTGTGAGGGAAAGGACTCAGTCTGGATGGTTTGGATGTTTTTGTGCCATGGAGATCCATCAGGAGTGCTACCAGCACAGGGAGATTCAGCAAGCCACCAGAAAAAGTTGCTCAGTCTGTGCATGGTCAGGGAATCCGGCAGACAGAAGGAGGGAGTAGTTTTGGATTGGAGTTGAATGGCTGCAGTGGCAATGATGCCATGATTGGGATCACGAGGTATGGCATCTGCTGCTGTTGGAAGGCAGCTGGCTGGAACCAGAGTAGCAGCAGTGGTGATGACAGCAATGGGTTGAGTAGACATGACCACTACATCACCACCATTCTTGGAGTGATTATCTGAACATCAGCAGGGAGTGGAGCCAAGGTGGATTGATTGTGACAATGGAACCAGGGCGACAGTGAAACTGAGGGAACAGCAGAGTGATGCATCTGCTGTATCCAAGGATCTTGGGCTGGAACCAGGGTGGCAGTGGCAGGAGTGGTGGGAATGGATCATGGGAGTGTGATATTTTAATTGTAAACAGCCCAGAGTGCTTCAGCTATTGGGTGGTTTAAATAAATAAGCCTACAACAGCAACAATTAGAGACAGTGATTGAGCCAGATTTGAACCAGGAAGAGTAGCTTCCTGTAGACTTGTGAATACAATTTAAAGTGCTGATTTTGATGTATATAGTTTGGCAGAAAATTACCTTTGGGACCACATTGGCCCACCAGAATCAGCTAACCCATTCAATCTTGCCAGGAGAAGGAACTGAAGCAGCTGGTGGTTCTTCACTTTTGGGAGCTTTGGAGGGGGCAAGACTTAGAGGCACTCTTTTTCTGTGGCAGCACAAGGCCTCTGAAATGACCTCCCACTGGCACTTGAGTTAGCTCTAATTTTAATGGCCTTTCAAAAGCAGCTGAAAAAAGAACTTTTCCAGAGGGCATTTAGGACAATGACTGATTTGGGGGGGGGGGGGGGGAGATGTATGTTTTTAAGGTTTTGATTGTTTTAATACTGACTATGGATGTTTAGTGGTTGTAAATTCCTGTAAAACTGCTGAGAGCACTGTGGGATTACAAAATATAAATGTCATTCATTCATTCATCCATTCATTCATTCATTCATTCATTCCTCTTTTCAAAGTGAGCAATCCTGCTTTCTTCCTTGGCTTCATCAATTAATACATGCCAATATTCTAGCTGCTACATGTATTTACAGCATACCAAAAACAGGAGCATTTAACACAGAGGGAAGAACCCTGCTGACTGTTCGATGTCTTGCTTGAATTGGAGAGCAGCAATTGTGGAAAGAAAGGTAGTACTACATGAACCAAAATCTAAGGGAAATTAGATGACCATGCAACCTACTTCATGAAGAATAGTCATCTCTTAAGCCACATCTGAAATAGTTTATCAGCAGACCTAATGTGTTTTCTAGATTAGGCCATGGGTCAAAAATGGTTAAGATAAATCTACTTTAGCTGCAGTGTTTAAGCACAATTATTCATGGGTTTATTTTCCTCCACTTGGGTTTCTTATGTTCTCCTAAACCAAATGACTTTGAGGGATGTATTAAGGGCCAGACTCCCCAAAAAGTGATGTTCGGGGCTAGGACAAAAACTAAATTTAGTTTAAACTCATGTATATTTAAGTCAAATAAACTATAGTTAATATGGTTGTTCTCCAGTCCAGTGTATAGTAATTTCCCTCTTTTGCCACATTAAACATCACAATTCAGTTAACAGATGTTGAGAACTCTAGAAGCCAGGTCAAGCATTTCCAGGGCCACATGTTATCATGGGGTCTCAGATGTGCCCCTTCCTACTATAGCTTCACTAAGTATCCCATCTTTTTCAGCTTTGCCTCCATAAGTTGCCTAACTTGCATGTGTACACATCTTCCTAAAGATAAGAATAAATAAGAAGGTTGCCTTTAAGTTCAATCAGAAGGTCAACTCTGGAAGATTTCAAATATTAATGTATTTCTTTAATTACACTTTTTCTAAATTTGCTGAAGCAATCAAATTTCAACTTGTTAGCTATCTTTGGAGTAAAAAGGCGGGTTATAAATTAATCAGTCAAACCACACAAATAAATATTGTTATGTAATCTTCTAAAACTGAAAAAGAAAGTTCAGTCTTGAAAGAAAAAAACTTCCTAATTGTATGAGACTAAACAACAATTTCTGTCTGGGGAAAACAAGCTTAGAAAATAGTTAGGCTCAAACAGGCCTGTTGAGTCACAGTCAGACTTGCAGAGTTAGACTGAGAGTAAATTACATGCTTTTATTTTAAGTTTACAAGACACCTGTTGAACTACATCACTATATAAGTCTCATGGTAAGAAAGCAAAGTAGTTCTGAGCCATGTTTCTAGTACCAAAGTGTTGTGCTTTAAACAGAAAGATGGCTGACTCTCTCTGCTGCGTAATCATTTATTCATTTAAATCTATCTTCTATATCAAAAAGGGAAATTCCTCCTTCTGATCTATAGAAAATTCTGACTCTGCTGCTATCTCATGGTAGTCAGGAGTTTTGCAGCCTAGCCCTCGTAGGCTACTCTGGTCTCTAAGTCACCCCTCAAATTTATTTAGGAGGGTTGATAAAACTTGGCCTTACTAGTCATCTTCATTTGGAGGTGGATCTCATCTTGCTGTGTTAGAAAATACTATATCATCTCATTCAGAAAAACCTTCACTGTGGAATAGTTTATCATCAATAGAGGAAGGAAGCACAAACTGACTTATCAGGAAAAAGCTGAAGTAGCAAGCTCTACTAAAATAAGACCCAGGACATACGAACAACATTGCTCAACAGATGTATGATCATTACAAGCCAGTACTCTAAAGATTATTAATATATTAAAGGTAGAATTAAAACTGAGTGGATGTGTTTGGGCAACAGCCCTGACCTAGTCTGGTGTAATGGGTAAATGACTTGCCCAGTCAACTGGAGACAACCATTCAAGAGAACGAAGGACTTCCCAACAGTAGCTAGTAGGTCTTCTCCTTCTGTATTTACAATTTTATGCCTTAAAAAAAAGTGTAAAAATCCATTCTATGCACAAGTTGTCCAGGGTTCTGAGTTCAACTTGTTAGGTCTCTTGATGATAAGCTTAGCTTATCATGCAAATTCAGGTAGCAACTGGATTCACACATTGCACTACTGTATATCATTGCTTGGTTAACTATAGTTTGCTGAATAAACTACACTTAGATGGATTCACACAACATCCTAAGCCATGAATTGGGCAGGAAGGGAGAGTCCCATAGCCTGCATATGCTTGCAACTGCCATGCACCCCTCAAGTTACAAATAGGCATGAATAATCTGCCAGATTTTTTTCACAATTGACTAACAACAAAAACCCCTATGCTCTTCCCATTCCATTTATGAATACATCAGTAAATGTTGATACATTTATATCAAACAATTATAAAGGTTAAAGTTTTATTCAACAGCAGTGGCCAAATTCAGTGCTACCTACCTGTTATGTAGCTGTTAAACATTTCTCCCATTTTCAGAAAAAAACGAAAGAAAAGCAGCATTTTTAATTCAGCATCATAGCTTAGTTGAATACACTGTGGATTCAAATCCAGATAAGTAAGGTTAAATATTCAATACCCTAAATCTGCCTAGACAATTCTTTTAATTTTATTTTCTCTCACATTTGATTTTTTGACTCTTGGGCCTTATTCATCACATTCATGAAGAACTATACACAGTCTTTGTTCTCAATAAAAATAAGCAGGCCTAACAATGTTTCAAACTGAAACAATCACTGGAACAACCTCTGAGATTATGCAGTCATAGGCATCTAACAGAAGCCATTGTGATGTCACATGTGTTAGAATAATGTCATGATGTGCACGACTTCATTTGCTCCCTTGCCCTGTCGGTCCCTATATGTGCAATGCCATGATAATACTTGGCTAGATCTGACTCAGTGATACGTTTCATGCATTGTTTCAAACCACAGAATGGTGGTAGATGTTGCATAACTTTTGTTGTTGTTCAGTTTTGAATTAGTGTGTTATGTGAAACCCACCCACTGCTTTTTTTAACAATAACTTTATTAAATTTTAAAAAACAGAAAGATAAAAACTAACAAGAGCTAATAATCAAGAAAGAGAATAGGAAAAGAATAAAGAGAAAAAAGCAAAAGTGCAGAAGAAGAAAGAAAAAGCAGAAATACAAAAAAAAACACAAAATGACTTTGACTTCTTTACAGCAGATATAAGTAAAACATATATTAAACTCTTACTGTAAGATTTCAACTTAACATTCATTTCATTTTTTCTATAATCTATTAATTCTACTAATCATCAAATCCATATATCACAACTTCATCTTTTTCTGTTTCCTGCAAAAAGTCCATAAGGGGCTTCCAATTAGCATTAAAATGATCCAATGCCTTTTCTCTAATCAAAGCTGTCAATTTTGCCATCTCAGCCAGCTCCATCAATTTTACCATCCATTCTTCCATTGTAGGTAATTTTGAGTCTTTCCACCTTTGAGCATATAAAAGTCTCGCTGCAGTTATCATATATAAAAACAAAATCCGTGAGATTTTTCCAATTGTTTATCCATCAGCCCCAAAAGAAATGTCTCTGGTTTCAATTGTATATTAATCTTCAAAATCTTATAAATTAATAAAACCCATCTACTGCAATTTGTAAACCATGGTTCATGGCTGTGTAAATTCATTGTGGCTTCTTCAACAAAACAATGGTTAAAACAAATGATTGCTTAGCATCATGGGTGAACCCAGCCAAAATATGCTGTGTTCATGAAAATTAAAATTCAGAATAAGTTGGAGTTGGCAAAGGATATTAAGAACAAAAACAGCTTCTTCAGATACCTTCACAAGAAAACAAACAGAAATAAAGTATACCAGATGTATCAGTAATGCAGCTGCTCCATGCAGAAGGTAAAATGTTAACAGAAAAAAGGTCAGAACTACCCAACCTCTATACTGACTCTATTATTTCCAGCAAGAGGATGTACCTTCCACCAGAAAATAATGAAAGGGCAAGATTCATGAACAGGAAATATATATTTACCTTGAATGAGTTTAAACCTCCAGGGCCAGATTAATTGCATCTATTATACTTGTAGGTATTATCTCTGAGAAACTGTGGAGAACTGAGCCAGATGACAGGAAGAGAGCAAATATTATCTCTGTCTTCAAAATGAAAGAAAAGGAATTATTTAGGGAACTACAGATCAGTCAATCTGACTTGCAAAGATTCTAGAGCAGGTCAGTCTATAGCACCCTGCAAACAATGCAGTCATTACAGAAGTCAACATGGATTTGTTGAGAACAAGTTTTTTCAGACTATCCTTGGCATTTATCTGCATCGATACTTTCTTATGATTCCTAAGCATTCCCAGCGGGTGGAAGCATTTAACCCATCTTGGCTGATCTTGAAAAGTTAAGCAGAGAGCAGACCTTACTTCAAGTTTCTGAACAGATGGTAGAAATGCTGTGAATATCTTGATTTCAGCCAAGCATTAAAACCCAGAATATTCTGGTTGATTAACAATCTAGTTATGCATGGATGGGATGGTGTGACAATTAAGGAGATACATAGGTAGCTCAAGCATCATACTGCGAATGCTCATCACTGGTTCTGATCAAATTGGACTGAGCCACAAGATTCAGTCCTGGGCCCTTTTCAGCATTTATTTATTTACCTGCTTACTGTTCAATTTACACCTGGCCTTTCTGTTTATTCCAAACCCAAGGCAGCTTACAACAATCAAGATTTTATTTAAAAAAATACAAGTTGATCGAATGAAAATTAAAACCAAAATAAACATCAGTCAGTGAAATAATTAATAGTTGAAAGCTCATCAAAAGAGAAATATTGGGAGAGTGGAGCCAACCACACCTCCTTATGGAGCACATTGCATTTCCTGGGAGACAGAGAGAAACCCCTACAGTGTAGCTGGTAGCCAAATTTCTGGCAGGGAGGGCATATTCAAAAGGGTTCTCCTGCTCATCTAAGTAACAGGCAGGTTTGTTTGTTTGATTACATCAGTAAAGACCAATATACAATTTAATAAAACCATACAATAAAAAAAATTAAAACCATAAACCAAAACAGAGACATATAGACACACAAAGTGCCAAGAAAAAGCTCATCCAACAAGTTATACCACTCCCAAACCCAACGCCTAAAGAAAAACCCAGGTCTTTAAAGCCTTCTGAAGGGCAGGCAGGGTTAGGGCGAACCAGATCTTGGGGTATGCTGTTCCAAGGGATGGGAGCAGCAACACATGTCCTGGATCCTGCCAGATGACATTGCCTAAATGATGGGATCTGGAGCATACCAACCCTGTCAGATCTTACTATCCTGCAAGAAGCCTGGTCCTGTGAATAAATGGTTTTGTAAGTAAGAACCAGTACCCTGAACTGCACCTGGAAGCAAACTGGTAACCAGTGTAACCTGCAAAGGATAGGTGTTATGTGATCGTACTGAAGTACACTCATATCTACCTATACTGCTGCATTCTGGACCAGCT
Organism: Liasis olivaceus; assembly: GCA_030867105.1. NCBI lineage: Eukaryota > Metazoa > Chordata > Lepidosauria > Squamata > Pythonidae > Liasis > Liasis olivaceus. The sequence continues at coordinate 135,469,301 of CM061350.1, read as the reverse complement.
GAAGCTTCTGAGTAGTTACCAAGGGCAAACCCATGTAGAGCCCATTGCAGTAATTCACTTGTGAGGTGACTAAGGCATGAGTAACTGAGAGCAGGGCCTCCTAATTTAGAAGCAGGGGTAATTGGTGTATAAAGTAAAGCTATGCAAAGGCCCTCTGAGCCACAGCTGCTACCTTTCTTTAAGCAGGTGCTGTAAGTCTGGGCAAACTTCCAAATTGTGCACTAACTAGTCTGTTCGGGGCAGTGCTAGCCCATCCAGAACAAAAGATGGAAAATCTCTGGACTCAGGTGGTGGTGGGGTGTTCCACAGTCCCTAGTCACTTGGTCTTATGAGGTTTGACTCTGTGTCCGTTCTTCTTCATTCAGACCCTGCAGCCTCCAGATCACATGACAGAACTTCAACAGCATCACTTCAATGGCCTGGGGTTGAAATGTAGAACTGATTATCATCAGCATACTGATTATATTAACCCCATGCCAACAGATAACTTCACCCAGCAGTCGCATGTAGATGTTAAATAGGAGTAAGGAAAGAATCAAACCCTACAAAGCCTTGGGCTAGGTCTCTTCTCCAGCCCAACACCAGCTGGAACCAGCCTGGAGGAGGGACGAGAACTGCCACAATACTATGCCTCCAACTCCTAACCCCGAGCCAGTCCAGAAGGATATCATAATTGATGGTATTGAAGACTGCCAAGAGATCAAGGAGAATCAGGATGCATGCCCCACCTCCATCTTGGTCCTTCCACAGGTCATTAACAAGTACAAGCAATTCCATCTCCATATTGTCCCCAGTCTTGATGACAGGAATCCAAATAATCCACTTCATCCATGGCTCCTTGAAAACGCAGTGCAACCATCTTCTGAATAAGCTTCCCTAGAAAGGGGAGGTTGAAGATAGGCCAGAAATTATCCTGCACAGTTGGGTCCAATAATTACGTCTTGAGGAGGGACAAACCAATGCTTCCTTAAGTGCAGAAGTTCCAAATGACTTCCTCTATGTATTTATTTAGATGGTAAAAGCACAGAAAACTCAGTGAAAGCCAATAGAATCTTATGTCACCAACTAAGGTGTCAAACAGCAGTCCCTTAACACCACCTCCTGGGCATGTCCAAACAGGAAGAAATGGAATCACTGCTAAATAGTGCCCTCAAGATCTGACTCTGCTAGATGAATCAGAAGGACAGCAGGTTGATGGTACTGAAAGCTGCCAGAAGTCTAAGAAAACTACCAGAATTGTAATTCCTCTGGCTACTTTCTGGCACAGGTCACTTACCAAGATAACCAAAGCAATCTGAATACCACATTCCAGATGAAACCTCAACTGAAATGATTGAGAAAATCAGTTTCATGCAGATGCACTGGGAGCTGGGAAGCTACCACTTTCTTAGTCACTTTACCTAAGAATGGAATATTTGAGATTGGTGTATAATTAGAACAATCTACCATGTCAAGGGATGAGTTTTTCAGTACAGGTCTAATAAATGCCTCCTTTAAGCATGCAGGCATTGATCACCTTGTTTAACCATAAGGCCAATCTGAACCTGTTCAATTTAATCAGCAAGAATGGACAAGGGTCAGGCAAGCAAGCAGTGACCTCCTCTCTCCACACACCCAACCCACATCCACAAGATCTGCAGGTTAAAAAGAATCCATAGAAACCAAAGAAACCAAAGAAACAGTTGCCAAGGTTTCCCCCCATGAACTGACCCCACATTGGAGACCAAATCAAAGTGAATCCAATTGAATTTGCCTGAAAAGAATGATTAAAATTGTTCACAGAGAACCTATGACTGTTCAAGCTCCTTCCTCAATACCTTGATACGTACTTTCACACATCCTTTCAAGATAAACAGTTATTCCAAACTGAAAAGTAGGAAGCCAAATAAATTAAGGGCAGAAGATAAGAGAAACGAAATTGTTTAGATTACAGAAACACATTTCCATACTTATCTATTGTTACAAACTATCCTTGTTCTGTGATTTCAGTATATTGATTTAAATATTGGCTTTTGTTCTTTAAACTTCTCACTTCTTTTTCAGGATCTCGTCAACCCCATTTTCCTAACAACTCCACCACAACTTCCTTGGTCTTCCTCTTCTGCAACCTATTCATTCTTCCTATTTTGTAATCCTGTCTTTATTCATCTTCTCTATATATCCAAACCACCTTAATGTATTTCTTTCATAATGATCACTCGCTTTTGTATTCAAGCCATATTCATTCAGCATCCATTCATTCTTCACCTGCCTCTTCTTTTTTACTACACAAATGTATTAAGAAACCCTATTCCAGCACAATCAACTTACTTTTATGTTTTTCCCAACATACGGTAGCAAATTCTCAATTATACAACTCATATATACAGCTTTTTTTGCTTCTTCTGACATTTATTCCTTGCAACAGATTACATACTACCCACTATCTTTCTAGCTAGCATTTGCATGTCTTAAAATCTCTATCAATTTTAAGTAAATATTCTACCAACATACATTCATCTGCTTGCTTTAGTTTTTCACTATGTAAGTTTAACTTGCAGTAATTAATTCATTTTCCCTGTCAAACACAACTAACTTATTCTTTCATACATTAATTTTCAGAACCAAGGGCATTTGGATTGCTCTTGTGGATGACCAGTAGGACAGATAGGGGGAAGTGCAGTCTTCCTGGTCCTACTTGATGTCATTATTTTCTTGGGAGAAAAGTATGCAAATTGAATGCGACACACAGGAAAAAAAGGAAAACGTAGCCCCCAAGAGACTCTTGAAAAATGGGCTGTTAACTATTGTCTCCAGACAGTTTTCAGTTTGAGATAACTGTGTTTAATATAATGCACAATAGGCAGGCTCTCCTTTGGCTTTGCAAAGTAAGGGTATTTTGCACCCTGGTGGAACTGAGTCATGGATATAGCTTTCAGATCTTAAAAAGAGAGGAGGCAATTAGGTAGATATTATGCTGAAGAAGATATAGTCTAACCAATAATAATTATAAATTGTTGTCAGGGATCTGATGAGGAATTCTGGCAACTTCTCAGCTGCTAGCCATGAGGGTGCTATACAGTATATCCTTATAGTATGCATGACATAGTTCAGACATCACACTAGGACAAAAGTGATTGGCTTGTTTATGATTTAACATGTCATGAGAACCCAGCTAACAATTATTTATTCAACCAACTAGTTAAACCAGTCTTGGCTTAGTGTATTGTATGAACTGATTAAGCTATGAATCACTGAGAGATTTTATTTGGAGCATGAATAGGCAGGCTAAATGGACAACCAGCCCTTTACCTACCAGTAGTGTCCCCATCCCAATTCATTAGTGGAGAAACCTCAGCTAATTTGGTGAACTTTGGAGCTGCATTATTAGTTACCCCTAACCTACCATGTAGGATAGCCGCCCCCCCCCCCCCCCCCGAAATCCAACCATCCCTTAAGGTTGCCCTACATGTAAACTCTAAGGTATGGAGTGTGACTGAGTGGCAAAAAACAATACTTATGAATGTCCTCTTCCTGAACTAATTATAGATGAAGAAAGTCCATTATATTCTAGCATCTGGCCATCACCAAACACTAAAACCAGATGGGGGATTTCTCCCAATGCAAATACTGATTACAAAATAAATAATTGTTCCAAGACTGTAGCAAAAACAAAAAACAAAAAAACCCTCACTTCTCCTGTTTGAAAATGTCCTCATTTTACTGAGGTATGAAGAGCAGAACATATTCCTGAGTATGGTACCACCATGAATATCCACTGGGCATATGTTCACTGCCCACTAGGCCCCCAAATTCAGCACCCTGCATATCTGTTTTCTTTCTACTTAAAAAAATAAAATAAAATAATAGAGTCCTGCCCTCTCTCTCTTCTCTTCTCTTCTCTTCTCTTCTCTTCTCTTCTCTGGAGGCCACTTGGAGAAACAAAGCTGTCAGATACAATTGGAGCTTTGCTCTGCAGAACATTTAAAGTGAATGGAAAGTGAATGGAAAGTGCCTAGATCACTGCTTCATAAATATAAGGGAAAGAGAGAGAGAACAGACAGAAAAAAGAAAGAGGGAAGAGGGAGGCAAGAGCAAAAACTAAGAGAGAGATCATCCAGAAAAGATGGGCTCCTCCAGAAGCCACCTTGCCAAGGCTCACCTCAACCATGGTAGCCTCTGGGCTTCTGCCATCATTGTCTGTGTTTTATGCCTTGTTGGGAATACTTTCCTGGAGACCTTACAACCATCCCTGAGCTAAAGAGCCTTAGAAAGGAGTTGTTGTTCTGCAACTACATAGGGAAGAATGGAGACTCAGGCAACTGACAAAACTGCTGCTGAGTGATAGCTTGTGAGAGTGTCTTGCACTGGATAAATGTAACTCTGGTATGTTCTCTCTGGCATTCAAGATAGGAAGCAGAGACAGAACAGATCCAAAATGGGTATACTGAAGTCTTAGGTTCCCAAAACATTGCATAACATGAGCTGGAAGATAATCTGTAGATGCTGCATGCCACAGATAAGACCCCAAGACATTCTGGAGAGCTATTATAATTTATCAAATTTCTCAGTATGGCCATTCCTTTTACAGTCTTTGCTAGATTGCATTCAGAACTCTGTGAAATCATTCCCTATTATTCCGGTTTTTAGAAAAAAAGGAGCAAGACGAAGCAATTTGTTCAAGATCAGGCAATACAATACCAGCCTTTAAGTTCTCAGTGCAAAACATAGTCCACTAGAACAAAGCAGTCCTTAGGCAAGCTACCAGCAGGCCTTGTCATCCACTTCCCTGCTAGATGACTAGCCCTCCCTCTCCTCAATCAAGACTTGCTCTCTTTTCTGGCCTGTGATCAGCTGTATCTACAAGATCATTTTATTTAGGAACCTAGACCCCAAGACTGATTAAGACTTCAAGGAAAGCCATAACATACAGCCTACAACTTCTCTTGATCCCACGGGCCATGTGGGGATTGGGAGCTACTCATACAGGCTCATCCATTGAACACACACACCCATTTCATCTCTTTCCCTCCTCTGACTCTTTCCCCCAAGATCCACACTGGCTTCCTGTTGCCGTGATAAGGAAGAAACCACTGAATTAGTTGCTGCTGATCAGCTGGCCACTGGGAAAAGTAGGTGGGGCTTTTTCTAGCTTTGTGTGGCTGTTGGCCTGAGGCATCTTCAGGGGGGTCATAAAAATCAAGGTGATGCCTTTTTTTCCCCTAAGCATCAAACTATTTCCTTTTGTCCATTTTTTTTTAAATTATATTTTGAATCCATGTCAAGATAGTTACTGCTTTTGAACAGGACCAATACCTAGGCCTATGTAAAGCATCCATTCTCTAACAGCGTTAACTTTATGATATCAATCCATCCATTTATCTACTTATCCATATATCACAAACTCATTTCTTAATAAATTTGATTCTGATCTTTAATTGTGCTCAACTGTTCTTGAAGGTTTTTTTTAATTAGAAATTTTAATGTAATAAAATATTCAGAACAAACAAGAACAAAGTTACAAAATAAGATAGAGAAACAAGAAAGAAATTGGAAGAAAAAAAATACATTTGTGCTTTCCACCATTCTTTCTATTGAGTTGTTATCATAAACTTTTCCCCAACCTCTTCGTCTGATGTTTAATCCCCAAATCCCATAACCATCAATTCATTTTTTTCTTCTTTCAGCAAAAAGTCCTTATAAGGGTTCCAGTCTTTTAAAAAAAAGTCTTTATTGTTTTTTCTCTGACCAAACTGGCCAGCTTCGCCATCTCTGCAAGTTCAGTTACAGTAATGTTATGATCCACTCTTGGATTGTAGGCATTTCATTGCTTTTCCAACTTTTTGCATACAATAATCTTGCCACAGTTACCATATACAATATTAATTTCCATATTTTTTTGTAATTCCTTGTCCAGAAAACCCAGTAAAAATAATTCTGGTTTCTTCATGATATTAGTCCATAATATCTTTTATATCATTGCATGAATTTGTACCCAGGTTTTTTTTTGTTGTTTTTTCACAAGTCCACCATGCATGATAAAAAGTTCTGTCTTCCTTTTCACACTTCCAACACTGATTTGATATTCCTTTATACATTTTAGACAATTTAGCCAGTATCATATACCATTGGTACCTCATTTTATAAAGGTTTTCTCTTAAATTATAACACAATGTGAATTTAGTTCCCCACATTTTCTCCCATGTATCCACGTTTATATCATAACCAAAATTTGCAGCCCATTTCATCATATAGTCTTTAACCTATTCATCCTCTGTTTCTAATCTTAATAACAATGTGTATGTACATTTTAGCTATTATATGATCATCATTTGTACATAATTCTATTTCAAATTCAGTTTTATTCTTCTCAGTTCCAAATGTCCTTTTATCCATATGAAACCTCTCTTTCATCTGATTATAAGATGCTCTTGAAGGTTTAAATCTATGGTTTGTGACGTGTTCTTCAGATTTTTTCTGATTTGTATATGTGCAGATCTTTTTTCCCTTCAATTGCCAAACGCAGGGCATAAATCCAGATGCCTGCAGAGTTCTTCAAATATCCTGTTTGTCACAATTCTCCTTGGTTAACAGAGGGGAATGAAATGCAGTCATACAAGTCAGTACATAGGTGGGAAAAAGTAGAGAAATAGCTTTTGGGAGGACAGAAAGCTAGAATCCATTGTGCCAGGCATCAGAGATGTTCCCTTGACAACTGTCCAGAACATTGCACTCTGCTGATTTCATGATGGCTCAAGTTCTTGGCAGTGGAAATTATGTATTTAGCAAGGCATGCTGGGTAGCCACCAGCAGGTAAAAATAGTTGTCTTTACTCAAGAGACAGACCTGTTGCCAAAACACTGACCTCTAGTAGTCGTGTACAGTCTTTAGGAAGCATTGCTAGCTGCCTTCACATTTTGATGCTGTAAACTTGAGAGGCAGGAAAAAAGGGACTCTGTGCTCTTGTGCATGCACAGAGCATCTTTCTCCCAATAGCCAAAGATCTATTACTCGTTATTCTTTCAAGAAACAAATCTAGAAACAATTTGAAATTAGCAAAGTAGATGTACAAAGGAACATCATCAGACTGCTCCTATGTACATATATTTGCAACAGGAAAAATGGTGGGACTCAGAAAGACAGACGAAGAGAGAAATAAAAGGACCATAGCTTCTATAAAAGGATTATAGCTATTAATTATAGGAGAAAACGTCATGTTATTACTTTCTGGAAGAAACATATGGAGCCAACGAAAGGCTCCATATGCCCTTCCTGAAGACCTCTAAAAATTATCAAATTGTAATTTTTGATGAGACAGCAGAGGAAAACTCTTAAATAGGTGACTGGAAAAAATAGTATTCACTGTAATTTTACTGACTGCAAATGAAATCAAATTTAGTTTTTCTCTTCATCCCATTCAATATTTTTTAGAGAATACTCCACCAGCGTATCATTAAAAAGCCATCCTGGGCTGAAAAGAATTTCTCTTAAGTTAACCTGGCACTCCACGTAATCTTCATCTCACCTAACGTGCATATCAGTCAGGTATAATATAGCTGAGCTTGTGGTTGTGATGTGTGCTACTTAACAGAGGCACCCTCTGTTATCCTATGTGAAGGAATTGTTTCTTTGAACATCTAGCTCAAGTCTGCCTTAAGGTAATGAATCATAATAAAAGAGAACACCAGAAACCTCAGATGTTCCTCAGGAATCATTCTGAAGAAGATCAGGCATAGCTCATCTTACTTCATTGAGAGCCTTCAGCATCCCCCTTTATGTCCTCCCAACCAGACTCAGCCCCTGAGAAGTCTTGCATCCTTCCATGAAAGATACTATTAAAATAATCAGAAGGCTTCCTGTTGATAACATTTATAATAACAACTATTCATTTTACCACACCTGAGAGTTCCATTCTAAAAAATAATAATTTGCTCTTTCAGAATTCCTAAGTAAAATCTTTGTGCCTCTTTAAATTTGCAAAACAAAGGTTACACCAGCAATCATAATTCTTAATATAAAGAAGAGGAGATGTTTTCTCCCGTCCCACAGCATACCACCAGTTGTATAGGCTTCATCTCTCCCCTACTCTTACCAGGAAATTGATCATCAGCTTACCAGGGGGTGACTGGAGTTGGAAATTCTGGCTTTGTTGTTAAAGGCAGGAAGTTTCAAACTCTCCCCCTTATAAATGCATCTATTGTTTTGTTGCTTAGCTGAAACAGCTTTTTTTCCCTTTGGGGGGCTGCCTCCAGAGGTGTCAAGAGCACAAGATCTGAGTCTCTCATTTGAAACAGCAACTCTTGCTCAGAAATAAAAATTATTCAGAAGATTCTTGCCACCCTTATAAATACAGCGGCATTACATAGTTTGCTGGCTGGGGAATTCTGGGAGTTGAAGTGCACACATCTTCAAGTTGCCAAGGTTGAGAAATACTGCTTTAACTAATAGGTGGCACTATGCATAGTTGTACAGGTAGTCCTCACTTACTGACAGCCTTGTTCAGTGACTGTTCAAAGTTATGACAGTGTAAAAAACCAGCTTTTACGACCATCACAGCATCCTGTGGTCATGTGATCGCCATTTGGGCACTTTGCAACTGGCGCACATTTACGATTGTTGCAGCGTTCTACAGTCATGTGGTCACCATTTGCATGCTTCCCAACTGGCTTGCGACAAGCAGAGTTAATGGAGAACACGGAGGTCAAATTGCGAGTTGCAGTCATGTGATGTTTTGCTTAACGACCGTGGTGACTCGCTTAACAATCAACAGTGGCTGGCTGGGGAATTCTGGGAGTTGAAGTCCACATATCTTAAAGTTGCCAAGGTTGAGAAATACTGTCTTAAACAGTGGCTCCTTTGGTAGACTCAAGGCCCAGCAATTGAAGGTAAAGAATTTGTCCACAAGATGGCAATAGTGCAGTAGTGAATCCAAGTCAACAGATTTTTTTTTTTTCCCCTTCCTTCCAGAACAGCAATTTTCCATTTAACTTGTAATTCTTCCCCTCCTCCTCTTTCTGGGGAAGATGAGAAGAATTCCCCTCCATATCATACAGGCAACATAAATGTAAATTGGATAACCACTGTTGCTTGCTTTAAAGGAACCTATGACTTGATGTTTTTAACAGTTGCATCACAGACAATTTTGATCCCATCGATTTCTGAAGGTGATGCAGCAATCACTGGGGTTTTTGCTTCATCTTAAAGTGTTTATAGTCTCCTATGTTCTTTATTTCTAGACACAAATAGTTAGTAGTTGCACTTGTGTTTTTATTGACTACATTTTATGAACAGGCTGTAAATGTGGCATTTTCAGTAGCCAAGTAAAGTATAATTCTTAAAAGAATGCTTACTATTCTTCATAAGAAATAGAGGGAGCCTGTCTGTTAAAAAAAAACCCCTACCAGATGCCAAGCTTTCATTTCAGCAGGAATATTACCAAAAAATCTACATATCGGCGAATTCTTCTCAGCCAGAAACTTTTAAAAGTCATATCTAAACAATCAGAATGAGATTTGGGGGATATATTTGTCACCTGTATACTATTTTCTTTTCATGGTAAGCATCAGAATACAGCGAGGTAAGATGTTTTTCTCTAGATAGTCATTATTTACCATACTTTTCTGCAAATTAAAAAAAAAGGATATAACTAATACTAATGCAGTATAGTGGAGTCAGTCTGGTGTAGTGGTTAAGGCACCAGGCTAGAAACCGGGGGACCGCGAGTTCTAGTCCCACCTTAGGCACAAAGCCAGCTGGGTGACCTTGGGCCAGTCATTCTCTCTCAGCCCCAGGAAGCAGGCAAGGGCAAACCACTTCCGAAAAACCTTGCCAAGAAAACTGCAGGGACTTGTCCAGGCAGTTGCCAGGAGTCAAAAACTGACTCAAAGGCATGCACGTACACACAAAATGCAGTGTAGCTAGGTGACATCTACATCTAGCTATGCCAATGGAAGTTGATCATACTGTGCTTTTTTCCTTGATTTCTGCCCCATTAATTTTACATAATTCTGCTCTAGAGTTGCATTAAAAACTTGCCATGTGGCGTTGGCAATTAAGCTGCCAGCCATTAGGGCATGACCTAAGGTACACTGTCATTTTATTTCCTCAGCACTCATTATACCCCCGTGTCCTTTTACAATGAAGATAATGAGAAACTTTTATTTGCATCAGTAATGTCATAAGGTGAACAAATCTGGCACTATATGATCATGCTATGTCTGGCAATTGTCACTCCACTAGTGATAGGAAGACACCTGCTGGTGGAACAGGGAGAGAGGTGATCTGGCAATTATCCTTCTTACTACAGCCCACCGACCCACCCATACTCCATTCTTCTCCAGAAGTTCCCTCAGCCTTCCAGAGTTTCTTTGGGGATGCTTGCTAGGCTGCAGAGAGAATTAAAATGCTCACCTCCCTTCCTCTTCTGCTGGCAGATATCCACCAGATATCATTCACATTTAATCCACGATCCCCGACTGGCAGAAATCCTGTAGTGAAGAAGAAAAAAAGCATTGAAATACAATATATGTGGTAGTTGCAGCAGATCAGAATTTGTATAGGCATAAACAGAGGTTATTTATTGTGGATTTTTTAATCCTTAAAAGCCTACCCAATGTTCCAAACCTAAATACTACTCCTGTATTAGTGCAGCACTAATACCTAACAACTTTAGAGGCTATTAATCCTTGTCAGTAATTTGATGTCTGTTGCCCAGAATGGTTAATCAAATTTATAGTCTAGTTCTAGGGAGGTCAACTTTGCAGAAAGCCAGTTTGGTGTAGTGGTTAAGGCACCAGGCTAGAAACCTGGAGGCCTTGCATTCTAGTCCTGCCTTAGGCACAGAGCCAGCTGGATGACCTTGGGCCAGTCACACTCTCTCAGCCCTAGGAAGGAGGCAATGGCAAACCACTTCTGAAAAACTTTGCCAAGAAAACTATAGGGACTAGTCCATGCAGTCGCCAGGAATCAACACTGACTTGAAGGCAGGCACACACACACAACTTTGCAACCATGCTACTGATTTCAGCAAGCTTTACAATGCTTTTCCACATCAAGCAAACCCAACTGATTATCTCTTTTTAAAATACTGCATATAGACTTATAGACATAGAAGACCTTTTAAAGTAAGTCTCTATTCTTTATGAGCAGTCCTAGGTTTCTTCTGTGGTAATATTTCACCATGCTGTTGGGAGAAATGCACAAGTTATAGTCTGAATGCTTATAAAGCTCTTGTAAAAATTCCCTCTGCAAAATACAAAGTCTTACCTAAATCTTATGTACTCAGATTCACTGTGAAATCTTACATCAGCGTAGATCTTAATATAAAACAAGCTTCAAGATTATGGTTCAAAAGGCAAAAACACATCGGCAGGTTACCTAAGGGAATCTCAGCTATGGTTCAGCTAGTCCAGCACTGCAGTATATAGTCAAAGTCATTCAATCAGGGCAGGCTAATTACTTCATAATACCTTTCAACCATCTTATTGTTTTAACAAACAGAGGATAACTTAATATGTAGGAGCAGGATGGGTTCTTCTGCCCTTTCAATATATTCTGGCAGGTCATCTGAATAAGTATTCAATGTAGGAAGGTTGACATTTTTCCAAATAAGAATGCAACATAACCAGTAGTTGGAAAAATACTATGTTCCACAACGTGGGCATTTCAGGAAAATACCATTCGATGGATGCAGTTGGCATATAATAGCTTCGCCGGGTGGACTTCGCTCTTCTATGCAAATTCTCAAGAAATTAGTTTCATAAACAGGTTTATGAGCAGTAAAGCTTTTCTGGGTTCAATATTTGTTCCTAGCTGGTAAGAAAAAGGGACCCGGCAAGGAACTGAATGGCAAAAATCAGCTGGTAGGAAGTTTTTTTTAGAGCACAATGATAAACAACACCTGCTAATGTTTGTGCTTCAAGGACCATCAAGCTACAGGCTACAAAGCACAGCAGAAGAGTGGGTGCCCTGACTCTATATGCCTTTTTTTATAATAACTTTATTAAATTTTTAAAAACAAAGATAAAAACTAACAAGAACTAACAGTCAAGAAAGAGAATAGAAAAAAAAAGAAGAGAAAGAAAGCAAAAATGCAGAAAAAGAAAGAAAAAAGCAGAAATACAAAAAAAAAAATGATTTCCGACTTCTTTTACAGCAGGTATAAGTAAAACATATATTAAACTCTTACTTTAAGATTTCAACTTAACATCCATTTCATTTTTTCTATAATCTGTTAATTTTACTAATCATCAAATCCATATAACATAACCTTCATTTTTTTCTGTTTCCCGTAAAAAGTCCATAAGGGGTTTCCAATTAGCATTAAAATGATCCAATGCCTTTTCTCTAATCAAAGCTGTCAATTTTGCCATCTCTGCCAGCTCCATCAATTTTACCATCCATTCTTCCATCGTAGGTAATATCGAGTCTTTCCACCTTTGAGCATATAAAAGTCTCACTGCAGTTATCATATATAAAAACAAAGGTCCATGAGATTTTTCCAATTGTTTATCCATCAGTCCCAAAAGAAATGTTTCTGGTTTCGATTGTATATTAATCTTCAAACCAGCTCTATATGCTTTTGAAGTCCCCAACATTAAAATGCTATTGCTACCTTTCAGGATATGCTGCAACTTTTACTGTGAGCAGGGGATTACCCATTTTTCTACTAGCCATTACCTGACAATCAGTGGCCTTGCATTCCCTACAGGGAAAAAAAAATCTGCTTAATGTTCCTTATTGTATAGATATGTACACTCTCATTTTTCATTCTCCCCAAACCAAATAAGCAGCATTGCTCAACGCATTTAAGCTGTGCTACTTTGCAGTAGGTATAACCCCACCTGTGTGAGATTAAATATTCTTTGCAATGTTAATTTAGGTTTTACAGCACAACCCTGTACTAGTAAGTTTGGGTGTGTACTCAGTAGCCCGCCATAGCCTGGTTGTTTCCAAGATGCATTAGACTTCATTCCTATAAACCTCAGTCAAAGACCATGCAGTTGAGGATTATGAGAGCTGAAGTCCAAGACATCTGGAGCAACCATATCATTTCTGGGAGCATAGGACAGGCCACTGAAACTTGATACCTAACTAGCAGAAAGAGGTGTTAAATCTATAAAGAACTCTTTTTTACTGTCTCCAAGTATTCAAGGGTAACAGCAGTAAATCAACAACTGGTTCTCTCTTTCATTCTAATTAGCAAGCTGTGGGCTGGATGGCATGACAACTAACTGACTTGGAAATTATACTCAGAGGGCTTATCAATGGCTCTTCATCAGAATGAAGGGAGGTATTGAGTGGGATGTTTCAAGGTCTGATTCTAGCTTCAATCAATTTCACCAATTTTATTAATATGGCAGTTCCCAAACTTTGGGGTTCACTGGGTCCACATGGAATTTTAAGACCATGTTATGGGCACTCACACTCATTATCAGGCAGAGAAACTTCCAAATAAATGCCTAATAAATGTTCATTTATCAAGTGAAAAGACTGCCAAAGGAAACACTGGACTGCAGTGCCTATCATCTGCATTTCCTAAGAATGCCTCTGTCGAAAACATTCTGCATGCCAGTATTAGCTTTCACCAGTTCAAGCTCTGGGTGGATTGTATTTTAATCCAGCTGTAGGAAAGATCTTTGAAGTTCTTTTCTGCAATGGACAAACACTCCACCTTTGGTACTGTGTTTACTTCTGGGTACCACACTAAAAAAAAGGATTCAACAAGGGCAACAAGAATAATCAGGGGACTCAAAACTAAGCCCTATGAAAAGAGATTGAAGGAACTGGGTATGAAGAAAGATTATCCATGCTTCAAATAGCTGCAGGGATATCACACAGAAGACATCCAAGACCTCTTCTCTCATATTTCAGTTGAAGATCAGGAAAAGTTCAAGACGGGATTGGAAGTGCTCCTCTTCAATGGATGCTTTCAAGGAGAGGATGGATTGTTGCATTGTTGCAGATGCTTTGGTTTGGATACCTGCATGTAGTGGAGGCTTCTCCAAAAAACGCTATGATTTTATTCCATCTCTGTAATAGGAGTACAGGCAAGCCTTTAAAAGGTACAACTCACTTCATGTTCTGCCTCTTATCATCAAGATGTACTGTCAAGCAAGCTATTATATTCAAAACAAAACCAACAGCAAATATATTTGCTCTACTGTGTATTGTTCAAGTTACTCTGGTTGCATATATGCCATTCTTACACCTTGTTCTTTGCACACTTGATTGAGCCTTGTGCAGCTGCAGTAATTAACAAGTTCATAAGCTCAACTGCCCAACCAGCTGTGGGATACACATGTTTGCTTTAAAAACATGTTTGCTTTAAAAACAAGGCTATGCAATGTTCATATCCATATACATGTGTAGTGTGCATAATGTATATAGTTTGCTGATATATAATTATTTCTGTCCTCTTTACTTTTGCAGCTTCCTCATTTCCTAACCCTAGCAATCATGCTTCTCTTGTAGAAATTCCAGCTTCTGAACTGACCCCTGCAGAACCCCTTCAACACAAAAATTTCTGCATCAGTGAAGAGACAATCATGTTTGATTCTATGCCATGACAATCACTTACTGGTTTCAGCTCAGATTTATTAGAGGTGGGTTGGGATATATATATATATATATATATATATATATATACACATACATACATACATACATACATACATACATACAGTGGTACCTCGAGTTACGAACACCCCTCCTTACGAATTTTTCGAGATACAACCAGCTCCGGCCCCAAAACTTTACCTCGACATGCGAACTCCGCCTCGAGCTACGAACCAGATCCGCGGCCATTTGCCCTGCTGCCACGTGGTCGGGGCTTCCTGTGGGCGAGATCGCGGTAGCAAGGAGACGTTCGGTGAGGCTTGTGGTGTGTTTTGTGGCGTTTGGAAGGTTTTTAGTGTGCTTGTCAGCATGGCTCCAAAGAAAATGCAGAGCCGTATGTATTTACATTGAACCTTATGGGGAAATTTGCCTCGTGGTGCGACCAAATTCGGAGGGCGGAATGGATTAACCGTATTTACATTGAACCTTATGGGAAAATTTACCTCAAGTTGTGACCAACTCGAGTTGCGATCAGAGTCACGGAACGGATTAAGTTTGTAACTTGAGGTACCACTGTGTGTGTGTGTGTGTGTGTGTGTGTGTGTGTGTGTATATATATATATATATATATATATATATATTATTATCCCCCCAGTCAGCAACTCTTGATGTTATAATCAATCTGCTGAGATATCCTAGAACTGCTTTTCTGTAATTACCTGAAAGCAGGATCAAAGTCTTTATTCCACAGCATGTATAATGTTGTATAATATTATCTGTCAGTGACCATTTTCATGGACCAGATCTGACTATAAAGTTTGCTCAGAAATAAATCTTACATAGCAAGTCCCCTGAAGTTTTAATTAAAAATATCTCCTTATGATTTTTTCTTTTAAACACTTTCTGCTCAATATAATCTCAGGTAGTACTGAAGAATTAGTAACAACTGCTCCTCAGCTTGATATTACAGTTACTAAAAAAGCTGAAGAAAAAGTAGTTTGGGAATAATAATGGACTATAGTGGTGCCATGGAGTTGGAGAGTTTCTTGTGTGATATGAAAATGGTGCCATGAGTTGGAGAGTTTCTTGTGTGATATCAAAATGAGTCAGGTATACTAGGATTAAATGTTAATGTAGATTGAAGTTTGCATTGTATTTATGTGGCTTCCTAAGTTATTCTGTCTTAGAGGTGCCATATCTGAGCAACCACTAGATGCCAGGAAAGAGAGGCAGAAAATGTTTTGATGCCATCTGGTGGTTTTCAGATTCTAGTAGCCAAAATGTGGTAACCCTACTCTGAATGCCTTGCCCATCACAGAAGATAGCCACATTTTCCTGTATGGTCACATCTCTATCACCAAAGAGCAAATATGGTTCCTTTCTAGGACTTCTGTGGTTGTGACAGCAGAGTAGGTAAACTCAGCCAGAACAAGGTTTCTGCTTTTCTGATTCTTCCGTGCTACCACAGTTGGAAATTTACCAGATTGGTCTGGGGAAACCAAATTAATTATATGTTTAACACAGAGTATTTTAATTAATTACAACTGCAATTATTATGTTACCACCCATTCTTTTTTTGGAAATTTCAGTGGCTCAGTTTGCATACTGTGGCTAAGGCATGGTTTCTGAATAAGCTTCACTGGATGTATTTTCACATCAAGTTGAACCTACAGTATACAAACCATATCATATCTGGGTTCACACAGCATCTTAGGCTAAAATGTGGTTGGCTAGTTTTATGGCCCAGTGTGCTGTGTTAATGTAACCCAATATAGATATCACAGGATGGAGCTGGATGTTTGAACCCAGCCAATTACGTTAATTATGAATTACCATGTGTGAACACCATCATTAGTGTTCCAGAGTATTTTAATAACTTGATTTCTTTTTTGTATCTTGACACTGTGGTTTGGTTATAACAATCCAGGCTAAAATGTGTTTGGCTAGTTTAACTTATGTGGACACAGCCAGTGTGGTTAGTTTGTGGTTCACTGCCTGTGTTTGCACAGCACAGCCTATGGTTAACTTAATCATGGTTTAGGCCTGTAACTCAATTTTCTGGGTTTTAATGGCACAATGAACCATAAACTAATTAAGGTTCAGTAGACCACAAAACTACTGCTATACAAACCCACACCATTGGCTTAATTCAGCCAATATGGTCTAGCAAGTTGTATGAACCCAGCTATGAAAGGCAGCAACTAAGACTGTCAAGGGGAGATCCCAACATAGCCAAGTTCACCTATCCAGCTGCCATTTTTCCCAGCCTTTTGGAACTGCACAACGCCAAAGGCCCAAAGTTAGCTATTCACTGTATGTACAAGTAAGAATATACATATGTTAAAAAGGTAACATGCCCTTCAAGAAGCAAGATAGGAGCTCTGCATATAGCAGTTTGATATTAGCTGGTACTTCTTTCCAGAGTTCAAGAAAAGAAATCCATGAGCTGAGTGGATTAGTTTTTGGCCAGCAGCCTGGCTTAAATTATATCCTGGATGCCAAACTTTCCCAGGGCTTTCTGGAGGAGAAAGGAAAAACATGGTTTCTAACCATCTTCCCTAATCCATAAACAGCTGTGCATTATTTCTCTCACAGACAGGAAGGAGAGAAAGAAGGTGCAACTATCAATGGCTAAACCAGAGCAAAATAAACAATACCCATTCTGCCTCTGGGAAAATGTCACACGAAGTAAAATTCTGTTTCAGAAAGCTTGAAGAACCAGACTAGATTCATATCTTATATCAAGCCATAATGTGGTTTAGTTGGGGCTCAGTGTAAACACAGCAGCTGATATTTGTAAATCATGGATTGTAGCTTAACATTATGTGTAAACAAGACCACTATGGCTTATTCAACAGCCCAAGCTAAAACAGACTTATAACGGTGGAATCAACCACTCATATCATATAGTTTACAGCAGCGACAGAAGAATCATCTTCTAGAGGTCTCATCAGATAGGGAGAGAAGACCTGAGTCAGAATTCAGTCTGGTGCCTCCAGATGTATTGTAGTATACAAATCCCATAACTATATTTATTTATCTGGTGTTTAAGTTCTACTCTGGTCAGTGGGGGGTTATTTCTAAAAGTATATAATTAGGATCATGCTACCTGTTATTATCCCTCAAATTAACTTATTGAATATTGAGCCATTTTCTTTCCAAACCTTAAATGAATATCCAGCCGTCCATTAGAAGATGCTCCTGATTCTGTAACAAGCTGCAAGGTGTCTTCATTTCTTGCAGACAAAATACTGCCTTACTCTGTTGTCTCATCTCAGTGGGTCTGTTAGCAACACATTTCATGTTGTTTTGTTTTGTTTGCACTAATAATCTAGTTGGACATGGAAGTTTACCAAGTCATAAGAAGTTGGGCAGTCCCATGGTGATGATGGGGGCTGCAGTTCACAAGAAACATTTTGTTTCAAACCACAGAGAAAAAATATGGAACAACAGAGGACAAGGATATTCCACTGGCCTTATGTGAAATCAGGTTTCTTTTAGACAAGGTTTCAGGGCAATGCATGTTTTCAGCAGTGGGGTCTTTAATTCCAGAGAAATTTCATGTCTCCAGTGAAGAGGTTTAAAAGGATATTGTTCTACTAAAGGATGCAACACAACTGACTCTATTCTAATAGAAAAATGGCACAGGATGACCTTTCAAATACATGAATAAACATGACATGCAAAAACTGAAATGATGCCATTCGGATCACCGCCACCTCTCTACCCCCCCCCCCCCACTTTATAATCATAATAAATATTCTCTCCCTCCACCCTCAAGTCATTTTTCATTTCTTTCTTGCTAACGGTAAATAATGGGGTGGGAACAAGAATTAAGGAAATGCAAAAAAGACTTCTTGGAACTTTTTTGCCTTCTCTACATGCACAGCCCAAATAGCCAACTGCTTTTGTCCTTGAAAACAGACCAGGAAGTAGCAGGTTGCTGTACAGCAAGTTCAGTCACTCCCTTCCAGGAAAATCAGCCTCAGTTTTTTGCCAAGTCAGTCTTGCTTCATTAAGTTCCTGAACAAACATTTATTGGGTTGCTACTGTGGTTGTTCTGCAGAGCAGAGGTGAATTGTAAGAAAAAGTTTAAAGGGCCATTTGAAATTTGCAAAGTGGGGTTGTTTACAGATTTAGTGGGGTTCTTCCGCTGATACCAGTGTAATCACCACAACTGGGCATGACCTTAATTTTTTAGATTGAACAAGCAGTTTACAAACATTAGTATAGGTGGGCTTATGATGATCAGTATTTTCAGGAGATATGCAGGGAAATTGTTAACCCAATTTTTTCCTCCTGCAAACCAGAGGAAAACTCCTTCCATTATTTGCAAGAGGAAATTAATGGGAAACTGGGCTTCTCCATGCAAATCAAATCCAGTTTCAGAAGAATTTTTTTCTCAGGATGGCAGTCTCTTCACTCATTCTCTTGCACAGAAATGAGGTCAGTGCTGCTGATGCATATGACTCAGATTCAGAACCCAGACTGGGTGCAGCTACCTTGTTTTAAAATTCCTAGGCCAAATCATCTTCCTTTAATGGCTTGTTCTCTCAAAAATTTCACAGAAAGGCCAAGTTCACCCAATGCCTTTTCTCATGGCTCTAAAACACTGCTACTGGGGAAATAAGCCTGAGGAATTCCTTTCCACCTTCAGCAGGGCAACCTCATAGGACTTCAAAGAACTCACCACACAGAAACAGTCATGCAGTCTTATCTGTAACAGTGTGGAAGTAGTGTGCTGTTGCATTCTCCCCATAAGTTGTGTTTGTTCTGTTTGTTTTAATTTTCCCTGTCTAGCCGACAGTCTCTCATCCAAGTTCTAACCCTGCATAACGTTCTCAAGATTAGCTAAATCAGCTACATTCTAAATTACCATTGCATTTAATAGAGTCAATTCCCAAGAAAATGTACATAGACAATTACAATGTGGTGCCATCCGTATTTATTGATAAAAATAAGAAGCCTGGGCTGAAAGTCATGCACAGCTGTAGAGCTACGCCACACTATAATCTGTTGGGGAGGCAAGCTGTGCCCAACAGATGGTAGACATGGCCCACTGATTTTACATGCCACTGTCCCTTACCACAATTTGCAATCTGCTAGCTCAGAGTAGAGCGTATGGCTGAGAAGTTTCAAAAAAGATTTGGATGAAATGCTTACTGCCTTATGGCAGCACGGCTGCACTCGGCTATTGGGTAAAGCAAGCATGGCCTTTTTTCAGGCTTCTGCATGAAGGGGGTGAGGGGTGGGAGCGGCAGCAGCTTTTAATGAATGAGTCCTTAAATCAGTGCATCCTTAAAGCAACAGAACCCCCCAGAAGCAACAGGTATGTGTTAATGAATAGCAGAAGGGTGCTGCACTCGTCTAAAATTCCAAGCACTTCCTCTGAATGGTTTTCTCAGTATGCACAGGCCACATTACCACGTTGAGTAGGGAGGCCGTTTCTCCATCAGAAGCAAAGGATCAGAGACTTGCAGAAATGTGTGTTTCTCCTGAAAAAGTACGGTGACAAAAAACCCATTAATTTGCAAAAGGCACCAAGGAAGTGGAGCATTTAAGCATTTACCAGCATCACCAGCAGCATGCAGTCAATGGGGGTGGGGTTGTCAAGCTGCAGAGCTGAAGTCTTGTACTCATGTGGTGGAAGCGGTTACTAAATCTGATGTACCTGTCCTATCTTTTGATTTCTTCATGTGCAGCTCTGGAGGGTAAGAGGGTTTTTTTGGAGGGGGGAGAGGATCCTTATATCCTCTGCATTAAGGGTGAAGCCACTTTCTCATACAGCAACAATACAGCACCTGCAAAGTTGCAATAAAGGGAAATAAGATACAGGCAAGTTGCACCATCTGCACCACATATTCTGCGGGAGGAAAAGAAATGCTGTTTCATGCTACAGGAGATCAAGTTGTCCTTTACGTTGCAGTCGCAGAAGCTCTTGCATTGGCCCGAATTACCCAAACCCTTTTTGTTTCATAGCCACCGCCACCACGGTTCCAGGATCCACATGAAAGGGCTACAGTTCATCACACGTTGTGCTTTTATCCCGTGGCTCCTTCTGCTGCAAACTGTTCTTTGCATTATTCAAAATCACATGATCTAGCAGAAAAGCTCATCATGTGTCATGCTTAGTAATATCCACGCATTGCAAAAGTGAACAAAAAACAAAAATGAGTTCATGAAACTGAATGTCCTGGGTCAGTCCCTCTCCAGCCCTCTGCAGTCAGGACGGTTTCCCAGGCTGTAGCCACTGCCTGCCCGTTGCTGAAGAGCCGCATGAAGTAAACAAGACTCCCTTGTGAACTGCCTTGACCCAAGCTTTGAGGAAAGCAGCTGGCCGATTGCCCACGCTTACGATCTGCCACTTGGCTGCAGAGCCAAATGAACGGAGGGGACTGCACTTTCTCAGCGGTATGACCTACTCTCGGTAGTGAGAAACCACATGCAAGCTTATCTTAAAGAAGAAAGAGAGCAGTTTTAGCAGAATTGGGCCCCTCACCCCTGTTCCAATTCAAACGTTTAGAGCAGCCAGATGCTAGTTTGTTCATTTGTTTATTTAATGGACATTTGTAATTTAGGAGAGCAAGCTTTCTTCCCCATGATAGTCATCTTTTACAGTAAGCCACCATGTTGTTGCGAGATCTTTCTTGCTGGTCTGATGTTTTTTGGGAAGTTGCATGAAATTAGGGCTGCCATATCTGAGCTGCAAATATCCAGATGACAGCTAGATGGCAACCAAAGAGATGCAGAAACTTTCTTTTTGCTGTCCCCCTCCCCTTTACTGGGGTTGGGGGGAGAGCCTGGGTTTGATGCTGTGTTGGAGGGGCTGTCATAGTGTCCCATAAGCTCCACAGATAACCAGCTGTGAGGCCCTCTGGTTGAGGTGGGCCTCTAGGGAAAGTTAGGATTGTTGCTATTGTACTGTCCTCCTTGCTTCCTAGTATCGTC
This sequence comes from Liasis olivaceus, assembly GCA_030867105.1. NCBI lineage: Eukaryota > Metazoa > Chordata > Lepidosauria > Squamata > Pythonidae > Liasis > Liasis olivaceus. The sequence continues at coordinate 135,447,818 of CM061350.1, read as the reverse complement.
CCTGCCTGAGCTGCTGGATTTCATTGCTACGCTGCAACAGAGACCCCAAGGCTGGTGATCACCTGGTAGCGTTGAGTATCGGCTGGCTCAAGGGTCTGTGGCCTCCGTGGCAACTATGGACATGTCCTAGGTCATCATGGGCCCAGTACATACTAGGGGCTGCATGTTAGACTTTGTTTTTGTCTCGGAACAGTTGCAACGTGATGTGGTTTTGGAAGACATTGTGTCAGGCCCAGCCCAAGAACAACGATGAAACAGTCCAGTCAAGTACAGTTCCTTTATTTGCTTACACCTTATAGACAGAATCTTGCCAAACTAATTCTATACTACAGCAACTAGTGGATATACCCCATGAGATTCCAGGGAGTGGCTATCCCGAATCTCTTACTCTTCTCCCGTTCCCCCTGCGGACTGTGTTGTCTTTTGCCTCCTTTCCCCTGCTGGAATGCCGCCCCTCCTTCCTGATAGCCTTGATCTCCCACATCACTCTCCTCCTCGTAGATACATTCCATCACACATTGTCATCAATCTGTTGCTGTGGTCAGATCGCTTTTTGGCTCGCTGATGTCACCTCACCTCGTGAGGAGAGAGGGCTTGTTAGATCTAATGGTCCTGGTTAGGTTTCACATGGAGTTTTGGGTTTTCCCCAAGGATCTGGTGGGCAGTCTGGCTGAGGCCTTTGTTGCAGCCTGCAATGGGCAAGTGGTGGAGGCCTTAGATCGTATGAACCTTATGTGCCCTCTTCTCTTGCACTGATCCCAGGCTGCACCTTGGTTTACTGAACAGCTCTGGAAGATGAAGTGCATGAAGAAACACCTACAGCACCATTGGAGGAAGACAACAGCAAATTTGAGCATGGGCAAGAACCCATATTCAAGCTTACATCTTAGTGATAAGGGCAGCAAAATCAGGTATTTCTCTGCCCTTATTTCATCTTCCGATAGCTGCCTGGCAGTCCCTGCTGGGGAGGGAGGTATCACAGGACTAACTGCTGTGAGGAATATTCTTGCAATTTGGCAGATAAAGTCACTTGAATTCACTCAGAGCTGGAGTCCGACTGGACAAGTCCAGATGAAGTGCCCAAGGTATGGCCTTGTACAGCTATCTGGAGTGAGTTTGATTGAGAGTCCCCAGGCAATGGATGTGATCCTCTCATTTGTCAGCTAGGCCATCTGCTTAGATCCAGACCTCTCCTAGATGGTTAAGGCTGCCTGGGAGGTGAGCTGCTGTTGGCTGCAAGCAGTGGTATATGCTTCTGTGCAAGGGTTCTCCTCTCAGCCTTGAAGAGGCTATGGTCCACCTCCTCATTAAGAGGCCATTGCTGGACCCACCCATTTGGGCAATTTCCATCCAATCTCCAACCTTCCTTTTCTGGGAAAGTTGTTGGAGAGATTGGTTGCATTTCAGCTCCAGAGGATCCTGGAAGAAGTGGATTATCAAGACCTGTTTCAGTTGAGGTTCAATATAAGGTTCAGTATAGAGACGGCACTGGTCACATTTGTTGATGGCCTGTGGCAGAACCAGGATGGGGGTGGTAAATCCATCCTGGTGCTCCTTGATTCCTCAGCAACTTTCAGTACTGTCAACCATGGTATATTATTGGGCCAGCTTTGGGGGCTGGAAGTGGGAGCCACTGTTTTATGGTGGTTTTTCTCTTTTCTCTGTGCCTGGTTCCAATCAGTATTGACAGAGGGTGAGAGGTTGCATCTGTGGCCCCTCATTTGTAGGGTGCTGCAGGGCTCAACCCTTTCTCCCTTTTTGCTTAATATCTACATGAAACTACTAGGTGACATCATCCTTTGGTTTTGGGTCAAGTATTATCAATATGCTGATGATACTCAATTATATGTGTTGATCCTGGGCCAACCAAGTGACACTGTTGAAGTCCTGACCCAATGCCTGGAGGCTGTGTGCGCCTGGATGGGGAGGAACAGGCTCAATCCTGAGAAGACCAAGTGGCTTTGTTTATTTCTCACACACACACAGTTCCAGGAACCTTCCATCTTTAGTCTTTAATTGTGTTACACTTCCTCATACAAGACTTGTGCGCAATCTAAGGGTCCTCCTGGATTTACAGCTCCTATTCAAAGATCAGGTGGCAGCTGAGGCCAAGAGGGCCTTTGCACAGATTCAACTTGTGCATCAGTTGTGCCCATTCCTGGACCGAGAGACCTTTCAGACAGTCATGCATGCTTTGGTTACCTCTCAATTGTATTACTGTAATGCACTCTACATGGGGCTGCCCTTGAAGACCACTCAGAAGCTATTGCTGGTCAAGAATCCAGTGGCACCTGTCCCTGCTGCTTTGCAATCTGCACTGGTTGCCATTTGGCTGCTGGGTGCAATTCAAGATGCTGGTTATTACCTATAAAGCCCTGCATGGCATAGGGCCTGGTTACTTGAGGAATCACCTGTCATCATATGTTTCTGCCCATCTGGTGAAGTCAGCTAGAATGGGCACCCTCCATGTCCCGTCAATTAGGCAGTGTCATCTTGCAGGACTTAGGAAGTATGTCTTGGTGATGGCTCCTCTATTGTGAAACAATATCCCCTGGAGATTCATACTGCTTGCACATTTTGGTCTTTCTGCAAACAGCTAAAGATCTGACTGTTCTTGGACTAGGATGATATTTGAGCCCTTTTGGTTTGGTTTTTTGATATTTGGTCTTTTTGGTTCTGTCTTCCACTCAGTTGTCTTCTTTTTCTTGATTTTTTTTCTTTCAATTGTTTATTTGTAAACCAGAGTCATTATGGAGTCAGGCAGCCTCAAAATGTAATCAATCAATTAATCTAGGAGTTGCATAGAAGCTTGCAGCTCAGATCTGGGAGCACTAATGAAATTGATTTGAGGGCTCAGATCCAACTTGCTCACCTCTCCTTGTTAGCTTCTGCTATAAGCAATATAAAGCCCTGATGAAGTGGGACTTTGAGGCATAGCTTTCATACTAAGTCTCTACTGTTTTTCCCATCCACCTGAAAACATCCTGAATGCACCTTATTTTCTAACTTCTGCTTCCAACTTCACACTTTGGCTGCATTCACATGCCCAAATATAATGCTAAAACCATGGTTTGTTGAATGAGCTGCTGTGCCTTGATTCACACATACGAAGCCACAAAAAGTTAAAAACAAACCACATCAGGGCTTAGTGGATGAATAAAGAATCTTGTCCCTGCATGAAGTCTGGGGCTAACACTCCTACCAGTCTCCACTACTGGCTATAGTGGCTTGAGCTGTTTGAGTTGGTATCCAAAACACCAGGGGGAGCATCAGGGTGCCTATATCTGGCTTCATATTGTGTGTGACTCAGGTTGCCAATTTCAACATTTCTCTTACAGCAGGCAGCCAAACTCTTGGCATCCTTGTGGCTCATCAAGCATACAAATATTGCTCTGGAGCATTTCACTAAATCTGTATCAAGCCACTGCTCTCAAAGCTATCCCTCTGACCCCACGTAGACAAATCTAGAATATGTGGTTTGAGGGTTGCATGAGATTCCCACAGTCGTTTCTTCTTTCTGTAGTAAACTGGAAATTCTTAGCAAAGTATCATGTTTTGTCTGAAGCTTCATAGACTGATTTCAGGGAGCTGTGCAAAGCTGGGGTTGTTTAGAAAATGTGAGGATGGGAAAGGGAGTGGAGGTATATGCAAAACAAGCCTTGCTTCTGTAGCTCTCCCCTCTGCCAGAACTTCACCTACGCTGTGTAATTCCTAAGTGTTTCTCCTCATCTCTGTTTTGTGGCTTGCACGGCCTGGGCAGTGACTAACTCACTTCAGTGTTACATACACTATCACCTTTCCTCAGTAGTAATTTACAGAATTATCAGCACAGGCTGGGAACTCCAATTTTACCCCAATCACACCGCACGAACTCTGTCTCATTTTCAGATTGATTTAAACATTGATAGTGCTTTTTCTGCTCCTTGTTTGGGCAGGTCTGCCCACATAATTAGACCAACCTTGATTGTCTTTGTCAAGTACCCATAATCAGGTGATACTGAGAAGAGGAAAATGCCTTGTATCTTAGGAGAGAGAGTCGGCAAAGTGTGCCCTTGGCTCTGAATCAGTGGATCAGCACCTTCAAAATACACCTATGTGATGCACCAGGAGAGTCAGGTCAATGTATCATTATGTTGGCAATATCACAACTGCAGGAGTTGGGCTCCACTAAGATTGGATGCTAAGAAAAGGTATTGGGTCCAGCATGCTCCTGGGGAGATAATAATGCTACTAGCCAACAGGGCAGCAGAGAATAAGTGGATGGAGTGCTAATAACAATGTTTTGTATTTGCTTAATTAGAAAAGGGAAATTACAGATCTTACTCCTTAAAGCAAGTAATGAAAACGCTCATGTCGATTCCCTTTTCCTCTCTGCCATCCCCCCACCCTGCCCCACGACTTCTTTTTCAATGTCTTCCTTTCGTGTTACTACAGTGTTTACCCAAGAGTCAAGGGGTGGGGCGTCTCACCACAGTGACGCGTTCCAGGGGAATCTCCCACGGTGACAAGCTGTAGCATCAATGACAGCACAACAGTTACTCCGAGTTCTACGCAGCAGGAAGGAACAATAGAAGCAAAACAAAAGAGGATATTGTCAATATTCCACGGCAAAAAAAAAAAAAAACCTGGCCGCTCAGACAGAGCAGCAGGCAGCTCCTGAAACACAAAGGGAAGCAGACAGGACAGGACGTTTGGTCCTTGGCCAACCTGGTTGCTTTGGAACCTAAAAACACTTCCTTTAACAATAGTCGGAAAGACCCATCAGCCTTGACAACCTCTCATTCAGCTGTCTTTATCAAGCTGGTCTTCTCCTCCCCGCCCCTTCCTCTTTTGTTACAGCTCATTCTTAATAACTAGTCAGGTTAAGGAGGCCCATTTTGAAGGGGGGCAGCAGAACACAGCCCTAAGAATGGCACCTGACAGATATTTGCAGAGAACTGGTTTCATCTCTTCCCTTCCAAGCCCTACCCCACTGACTTTGAAGTGGCCTTCCCTTGCCTTCCGTGGCCATGAAGGAGGAAATTGGTGTACACGTAACCTGCAACCCATAACTATTCATTATCCTCCCATTCTTCTGTGTGTGGAATTAGGAGTCCTGCCCCACTTTGCATATCACAATCTCAGGTCAATTAAGGTGGTAAAAATGGGAAGCCCTGTTGGTAGGCACTGCCAGCTAATCCTAGCCTTTCACATTAGCTCTGCCCACCTCTCCTCATCAGCTCTACCCATTGCCCCTTTCTTGGAGAAATGGTAGACAATATGCATTGTCCTCTTCATTTCTCATTGCCTGCAGATTCTATTTGTCTGTGCATTATTCATCACCTTTCATGTCAGGGTTTGAAATATACATTTTGAACATGCTCCATATACATCTTTAGAATGGTGTTTTTACTCCCTGCCATCAAGCTTTTATTCTTCAAATGCTTCTGAGAACTAAGAGCAAATGTAAAATTAGAACTAGCCTAGTTCACAGTGGAAACTGAAAGGATTTGCTTTTCTCTGACAGCTTTCTGCCAGTTGTTTCCTCCACCCAGCATGCCAGTAAAAAACCCTCCCCAGTGAAACCTTCAACTGCCCCAAGGGACTACAAACAAGTTTATCTCATTCATCCCCTTCTTTGGGTATTAAGATCCAAACACGTTTGCTTGCACTTTCTCCAACGCTTGTAAATGCATTAAAACCAGCTGAGTTACAGAGACTAGCCCTTGTGTAAAGGAAGCTTGTGAACTGCCCAGCCAGCAAGCAGGGCTGCAGGTTCACTCAAAGCTCTGACGGACTGTTTAGATAAAATAGAATAAACGGCAGCAATTTCTATTGTGAAGAAATGCATTCTATTCTTCTTAATGCAACATTTGAATTATCTGCACACGGGCTTTAACATTATTTAAGGATGGCTGTGCATTTGATATGACCTAGAAACTGTTGAGGCTTTCATTTTTTCTAAGTTAGAATTAACAGAAACTTCCAGTGGCATGGGAATTGTTATCAGCGCATATTTGTTTTATGTGAAACCTATAATTTGCATTTTAAATAGCAGTTTGATTGTTTCCTGCCTAGTGGAAGCAAACAGCCTTCCAAAACACCTTGGCAAACCAGCTCGGTTTGCTCCCTTGGTTTCTCCCAGTTATAAACTACAAAGAAATGTTTGGAGTCTGTGTGTTCTGCTCGTTTGAGATAAACACCTTTCCATGGATTCTGTTTTGCAAAGCTAGAGTAGATGGTTTCTTTCTTGACACTCAGGAAACTGGGGTGTCTGCAGGGCATGGTCAAAAGAGTCAAGATGGTGGCCACCTAGGTGGAGCTTTGATTGTACCATTGTGGCCACCATCTTGACTTTTTTGACCATACCCTGTCAACACCCTGTACACCATACATTAAAAATAAATCTAACAAAACTGTAAAGCTGTGTGTCCTAAGGAGAATCAGTGTGGCCAAACCTGATTCACGAAGTGATACCAGATCAGGACTGCAAAAACCTCTAAAGGGCAGTGAAAAGATTAAGAAAATTGGCTTCTTGTTGACCCCTCTTTGCTGTCCAGATTATTGCAGCCCAGATCTTGTAGCCTTAGATTTCCAGCAGAAAAACGGCATGCATGTGTGGGAGGGCAGACTTAGCACTTCCTCTAATGTTTTTGTTCTGAAATTTACACTTCCCAGTTGTTTCCCACCCTTGTACCCCAGTCCCACTGAAGGTTAAAAGCATCTTTGCAAGATTAATGACCTCTAGGGAACTCCATCAGCAAGACGGTAAAGTAAGCAGCTGAGATGGGGAGAGAATTCTAGTGGAAAAATAGGCTGCGGGAAAAGATTAAATATACCATGTTGTTTCTCCACTTTTAACCCTCCCCAAAACCCTCCCCACTTTTAACCCTTCCTAAAAACATGCGTGCTTTGGTGCGCGTATGTTGTTTGAGTTTTATAGATGGAGCTCTGTCACATTGCTGTGGGGTTTAGGGAAGAATCCACACAAAGCCATAAAGAAACACCTTAATCTTTATATGGGAGTTTTCAGTCCTAGGTTCTCTTCAGTGGAGCTAATGTTTCTTTCTGCTATTCATTTATTTATCTTAAAATGATGATCACACTTTTTTCCCACTTCCAAGCGTGGTACTCAAAGCAGCTGCTGTAAAAATAAATAAAACTCCAGTTGAAAATAAGGTGTAAAATGCAGCCAAAGAGCAGAAAAGACAATAAATAAATAAGGCGGGGAATCAAGCATAATAACTTAGAACACTTGATAAGGTAATGGTTACTGAAAAAGGAGTGGGGAAACCACAGTATACAAAAAGGCAATACAATGATTTTAATGTTGCTGTTCTGTCAATCTCTATGGACAATTCCAACTTCTAGTACCTAGAACAGTGTTTCTCAGCCTTGGCAGCTTTAAGGTGTGTGGACTTCAGCTCCCGGAATTCCTCAGTCAGCATGCTGTTTGGGCAATTCTGAGAGTTGAAGTCTGCACATCCTAAAGTTGCCAAGGTTGAGAAACACTGACCTAGAAGATTAAAGAATAGTTTGTGACTCATTTCTAAAGAGTCATGCATACTTCATTAAGCTATATAGATACCTAGGAAGCTGCCTGAAGAGCAGAAAAGACTGGTTCTCTTTCCTCTGCTATTCAAAGTGAGCCTGGAGAAACATCAGCAAAGGTACAATGTTTTTCAAACTCTTGGATAGGAAAGGGATATTATCCAGTTTGGAACAGACCTTCTTGTTGGCTTTACTGGTCAGGAAAAGTTAATGTCTCTGGTTCCCACGCAGTCTCTGGCCTTTGAGTGAATGAAGGCCTACAAGCTCACAGGGGTGTCCACAGGAGGGGGACCTTCTGCCATATCCAGCATGTGGTGGCCCAAATAGACCTCTTCAAGTACAACCACATAGGAATTACACTATTTGCAGTTCTGGGTGATTTGCAGTGGAGTGAAATTGGCATGAGTCTTTATTGAAGAAAATCCAACCTTTCAACATCGCCACACCTGGAAACTGGAGACAGGCATAGATGGTGCAAAGAAATGACCTCTTCACTAGTACCCAAGACCCAAAGGAACCAGAAGGTGTTGAGTGACAACTGCTACAATCTGGATCAAAAGAATGTTCCCTCTCCTCCCATACAAATTAAATTAAGGTTTATATTATTTATTTTAGAAAAGTATGGCTTTTCTGTAGGATATATTATATCACACAAAAATAGCCTTCAAGTCAGTTTTTGACTCCTGGCAACTGCCTGGACTAGTCCCTGCAGTTTTCCTGGCAAGATTTCAGAAGTGGTTTGCCATTGCCTCCTTCCAAGGGCCGAGAGGGTGTGACTGGCCCAAGGTCATCCAACTGACTTTGTGTCTAGGCAGGACTAGAACTCACGGTCTCCCAGTTCCTAGCCTAGTGCCTTAACCACTACACCAAACTGGCTCTCTATAACAGTTACAAACAATAAACATAAAATATCAAGTTTATTTATTTATTCATCGTATTTATATAGCCACCCATCTCACAAGATGTGACTCTGAACAGTGTACAATAAAAAAACAAACCATAAAATAGGCACTATTAAAAAAACAATGTACAATTAAAAAACATCTATCAGTATTTACTATGAACAGATGAACAGAGAGAATTTGATGTTATAGGCAATGCAGCCACCTCACTAGTTCACCATTACCTTGAGATCCCCAAGCCTGTTGACACAACCATGTTTTGAGAGATTTCTGGAAGGATGTCAAGGATAGGGCCAGTCTCACCTCAGGAGGAATGATGTTCCACAGAGCAGGTGCCATGGCAGAAAAGTCCCATCTCCTGGGTCCCACCAGATGTAGCTCCTTTGCAGACAGGACTTGTAACATACCTCTTTTGCGGGACCAAATGGGACAGGCAGCTGTAATTGGGCAGAGGTAACCCCTCAGATAATCCAGCCCTACGCCACGAAAGGCTTTAAAGGTCAAAACCAGCAGCTTAAGTTGGACCCAGAAACAGACTGGCAGCCAATGCAGCTTGCAGAGCAGAGGTAACGTGTGCCATTCTAGGGGTACACATAACTGCCTGTGCCTCCGCATCTTGTACCAGCTGAAGCTTCCAGATATTCTTCAAGGGCAGCCCCATGTAGAGTGCATTACTGTAGTCCACCCAGGAGGTGACCAGGGCCTAAATGACTGTGAGGAGAGCCTCCCAATTCAGGAATGGGCTCAACTGGTGCACAACATGAAGTTATGCAAAGGCCCTCCTACCCATGACTGCCACCTGCTCTTTGAGCATGAGTTGTGAGTCCAGGAGGAGCCCAGGTTGTGCACTGGCTCTGTTTGGGGCAATCCAACCCTTCCCGTACAAAAGATGGCATGATCCTTGAACTAGGGCCCAACATGCTGGCTGGGGAATTCTGGGGGTTGAAGTCCATACATCTTAAAGTTGCTGAGGTAGAGATACAATGCTCTAAGGAGCCACTGGCCTGAAAAGATAACCTATTCCTGATCTTGTTCCTTGGAAACCTAGAAGCACATAGTGGATTTAAGCAAGAACCCACCTCTGTAGTTTACCCTTTAGCCACTGGGATTCAATCGTACACTGCTTGCAGCAATGTACATTGCCTGCTGACATAACTATCCTTAGCTCTCCAAAGTCATTTTCCCCATGATTTGCTAATTTGCAAAAATAATAATGCTCAATGAGATGCTTTCCCCAGAGTCTGTTAAATACATTTGCATGAAAAATGGTTTTGGTTCTGTCAGTCCTAACTGTAGTGCCAATCCATTCTGTTTGATAACCAAGCCATATTAGAGGATCATGAAAGAGAGAACCACAATTGTTTTTCCGTTCATTTTCTCAATCCTATTCATGCTTATGTAAACGGACAGTGAGAGAAAGAGGGAGAAGCAAGGGGTCCATGGGGGGAGGGGCTAAAAAAAGTCAAAATGGCATCTACAATTGTGCAACTGAGTCCCCACCCCATGACCCCCATTTCAAAAGGTGGAACTGTGATTGCATGATTGCAGACGCCATCTTGACTTTCTTGATTCCCCCCTGCTCGCTTCGCTCTCACTGTCTTCTCTTTTAACAATATCCTCTTGCTCACTCTTCCTTCCTGATCCCACCGCTGAAGGACAAGGAGGAATAGCAGCAAAAGAAAGGGGAAAGAAAGGGGACATTAAAGAGGAAGAAATAGGGGGTGACAGAGAATAAAAGAGGGGCGCGTCTGGTTCTGGCTCAGTCTACTGCTACCATGCACCACCCAAAAGATCACCCCTGAAGAAATATGGCCCTCAACAAAAACAACAACAAAACTTCTTCCTCCCTTTAATTGCCTCCTTCCTGTCCCCCTCCAATTATAAAGATTCATTTTGCCTAATATATCCTCATAGGAAAGATTATCCATCACCCTGATGATTATGATGCCTCTCTTCTGTATTTTTTCTAGTCTGAAACCATTTCTGGGGAGACTGCTCAAAGCCAACTGCACCCAGATTTGGAAAGAGAGCCAAACTAGCCCAGTAAAAAGGAAGTTCTTAGCAGGAGCTTGGCACGTTAGGTAACTTGAGATTAAAGTGCAGAAGTCCTTATGCGGAAGAAACACCCTTTCAGGCGGATGAAGAGGAGTCCGTTTAGTGATAGCTGTCGGACAGAGAAATGTGTTACTGGGAGTTGCCAGCTTGTTTGCAAGCTCCAAATCATCACCTGGTAAAGGAAGTTCAAACCTCAGTCATTATTTTAGAATACCGTAATCAGGATCCACTCAATTTTATTTTCAGCCCAAAGTTAAAACTGGACAACTTCTTCCCTTTCACAACAACGGGAGGAGGTTGAAAAAACAGCTGTCAGTCAAACTGCAGTGAAAAAACAAAAGGCAGCTGCTGGAAATCCTGTTCCATTTATTATTGTCCTGACACATTGTGAGGAAAAACTCTTTCTCAAGAGAAATGCTTAGTCTCTCCTGTGTGAACTTCAAGCAGTTTTTCACGGCGCTATAAATCTCCCTTGGGAAAGAAATTTTCTTCAAAATATGCACAGATAATACAGGGAACTATCTTTGGAAGTGCTGTTGTGCTGAGATCCTTTCTTTTCACTTTTTTTTTTCACTTTAAATCATATCTGGCTGGAGTGCAGAGTTACACTTGGGGACAAATCAGACATTTTTAACATGAAACTTCAAGAGAGAGAGTTCAATCAGTAAAGGAAATATAAACCCAATGTTTATATAATGCTGGTAATCCTAATCTAAAATTAAGCATAGAAACTAACCTATCTCTTTTATCTTAGTAATTAGGATACTCCGCACTACAAGATAAGTAATAATTTCCTCTAACAAATGCAATTGCTGTTGCACAAAATAATATTACTCCATATAGCTATTTAAAGACCGAAGGTCTTGGCTCATACAATTCACTTTGGACCAGCTCAAATCTTGTACCTATCCAGGAGACTGATCCTGATGTGATAGAATGTGATGAGAATTTGATCCAGCCATGTTTTCTGTACGTGGCATCATTGACCTTGGCACAACAAAGGTAAAGAAAAATAAATAGGGGACTACATCTCTGTAGCTCACAGTTTTGGGACTATCTCAAATCAAAGTAATAGAAGAATTAGGGGTATCTTCAGGGTATGGTCAGAAAAAAAGGTAGAGTTTGGATCGCACCATTACAGCTGTCATCTTGACTTTTTGACCACAATCTGAGGGCACCCCTGAAAATAATTGACCCAGGAATGGAAAAGTACAGTCTGTGCCCTTGCAACCTACCAGAGACATGAGGAAGTTTGATGTTTCCTTCTCCAAAGTGTAGTTAAGCCTTTTTGTGGGAGGTGATGTAGTGGCCAAGTTGAGTCTTCATGGCAGCAATGGCACAACTTCATATGATGGTAACAAAACTACAGGCTTACACCAACATCAGTTCCACGTAAAAAGAGAGAAAGGATGCAGAAAACAGGAAAAAGGGCACTAAGGTCAATCCTTCTATTCCCACATGCTCAACTTATCTCCCGCAGTTACCAAGCTGGACCTAGGTCTCCCTGAGAGAAAACAGGACAGAGGTGGAGACAGATGCAGCCATGATGCAAACTGCAGAGAGGGGAGGCCTCTAATTTCCTTCTCTGTTCTCCCCTTTGGCTGTTGTAATCAAGCCCAGCACCACCTGCTTTCTATGTGACTGAGACACATCTGTGTTTACACATCCACATTTGCCACAGTTCTTTCTCACTCTGTCCTAAGTGTGAGCGTTTAATGTAGATTTGATTGAGTAATCAGCTTCCCTTTTTTTCTCACGATACTTTTCAGTCGGAGCACAAGGTGCAGAGCGCCTATCCCTAAAGGTACAACAAATTATTGTGGTGATTTTTTTAAAAGGTCCAAAGGTCAAAGTACTCCTGCAGAGTGTGAAGAAAATGATTCTTTGTCAGCCTGAATGCATGCATCCCAGCTAAGAAATACCCTGAGCTGTGAGAACACATCAGGCAGCCTCTGGATTGGTAGAAGAAGATTCAGCTCCACTTTGGGTAGATTGGCACAGCAAACTGAGAACTGGATGCCAAGGCCACGGCGTCTCCGTTAACTCATCAGGAAAAGACCACTTCAGCTTCCCCCCTTCTCACAAAATTATGGCCCTCATTATACGATTCTTCCACAGCCATGTGATGTCAAATGTGGGAGTAATTTGGAGTTGATTTCTTCATCAAGGCTGAAGCCTTAACGCTTGCAAAGAGACCTTGTTTTGGAAATAGCACACTGCTTTTTATTTTGTTTGGAAGAGGCCTGTAAAGAAAGCAAAGTCTGTGATGCACAGAGCTTTCTTTACACTTTTGCCAAGTGAGAAGAGACAGGAGTTACCCTGCAGCTGAAAATACTCCCAAGGGGGGTAAAAAAACATTCTTCCAAGCAATAGAGGGTATTTTCTCATACTCTGGTGGCAGGGACAGCTCTCACCTGGATAGGGGAGGGAGAAAGGCATTTATTTGGTGGTTAGCTTGCAAGAAGTTTGAATGCGGTAAGTGAGTACAGATGGTTTAATTCTGATCATTTGCCTGATGGGTAAATGTGAAACAGCGCAAAAGAACTCCAGTTGCTGAGGTTAAGCAGAGCTCCAGCAAATTAAGCCTAATTCGCTTGGTCTTCAAACAATGCCTCCACCTGTTTTTCCACTGCATTGCCATCTGTTGCTCCCTTTCTACCTGCCTGCACCAGCAGCTTTCCCCTTAGTAGGCTGTTCAGTTGTATCACATCAGATCTTCTTAAGATGTGCAACTGTGGCCTAGTCCCAGCTGACCATAGTTCAGTAACCCACCCAACTGTGGCAAGAGTGTCATCAGCATGAACTACTGTGATGCACCCTACACGGGGCTGCTTTGGAAAACTACTCAGAAGTGCAGTTGGCACAAAAGGCAGCAGCTCCCTGTAATCCTTCAGAGTAGTGAATATTTGCATTCCTCCTTTCAGGGATGATTCAAGCACACAGTGGGAATTGCTTTAGAGATAAATTTGCCCGGGCTCAGTTTCCCTTATGCAGTTTTAAAATTGGATATTTTAAGGCCAAGGTGGAGACTGATAAATCCTTCTTGGTGGCTTTGGGTATTAATGGAGAGGATCTCTTTTTACAGCCAACTTGGAAGCCACAAGATGTGCTTATTAATAAAAGTACAGTAGCATTACTTACACAGTCGTACAAAACAGATTATTGTATGCTGAATGGGAAATGATCGGGTGGGGATATTGATGGGAAATTTACATTTGTCATGGCAAAGGAAACGTATTGGATTATACTGAGGTCTCTGCACCCTTCCAGGGAATAAGCAGACAGAGTGATAGCCCACAGTGTTTTGCCAAGAACAAATCAAGTTAAGAAATAACACAACATTCCCAAAATAAGCATACTATGTGTTAACTGTAACAAAATTCACACCATAGCACTGAAGCTTATACATGAGAATTGCATTATAAAGGGTATTAACATTAACTTATAATAAATATTCTATTACAGGTAGTCCTCATTTAATGACCACAATTGGGAATGACAACAGTCATTAAGTGAAGCAGTCACTAAGTGAAACTGTGACTGTGCTTATGAACTTACTTCAGCTTTCCGTTGCTTTACAGTCCTGCAAAGGTTGTAAATGCACACATTGGTCGCAAAGTTACTTTTCTATCACCGTTGTAACTGCGAATGGTTACTAAATGAGGCCTACCTGTATTTTATGGTAGGTGTTGTTGACCACTTTAGCTTAGGCATTCCTAATTGTTTGGGGTTTGTGGGCACATTTGGAATGTTGAGAGTGTGATGTGAGTGCTTGTCAAAAATGGTGGCGGGGGGGGACGGGGACTTTCCTTTTCACAAAGTGGTGAGATACAACCAGTTACAGAGCACCAATATGGAATATTTGCAATTTGCCATCTGCTCTAGTCCTTTTCCCTGCCTAAAGTTTCCTATGACCCCCAAGCTAAGCTTTGTCCTTTTTCTGGGCAAGTGGGCCTACTCCTAAGAAAGTACAGGGTTCTCCCCCCCCCCCCCCCCCCGCAGGAAAACTTTTGGAGGCCACTTGGAGCACATTGGATTCTTGGGAAGAGAGATGATAGCTTTTATCACTCTGCAGCATACTGACTTCATTTGTTTCAATGTAGGAGATGTCAGTGGATACACTGATATTCCTGGCCATCACATTGGGTGCCCAACAGGTAAAAAGATGTTCCTATGGCCCTTTTTTAAAAAAAGGAACATAATATAAAGGTGTGTTACAGTGATAACCTTTCTCACATTTTCAGCTGGTGATATAACTTAAACGTTTGTACCAACCCAACAGTAGTTTATTTGCTGTTATTAATTCCCTGTTACTGAATGAGAGAATGTTGCTTATCTTTCTTCTCCCCAGGATCAGCTTTCAGTGGGGATAAACTATAACTGTGCCACCTGATCCTGGAGCTCCTTGGGAACAATGCTGTCTCTGCTTCTGTCCCAGAATATGTACCACACCACTGGTGAATATTAGATTTATGCCTGCAGAAGATTATAACTGAGGATTATAAGCAAGCTATAGTCCTCCACCAGTTTAGTTCCTTTCCATGGTAGAGATGCATTGCCATGATACCCTAATCCCCACTAGCTAGCCAGTCTATGGAACTGTTATACCTAATCACCAAAGTATTGCAAAATATAAGACAGGCTCAAACAGGAGACCAATGTTGAAATTGTCAAAATAGCAGCAGGGCTGTAGGCTAGACTGGGAAGCCAAACAAACATATCAGACGAATCACTTCTATATTGTTGCCAAGGATAGCACATGACATGTCTATGCAATTACCAGCAATCAGAAGCCTTTATATATATGTATATATATTTCTCTTTTCCTCAACCAAAATGTTACAGTGCTAGTGCTGTTTTTAGTTTGAAATAAAGGAGATGGGTCATTCATCAGTTATTATTTTAAAAACATCTACTCCCAAAATCCTGGTTAAGGGGTATAAATCCCTTGTACAAGAATCCACAGATCTTTTACATAAATCTCAGTTTCAGAACATGTGGTGAATGTTCTGCCACCAACCCTATACAAGGGGCTAATGTTACAAAGACAGGTGAAAGCAGTAATTTCAGGAGTTTCAAAGTCTACTGATATCTGTAATACAGAAATCAGATGAAGTCTTTACTTCTAGAATTGGTAGTAATTATAACACATCACAAAACTGCTTCCATTACATCATCATACTTCCTGTTTAAAGAGTTTTAGATTAGAAAGAATTTTTGAAAAAAAAATCTGAGACTTTGCCATTATACAGCTTATAATGCCATTAGATAACTTTTCAAGTTCTGATCTATATTTTAAAAAATAGCCTTTGAGGTTGCAGGATATGAATGTATGTTAGTCATACACTATTCTCACTTTAGAAAGTGTAGAATGCAAGAGTTAGCTAGTAAGCAGTGTGTTAAACGTCCTTCCGTATAAAATATCGTTCTGCTTTTGAAATGACAGGTGGAAGGTTTAGAATGGCTGAACAAACTCAGCCATTTGGGGTGATCCCTGTCTCTTAGTCAAGTGGAAGACGGCTAGGTCTAAGGCAGAGAAGTAAGTGGTCATGTCAAGGTGCACAGCACTGCAAGGCAACCAAATCATTTGGTACACAAGACTAAAAGTTCACAAGTACCTCTCCCCATCCCTGGCTGGCAGAGTACATTAAAAGTAATCAATTAAATAGCTATCAATCCACTGCCTTTTTATAACAACAGCTCTGCTGCCTCCGGCAGCTATTTCACAGGGGTGAATGGTGGGGTCTGCCTGGAATTTAAATGCAATTGCCTCATCAAGAGTTTTTAAATGTTGAGTCTGATTCAGTTCACGTAAACACAAAGGCATCCACAATAAGCCACAATGATGCCAAAATGCTGAAATGTGCACTGGGGCATTACAACAGAAGTCTCACCTTTCATACCCATCTTGCAATGTTCAGATCTGTAAGGGGCAGAGTTTATATTGTGATGTCAAGATGCATGTTTCAACGCCCTACCCCATCGCTGTGGACACCAAAATTTTGCTTTTAAAATGTGATTTCTGTTAGATTGACTCCACATTCCAAGACGAGCTTTATTTGGTTATACTTTAACATGTGTGAATGCAGCTGTTCTGTTTTGTAATCATGCTTTATAGGTTAATATTATGTGTGAATCCAGCCATTGTGGCTATTTGAAAAACTGTAGTTAAAGTGATGTGTAGCTTAGCCATAGACTCAAGAAAGGGAGAACTGCAACAAAATGTTGCAGTATATCAACTAACAGGAGAGTTTCTATTCTGGGTTCCATTCGTTCTCCCCAAGCAGGACACTTCCCTGCTCTTCCTCCAGCTGGTATTTGGGTTTTTGTTTTTCCCCAAACCCTCAGTCATATTTCTGCAACTAGAGAGTGTTGCTCAAGCATCTTTGGTCTGTTTCTTAGACAAAACTGTCCCTCAATTAGTGTCTGCTTTTGCCAAACCCAGCATTTCTGCCAGCAGGCTAAAAACCCATCTCATTTCTCCTATGACTCCATTTTTATTGGCACACCTGGTTGTATAATCAAAGAAAGTGGTAATGAACTTCTACTTATAAAAGTTAAAAGCTTTTCAGTACAAGTTTGACAAGTTTTCTTTACCAAGGCCCAGGAAATCTTGAAATCCTGAATATAGTACAGCCTCTCACATTGCAAGGGATCAGTTCAAACATAAGAATGACTGCACCACAGATCCAAAACATGTTAGTTTACACAACTTTGGAAACTCTTGTATGCTGCCCTGAGTTTCTTGGGAAAACAGCAGAATAAAAATGGCAGTGGCGGGTGGGGGCAAGGGAACCCACCTAGAATGTGGGTTAGTTTGATATATGTTGCAGTTTATAGATAAGTCATAATCTAATATTGTCCCACATCCCACTTTTACAAGGATGAGAAAGCAAGAGACTGACTGTGGGTTGAGGGAAATGCCATTGCACCTTTTCTCTCGTAAGGTGCAATCCTATCTGGGGCTCAGTGCCAGGGACATTCACAGATGACGACAGCTTTCAGATCCTCCTGTTAACCAGACAGGGGTGGCGCCACGGCATTACATTTCTGAAACTGAAGAATAACAACCAACAGACGGTGAGCATATGGAATCCCTGGAATCCGATGAGACAAGCTCAGATCATAAATATCCGGGAAATATGCAGGAAACAACTTGTGTAGACAATGGGGTTGAATTTAACTCTGGATTCCTTTTTCTGAACCCCTCTTTGGCTGAACGGCATTTTATCCAAGTATTTTTATGCCTTTGTTTCTCTGACTTCCTCCCTTCACTGCCAGTATACAGGCAGCTCTCTTCCCCATCACCTTAGAAAACCTGGAGCCCGGTCAAGTCTTGCTGCACATCTGTTTGCTGACATTTCGTGCAATCAGCTCTGATCAATATTAGCCATTCCTTCCATTCAGGACTGCCTGTCCCCTCTTTATTCTAGCTAAAGTAAGCCCTATATACCCTTTCATGTACTCAGGGGTTGGCAAATGGCAACCTTTTCGCCAATTCTTGAAGCACTGCGTATCAAATTCTTGCAACTGATCTGGCTTTAAGCCAGAGAGAGAGAGAGGGAGACTCCTTAGGACTATGCCAATTCCACCCTACCCTGCAGCTTCCATAGTCATCAGTTTTCTAGCTTCTGCTTCTGGTCTCTGACCTACCAGCACAAACCACATGGCTTGACAGGCACCAGAGCCACCCCCCACCCCCGAAAAAAGTGTTTTCCATGAGAGGGCCTTCTTGGAGCAGGAAGTTGTTATGTAGGTGTGTGTATCATGAGCATGTTAAGATCGTGTGCACGAGCCTCCCGTTGACTAATCTAAAACTGTCAGCCACTAATTATAGCAAACAGTAAAAACATTTTAAAAGCAAAAGCAGCTGTGTTAACCATAAGAAAATCCAAAATCCTTAGGAAGGCAATACCTATTAAGCCAGCTGAAAGGTTGCATAATAATGGGCTAGTTTCTGAGTTCCTAAGAATTCAAGTCAGAGGCAAGATGACTACAAATCCGGTGGAGAAAAAAGAGAAAACACGCTCAAGGCGTGTTTGTTCCATTTGATGTTTGTGTGTGTATATACACGCACACGCACACAAACACAGACACACACAGTTTCCCATGTCGTCATCTTGAAGTGGTGTGTAAAGACCCAATAAAAATGATTCAATAGCAACCACTAAATTGCAAATGGTTAATATTAACATACCACCAATGCATTAAAGAAATATAAGGGTGGAACTTTAATCCATAATACAAGTAGTTCTCATTTAGCAACTGCAATTGTGACCGGCAACTTGGTTGTTAAGCAATGTGGTCGCTAAGTGAAACCATGACTGTGCTTACAATCTTACTTCAGCTTTCCTTTACTTTACAGACCTGTGAAGGTTGTAAACGTGAGGATTGGCTGTAAAGTTATTTTTTTCATCACTGTTGTAACTACAAATGGTCACTAAATGAGGCAGTTGCTAAATGAAAACTATCTGTATTTGCACTAGGACAGGCCTGGGTGAAGAAGTAAGTTTTCAATGGGGACCAAAAGGACTGGAGAGCAGAGACGTCCTAGGTTTCAGAGCAAAGCATTCCAGAGGCCTGCCAGCCCCACAGAGAAAGCTCATTTTGAGTGACTGCAAGATGACATTTTGTAGTCACAGCACATGCAGCAGGACAGCCTCTGATTATTTTAATGACTCTCCAGGTCCGTAATGTTATGTGTTATATCCTGGTCCCAAGTTGCTTTGGGCATTATATGCTTGAACAAGGTTTGGTAGCTGACTATCAACCATGCATGGTCAGGTGTCCCATTCAGTCACCTAGCTGCCACATTCTGTACAAGCTGCAGCTTTCATAACAAGCACAAGGGTGTCACCCTGATCAGGGGTGGTTTAATCCAGTTTGTGTGAACTGGTGTTTAATTATTCTGTTTCCTCTGAGGTAGGCACTGAGGTCCAGCAGGGTGAGGCTGAGTAGATAGCTCATAGTAGCAGCAGCAGCAGACCCAAGCTCCTCATGTTTGCATTCTCCCTGCTTTGTACCCCTCTCTGGCCACCACCTTTACAACCATGGCCCCCAGTGGAGTGTGCACAGCTGTGGCTCAGAAACAAGACTAATCCAGTTCTCTGCTAGGCAAGATCCAGGCTGGAAGTCCAGAGGGCTGGCCAATTCCAGAGTTGAATTAGAATGTGCAGAGGTAGGACATGAAGGGGAACACCATGACTGGCTAAGGAAGTGGGAGAACAGAGGAAATAGCCAGTTCTAAGCCATTTGGGCTTCCAAATGCGGTTTATTAAATTAGTGATAAGTGTGTTGGCATGTCTTGATTATTAACTACTCTGCTATTGCTCATTTTGAAGGGCTAGCATGATGAATTATCATCATTAGAACTTGGTTGTTGAAATGGTAGTTGATGCAAGTAACTGAAGAATTTGGTTTCTTTTCCAAATACAAAATCAATGAAGAGAAAACAAAGATAATAGCAAGCCACTTAACTTCTGAGGAAGAAAAAATTGTGAACAAAAGGACTGGCTGTGAGATAACAAAAAACCCAGTGAAATATTTCGGACTTTACTTGATGGGTTGCAATAGACGTATTTCAAAGCAACTGCAATAACTTATGGAAAAAAAGAAAACAAGACCTTGAAAGGTGGAAAAGCTTAAAACTTTCCTGGCTAGGACTTCTGGTGACAATAAAAATGAATGTATTATCCAAGACAAACACCCATGACCCTGATAATCTTGATCCCTAGTGGCTTCAAGAGATGGAAACTGTATTATACTATGTTGATTTCCAGGTACCATTATAATTTTCATGGTTCAGGGCCTGGATCTCTGTGGGACCACTTTTCTCTCAATGACCTCTTCCTGCCCAAAAAGACTAAGTAGAGGAGGCTGTCCGTGGCCCCTTGCTGTCAACTCCTGGGGGTGCAGAAACATGTCTTCCCTATTGCTATCCCAATCCTATGGACACCATTCCTCTAGACCAGCAATTCTCAAACAACTTGGTCTTGGGAACCCTTTACGTTCTTAAAAATGATTGAGAACCCCAAAGAGCTTTGCTTTATGTGGGTTATATCTTATCAGTATATACTGTATTAGAAATTAGAACTGAGAAATGTGAAAATATTTACTTATTTGACTTCGCAGACCCTCTGAAAAGGTCTCGGGGAAGGTGGTGTATTTTGCTAATTCTGTCTTATTCCTTGATCTTATACCAATGATTTCATTGGTTATGTTGGATGGTTAGTATAATGCAGTGTTTCTCAACCCTGATGGCTTTAAGATGTGTGGACTTCAACTCCCAGCAGCATAGCTGGCTGGAGAATTCTGGGAGTTGAAGTCCACACATCTTAAAGCCATCAGGGTTGAGAAACACTGGAATAATGTCTTTTATCTTGCTTTTATCTCAATCTATGGAGGGGGAACTGTATGCTGCTCAGAGTCAGTTCTAACTGGAGCGGCTTATATGCCCTGTCCACAAGTAAGCAAAGAAACTACAGTGGAGCCAAAACCATGTTTTGTGGCTGTCCGGATGCAGAAGTTGAGTCCTCAAATGTTGTGCTTTGGAAACTTCCAGCAAATAGGAATGGAACCGGCCTTTGCACTGGGCCCGCAAACCCCCATTCAGAGACTATCCAGGAGATTATCATGGTTGGTCCTGTAGTATCAAAAGCAGGTGAAAATTCAGGAAGGTTCAACAGAATATCCCTGTCTCTGCTTTTCTCCTGCAGACCTGAATGCAAATCAAACAGGAATGAAATTCATCACACACGATGCTTTGCCATTGTTTTCTGGGGTCATCGTGTACCTGTCTCTCAACTACCCATTTTCGCAACTTAAAAAAAAAAAGTCTTTTTTTTTTAAGATGATAATTGTATATTTAAACGAAGGAAATTATTTCACAGCATTTCTGTAAAAATAAAGTAAGCAATACAGCACATTTATTTGACTGAACTGGCAGCCTGTATTTCTGTCCTTTATTTTGCTGAGACAGAAATAAGTTACTTCACCCTGCAGGAGAAAAATCTGCTGTTAATATTCTTTCTTTCTTGGCTGTTTACTGATAGAGAAAATGCTGACTCATATAGTGGAGTTTATGGAGAACTTTGTATCTCAGTGTAATGTGTACCATAAGCTATCCACCTGGAATGTCAGTTGAGTAACCAGTCAAATATCCAGAGCTAAATCTGTATGTAGATAAGGGCTGTTCGTAAATGACTTTTTTGTTTGTTTAGTTTAGTTGTCGCGTGTTCACACTTATTTCAGCTGATGAACATATAAGTGGTAAAAAAAAAAACCCACGAAGGTCACAAACCTCTTCCTCTTAAGAAAGCTGCATATAAAATTTAGGGACTGGGTTCAGACATTCTACCAAGCCATGATTTACTGAATAAACCACAACTGGCTGAGTTTACACATTGTGCTAAAGTTGAGGTTGGCAACCTTTTGGTGGCCAAGGGCTGCATTTAATGTTTGGAGGAGACAGACCCCAACGGAATGGGGCCACATCACATATTTGGGTGAAAGTGGTTTTATGTGAGGATTTTAGGAAGTATTTATTTATTTATTTATTTAAAACTCTGATATGATTATTTTAAAGCTTCCACTGTAGTTTTAATCTGTTCCCCATCTACACCTAGCAGAAACTGTGCAGATAGTTTTTACCATTCAAAGTCAGGGAAGACTATGAGGGCCCAGAAAATGAAAGGGCCCAATATGGCATTTGGGCTGTTAGTTGCCCAACCCTCCAGTAGGGCACAAATCCTGATCTACAACCCACAATGTTTGGATCACATGGCACTCCAAACCAAACAACAGTACAACAGAGTACAATGTGTGAATTTAACCAAAATATGCCCTCTCATACTTTTCAGATTAAACTCTTAGATATCTAAAAACTGAATTGAAATGTAATCTACTTTTCCCCCTCATTAAAGTAATGTGATAAGCAAAATCAGCAAGTGGCTAATAACGCTCTGTTCATTGCTCAAGCAGACATTTTTCAATGCACAAAAACGGACCTTGCTTCTCAAGACGGCCTTGGTGACATCAACAGCTCTAAGATTTCTCCCTTCCTGTTTCAACAGAAGTACAAAGTTTCTCATCATATCTTTTGCCTGAGCCTTTACATCAGTTTACGAGAATATACACTAGAAATTCAGGATGTGTCTGTGTAAAAAAAAAAAAAAAGGGTGGTGCTAATAATCATCTGAGCCATTCTCAGAAGTAAAGCTAACGAGTTTGGGCTGCAAAAACAATCTGGTCAATCATCAGATGATGCCAGAGAGGTTCAGAAGATTCTTTTTTCTCTATCTGGTGATCATCTGGAGTTTTGCAACCCAGTTCTGGTAGAGCTATCAAAGCATAAATTATAGCAATTTGGGATCAGTTGGCCAGGATGCCATACCCATACCCAGAGTTGGAGAAATTCAGCAAAGAGATCTGCCTCTTTATCATTTTATTTCTTTTTGTAACTTTTGCATTTATCCTTGCTTCAATAAGGGAAGCTTCGAAGTGAGTCAGGGTGAGCATCTTGCTGATTATACATGAGGAGCAGAAGAGAGAGAAACAAATGAAGTCTTTCCTCTGTTATCCTCTTACATTTTCTCATCATTTTCTGTCTTTTTTCTCACCACTAAAAGAAGAAAGATTGAATTGCTGCACAATATCTTTTGATGGGTAATGCTGAAATCCTTTTCTCTGGAAGCACCCCAAATACTTGAAACCCTTTGACACATGCAAAGACTCATACAGAAATAATTCAGATATAGGAAATCTGCTGGTAACTTTATTTTGAGTTGCACTGTGTAGCAGCTGCAGATCTTTCTCCTAGAAATGATTCTGTTTTCTGTAACTCTCAGTAGAAGACGTTTTTACACCAGCAGGATGTTTCCTTCTTGTAGATCCAGTGGTGTGCACCTAGACACAAAGCAGTAGACTGTAGCAATTTGGAGATAGCCGGTAAGCATCTTCACTGCTGCTGTCCTCAAAAAAGGGAGAACCCTCTATGAGCTATGTGGACTTCTCCTCCAGCTGATGAACCATAACAAGCAACAAGTTGGCAAGTTATACAAAGACACTGTAGTTCCTACAACAGGGGGAAACTGCCATGACACCAATCTTCTGCTCACAATTTAAAGGAACAGTGAATGGTAAAATGTTAGGATCTTGGCATGATGTCACCATGACAGAATCTCTCAAGTGGGAGGGTTTCCACCAGTGGAAAAACACCTTTCCCCAAGCCCTATGGAGCTCCAGCATTTCAAGTGAAACCTGGATTTACAGTAATGTTTGAAGACTGCATCCAAGCTGGACATAAATCAGAGTTGTTGGAGACACAGTGCATAACAGGGGTATAGAACTTATTTAGGAGGAGCACAAAGTGTCCTAATCTTAGCTGAGAATACAGTGAGTTTATTTTGTCTAATTTCTCTTCTGGAGGTGAGATTGTTTGAAACTGGGGGTTTCAAAGTTGCTGAAAAATGGATGATGTTTGGGGCCGTGTTGGAGCTGGGAAACAATAAAATGTATAATGTTAAAATATAACACTATATACAGTATATTTAAAAGCCTTTAAAATAGGCTTTAACATAATTCAGAAAATAAAGTAAGCCCCATAATTCCTTCCCAAACCAGCCTCTGCTAGAAAATCTAAGACCTATTTTACATCACTCACCACTCAAAAAAAGGTTAGGTGTCGTTTCTGCCATAAAATTTGATGCTGATTTAGATGCTGGTTCAAGCAAATTAAAATTCTGGTCATTATAAGCATGCATTGAAAATATTGGACAAAATATATGTTATCACTGGGATCTTAAATCTGAAAAGGTTATTTTAAATTGTTGATAATGTTCCTTAAGTGACATCTAGTACAAAAATACCCTAGAAAATCACAACCCGCTAATGCATGTATCCTCAAGTTTGTGATGGATTATGCAGGATTGCTACCCACTATCTCTAATTTTGAAAATTAAATGGTAGTCAGAAGTATTCAAGTACTATATTTCCTAAATTTACAAACAGAGAGGGGCCATTAAAAGATGGAAGTAGCCTTACTTTGTGGTTGGTTGGTTGGTTGGTTTACATGGTCTCTAGTCTGTCCTTCAGTATTAAACACCTACAGGTTAAGAAAATATAATTCCCCCTCCCCAAAGTTTAAAAATCCCTGAAATGGTAACTCTAAAACCCAACAGATCTGTTATAAAACTAATGTTACAGTAGTAGTACGCTAGTTCTGACAACAACAAAAGCTTAAATCTACTAACTATTCCTATTTTCCAACATCTTTTTCCCCTCTTTGTTTGAGAAAAAATCCCTAGTTTTTACACAATTCCATCATAATTCTTAATTGATTCTTAGGAACATATACCCTATTCCTTTTTTAAAGTTAGTGCTTTTTGGTCACTATATTCTTTTTAACCCACACCTTTAATGAGGTTTTAATATAATCGCATTGGCCTCACTGCAACAGTTCTGAGCTTTAACAATAACAATATTGTACAGTTCTCAAACTTGATGTAAATTCGCACATGCCCTCTTTCCTTGCTTCTCTTTTACCAGGGTTCTTAGGAGAAGCAGAACATTTGGCTTCTGCCAATGCAATTATGAATCGGGAAAACACAACTGAGACACCAGATGGGGTCCAGAAAGGGAAGAAATGGATTTAATTAGAAGACATTTCCACAAATGCTGAATAATGTGGATGATGCTCATATTTCACCAGTAGATAAATATATAGCAGCACAACTTTTAAAATAAGTGAAATTGATACATCAGTTTCCTGCAGTAATTCAGACAAAACTGTACACATTTACTTAGAAATAAGTTTCACTGAATAGCATTTACAGTACTTCTGAGTAAACTTGCATAAGGTTGCAGTTGCAGTTCTGTCTAGGAGAAAGCTCCACTGAATATAGTGAGTCATACTTTTGAATAAGCCTATAAAGATGTGAATATGTAGTTTAGTTTACATATGGGAACATACTTAAATGATTGAATACATACAATTTTGGGGAAAAAAACCAGACTGGTTCAAATGAGATACAGACTTTAAGATGTTCAAGAAATGCAGTTTGTACATCTAAGAAAGAAATCAAAATACTCAAGAAGTGAGCACAGGCAATGATTTCTATCTGTTGAATGTTGATATGGAAGGAAAAGTGGAACTGGAGGGGAATATACTGGTTTGTTTTAAGTCCTAACATCTTACAGGAAGGGTCTTCAATCTTTTGGAATCAATGAACACATGTTGGATACTGAAAGTATGTTATATGGGCCTGTTGCAAGCACAGGCCTACAGCCATATTTCTGTGTCTAATAATGCTCCCATGTAGGACCCAGCAATATTGTTGGAAATATATTTATGCTTCAGACTGATGCTTTGCTTAGCAGTAAACTATCTCCCATTAACTTTGTTTTGATTAATAAAGTTTGATAAACAATGCTTGGTAGGCAACAATGAACCTATCAGCAGATTTGCTTTTGCATACTTAGGAACCCAGAACTTGCATTCTTTCCCATCAGAAATCACCAGATGTGGAGAACCAATGATTCCCAAAATGTTGTACTCTTCAGCCTCCCTGTGACTTTATAAAGGGCAGTGGTATATATGCCATCGTAAAGGGACTCACATGAGCCATGTTTGAGATGTAAACCAGGTTGTGAGAAGTAACTAGCCATGGATGCAGAAAGCAGCATCCACTAAAGTCTAGATGGCAGTCACAGCAGTGTAATCCAAGCCCCACCCCTTTCATATGTGCAAGTCGATAAAGGGGCGGGACTTGGGTTGTATTGCCCCAACCACCATCTTGACCTTTTTTTTACTCCCCACCCAGAAATACCACTGGAGACAGCTCCAAGCCCCTTTTTGTATTAAGGTAGGGGTCCCCACTTGTATGAGGGAAACAATCACAGCAAAGGGGGCGCTATCTCTTGCTTTGCACAATTTTCTAATCCTCAACTGATTTAGAATTTGTTCCCCAAATTCTATGAGGAAAGTGCTAAAAACAAAACCATCCCACCTCCCAACCTATGTGTTAGCTCTCCACATGATAGCTGTACCTAATGGTATGGGGGCTGCTGCAAGCATGTAGTATCAGAGAGAGAGACCCCCCAAAACACACTGCAGAATTCATTTTCTCTGCCCATGCTGAATTATTGTTTTTTTCTAACCAATACCACTTATAAAGAAACAGGAAGCCCAGCGCCATATTCTTTATAGGCTATTCTCTGAATAGGAGGCCTCTTCATTGTTGTTTTGGATTGTCAGTCAGATTCAAAGTTCTCTCTGTCATTGGTCTAAACCAGTGTTTCTCAACTTTAGCAACTTTAAGAAGTGTGAACCTCAACTCCCAGAATTCCCCAGCCAGCATGCTGGCTGGGGAATTCTGGGAGTTGAGGTCCACACACCTTAAAGTTGCTAAAGTTGAGAAACATTGGTCTAAACCAATAGATTTGCAAGGATTGGTAGAGAATATGCCATTTTATTATGAAACCTAAAACCTGTAATTTTGTTTTGGCTAATAAAAACAGATTAAAAAGCTCAACTCATTTGCTATTAGCTATTCTGCTATAAGCTATTCTGTAGACGCACATTCATACAGCAGATCTACACCAGCCACTAGCCTACATTTATTTGACATAAATAGACCATTTCCTTCCTTTCTCCAATCCAGAAGTGATAGGATGTCATAATTTTTTTCCTTTGTTCTACACTGTGACTCTACACAACAGTCATCTTTACCAACTAACTTCCATATAACTGAATAACACATTCAGTACACTGAACAGTACAGTTCAGTTTATGCTAAACAAACAGCCTGATATTTCTACAGTACGCTGGCTTTCTGTTCTGCTTCAGAGAGTAGTTATTCTGCTTTTCATTCTGTATGTGATACTGAAATGTGTCAAAAATATCAACATTTGTTTGGCAGGATAAGGTACTTCAGCCTTATCAGAATTTGCTGCCTCCAGCCAGGTAATCATTAGACCCACTTGCCCTGTGTCTAGACCCTGACAGTGTTATTATTTGTTTGAATGTGTGACGTTATTTGAATATTGTACACCAGCTTTCCCTGACCTGGGAAGATGTGATGTACTAAAGATGTGATGAAACTAGTCTCCAGAATCCCTAAGAAGCATGGCCTTCATGACTGGGAATTTTTGGAGTTGCATAACACATTTACAGAGTCCCCATTGAAGAAAACTGGTGTATGCAATGACAAGGTGCGCATACTATCCCAAACCAAAAGCAGATAAACAAGGATGCTAATGTGGTTTATCGGCTTCTGGTTTGGTGTGATGTGTGCACTTAGCCATTCTGCTTTGTAAGCCATGGCTCACACAATAAATCATGGTGATACAAACTATAACTTGGCGTCCTGTACAAAAACAACCAATATCCAACAACTGAAAGTATGCATCGACTGGGTTCAAATACCATGCTAGCATTACATTGGAGGTAATCTAAAAGTTCAATCCGTGCCATGGATGACATATTTTTATACCTACAAGTCATTGCTTGATGTTGTTTTCATCAATGAGGAATGTGCATGCATAAAACAAGAACCCAGTTACCTGGGATGATCAGAAGGGGTGAGAAAGACCCACCCCTTCTCTTCAGAGCTCTTGCCCTTGGATTCAACTTGCCAGAGTTAAAGGTGACTTGCATCAGACTTCTTTATGTAAATAAAGATATCTGAAGTAAAAAAGGTAGTTGTTAAGTGGAGGGGGGAATCAGAGACACTAAACTTAGCCTCTTGAAAGAGAGTGAGAGAAAAATACAATGAGGAAGCAATTAAATGAAAATATATTGTTGAGTTTGAACATGCTAGACTAAAATGTGGTTACTTTGTGGTTAAGTGTATGGTAAAAACATTGGCCATTAGTAGGATCCAGCATGATTTGGTTAACCATGAGTTGGCACATGATGTAAACCCAGCCATTGCAGCTATAAAAGTGGCTGCACTTACTTTTTAACCATGGCAAACACTACACATCCTGTTCTGTTATAGACCCAGGCAGGCCTCAAGAGAATCCCTAATCTTCTTGCCCAGTAGGGCAAGGAGGAACAGATTATCCCCCTCCCACCCACCCCCCATTAAAACAATGTTTTTCTTCAATGGCTTTAAGATTCACAGCTAGCATATAGACAGACCATGGAGCAAGTTGCTTGAGATATGAAGGAGTTGTCTTCAAAGCCTCCAGAAGGAATTCAGCCCAAGCCAACCATGCCTTCTCCGAGGCACAAGAATGCCGCAGGAGTTTTAAGACAGGGAGGAAACTTCATCCCGGCTGCTAAATTATTTATTGCAAAATCAGCAGCATAAATGCTATACAAATTTAGGACCTCTTGAAAAAGTCCAATCAGGTTGCCTAAGATGTATGACTCCTGGTTGTGTTCCAAACTCAGCCTCGAGATTAGCAAGTGGTCTGATTAGAATCAAAGCCCAAATCTGGCAAGCTATTTTATTAGCATGGCTGAGGATCCATCTGGCTCCAACTGGACTGCTTTTCTTTCTAATATCTGACAGTTGTAGTCTGCAATGGTGGAATAGTATTATGAACAAGCTGAGATCATTTGGCCTCTCTCCAGGATGTGAGTTATTTTCAGGGTTAGGTAATGCCAAAAAGGTAAACAAGCAGTGGCTGGCAAAACAGTTTCTTTATTAGCTGCCAGGGACCAGAAAATCATTTACTTGGTTGCCACAAATTTTGCTTTTTTGCAACTCAAACTTGGCATACGACTGTATCCTCCATAGGAGTAGATATCTAATTACGTTGCCTAGGGTACTGTGGTTGGCCTTTATTAAATTTATTAACTTTATTATACTCTTATTATTTGTAATGCTATTTTTGCCCTGACCTAAGATCATATTAAAGTTGTTTTTGTTTTGGTCATTGGCTCTAATAATCTTGGCGTGTGTGTTATCCAATCCATGGTGTCTTTAGGAGCTCAACAGCAAGTGTAAGAATAAACAAAATAAACTGCAACAACAGTTTAAAACAGTTAAAAACAGTTGGGTGTGTTTGAACATGCTAACTGAACAAGGGAGCTTGAATTCACTCAACAGCCTGGATTCACACAGCAGAATGAATCACAGGGGAACCGCAAGGGCTGGGTTGGCACGACACAGTAGACCAAAACATCGCTGACTAGTTTGTGGTCCAGGAGGTCTTCAGCCACCACGTAAAAACATCCAGGTAGAGTTGTGCTCACACCTGGTGTCTCCGCAGACACAGCCATAGAGCGGGGCTCGTCTGCTGTCGCCTTCTTTCAGGGCTTTTTGACTTCCCACTCCTCCATCCACGCATTATCCAGCCGCGGTCCTGCTTGCTTTCCAAGTCCAGACAAAATCAGCCAGCTGTTGCCAGCCGCTTAGCCTAGTGGGACAGGGATCCCACCATGAGGGACACAGTACAGCAGCATCAGCCCCTGAGGGAGTTAAACTTCACTGCTGACGAGCAGCTTCCCCTCTGACTTTTATAACTTGCTTACTAACAATTATTTATTGTAAACGATGATCCGCAGAGCATTTGGCTGCAAACAGAAGCTTACCGTCAATCCCTCCCCCTCGATTCCTCCCCCCTCAAAGCAAAGCGGGGGGGGGGGGAATGCGCACCAACAAGAAAAATAGCTGAAGCAGACAGGCGGGAAGCAGGGGAGCCATCCGCCGTCCGCTCTCCCACAGCAAACGCCGCCCCTCCACACACGAAACCTTCTTCCAATCAGCATTGGCAAAGGCAGAGAAAGTTACTGACGGCCCGCTGCCTTTCTACTGAAAATCGCGGGCGGGGGTCAAGTTGAGCGCGCCGCCGCCTTATTTGCATGGTCCAATAGAGTGGCTGTATGCAAACGAGCCGCCAGACGGTTGGCTAGGGGTTGGCAGGATAACTCCAGCCCTAGGGATCCTTTGTCCCTCATTCCAGCTGGGCGGTGGAGAGCGGCGGGGTGTTACTGGCGGTGCGGGGCTCGATCGAGAGGCGCAAGGCTGCAGGCGGCGTGGGGCGAAGGGGACTCGGAGCAAAGTGCAAGCGGAGCAGCAGCGGCAACCGAGCCTGAGGATTGGCTTGCTCGAGACACAGAGACCGCCGGTTTGCGTGAAAGCAGCCGGAGGAGCGCACCCCTCCAGGACGTCTAGAAAGAGGGAGAAGGAGGAACAGGGCAAGACGCCCGATCCCCGCTGCCTCTTCCCGTCCCTCTCTGCGGGGACCTGCAGCTGCAACATGACCCTGGAAGATCTGGCTGGGGAGCATCAGGCTTTTGGAAGGTACGGGATGAGCCTGTGCCACTTGGCCGTCCTCCGCCCGGGCTCCGAGGGGCGGCTGGTCGCCTGCAGATGTTCAGCTGCACGGTCGAAATCGGGCGGAGCACCGCGGAAGTTGCAGCAGGGATCGCCCGGCTCGCGTTGCTCAGCCGGCCGGCCGGCGACCGTCGCTGCCACCTCACAGCTGAGCGGGGGAGGGGACGGGGAGGCCAGCCGCGGTGCAAAGATGCCTGAAGGCGATCTGGGAAGAGGCGGCGCGGAGAAGGGAGATCTGCGCCTGTGTGGGAGTAGAAACTAGGGGAGGCAGCGTGTGTGTGAGTGTGCGTGCGTGCGTGCGTGCGTGAGTGAGGAGAGGGCGGCATGGCCTTTCCCTGACAGGACACAGGAATAAGGAGAACAAGCCTAGACCAGCGGTCGCTCCAATATGTGGAAACGATTCCCCCCTCCCCCGGGATGCCCTCCCCCTCGCTGCTTCCTTAGGAGCTGATGGGGTCCAGTTGAGAGGAGTTTTCAGCTCAGCTGCTGGGTCCTTGGCTTTGCAGCATGGACTGGGGGGTGAGGGCCTGGGGGCTGGAAACCTAGTCAAGAGAAACGGCCCCTAAAATGTGTAATGATGATCTTTGATTATAATTAGCGTTGTTACATTTTGGCTCTAGTCTGGGTTTTGAAACCTCTTTTCCTCCCCTTTTGGCTGCCAGCATGGAGAAGGTGGGGGATGCCCTGGAAGAAGTCCTGAGCAAAGCCCTGACTCAGAGAAGCATCACCATTGGGGTGTATGAAGCTGCCAAACTACTCAACGTGTAAGTGGAGATTGATGTGCTGGTGCCTTACTGTCTTGACTAGTAGCCACAACACCCTGGTCCTCTCATGGTCTTCATTGTGTTACTGCACTTCAGTGTTTATGGGTTGATCTACCTGAGGAAACATCAGGGTGGGAATGATCTGTTGGGAGTCCAAGTCCTGAACATGCATTATGCAGGCAGAAAAAAAAATTCCCTGAGTTTCTTGCCAATACAGGTGTGCCCAGGTCTGTGTGTATTCATCATATAAGTACCGCATTTGTAGTTATTTTATTTCTCTCCCCCATTTACCCACAATGCAAGAGTTCTAAGCACCAAGTGACAGTTGATCTAATGGGAACTGCTAATCAGCAGTTTTGCTAATGTGCCCTTTGCTCTGATGCTAAAATGTCATCAGACTGCATTTTTAAAAAAATCTTTTTTCCACTCTAAACTGGAACTATGGATGCTGAGCATTTAAAATTCAGTTCCTGTCATCTAAAGTTCAAGCCCATATAAGACAATGTCTGTGCTTTAAGTTATACCCAGACAGAATTATTTCCCATGTTTGTAATATGCTCCATGACTTCAGTTCCTGTTTTGTCTTAGTTCCTCATTATAAAATACACCTATCATTGTTTGTCAGGCTGTGAATAATGCAATCTGTATTGTTTTATCCCTGCAGGGATCCAGATAATGTGGTGCTTTGTCTACTGGCAGCAGATGAGGAAGACAACCAGGATGTTGCTTTACAAATTCACTTCACCCTGATTCAAGCTTTTTGTTGTGAAAATGACATTAACATACTTCGAGTGAGCAACCCAAGCCGCCTTGCAGAGCTTCTGCTTTTAGGGGCAAGTGGAGGGGGTGAACAGCCTGCAGACCTGCACTGTGTGCTTGTAACAGTAAGTCCTGTTTTTTCTTAACAAATGAGGGCATAAGTCCTACTGAGACAGGATAACCTCCTCCGTTGCTTCTTCCTGGCCTACTTGGCTGTAAGTGTAGCCTAAGTGAGCCTGAACTTCCAGCATTCTTACCTTCCTGCATCTGGTCCTAAGTGAGAATTTTCATGGCCTTTACTTTAATTAACCTTTTCCTCTGCACGAATTGTATCACAGCCCTTTCTTTGCTTATAGAGCATATGAAAGCAAAGATCTGTACAAACATGTTTCATCCTGTTGAAAACAGGAGAGTACAACCCCATGAGTCACCTTCCTACAGTAACTCCCTGCCTATATTTGTCTTTCCCTATTACTAATTAGCTCAGAGGTCATTATTAGATAATTTACTTGGCTGTGATTAAAAAACTGGTCACTGTTATTTAGTGCTAATTTGTGGTCTGAATGTGATTTGGGAACTGCTGAATTATTAATAACTTCAGAAGACATATTTCAAGAAGTAGGTTTACAATATTTAATTTTTTTTTTTTTACATTCAAGTTACTACAATAAAGGAATTCAGCCAGTATTTCTGAATAGGTCAATCCATCATTTGACCTGAACTGCAAACATTAATTATACATTTTGTCTAAAAAAAAAGTTCCTTGGCTGTTCATGCAAAAACACATTTTCTGTATTGTGAACTATATGCATAATGCTAAACATGTGAATAAAATGTTATTGATTTCTTATTTTTTTATCCAAACCTTGTTACAGGCAGTTGTTTTTAAAAAAGCAAATACTTTTTTTAAGTTAGAGAGCTTTTTTGCCTCTTTTACTAGTTATAGAAGGGGGGAAAGCTATGTTAGGATGAACTCCTGGATATTTTAAACAAAACAGGTTTAAATTTTCCCAGAAATGAATAATGCAACCCTTTTTGCTTTTAAACTTAATACTAGAATTGAAATCATTAAACTGAACTTTCCCCCAGTAATAAGTGTTGCATTACAGGCTTATCTAGAGCATTTTGTGACTTTTATATGTAGGTTCTTTTATTGTCAGCAGCATTTTACTTTGTGCTGACAATGAACGTTTTCTGTCTCTTCTCCTCTTACAGAATCCACATGCTTCGCAATGGAAGGATCCAGCCCTAAGTCAGCTGATCTGCTTTTGCCGTGAAAGCCGCTACATGGATCAGTGGGTCCCAGTTATTAACCTGCCTGAACGGTGACAGCATACGAATAAGGCTGAACTGAATAGAAAAAAATTGCACTGAAGTTTCAAGATACTTTAGTTATTTGCTCAGGAAGTAATTTCCCAGCCTGACATAAGGATTACAGTAATTGAGGTCAAGTCGGTAGGCTGAGGCTGAACTGCACATTGTGTGAAACTGAAGGATGTTTGACAGCACGGTTGGCAAATGATGGACTTGAAGCAGAAGCCATGTTGAGGGAGCAATAGGAAGTCCCTGGAGGAAGTCAAGAGCTCTGCGAGACAGTTGTGAAATCAAGTGTGGCAGAGTTCCTTTCAGAACCCACCAAGTGGGCTTGGTTGGAGTTGCAAGAAAGGAAGCTCCTAGTTTCCGCTTTAAATACCTTTCACTTTTGAGACCGAAAAGGGTTTGTTACTCTAGCAACTATTCTATTTTGTTTCAACATGCCAATTTCTTCAGTTTTTATTCTAAAAATATTAAATTATTTCATGAGAGCAGTGAAAGATTTATTTATACTAGGGATTTTGTGCACCACTTGTATTAAAATGGTTGAACTGCTGCCTTTTAATTGTTTGAAATTGGACTGTGTTCACTGAAATAAAACATTTAAAAACCACCGGAAAATGGTTGTTTTCACTTTTTACAATAGAGGCAACACAAGGAGTTATCACGAACTGCACGCCTGGAAATAAGAGTACCTGTGCTACTCTTCTCACCCACATGCTTGCCAGGAAATCACAGATGTGCTCTCTCAAGGAATGATGGGTTCTCCTAAATGACACTTTTGTCCTGAGTATCTGGGACAAAAAGGTGAATGAATCACCAGTAGATAAAAGAAGTATTGCAGCTAATGCAAATGCACGTGCCAAAGATAGTAAGGTCCTAGAAAAGCAGCTGGAGAATAGCAATCGAAACAAAATGCCCTGTGTTCTGTGAATGCCTCCTGCTTTGTCTCATTACAATGTATTGAGAGTGAAGTGCCTTAAGAGTGAAGGTACTTGAAATGCCTCCAGATTCAATTTCTATATTTTTTTAAAGATCCTTAGGTATATTTACAAAATTGGGCTTATGCCATTGAAAAAATAGACCTAAACTTCATTAAAGTAATGGGACTATTTGCAGCATTAAATCTCATTGTGGGTTAGGCCAATTTTAAATAAAGTCCCTAACTACATATTATCTCTATTTTCATATTAATGGACTGTCAAAAAAGGCCCAAGCATGTTGTTTCAGGCTTTATATGCAAGAAACGTGCCCTAAAGGAGGCCCATCCTGAATGCATAACCCAGAAAAATGAAAAAGCAGAAGTCTACAGAAATCTGAAAGTAAATGGACATACTGTGACGTAAGAGGGCTGAAGGTGAAGACTCCTGGATTAGCACTGTGATTCACACAACTGTCCAGGCTTTTGGATAAAAGATAAAAACATGTTGTTATAAATGTGAGCAGTTTGCAAGTTAAGCTTTCAAACAACTTCATGGCTAGGATCGTTAAAAAAAAACTTTTAAGGGCACTACATTTGGCATCCTTGTTCTATTAAATATCAGATAAGAGACAGCTAATGATAGGCAGAAAGTGCTCCTGATAGCAATTCATAGTGAATAGTATCCCACAATCTGTTATTTTATGGACTACCTAAACTCTGCCAAATGACTAAGCAGCTAACTGTAATACTGTATATGCCTCCCATAAGAAAAGGCACTCGTAGCCCCTCTTTGTGGAATTCTTCATAATGAAATGTGCTACAGAAACCCTTTTAATACAAAATAATGAGGCCATGCCCTGTTTTAGGATGCCCATCACCCTCCTAGCCTGGGTAAGTTTCCAGCAGCCTTTTCGATTCTGGTATTTTGAAAACATGTTGGACCTCAATTTCTAGGAACAGCTGTGCTAGACCAGGAACTTCAAAAGTTTGATTCCCAGGTAAGGAAAGATTGGTGCATCCAGAAGCAGCTGAATTGTTTCATTCTATTCTCAAGCTATAAGAATAGGGTATCTCACTCATAAATTGCTTAATTGCTTGTCTAGCACAGATCCCAGTGCTACACCATACAAAAAAGCTAAGCTGCATAAATGTCTGAAGTGGGTGAAAGGAAGATAATTATGAACTAGATTGGGACGCGGGCCATCATTTGTAGCTTAATTATTCAGTGAATATAAAGCATTTGTGATGAGTCTAAAAATAAGGGAAAAATAGAAAATGGGAATTAAAAGCATATCAAACCTCAGTGATAAGTCTCCTATCAGCTAGTCAGCTTTCATAGAAAGCAAGAAGTAAAAACACCAAATATGGAGCAAATAACATAAAGTATTAATAAAGAATGAAAGCATACCATTATCTGAAATATGACACTGTCCCTAGAAACCTTAAATACCTGCTTTGCCTGCAATTTTAAGGGTCAGCCATACAAAATAATATATACAATTAAGGCTGACTTGGCTTTAAAAATATTTTCCACTTTCCTCTTAAAACACTTAGAAGGCAGTTATTAAAACATGTAAATTTTTAAAAAGTTTTTTTAAAAAAAAAAAAGATGGAAGCAAGCAAGAGCACAATTGACTGAAGACTGTTGCTATGGAACCTTGAACGTGACTGAATGAAATGAATGGAGACTGTTCAGTAGCAAAACCAGATGGCTGGAACCAGATGGGCCAGTATCCTGCACAAAATTAAAGATCTATGATTAACTGCAGTTTCATCAGCAATTAAAGTGTGTATACAGCAACAGAACTTGAAAGTAGGTTGCTAAGTCATCATTTGAAATTGCTGGAATGAAAATCTGAAAAATATATCAGTTCAAGCCATCTTCTACTGCCTGCATTACAGCTCTGTACAAATTAAGACATTTAGGAGGAAGAATAGCTTGCCTTTATTCACATGCAGTATTTACCCAGAACGTTTCAAAGCTGAACTTGCTTGGTCAATCTTCCCATGGCCATCATTCCCAACTAACATAATCACTTTATGGACCTTTCCTGATGTAGGAATATTTAACAGGAAACTCTGTTCCAGTGCTGCAACAGGATAGTGGGGGAAATGTTGACTCTCTTACTCAACAGCCTATGTCAGCACACCCACACAGAAATATCACAGTGCAGAAAGATGGCCATTGCTGAACACAAACAAGCTTCCAAAATGTACCAGTTAAGGCAATGGAAACTTTCATTAGTGAATATTTGGTATTTCATTCTAAACTTATTTGGTATTTCATTCTAAATTATATAAATCATGTTTTTCTTACGGCTTCAACATTACTCCACAGAGTGCAATAACCTCAGATAAACACATTTAACTGGATGGAAAACAACTGCCTTGTATTATTATCATGCTTGAAAATACGTATTAAAGGAGCTGCCAACAAGAGCAAGCAACAGAATTGGGCATCTTAAATGAAAAGTGAGACTGATGCTTGTTCATTAATCTTCAAGCAGCACCTAGTCAAAGTTGTTTTTATCCAACATATCCTTGTTGGATATGCCACCTATCCAAGGATCTCATACTTCCACAGAGCTGGTGAACATCCAACATGCAGTTTATCACAGCCACAGATCAGCAGCAAAACCAATTACTAATAGAAAAGCAGCTATTCTGAATGGTGGTGGGTTATATGGGCCTTACCCTATCCTTTGCTTTTTTTATTAAAAAAAAAAAAGCATAGCAAACATCAGTTTACCAAGTGCAACATCACCTGGCAGAGAGGGGCAGGGAGTGGAGATTTGCTATACCAGTCCTCTATGATATTATGACGATTAATTCTATCACCCATACCACTGAACAGAATCTAACTATGGCAAATGCTCTTCTTGTTATTCCCAATAACTCTCTTCAGGACAGGGCATACAGAATCAAAGGTGAAATATGTTCACTATTCTTGAAGTTAAAAGGTCTGCATGCTTTGCAAACCATTTGCAAAGAAAGAATGTGCAGAGGTCTTTACAGTTCAGTGTTCCTCTGAAGTCAGGCTGTAAAAGTAGAGGTCACCCCTTAGCCTTTCCAACTGGTGCCTTAGAACAATAACTGTATCAGTAGCGGTAGAATGTGATCACAGGTAGAGGCCTGACTCAAATCAGTTTGTCATTTCATTATTAGCCAGTGCAACTAAAGTGATATGTTATTTCTAACACCTAAATCAAATGCACTACAATGATAAGCAGAAAACAGTATGAAAAGAAGTGATATTTAATTAAAGTGTTTTATATCCATGATACTAAATATATTAGCTGTGAAAAGGAATCTTAATTACAGTTTTTTAACCCTTCTAACATCTGCAAGAAACCATCTTCCAAGACAGATCACAATATATAGAGGTGCACAATGAAAGCAATCTTATTAGAGACTGTTTATGAAAGATAAAACAAATCTATTAATTTCACACATGCTTTTTTAAACTCCAAAGGCAAATCATGGTATTATTCTTTTCAATGTAAGATTACAATGATAATACAAAACAATAATTTTGTGAAAGCAAGGAAGAAAAACAGAGAAGTATCTGTAAGAAATAAGTAGATTACTGTTATTATTTTTAAAAGGGATAAAGAAAGAACAGTGTGTTTCTAGAATACAGTATTATTTTGCTTTTGAGACATTTCAATCAGAGCACCAACATAGAGGTTAGTGGTACAATGACTAAAAACTCTTTCTTAAGATTCATGTTCTTATTTTCAAACTTCACAATGGTGTAGGAGTTACTATTTTGGATTACAGGTATTCAATTTTTCATATTCTGTTAATCACAATAACCTAAGCACCACTGTGGCAAGTCCCACTGAAGTGAATCCAAGGCAATATATATGAAGGCAATGTTCTCAGTTTCTTGTTGCGTATCACCACCACATATGAGCAATGTGTGTATGTTTCAATTCTCAATATAAAAAAACCTCATGGAAGGCTGGTGAAGGGTGAAGAGGCATCTAGCAGCAACTTAAAATTAGACAGAAATGAACCAAAGCAGCTAGTTCAATTTTGGTTCTGAATTTATTGTTGCTGTGAACTGCTACACCTCAATCAATAAGAGAAACTGAACAGGGGGCAGGTGGTCAACCCATGAGTTTTTCAACGGGAAGTCAAAATGCATTCATAAATGGAAGTTGGCACAATATTTTACTTGGTTAAAATGAAAACTTCTGCAGTTTACAACACAGTATTTTGAATAATTATCTTCAGTTTGTAAAATACATATGAATGATAAAAATTTAAAGCACTGCTGGTGAAAATACTGGTTTGGATCCAAAGCACCACAGCATAAATTGAACTGCTGCTTGCATTGCTCTGCAAACACAAAGAAAGCAGTTTCCAGACTGCTATAAGAGGCAAGTTCACAGCAGTTCCCATGCTTCCTCTGGCACGTGTAAAAAGCCATCTTTGGTTATATCATGCAACACTATACATGCTTACTCAGAAATAAGCCCCATTATAATGAGTAGTGGTTATTCCCTAATAAACCGGGAAAGATTGTAGCCTCTGAATGCAGACTTATGCCTGTCTTGTCAGCACTGCCCCATTGTGTTCAATGGGGCTTTCTCCCTGGCAAGCATGTACTGGCTTGGATCCTTAGTTTTCCTTTTCTTGGGAACTTATTAGGGTGAGGCTAAAACACTGCTTTTGGGAACATAACATTCTTTATCCCACACGTGGAAGGGCATATTTGGATCCAACCTATTTTGGCCTGGTGCTATAACACTGTAATATGACAAACACACAAGTACTGTAAGACTTTAACAACAAAAGACCACATTCTGGAAGATCGCAAGCCACTTCCATATTACCGCCCAAAAGCTGCAAGGATGCATCTGTGAAGTCACCAGGAGCTCAGCTCAACTTGAAGGAGTCTAAAGTAACATGATTAGTAACACAAACAGAACAAAAAGCCCAGAAGACAGGCCCAATATCAAGGGGTCACAACTCCAGACTTAATTTGGAAAAATGTGAGCTGAGAAGTGGCTGGAAGGGAAGAAATTAGAAAAAAGAAATGGCACT
Source organism: Liasis olivaceus (assembly GCA_030867105.1). Classification (NCBI taxonomy): domain Eukaryota; kingdom Metazoa; phylum Chordata; class Lepidosauria; order Squamata; family Pythonidae; genus Liasis; species Liasis olivaceus. Next base: position 135,408,235 of record CM061350.1, on the reverse strand, counting down.
GGTCAATTGCAAGGCAACTTCTAAGAACTTCCTTCTGTTCCAGTAAAGCCTTCTCTAGCTAGTTTGTATTCTTTCCTGACAGGCAAGAGGACTATTAAGCTGGACTCTTCTTCAGATGCCTGATCACCAAGTGCTAACCTTAGCTTTGACTACACAATGTAACAAGTCAAAGTTTATATATTTGGTACTCAATCATTTGAGGGTATTTTAAGTAAGTTACAAAGGTACTTCATCTGTCATAAATAATCCTATTTTAAAATTTAAGGATATTACCTTCTAATCTTAAGTGAAGTGGAGCCTAAATAAATGGCAGGGAGCAATCATAACCAGTTTAAATTTCTCACTAGTGAGAATAAGTGAACATGTCCAAATTTATTCTACATTAAAGCATACATAGCAGCATTTGCTGGTGACAGTGTAGTGTATGCAACATGGAAAACGCTTTTGTTTGCATATCAGTTTATATATATTTAATTCATTAAAAATTATCACAGTCATTTAAATAGCATATTAATTTTATATGAAAATATAAAATTGATGAATGCATCAAGAACTGTTTTGATTGCATTCATCTGATGAGTAGAATAGTTCTAAAAAGAGCAATATTCTAATTGTTTAAAAAAAATACTGATATTTGGACAGGACTTGTAGGAAATAGGTGGTGGTGGTGATGGGTGAGAAAACTCCAAGCATCAACTTGTAAAAGCTGAATATAATGTTCAGGTGCCCGTGTACTAATGACAATACCAATTTATTCAGTACCAAACTATTATACCTACTCTCTTAGAGCTGACAGGCCTGCCCATGCAGCCTCTCCTCATTTATAGGCTTATTGCAATGAGTATCAACTCCGATGCTTGAGAGGTTCAATATGGCCACCATGTATGAGCTTAGGTGCATCATCTGTACGTTCTTATCTCACCAAAGGATCATGTACTGGTGTGAATTAACCACTGTTCTATTCAGCAAAGTCAAACACAGGTTGACCTTTTCCACTGTTTTTTGCTTGCTATGTTAAGATCACAACACAAGCTGACTGGTGCAACACAATTAACAGAAAATGCAAGTTAACCCATGTTGCTGTTGCCATGGAATAACAGTTGCAAGGATCAGTCTTTATAAAGCAGAGTTGTGTAGCTGACAAATCAACAGCTGCCCAAGTATGATCTTAAGACTGGATATCAGAAAAGACACTGTTTTAAATTATAACAGCAAATAAAATGGCACCAAATTGTAAGTAATCTAATTAATTAATCTAATTAATTAATTATACATTTAATATGCAACAGGCAGACTGGTGTAAAATAAGCAAAACCAATGCGAAACTGTAGTTTTATCATCAGTTCCAGACTATTTTCAGGAAGCTATTTTAGTTTTTAAAATGTGATAAATTTATCTTTTGGGAGCATGAAGGGGACAAAAAGTACAATATCAACCATGACATGCAGCACTAATACAGTTCTCCATAAGAGCTTGATTAATACAATGAAGAGCACCAGTAAGTCGGGCAGGGACTTTGGCTTACCAGCTCTGCAGCTAGCTTGAGAAGTACAGTTATGGTGAAACCAAGTATGTGTTTAGCTGTCACCAAGCAGATACAAACACTATGGAAATCTAGGTCTTCTTAACAGGAAGAAATGTTTGTGGGGGGTGTCCCTTGGCTGGTTGAAAATGAATGCTTCTGGATGAACACTACTGGTTGGTTTTGCATTCTGTGCTAAAGGTTCTACGAAGGAAATCTAACCATGCATCTCAGGTCCTTTATATATGGGACAATTCTTTTATCCCTCTTGAGGAACAACAACAACAACAACAAAAAGCTACAATTAACCCACTCTCTAAATACACAGCTATGGCAGATCACAATAATAATAATAATAAAATAAAAATTAAAGGGCCAGCAACAGATAGAATACAGATGCATACCCGTGGTTTAAAACATATCAATGTTGCTTCTTTCCATTCAGTATCTCATTACCACATGAACGGTACCCAAATTCTTTAATAATGTTAACATTTACAAGAGATTCGTTGCTGCTGCTGAGCATTGCTATAATCCTTCAAGCATTTATTTAGCACAACCACTGATTTTAATAGGCCTTGTGCAGAAGCAGTAGCACCATGGATTTCACTCAGAGTGTCTCCTCCTACTTAGTGATTGTTTGACATTTATGAAATGTAAATTTAGGGATCAAACTGAAAAAAGCCTGAAAGCTTCCAAAAATCAGTTCATTAGAAACTGTGTAGGAAAGACAGAGGACAGAGTCCCTCTTAAAAGACAAAAAGAAAGGGAGGAGAAATTTTTAGACACCATTATCACAATCAATCTGCATTTAGTGTAGTCTACATTTCAGTGGAAATAAAAGATAGATTAAAGGCTATAGACATCACTTTTCAAAACTATTTTGAGAACCAGAATTTATATTATGTACAAATGTGTAGGTTTTTAAGACATTGTCAAAAGCTTAAGATATACTTAATAGTGAAAGCATGAACTGCAGAAATCCTATCAATAAATGCAGCAATGAACTCTGAAGAGCGCACTTAAAGAATGCACTTTGGAATGTGTCTATACACCTAAACAAACATATGCATACACCCTAGATATAGACTCCATTTACATATACAAGGTACACACTGGTATAAAATCAAATGCAAAAGAAAGCTTGATTAGCACTCTATGCTTGTCTACCTCACTACTCTGTAAATGAAGCTCAGGCAACTTTGGTCTTGATTGTTCAATCCTTGGAACTGTGAACACTCACTGCATTTTAAAATCAAGCCTATCCCAGCCCAGCCCAGTTCAGCCCAGCAAAGCCAACACAATCCATGCCCAACAACATTTTTAGAACCCTTCCATTTTGCAAGAAGTAACTTTTAGAACCGTGTGCCTGGCATTTAGGATGGGACAAATAAACTTTTGAGAAAACTTAAAAGTTCATTCATACACAATGTGAAAATAAGTTGCTGTTTTATGCGGTGGCTACCAGGTGACCTTCAGGTTACTTCTCTAAGAATTGGCTAGGTTGGTTTTGCAGGGGAAGGTTTTGAAGGCATTTTGCTGCTTTGCCTATAGAATAATACAGGTTTTTTTATCCTTGAAGGGGTTTTCCGAAGCAGGTATACCCATTAGTAAAGGATCCTTCCTGGCATGTTCCTCACAATAGCACATTAGATCTGCTGATGCCTTGGACACCTGGAAAGGAAAAAAGGTGCAGAATTATAAATATTCCAAAGATGCTTCCTAGATCACTATAACTGGTAATAACGTACATTTGAATATACATTCATTGAATATGTGAATGAGTATGCAAAAAGTATTCTGTTGTCATTTATGGATTAGGCTTCAGTCATAAACAAACAAATTGCAAAATGAGAAGCCGTATTTATGCAGAAATGTAAAAGTTTACACAGTTCTTCTTAATAACTAAAAACAGCTCAGAAAATAAATGTAAAAACTCAACAATTAAAGTAAGACTCTGTCATTTCCTCCTTTAAGCTAATAAAGACTGCTGTCAACTTGGAGCTTCTATGCTTGTTTATTTGGAAACAAGTCCCTCTGGGTTGTACAGGACTAACTACTAGGAAGCCTCGTACAAGATTCAAAATAGATATGCATTACTTTTCATTTTCTGTTCTTCACATATGCATTTTAAGAAATCTGGGGACACCTATGGCCTTCTTATCTTCCACAAAGAAATCACAGCCCTGGTGCTCTACAGGACTATGCTGATCAAGATATAACAGATGTAATCCAGTACATCTTGAGAGCCAGCTTGCTACGAATGGCTAGAGAATCACAGAACAAGAAGTGGAAGAGTCTATTTAGACCATCAAGTCAACCCCCTGCTCAATGCAGGAATCACAATTAAAGCATCCTAGGCAGATGGCTGTCTTTCTGCTTCAACATTCAAAAAAGGAGAGCCTACCACCTCTTTGAATAACTCGTTCCACTGTCAAACTGTTTTTACCATCTGAACATCTTCTTTAACATTCAATGCGAACCTATCTTTCTAGGATTTAAATCTATTCTTCCATGTCCTGCACTCTGGAATGGGAAAGAACAGGCCTTGACCTTCTATGTGACATTCTTTCAGGTATTTGAAGAATGCTATCATATGCCCTCTCAAGCATTTTTTCTTAAGGTTAAACTTCCCCAGCCTCTTCAAACTCTCTTCCAGTCTCTTCCAAGACTGGAAACTTGGTTTCTAGTCCCCTGATCATTCTTGTTGTCCTTCTCTGAACCCAGATCTGTAAGATATGGTGACTGAAAATGGCATAGTACTTGAAATGGGGTCTGAGCAAAGCAGAATAAATATTATTACTTTCTGTAATTTGGAAATTATACTTTTATTAATGCAACCAAATACTGTATTTGCCTTTTCGGTAGCCTGCTGACTAGTATTTAATTTGTAATCAACTGCTATTCCACTTTTTCCACAAATTTATTTATTTAATTGATTAATTAATTAATTTTTCGGCCGCCCATCTCCCCCCAATGGGGGAACTCTGAAGCCAAGTATCCCCCATCCTATATTTGTTCATTTGATATTTGTTTACTAAGTTAAGAACTTTGCACTTGTCTTTTAAGTTAAGGACTTTGCACTTGTCTTTGTTACATTCATTCTATTACTTTTAATAAGGTTTTTAATTTTATTTCTGTCTTCTAGGTATTAACTATCCCCCTCAATTTTGTATCATCTGCAGATTTGATAAGTATTCCCTTCACTTTTTCATCCAAGTCATTATTGAAAATACTGAACAGTAGAAGATCCAGGACTGATTCCTTCCTCTAATTTGATCAGGAGCAATTGATGAACATGCCTGCAATCTGATTTTTGAACCAGCTATGTATTAACTTAATTGTCATGCCATCCAACCCATATTTAACCAAGTTGCTAATCAGCATGTCAAATGCTTTTGCTGAAGTCAAGATATATTACAGGTAGCCCTTCAAGTTACAATGGCAGTTGGGACCAGAATCTCTGTTAGTAAGCAATGCATCATACAGCACAAAATCATGTGACCGCATTGCTTAGTGATGGGAATCCCTGCAGTCCCCATTGCTGTCATTGAGTGAGGCTTGTGGGTTGTTAAGTGAGCACCTCCTCGCAATTTCCTGCCAGCTTCCAACAACCAAAGACAGTGGGGAAGCGGGCAGGAAGTTGCCAGTCCCAGGTAGCTTGCAAGCAGGCCAGCAGGTAGGTAAGTGGCTGCTGCTGGGTGAGAGAGGGTGCATGAGTGGCCAGGGAGGGTGCATGACTTCCCTGCTAGCTTCCCTATTGACTCTGCTTGTGGGAAACTGGAAGGGAAGGTCACAAATTGCAATCATGTGAACATGGAACACTGCAACCATCATAAGTGCAAGTCAGTTGCCAAGCATCCAGATCATGATAACATGACTGCGGGGGTATTGAGACAGCCAGAACTTCAAGGACCGGTCATAACCACTACTCATTCGGTGTCATCGTAACTTTGAACAGTCACTGAACAAGTGGTCGTTAACCAAGGACTACCTGTATGTCTACAGCAAGAATATGCAATATCTTCCATGCATGAACCATTCCATGCATAGGACAGCTAGCTCTGGATGGTCTGTACCCAAACCAAACCATGCAAGTTTCAGATATTTTGATCTATATACAGATCAAGAGGGGCTGAAAAGATCAGAAGGCAGACAGGCCAGCACACAAACCATGCAGAGGAGGAGCAAAAAGAGGGGATGAAATGCACCAAGCTTCCCTGATTTGCCTTATAAAATCACTCTGGATCCCTCCAGTTTTTGTCTTAGCTGAAACCCAACTACCAAAGTATTCTGGGTTTTGTTTTTCCCAAAGTATGGCTGACCAAACTTCCAGAATGGGAGAGTTTATATCAGGTTTAAAACAAACTATATTTTCCATTTCATGCACATCCTTAGCCTACAGCATTCCTACAATCTATTAAGGAATTTGCCCATCAAAAAAAGATGTATCATCTTGACAAATCCATGCTGACTTTTGATCACTGCATTGTTTTCAAGGTGCTGACAGACCTTAATGATTTGTTCTAGAATCTTTGCCAGGTACTGATGTCAGACCGATTGGTCTGTAGTTTGCTGGATCTTTTGCTTTCTGCATCTTCTGTTTTCTGCTTTTGGAAAATAGAGGCAAATTTGCTTTCCTCCAATCATTCAGGATTTTAAAAAAAATAATACATAACGTATTGACTGTATCATCAGCTAGTTCCTTCAGAACCCTGCAATTAAACTGTTACTAGAGATTTAAGCTTATTAAAGATGCATTCCATGATTGTGTTTTTATCAACCTCAAGGTTTACTCCTGCCACTTCCTCCTGCTCTTCACAATTCCAGGTGCAACACATTTTTTTTTAAATTGGAGAAGAGTGAAGGAAAACAGAATTTGAGTAACTGCACCTTTTCATGGTTAGCAGTCTGCTAACACTGAATATATACTGATACTTTTCTTTTTATTTTGAATATATCTCAATAAGCTCTTTTTGTTAGGATTCTTTGCTAACCTCAGCTTATTCTAAGCTTTCACTTTCCGGACACTAGCTCTATAGTTCCAGTCCACTGTCTGTATTCTTTATTTGGGATCTGAATTTATCCTTTTTATTCTTCACAACCCAACAAAAGGTTGGAAAGAAATTGTGTAAAGAATCTTGGGACTCTGTCTGTTTCTCTGGAAGTCAGCAGGATAACTCTCTGAAACCTGAACAGAACAGGACCAATATTACATTATGACTTACATTATGACATATGAACCAACTGTGTGACTGACCAGCATAATCTTCTCCAAGTGTGTATCTACTGCAGGTATCTAACTATTGTGCACTGAAGTTTCTTAAAAGACATTAGACTCAGAAGGCCATATTCCAATACCTTCAAGGCAATTCTTAAATTTATTTGATTTTTTTAAAAAGTAAATTAAAACCTAGGAGGAGAGACAGACAGAGAATGCACTTTAAATAATAAACACATAATACATAACAAGCAAATATATTATGCTTAACCTTTATCCTTTCTATAGATGCTTCTATTCGCAACTGCTGAACAGTTCTTCTTGCTTGAGCTATGTTGTTTGTTGTGCCAGACGTTTTGCTAGACATTCTCAGTGAACTCTTCCAAGCACTGTTAAAAAAAGACAATGGGTTGTTTTTCTGGCTAAAAATCGTAATTAAACAACAGGAAAAACTGTTCAGAATATTTTACGTCTTCCAATGCAACAGTAACTAAGCTTTCACAACGGAAGAAGAAAATAATTTTGTAATAGTAAAGTTGGTAAAATATTGGGAACAATGACTTTATAAACATAGAAATCTTTTATTTTAAAGCATCCTAGGAATGCCAGTTCATATCCATGAATAATCTTGTTCTTTTTTCAAACGTTTTATAAATGGAACCAATAGAATTGATATTTTTCAAAAGACATACAGTGTATTATTCATCACCATATGAAAGTAATAAGATACCCAAAAAAGTCATCTTCTTACTGAATGTTATACATTCTGCAACATCTCTGATGTTCAAAGCACTTGTCTATTCTTCTGCAGTTGGTATCTTGAGAATTCTGGTTCTACGTATTCAAGGTTTATACCCATCAGATCATCTGCTAAATATACCGAGTGGGCAACTATGAAGAGGAATAGATCAAAACCATCATGGGCTTAATCCAGATTGGCCTGTGAGAGCATGTGGCTCAACAGCAACTCTATCTGCTAATGGGCACAATATTTACAGCCTCCCAAATGTATCCTCTAGACCTAAAACACTTAGCAGGCTTATCATCTGTTCTCCTTTCACATGCTTGGAATGAAGATGACTTATTGTACCTCATTTTTTCCTAATTTTCCTCATCTATTCAACTTTCAGCAATTCAGTTTCATCAGAGTTAAATTAATGTGATAATTCATTGGAGTTTATTTTCTGGACTCCCAAAAGAGATCATTACTCCAAATATATAGGCAATAATACACTTCAAAATATTCTCTTATTTCTTCTAAATTTGCACCTCCAAAAATCTGAAATAATGCAAGGTTATCACTCGGCTTCTTAAATAAATCAAATTACCTAATCAAAGCAACATAAAGTATATTTAAGAAGATCACATTCACTTTCTTTGCCCAATCCAAATGACACTGTTTATCATGTTTGGCACTGATTGCATTCTACATCCGAGCATGACAGTTCAAAGCTGAGTCACAGGCCTTAACATCCTACTATTGGATGCCTTCCAATGATCTGCAGAGACTCTGATCATCGTGTTCAGCCAACGACTGACCATAATAGCACAAAATGGCTTTGCTGGAATGGCTTTTTAACCTCTGAGAAGCCACGTGAATCACTAAAATACCACTCCTGAGTAGATTTCAAGGTTATGCCTGAAAAGTACCAAAACTGGAATGCTTTACTCATAGTTCTGTGCACAGACGTACTATTGCAGCCAAATTCTGTAAAGGAGTTAAAGATCATTATGTATAAATAAGCAGATAAACAGAATGAAACTGTAATGTAATCTGATTTTGATCATAAAAACACCACCACCAGTACAATACTGTAAACAATGCTGCTAAAACATAAAACAGAACAAATAAATCATCAGTCTGAGATTCAGATCCAGCTAGTATTTTAATGACTTTCAAAAGTTTACATCAAAGAGCCTGCCACAAAAAGTCCTTGATACACTATTTAAAATAGTGCAAACTGTGACATACATTGTCCAATAATGCCCTATACTACATTGAATATTATAAAGCAGCCTACAGAAATAGAGACTTTCAAAGCTACATCTGTCTCAGGACACAAAAGAACTGGTACCTAAGATCATTAATGATCTGACTTTAATAAACTGATGTGTAGGGCTTAGTAAAATTGCTGCTACAAGCAATATTAATTCACACATTGAGAATCAATTTGCATTCTATGAAACATATTGCTTTTAATAAAAGAAAAATGAATCCAGAACTAAATATTAATATAGGAGACAGCTGATAAAAATGTCTCTGCATACACGCTGCAAGCAAATTAAAAGCAATTCCTTCTATATTTAATCCTAAAGTCTTGATCATCCAGTAGCCAGTATCTTAAATAAGTATCACTGCCTTCTTCACCCTTGATATAAGTCATCACACACTCTCTTGGGCTTAACAGTTGTTGAACCATTCAGTGCCTATACTAGTCAATGCATTAATATACTAGGAGAACCAGTTTGGTATAGTGGTTAAGGTACCAGGCTATAACCTGGGAGACTATGAGTTCTAGTCCCCATTTAATGTTTTAACAGTTCCCAGTTCTCACAGCTCAGAACACAAAAAGACAGTAATCCAGACAACTTAAATTCCCATTTTCAATCAGTGAGCTGAATAAGCTTCAGTTCCAAATTACATTTTATTTTTAAATGCTATATGATTCCTATATTCCTATGGAGCAAGATTTTAGGGGATGATCAGAATTCTAAATATTAGCCATATTAATACCAGGCTTTCTCACTGGCCCTAAAATAACTTCATTTATTTATTTATTGCTCCAATCTGTACAACTCTGGTCGATGATTTGGCAGACATCAAAGTCATAGTGTCCATAATATTCACTGGAAGTGTGTACATATTTTGTACTTGCAAACAAAATCAGGCTTCATAAGCAATATTTCAGGTAAGTATACTATCAGTATAATTTATTAGAAATAAGCATCTAGTCGGAAGTCACCCAAAACCTGGAGTAAAAAACAAACAAACAAACAAAACTTCTGCAATGTAGGTACATATCCAGTGAATTAGATCCCAGCAAAGCTTTGTGCCAACTGCAGGTTACATCATCAGTCAAGCATCCTGGCAGACATTTCAGTTCTTGCTTTGTCTAGCAAATAAATCTTGGGTGGTACATGAGATGAGTAGAAATGCAGCAAATGACAGGAATTTATTTCCAGGGCAAGACCTAGTTGCAATTTCTGTTTTTTGTTAGGAAGCATAATATAAAATCTTATTCACTTAACGTGCTTACTTTAGAAAACCAGTAAAAGTGCTTCTCGCCTCAAAGGACAAAATCAACATCTTAATAAAACTGCTGGGGCAACCACAATGCAGGCAGGAGCATTATGCTCGTCATACAATGGCACAGGCCAGGGATGGTGCTCATCGTGCTGGTAGTTTCAAGCAACTCCACGGTCTTCAGCAGTAAACTCTCAGCAGGTTAAGTATCATACCCTTTTACAAAAGCATGGGAAAACTGGTTTACAGTGCAGCTAAGCTTCTTAGGGTAAATAATACCAGCTATGCATGCATGGAGATGGTTGGCCAGAGGCGGCATACATTTTTATTCTAGTATACAATAGCTGTGACAAAACAATTTGATGTATAAATCTTTGTCCAATCACTAGTTGGGTTAGCTAATAATTAGCAGAAAATTTGCTTGAGAAGAATTTTCCAAGGGTAATTTGCTAGCAATTTGGTGACTAAAAAACAAGCTAGCTTTATATTTGTGTATGTGTTTGGTTTTTATTCTATTTTTATTGTATTTTATATTGTTGTTATTGTATTTTAATATTTATTGCTGTTTTATTCTGAACCGCCCAGAGTCACTTTTTGTGAGATGGGTGGTATCTAAATTTGAAATATAAATAAATATAAAATAAATAAATATTTTTTATTTGTTGCATTTACAGTAAGTCTCTTCTGGAACAAAAGGCAGCATACATAATAACTACCTCTTCATTTTTATACTTACAGGAACCTTGAGAGTTATTTCAGGCTGAGAAATAGCAATTGCCCAAAAGTCATTTAGGGAGCTTCATGCTGAATTTAAACCTCTATTTCTCCATTCCAGTACAACCACTCTTGTAAAACTTCCCAGGCTGCTTGAAATTTGCAGCAAGTGACACAAAATAGGCTAACGCATTGATATCATGTTAATACAAACCTGAAATATGAATGAATGGCTTGTTCGCGGCAGGGCAAGTGAACCCTTATCTGCTGAAGGGAGCTCACCAGGCCTGGCCAGGGAGGATGCAGCAGGATTGAACCAGCAGTTTACACAGGCAGGAGAAGCATGAGGTCCTCACCTAACAACAGTGTGGTCCTCACCTGACTGCAACTGAGACCACCAGAACTGCTGTCACTAAGCAGTGTGGTCATGTGCTGTTTCACTTAATGACCATGTCACTTTGCAATGGAAATTCCGGTCCCAATTAGGGTCATTAAGTGAGGACTACCTGTATAACAAAATGTTGCAGAGGGAAGTATTCCTATTCACTGTATATTGCAACAGGATTGTAACTAGCCTGGTCACCATACCTCCAAGGTATTTCATACCACTCTATTTCTCTCCTCATAACAATCTGTGAATATATTTTGTGTTTCCTCTGTCATATGTGGGTTTTCTTGGTGTTTTTCTTCTTCATATGCATTTTCCATAATATACATGCACACACTCTTCTGCAAAATGTGGGTCTTTCTGAACCTGATATCTTCCCTCTGTGTGTTGATTCTGCTGCTTTGGTTACATAAAGTTCAGTGTTTGGTAAATCAGTTTATTGTTGTTTTGTTGTTATTGAGGATTAACTATGTACCTGATCTTTAACACTAATAGTTTATATCAACTTGAAGCTGCTGTGAAATAGCACAGTACTGGGAGCATAGTTATCAGTCACTGAAGGATATATGATATTCTCTATAAAACATGGAAAGGAGGGAAATATTAAAAATGCGTGGATTTGAGATGTATTGAAGTACAGTTTTCATAACTCCCAGGCAGCATGGACCACAGTCGGGGATTATGGGAGCTGGGGCCATCACATTGCTTAGCTTTGTTTTAGATGCTTCATTGACTGTGCATGCCAAATCTTTGATTACCATAGAATCAGAACTGCACGCAGTTCACAGACTGAACAAAAACCCCAACAACCTATAACAAGATCACATTTCCTATTGTGAAATTAAATAAATAAAAGTCTGGCTACTGGATGCCTTATTCAAGAATGTGTGCGTAATCACTATGGTCTTCAAAAGACTGTTTACCAGAATTTACACTGCCCACTGCCAGAATCCTCCTTGATACCTCAAGGGCAGCCTCTAAACTGACATGTTTACAGCTCTACCAGTAACAGCACAAGGCCTGCATTAGTTATGAGCATGATCAACATAACCAGACAATGACAGCAGCTTTTTTAAAAAGGTAAGTAGAAATTGGTATTACAGGACAGAAAATTAAGACATAACCTTCATTAATGTCTTAAAGACTGAGCACAACCAAATCAAACCTCAATTCCTTAAAATTCCAGTATAATAAACTAAGGGCTGATCTCTTCCACCAAATTTATCATGCGTTTTGTTTATTAATATATGTGATACCATACCTAGGATTATTTCTAAACCGTTGATTCTTATCATTCTTGCGTTCTTATCTGGGAATGTCCTACTCATATAGGACATAGTTTTGATTAAGTATGCATAAGACTACACTTTAAAATCAGTATGGCTTTAAAGTGTTTAGCATTTGATAAATCATGTTTTTTTTTCCTTAAAATATTAATTTGGAAGATTTTGATAAATTCCTATTCTTGAGTTGTTATACTATCACTCCAAAATAATCCTTGCTCCTACATCAGTTAGAATAATGAAATAATAAAACTCCTGTGAGTCAGTTAACCTCGAATTTTAGCCACTGAACTGAACCCTGCAGGTACTAAAGTCAATAAGCTTAAACATGCTTATGTACCTGGTACACTGATTTCCTTCTATAAAGATGATTTTCAAAGAATTTTAAATACCGGCTCTCACCAAAAACCAGTTGTTACTGTATTTTAAAAGTACTTTTGTCTTATTCATATTAAAAATACCTGTCAAACTCAGTCAAACTTTAAACCTTTTACAAGTCTGTTTTGAAGATTCAGCTAGGGATCTGCTCATAGAGGAGACCCAAGTAGAATCTCTGTCAAAGCAATTTTTAATGTATGCTGAAACATTCCTAACAATGCATATTCATTAGTCTTGCCACTGCAGCAATTGGATTTGTACACATGCAATTCCCTTACAGCTGGATTAATTGGAGCTGAATTAATTGGATGACAAAAATGCTCCAATAAGGTCCAAGAACTGATTATTCAGAAAAGGTACTGATATATAGCTTTTTGTTTTATAAATACAGAAGGCTAACAATCTATATTATACTGTACTATATTTAGACTTTATACTGTATACTCATTTAGCGACCGTGTTCTGTTCCAATGACTTGGTTGTTAAGTAAAATGGTCACTAAGCAAATATGCGACAGAGAGTGAGAGGCATTGCGAAGATCACTGGTTGCTGCCATCTCATTCAGATAAAGTTCTCTTGTACAGCTATGCCAGTGTTACTCTCACTCCAGTGTGTGTTGTTGTCAGGCGCATGAAATTTGGTTATAAATGCATGCAATGGTTGGAAAATGAATTTTTTATTACTATTACTGTCAAATTTGCAAATGGTCGCTAACCAAAGTAGTTGCTAAACGAGGAGTGGCTATACTGCATATGTGGTGGAGATGATACTGCTTCTGAGTGGATGAACTCATATGACTGCACAGACGATTCAACTGCAAACTTATACATACAGGCCAATGTTAATAAACCAAGAGGCCACCGGGATTTAAGAAAAGGTACCCAGTAAATAATTACAAGACATCTGAATAAGTTTATGTGTAAAAACAGGCTTAAGGAAGAAAAAACCCTTTTGAGGAACAATATGTTTAGAACATAAATACTAGTAATATTTTAGCAATACAAGAATATACTTGTTCAGCAAATACTCATAAAAGCAGGATGATTCTAACTGTACACAGAGTTTAACATTTAGCTCCATTCTCTTTTTTGGGGAGGGGTGGTGGGGGCAGGAAGGGAAATGGGTGACTGGCTTTCCACATCCAAGATGATGAGTTCTGCACTTGATCCAAACAAGACTGAGCACTTTTAAATTCAATGCATGCCCTTCTCACTGAACAAAAGCTAATCTAGCAGTGCTTAATTTTAGCTCCATCCTGACCCTTGTGTTTTGTCTTTGTGTTAGATTATCAGTCAAGCCCTACTGAAACAATGGGACCCATTGCTGGGACTACTTTTTTCATAACTGTAGCATTAGCGTTTCCATATAAGGCAACTGGCACGTCCTTTCTCATCTTGCATTACTCAGCATGATTTGGTCATTTCAAGCTTACTCACTGCTGCAATACTGGACTACTGTAATGAAATCACACTGCCAAAGTGATTCTTTCTCTAGAATAAAGTTAACCCTGCTTATAGCATATTTTTGAAAATTACATCATTCTTTCTATTACCTGTAGTTATACTTATCGTGGGCCAACCTTTCACACTTAGGCATCGAAGAAAGCAAGTTACTGTTCACTGTTAAAGTGCTAATATATTTTCTCTCCTCAGCTGTAAAAAAAATCTTGAAGTTCTTACTAAAATAAATATGCAACCTGCAGCTCCCTATAGCCCTTCTAAAAGTTTTCTCTGAAAAAGTTTAATATGATAGAAGGGGGAAGATGCCAGTTTTGTGGGGAGCAATATTAGTTATATTGCTAAATTTAAGTTAAATCATTTTCAGTTTTTGCCCTGGGCCCACCCACTTCTTCCTCTTGGTCACTGTTCAGAGTGCTATTCCAGTTGTACTATTCAAAATGAGGCTTTCTTCAGTCTGAAAATGGTTGTGCATCCTGATTTAAAGAGCACTTGTTCCGATCTGAAGTTAAGAAGGGCTGAGAATACTAACAATAGTATGTGGATCTAGTATCTGATTGCTTCTGATTATTTCAAGTCAGGGCTCCCCCCACCATTTGCAAATGTTAGGTCAGGAAGAAGGTCACCCTGGTCAAGAGGATTCTACAATACTTTCAACATTATCGAGACTTAACTCTTTTGTAAGCTTATGACAAGCAAACAGGACCATCCATTCTAAAAAGGAATACAGCGACTAATTTTATCCCACAGGAAACCTCTGAAGTCAAGAATAAATCTGGGAACTCCCACTGAACCCTTCTGGTTTATAATTCACAAGATGGCCTTCCTCCCCAACTGTGAGTTAAATGAAAAACAAACGGAAGGGAAGCGCAAGTGACCGGTTCTCCAAACGAGTTCTTGAACTTATGCAGTTCACAGACCACGGCAACTACAGGCTTAAAAAAAATAAATAAATCATTACATTCCAAAACAGAAATGTATACCTGCCAAAATGTTAAGTTCTATTCAAGATGTATGAATCCTGTCTTTTCTTACCTCTTACTTCCCTTGACAGGGAAAGGAGTTCCATTTCTAGTTAGTCATATCATCTCTCTAAAAATTCATTTTTGTGAAAACCACCTTATAATTTAAATTCACAAAAAAGTTACTTTGGAAGGGATCACTAAAACAAGGAAATAAAACAGTGAGTTGCAAATGGAACCTGTTTGTATTATATATCATATAGATATGCATTATGCAAACTGTATTAATTCAACATATTAATTGCCTAAAAAAAGTAATATGGTGGATTCCTTCTTGCTGAAGGCTTTCAAATGGTATCAGGGAAAGTTCAGAGGATTCCTATACTGAGCAGGAAGCTGGGCTATATAACATATATGATAACTTCTCACTCATACATTCTGTGACTCAATTTTATTTATTTATTTATTTAATTTTACTTTAGTGCTGTATGATTTCAGACTGACTCTGGACAGCTCACAATATATATAAAAAAATACAAATACAATAAAATAAACAAAAGTACAGCAACAACTAACATCGAAATAGATGCAATTTATGACAAACATATCTAACAAGGGGTTTCATCCACCCTAGCCCAAGGTCTGGGGTTTAAGGCCTTCCAGAATGCCATCAGAGTGGAAGCCACCCAGATTGCCTGAAACATCAATGTAATTTGATAGTACCTGCAACCAACTTGACTATCGTTGTGTAAAATCTGAAACAGTCCTTGTCTTATGCAATCAATTTACAAGGTTTGCAATCTAATTTCAATTTCACCTGAAAACATTGTAAACATCCTGTTATGAACATAATTTTAAATCTGAATAGAACATTTTAAAACATTATGGAATAGGTGGAAATACTGTCTTAAATTTAGAATCCCCATCAGCTAAACATGATATTTACTGTTAATTTTTCTAAGCTGTTCTGACTTCATTACAGTTTCTGCACTACTTGACCTGACCGTTAACTCCTCTCTTTCCACAGTGTTGGTTCCAAACCAACCTTTGAGCCAGAGTTAAGTCCAATAGCAATGTTCAGCTCACATTCTTTTGTAAATGGATTTTAACTAAACAATTTTCACCAAGAGTGGAATGTTAGAGATTGAAGAGAATCTTAATTTATGGCTGAGTATCTTTACTAGCAGATTAATATATAACTTCTTCCTCTTAAGCACCAAATACCAGAGACATAATGGTTTAATTCAGGTAGTAATCTGTTCATCTGCTGAATCACCTATGTATTTTAAAGTGAATGTTGCTTTTATAAAAAAATAATATGTAGCTTACAATTTTAATATTTAAAAACACAATAGGAAATCCATTTTTAAAAAGCTATGTTTATTGCTAAATTACCAATAAACATAATTAATAAAGGAATTAACCATACATTACCAACAAAAATATTTAAGAACAGCACTGACCATAGTCAAAATTGTTATACAGAAAAGCTATTCTTCTTAAATGGTCTATTAATAAGTCAAGGCATGAAAAAATCTCAAAGGCAGAGCAAGGCAGTTTTTCTGGAAAAAGGCATTCCACTCTTTAATTGACAACACAATTAAACAGATGCTGTCCTTTGCTATTCCTGCTTAATATCGATCAATAAAGAATGAAGAACATCAGGTATTAAATGAAATATATTGGGGGGAGTACATACCACTGAGAGGAGATGGGTGCTGTGAGCTACCCTCTGTTTAATGGCCTGGTAGGGGGAGGTTAGTTGCATGTCTATCATATGTGCTGCTTTGGTCCAGAAAGGTAGAACAGTATTGTTACAAACAAATCAGGAGAGTTCTTTGGCTATTTAGGTTCCAAGACTTTGGGGAATTAAATGTAAGAGGCAGCACTTTGTACCGAGATAGAAATAAACAGAAAACTATTTCAGATTATTTAAAAAAAAACAACAGCCTGTTCTGCCAAATTAGTTCTAGGCAATTTTGGACCAAAATTTCAAGACGCATTCAAGGTCAGCATCATATAAATTGTCTTCTGAAATTCAGCCTAGTAAAGCACAAATGGACAAGACACAGCTGGCATTCCAGCAGGAACTAATGAAATGTAGCATGTTAGCATTAAAAAAAATCAATGACAGATCAACAGCATTTCCGGATTACAAAACTGCACTTTAAGAATAACTGCAAATCATCCAATACAGCTGATCCACTACCCATAGCTTGGCAACCAGAAGTCCTCTGCTGACTTACAGAGTCAGTTCGCACAATACAATAATCTACGCTGTGATTTGATTTACTTGTATTCTGAATCCGGCCCATGGGTCACATTGTGGTTAAAGTGGAAATGTATTAGCTATAATCTGGAGGCATAGGTTGCGTCTAGTTAACTGATTTTAACCACAATCTGATATGTCATTCAAACCAGACTAACAGCTAGCTTATGGTTAAACAGCCATTAATGTAGTCCTCCAAGAAAACAACAGAGTGTAAGAACAGCTACAAAGCAAAGCCGTTGCCGCAGCTTTGCTGCTCTCACTTTCATTCCCTGTGGATGCACAAAAGATAATTCAGGAGTACAAACTAGATGGGAGTTTCATTCTTTCTTAATCATGCACTTGGTGCCTGTGATCCTAATTGGGTCACCATTCATGAAGTTCTTCTACCAGAGGAAGAAGATTAACTTTATTTATTCCATGTATATGGCTGCCCCTCTTGTAGATGCAACTCTGGGCAGCTAAATTATTTTTCTTCTCTTTCTTTTTACTTTTCTAAGTTTTTTTTCCTTTCTCTTTGTAACCATGTGGCTTTCCTAAAGCAGTTCAGGAAGCCTGAGAGATTCTCTGGAATCCTGTACAGGTAGTAGCACAGAGGGATAGGCAAGGGATGAAAATATTACCACCTTCCTCCATTTCAGATTTCAGGCCATTAGGAGTCTTTCCCTGTGCAAAAGAGCAAGGCTAGTTCCAATTTACAAACTGTTTATAAGGCCCCAGTATTCTACAAATGTCTTCTAGCAAAGCTGAATGCTGAGTTTAATCAAAATGCGAAGCTGCAACTTCTAATAATTCTGCTTTCTTGTTCATGAGCAGTGTGCTGGTTCAAGTTGCTCAATCGCTGCCATTTGGCTCTCCCTGCAAAAGCCACACTTTGTAACTAGAATTTAAAGTATGGATTGGGACTTGTAGAATCTTGGTACTGTATTGACATAATACAACCCTGGTAAATTATTGGTTATTCTAGCCATTTTCTTGCAAAAACAGCCAAAAAGATATGCATTCATGGCTGGTCAGTAAGCAGCAGGATTTTGTTGTTTAAGTTCTCAGCTAAACTACTGACCTTTCAAAATCTTTGTTTTTAACCTCTACTTGAAAAACAACTTTAAAAACTTCACCCATAAGCTTATTGTTTTAGGTATATTCTTCAAGTTTAATTGCTAACCAGTCTCATTCATGATCAAATAGTGTTTATACTTAGAAAGTTGCTGTTTATTGTTCTCAAGAGTTGTTGATTTTCTCGCTGAGCTCGTGATCTCTGACTAACCAGAGTTCAAGCCAAAATAACATGTAACTGGGTCCTATAATAAAATAATTTCCTGAATGCATCTCAGAGCCATTTTCATAGACTGGTGAATTCTTCATAAATTTCTTTAAGCAACTTTCCCTGAAGCTTAGAGCTTGAAAATCCTACAGGTTATCTAGACTAGACTATAGAATATAGACTGTACTTGCCTTTGACAAGACCTTTAACAAATTTAGCAGTTATTTAGAATATATTTGCCACGAATAGAACACAAATGAGACCCAGCTACACTATATCAGATATACCTGATTAACTCAATGGCACTGAACTAAGCCACCATCACCAAAGAAAGATGGCTTCCCAGTTCCAATGGGACACTTCTCAGATCATTGCCATGGCAAACATATTTTGATGGCATGAAATTCCAGATCCACTTTGTCAGCTTGATAGAACTGATCTGCCATTTGTCTACTTTCCACATTGAACTCTAGTTAGATTTATCTGTTTGTTCAATGTATAAACTACCTCAATCACCCAAACAACTCTAAGCAACAGCCAGCATATTCAAACAATAAAACAAGTAGAAAACAGTAATAAAAAACAAAAAGCCCCAATATATATCTATAACCAAGGAATATCAGCACAGGTCCACAAGGCACCCTGTTTCAGGTGCTGCTGAAAAAGCCAGTTTTAAATGTTTTCTTAAATGACAACAGGGTCAGAGCTGTCCAAAACTCAAGGGGGATACTATCCCACAGGGCAGGAGCAGCCAAAGCCATGTCTCTAAGGTCCCACAAAAGGCATAATTTTAACAGTGGAATATGGAATATGTCTACTCTACTAGATCTGATAAATAAAGCAGACATAACTGGACAGAGGCAGTCCTGCAGATAACCAGACCCTGAGCTATGATGGGTTTTACAGGTGATAACCATCACTATGAATTCCACCCAAAAGCCAAGTGGGAAGTAGTACAGCTCCTAAAGCAGGTATTTCTCAGGTGAACTGAGATGCACCCATAATCACTTGCACTACTACATTCTGAATCAGCTGTAGCTTCTGAGTGCTCTACAAGGGCAACCTCATGTGAACCGCATTGCAATAGTTCAACTGCAAGGTGACTAACGCATGAGTGACTGTAAGTAGGGTCTCCAGTCATTATAGTCCACTTCTTCCAGGGCCCTCTGACGCTGCAGCTCCACCACCTTCTCTACAATCCTCCCTGAAAAGGGAAGGCTGGAGACCTGTTGGAAATTATCCAATGCTGCTGGGTTCAGTGATGGCTTCTTGAGGAGGGGGTATACCACTGCCTCTTTCAAGACCTCATCACTTAAAGATGAATCCACCATCACTTCCCAAGCAGCTTCAACCAACCAAGAGGGGCTTGGATCTAATACACATCCTGTGCACTTCAGGACTCACAAGCTGAGACTCCCCCAGTAACAAACAAGTCCCTGCCTCAGACAAGTCAGTAGGGCCTACCCAACCAGAGTCAAACTTGGAATGGCTCTGAATCACTTTATCTGTCAGATGCCTGGAATTTCCCTTAAGGTGTTCTTCTTCCCTCCCCATCCAAATGTAGTTAGAGTGTAAATCTGTGAAAAGATACTCTTGTTCTGTACTTTTTCTTAACAATGACTAGAAAAATGTAAGCTTATTATAAATGTTTTTCATATTATTATTTTCCAAAGTTTTTCATTTTATTGTAATTAACTTGCCTCATTAATAAATATTATCTAATCGTGTGATGTAGGAGAAAGAAAGGGAAGTTCTGAGGCTTTCTTTCAAAGCAGGGATGATGAAATAAGCTGACTGGAACACTGAATTACTTGCTCTGATAAGTAATAACAAGCTGTTTGAAATCCATCTACTTTTTAAAGTGATAGCATAGAGGAAATCACAGAATGGTTAAGCATAGGAAAGACTTGGTGCACCTTCCTTCTCCCTTGGATTCCTCCTCCTTTAGCCTAAATTAAAATATTTTGCAATATTCAGTTTTGCAACTAAGCAAAGATATTGACACCATTTCAAAATGCCACCCTTCACATATCAATTACACTTTAAAATATCACATTTATGTGAAAGGGCATGGAATTAATATATGTGGAGAAAAAAGAGCTCTGTGTGTGGGTATGGAGAACATTTTGGTGGCTCTAGGCAAATGAATGCCCACTGAGAATTCACTTGACTCCTCCTACTTTAGACTGTGCTCCGCTCTTTGCTGGTTTGAAGCCCTTAATGCACTTCCTTGGTGTCATTTTGGCCTTTAGACTAAAACAGGTTCTTCTCACCCTACTCCCCACAATAAATAATAGAAAAGCAGAATTTCTCTCCTCCTCTCTATCTCCTGGAGGTATAATTATGGATTCTTACAGAAACAATAGCTATGAGGCTTATTATGACAGGGCTGCAAGAATATACTACACTACCATTGTTACCAGAGCCTTTAGTTCAGAGTGACTAATTAACGGTCCAGAGCACAGATATTGTACAACCCTGTAAATAAATGAAAATATTGCAATAGGTGCAATGAACCATTGAAAGCAGGCTAACCAAGTGTTGCTACACCTCAAGTAGAAAATGTTCCAGGAAGCAAATCTGTGTCAATTCTACTGGATGTATCACTGCTATCTCCCATTACTGTATTTTACTCCTACCATCTTTTAAAAAGTATTTATTAAATGTGGCTGTGCTGCTCAAGATATCAAAAACAAAAGTCCAAGAGTCCACTGGAGTTGCAGGGCCAATACATTCAAACAAACAAACGAACAAACACTGTCTCATTATCTCTCTCTTTGCATCTTTTTCTTTGAAATGCTTTAACCCGAAGGATGAATACATACTCATCACCTTGAGAATCCAGAGACAGTTATGCTATTGTTTACAGGTTCACTTAACAGTGCAGATATATCTCTTAAAAATGAAGTTCATTTACTCAACATAACAGGATGATTTATTCATAAATTAACATGCATACGTTATCAGTTTAAAATAAAATAAATAATTAAGCAAACCGTACCAGCTTTACTGGACAGACTAATTTCCTTCATGCTCCCCTGTGTTTCTCAGTCCAACTTATTTCTTCATTGGCAGCCTGCAGCTTTTCACAGATGTCTATGCAATGCCATAACTGAATTCCAAGGATGGATAAACAGTGACGATAACAGAATGGTATGGAATTAAGTCTGTTCTACAGTTATCCAAACTATGTAAATGTAGCACTTTTAGTACTTAAGGTACTCTAGATAGCAGTACTGTAGATATGGAAATGCTGAATTTAATTATTTTCCAAAAAAAGATCAGGTCAGGAGAAAATGTTGACTAACAAATCTGATGTCATCTTCTTCCCCCTTCCTATCCCCTTTCTCTCCTATCCTTTGCTAATAAGAAACAGTCATTTTTTCTTTTTCTTTTTTTCTTTTTGAGTCAATGTCTTCTTTAAGTGCTCTCAAGCCAACTTTACATGGATATTGTTTGCTAAAGCGTTTTTACAACTATTTGAATATGGTTTCCACAATCACTTGAATTTATTTATTAATATTAACAGGGCTTATTAGGCCACTTCAGTCAACCAACTCTTGAGTGGCATACAATTCCTCAAGCCCTTAATTTTGAGTTAAAAGAGAGATAAGTAATCACATTTAAAAATTAAAAACATACATTATAAGTAACATATAAAAACCAGGAACCAACATTCAGAATATAATAAAATTAATTCATTGTCAAAGCAAAATCACTAGATTGTGGATCAAAATCACTAGATACAGTACAGGTAGTCTCCGGGTTAAGAACGGCCAGTTTACAGACGACCCATAGTTAAGACTGGAGCCTGTTGTAGCAAAATTCGAGTTAAATACATGATTCAAGTTAAATACACAATGGTTTGAGTTAATTACATAATACTACTTATATAGTATTATACAATAATACTGTTCTGGCTTACATACAAATTCAACTTAAGAACAGACCTTGGGAATGAACTTGTTCTTCAACTGGAGACTACCTTTATGCAATTCACAGTGTGAATTCACATATCTTGCTAAGTTTGTTTCACTGGTTTATGAAATAAACCACAATAGGCCAGGTGTGTACAGCATGCTAAGATATAACAACTTACTTACAAACCACACTTAAACACCCCCTAGGATTGCACATGTATGAACACTTCTGTCTGGCTCCCTTTTTTAAAAAAAACTGTTGCCATCACTAAAGAGAAGGGCGAGTATATTGATAGTAATTATGATTTTTTCAGTACTAGAAATTAAGAAACATTGTGGAATATTATTTATTTATTTAGAGTGCTTTTATGCTGTTTCAGCTGTCCAATTCTCTAATTCCAAAATGATGAACAAGAGTTTTCCTGTTAGACCATTTGTAAAGCTCCCTTGACTTTGATATAGTTAACAACAGAACCCAAACAGAAGCATTTTTGTCTATGTTTTTTTTAAATGCACAGCTCTGTGAAACCACAGAAGTTTATCCATTCCTAGAACAAACATTGCTAAAGTATAATTTGTGTCTTCTGCGCTTTGAGATGAAGATAGCAACATCTCTGGCACAATGTGCAGTTATATTCTATACTAGTTCACAAAACCTTTGAAAAGATAGAACTTACAGAAGTATAAGAGAAAAGTGGTTAAAAAGGGCATAAATTGGCTAACTTATGTTAAAAAAATAAAACCACAGAAAGTTACCTAGATTTGAAGAAATTACGTCACAGAACAAGTGGTCTGTGTTTAGGGGACTACCCCTGACTTAAAAGGAACACAAAGGTGTCACAATAATACTGTCAATATTACAAAATTACAAACAATAATACAAATTCTTCTGTATTGACCCCACAAACTACTCATTTACAAAGTTCCCTAGGACAATACACCAGAAGATAAATATAGGCTAGGTTCATATACTGCATTAAATTATGGCCTGCTTTAATCATGATTTGCTGAATAAACAATATTAGCCTGGTTGACATATGAACACACCATAGTCACCTGGTTCATAGGTCATGCTAAGTCAAAAGCAAAGAAACCATATGATGGCTTAGTGCCAAATATGAATCTGGCCACATTCTTGTTTCTGCTATTGGCCCAGGGACCAAGAGCTGTTGGAAAGGTGCACTTATCACTTCCTAGGAAGAACACCAAGCAAGGGGAACAATAACCCACTCCCCTTTGTCATCTTTGTCATCTGAACAAGGAACTGCTGCTGGAAGTTTGCTTCCCCCTTCCCTGCCAGAAAGAAGATTCTACTCCAGTTACCAGTAACTATGGGAGTGCAGAAAAGATTAGAAGCAAACTCTGGCTTTGCCAAAAGAACAAGAAGGTAAGTCTAGACTCCATGGGATGTGGCTTTTTCAAAAACATAATACTCTATATTTTACATTGAGGTTGGCAGTCTCTTGGCAGACAGGGAAGGAACCTCCCTCCCTTTTGGGGGGGGGGGGTATATTTTGGCTGTGAGACAATTGGAGGAGCTTCCAAGAGGAAAAATGAAAACTTTTATGTCTCAGTTTTCCTGTTTTTGCTAATCCTAAAGCTTATCAACTCCTGGATGAAGGTGCAATGTAGTATGCACAGACACTGCACCAAAGAAATCCCAGTCAAGAGAAGAGTGAGACAAGGGTGTGTTCTAGCTCCCCTTCTCTTTAATCTATATATCAGTTCCCTCACAGATAAACGGAATAGTCCATCTCTTCATCCACCAAAATTGGGAAATAGACACATTTCTGTCCTTTTATATGAAGATGATGCCATGTTGCTCTCTCTGAGACACAGACTGGCCTGAAACAGGCACTTCATATACTTGCTGAGCACTGCCAAGAACAGCTAGAAATTAATTATTCCAAAACCAAGGTTTTTGCTAAGTGCCTTAAGGCACATGTCTGGTGGCTAAATAATTGCCCAATAGAGCAAGTTAAGACCTTTAAATATCTGGGGATTTTTTTTCATGCTATGGGCAACCATAAGTCCCATGCCAATAACGTCAGCTTAAATGCACAAAAAACAGCATCAGCTTTACAATCTTTCTACTTCTTCAAAGGAGCTCAGTATACACCTGCAGTGATTAAAGTCTTCTCAGCTAAGATCCAAGCCCAGCTACTCTTTGGAGTTCAGTTCTTTCTCTTGAAAAAGTTCAGTCCAAATTTCTGAGATCTATTTTTCAAGTACCTCGCTGCATTCCAAATGTGATGCTTTGTCGTGAGGCTGGCCTACTTAAAATAGAAACTTCTGCTTGGATTTACATTTTCTGCTATTGGCTTCAGCTCTCTTTTTTTTTCAGTCGGCTTGGCCCCTTTAATTATGACCGATAGCTTTCAGTCTTCTTGGTGCCAGGCAATACATGCTAAATTGCAATCTTATGGCTTTACACTTATGGCCATCACATGTGGCCTATGAATGTGCACTAGCTGATCTCAAACAACGGGCCATCGATTTAGAGCCGCAATCAGAGTTATCAGTCCTACCTAGAAACATCTTATTAAGCCATTCTGCACATTTTCTCTGACCAGCCAGATACCTAAGCTGTATAATGATTCTGAAATTTAGAAAAGTTTTATCCTTGGCTAGATTTATACCCTCCCAATAGCAGTTATTGAAGGGAGACACTGAAATATCACTTTTGAACAGAGTTTCTCTTTTTTTATCCTAATTAATTATGACTCCTTTGTTTTATTTGCTGGTCTATGACTGAATAAAAATTGATTGATTGATAACTTATCAATTTTGTTTTGCCTAATATTCAACAGCAGTTTGATACTAAATTTCATGAGCTGGAATTCAGGAAGCTCTTGGGATGGCAAATAAAAAAAGAGGAGGGAATCTGGAGGCTATACACAGCCCATAGTGTATACTTTACCTTGGGAAACTAATCCCCTCCTCGTTTTCCTTCCATTCTTTTTTTTTTTTGCATTGTTTTTACTTTTTTATTAAATACATAAATTAATAATTATATATTAAATGAAATGAAAATTGAATAGACACTAACTCTTTTCAAAGACTGGGGAGATGAATGAATGGAAAATAGAAACACAGGTCTGTCTATCCTGTAAAAGCTGTTGTAACTAATGAGCTTTTGAATGCCCTGGATCACTCATGGATCTGGTCCTCTAATTCCTGTTGTGCTAAATTATATATCTGACATTTCCAGATAAGTCATTTAAGGATACAATAACATACCTTATTGTGTGCTGAGGGCAACTGGCAGTCTATGAACAATCTCAATGCATATTTTCCATATTTATGTTAATGTTTACCACATGTCCACTACTGGGGCAGTATTACATAGTGATTAGAAAGTTTAATTGGGACCATGAATGTCTAGATTCCAGTTCAACCTGACTATATATTTCACTGAATGATTCTGGCCTAGGTACTATTGTTCAGCCTAACCTTCCTCACAGGATTGTTGTGAACACAGAATACAGAATAATCCCATCTGCACTGCCTTGAGCTTCCTAAATGTTGTTGTTGTTATTAATAACAACAGCCATTTTTCTACAATGGAGAAAATTAATTTTCTCCAGTATCCTTTGGCCAAGACTTGAAACTAGAAAAGCATAGGTCATACAACACAAATGCCATTCTACTTTCAATTCAACATGCAGTTCTCCCCCAAGCACAAATTCTGCTTTCAAACAAATGACTAGCTTTTAGAGCTGGTAAACAGAACACTTCATAGGTAGAAAAATTATGCAAGTGTCAAAATATTTAATCCTGGCAGAAGGCTGACCTCTAGTGGACAAATGCAATAGTAATTCAGCTCAGTTTTGGATATATACAGGTGAAACTCGAAAAATTAGAATATCGTGCAAATGTTCATTTATGTCAGTAATGCAACTCAAAAGGTGAAACCAATATATGAGATAGACGCATTACATGCAAAGCGAGATATGTCAAGCCTTACTTTGGTATAATTGTGATGATTATGGCGTACAGCTTATGAAAACCCCAAATTCACAATCTCAGAAAATTAGAATAGTGTGAAAAGGTTCAATATTCTAGGCTCAAAGTGCCCCACTCTAATCAGCTAATGAATCCATAACACCTGCAAAGGGTTCCTGAGCCTTTAAATGGTCTCTCAGGCTGCTTCAGTAGGAATCACAAGCATGGGAAAGACTGCTGACCTGACAGTTGTGCAGAAAACCATCATTGACACCCTCCATAAGGAGGGAAAGCCCCAAAAGGGAATTGCAAAAGAAGTTGGATGTTCCCAAAGTGCTGTATCAAAGCACATCAATAGAAGGTTATGTGGAAGGGAAAAGTGTGGTAGAAAAAGGTGCACAAGCAGCAGGGATGACCGCAGCCTGGAGAGGATTGTCAGGAAAAGGCCATTCAAAAGTGTTGGGGACTTTCACAAGGAGTGGACTGAGGCTGGAGTTAGTGCATCAAGAGCCACCACACACAGATGGATCCTGGACAAGGGCTTCAAATGTCGTATTCCTCTTGCCAAGCCGCTCCTGAACAACAAACAACGTCAGAAGCGTCTTACCTGGGCTACAGAAAAAAAGAACTGATCTGTTGCCCAGTGGTCCAAAGTCCTCTTTTCTGATGAGAGCAACTTTTGCATATCATTTGGGAACCAAGGACCCAGAGTCTGGAGGAAGAATGGAGAGGCACACAATGCACGATGCTTGAAGTCCAGTGTGAAGTTTCCACAGTCTGTGTTGATTTGGGGAGCCATGTCATCTGCTGGTGTTGGTCCACTGTGCTTCATTAAGTCCAGGGTCAACACAGCCGTCTACCAGGAGATTTTGGAGCACTTCATGCTTCCTTCCACAGACGAGCTTTATGGGGATGCTGACTTCATTTTCCAGCAGGACTTGGCACCTGCCCACACTGCCAAAAGTACCAAAACCTGGTTCAATGACCATGGGATTACTGTGCTTGATTGGCCAGCAAACTCGCCTGACCTGAACCCCATAGAGAATCTATGGGGCATTGCCAAGAGAAAGATGAGGGACATGAGACCGAACAATGCAGCGGAGCTGAAGGCTGCTATTGAAGCATCCTGGTCTTCCATAACACCTCAGCAGTGCCACAGGCTGATAGCATCCATGCCACGCCGCATTGTGGCAATCATTGCTGCAAAAGGGGCCCAAACCAAGTACTGAGTACATATGCATGCTTATACTTTGCAGAGGTCCGATATTGTTCTATTTCCAATCCTTGTGTTATTGATGTCATGTAATATTCTAATTTTCTGAGATTGTGAATTTGGGGTTTTCATAAGCTGTGCGCCATAATTGTCACAATTATACCAAAGTAAGGCTTGACATATCTCGCTTTGCATGTAATGCGTCTATCTCATATATTGGTTTCACCTTTTGAGTTGCCATACTGACATAAATGAACATTTGCACGATATTCTAATTTTTCGAGTTTCACCTGTAGATATTGAAAACACATTTTAGATTTAAAGTCAATCCGTTTTGCTAGCTATAAGGTATTACTTATCTGACAGAGAAAAAGTTTAAACTCCTGAAGGGTGATGACTTCTTAGAGTCAGTACTGAGACCACTAACACCAAGATAAAGTAGTCAACAAAAGTTGGACTCAAGACAGTAAACTGTCCTGGGGCTAATGTTCTTGCCCAAAGCTTTGCACTTTCAAATGCCCACTTGCCAACACAGGCAACACATCCAAGCAGAGAGAGAAGGGTGCTAAAATTCCAGCAGAGGATCAACTTTTTAAGGCTTTCCTTTCTAAGATTTGTCTAGAACTGGAAATACAGTAATCCATGAACTCTCTTCAGCAAGGCTTGTTCACCCATAGGCTGCTTTTGCCCTTCAGCCTCTTTTTTGTGGCCTCCAGAGACTGTACAACTGAGTAATGGTGTCATGATTTTCTGTATTTTTTGTTACATTTTTAAAGCCTCCAATAGGCTTTTTGCACCAATTTTAACTGTTCAAAACCCCTCAAAACCTTACCTCCAAGAGAAAAAAAAAAGTCCTGACTTGCCCCTTCTAGTGACACCGGCTCATCACTGCTATGTCCCTTGCAGTTCTCGGTTCCCTAAAAATTGTTTTAAAAAAGAAACATTTCTCGGGCTGCAGAACATTTTTCCAGCTCTATTCTATGGTCTATCCAAAGTACTGACTGAAAGATCTGTGTCTGATTGCTGGGTTTCTGACCCTGAAAAGCATTAAAGCAGCTCTTGATTATGCCTCACTGCCTACTGTCATCAACTTAATATCTCTGGCTGGTTATCCTTCTAGCAATCCTTCCACTGGCTCAATTTTATTGGGACACCTAACGAAATGCTATTGCTCTTTCTCCAGCTGTGAAGAGAAAAGGAGTGAGAAGCCTACTTGTTTCCCTGAGAGTCAGTTGCAAAGCAATACAAAAACTGAGAAGACCAGTGGGAATGTCTAGGAAGGTTTCATCATTGATACTATGAAAGACCTTAACCAGGATAACATTAAACACATGAATGTAAATTTAGAACAATAATAAAATTTATAAGGAAGGATTATCCATAACCTCCAGTTGATACCATAATCTCTAAACAGTCAGCTTTTAATTAAGTTATTTACGCAAACATATTATTATTACCCCAGTCCAGAGATGCTGGGCAGTTTGTGGTAACTTCTAAATCCACAGATCAAAAAGCCAAGCCCAGCAAGACAGCCCACAAAAAATCCCATAAATTGATCTATAAAAAATACCAATAATGTGTGAACCTGAACATAAGGATGCCATTTTGGAAAAAAATACCTTCAAAGAACAGGAACAGCCTGGCTTTTAAAGCACCAGGAATCGGGTAAACTAGCTTCCAATCCTTTTTCTGCCACAAATAGTGTACTTGGCTTTGGCAAATCTGGAAAACAAAAGACATATCAGGGATTAAATGTATGAATAATGAAAGGAAAAAAAAGTCTTTGGACAGGGAGCCATACCTTTTTATTGCAGCGATAAAAATATTTTTAGTTACTAATAATTTGATAGTTTAATGAAAATACTTGCTTTCTTTAAAGTGTTTATAACCAACAGTACAACATAATGAACAGTAAGCACAAAAGCAAGTGGATCACTGGCTGAGCTCATACACCCTGCTGTGCCACAATGCAATTTTTAAATAAGATTTTTTTGTGAACTCAGCCACTGTGGTTTATAAACCACAGTTTATAAATCAGCATGTTCTCAATGGCATCAACCACATATTTGTTGACACAGAAAAATGCAACCTTTGACAGTACACAGAATGTTCAACATGAATGCAAATCCTGCATTGGCTTTTTTCTACTTTCTCTTCTAGAAAAACGATAATCTTATGTTAAAATAAATAGCCTGAAAGACATAAAAACAATTGAAGGAAAGCACTATTCAAACCTCTGGTATAAAATTATTCTGTTCAAAAGTTCTACTGTCTCTCTTTACACACACATAAATAGATGTAAATCTCATTGAGTTAAATGGGGGGTTACTGCCAGTTCAGTCAATATTCAATTTCAGCCCTGGCTTTCTACTTTTCTTATGATAAAATATCACTTTCAAACATATTTAATAGTACTTAGGTGATTACTTTGACATTTACTACTCAAGTTCTTTCATGGACATGAAATTTAATCTAAATAACTTGCCAGGAGGCTAACAGTGTTGTCTATTTAAGTAAAAACAACAAATAGTTTTGTGACAAATAGTTTTTAAAAACAGTTTCTCAAAGCATTCATTTCTATGAAAATGATCCACAAAAATCTTATGTCATAGTAAATATGAATCTTCAACCTCCAGCTCACCTGCCAGGCTGACTTTTCAGCTCACAGAGCCCTCTCTGTCCCGCCACCCCACCCAGCACTCCTACTCCTGCTTTACTTTGTCCTTATTCTTCCTCTCTGTGGAGAATTGGGAAATGGGAGGTGCACAGGTAAAGTAGGAACTGATCTTGCTGCAGTTCCTACCAGAGCACTAGCAAGATTGGCTTTGGCTTTCTATTCCTCCTTGCTGTGAAAAGGTGAAGCATGGGTAAAACTGACAGCACTACTAGGAGATGCTCTCTGCACTCCCTGACTGGTGGATGTGTGGAATGCATCCTGGTTCATGTGAGTTTGACTGGCACACATTTTCTCTGATGGAAAAAAGAGCACGCCTGTTGAAACATATTTCTCCATACAGGAGCACTGGAAGCAATTCCTTCGGTTCAGAGGATATAGTAGAACACTTTAAGGAGGCAGGGATTAACAGATGCCATTCTGCTTCAGTAGGTTAACTGGAGGGTCTAGATCAAGCCACTTGGCCAAATCCATCTCCTCACACTTAACACTTTATTTATACATAACACTTCATTGCCCCAATTCACACAGGCCAGTGAGCCAGAAAATAGTATAAATTAGGTCTCTTAATGGTTATTGTCATTTTATCCAAAGTGGTGGAATAAGGAGACAAAACAGTTGGTTCAGTACAGCAAAACAAAGTAATAGTCAATGAAACAAAAAATAGTAATACATTAAGGGGATATGTGACTATTTTCTTCCTGATATTTAATACATCACAGGATAGATGTTGATTTTAGTTGAATGGAAAGCACTGTACATGAGCAAAGACATGTCAGCCTGATCCAGATCAGAAGGTCATATGCATATGGAAGTAGGCTTTCACATGCATTTCTCTTGGGGAATGGAAAACTTGCCAGTAGGTGCTGTGCCCAATCTATTCAGGGGTCTGGGCTCTATAGAAAATACCCTTCAGGAGAAGGCACTGAGGGGCTGCTGAAGAGTCCATGCAATAAACAGTTCAATGGTGTCACTGGCATATCAGGCAGAATTCCATGAGCACAGCTGTATTGGAGACATGTTTAATCTTTAAACAAAGGAAAAACCGAGTTGTATTTAACATATCTGCAATAGTTTCACAAAAAAAGAGAATTTCCTTCTGGCAGCAAGATCAAATGGTCCTTAATGTAAAGTACTATTTCTGATCCCTAAACTGTGTTACCTTACTGGTAACACAAAGCTTCTCCACCCGCCTCCCAGCACCATAGTCACACAACCTACTAATTACCAGGAGGAAATGAAAAAGGTGTACCATAAGCTTCAGTGTGGCCCACTCTACCGGTAATGAGAACCTCAGGTAGAAACCTGCTTCAAATTTAAAATACCCTACTACCATATGAGTGTTCAACCACAGCCTGGCTCAGGTATTTTCCCCAACAATGCACCTCTGTAGACAGTCAGACAACAACTCAATTAGCATGGTTTGAGATTATACGATTGTGGAAGATATCTGAGTTTAGGAAAGATGGCACAGATGTGCTATAAAATAATGTATATCTTTACTAGTTTTATATCCTACCTTTCATTCAGGGATAGGATTCTTAACATATGAATGAGATATACAAAGTCAATGTACAATTTACACTTGCCATTTTTTAATGTCTAGATTGTAATTAAATTGGTTTTCTGTCAGTTTACATGATTCTCTTTTTAGTACTATTTAAATAACTATAATGTACCCTGAATTTAATAGAGAACTTTAGTATTAGTTTTAGATACTAAAAATTATAAGGAGAAAGAGGAGCTGTTGCTAAGTAACAGAATACATTTCATAAGCAGGAAAACTCTTTATCAAGGATCTTAGGTTGAAACAAACCTACCTAAGATTCTAGAGAGCTAAAGTGGTCTGAGTTACAAGC
Organism: Liasis olivaceus; assembly: GCA_030867105.1. Taxonomy (NCBI): domain Eukaryota; kingdom Metazoa; phylum Chordata; class Lepidosauria; order Squamata; family Pythonidae; genus Liasis; species Liasis olivaceus. The sequence goes on along the minus strand of CM061350.1, from coordinate 135,375,922 downwards.
TAGATCAGAGATCAACAATCTGTGCCTCCCAACCCCTATTTTCTGTGCACCTTCCAAAGAAACCTGTGCTGCTGAAATTTGCTGGGAAATTACTGAATGACTGTACCCCAATCTTTTTGCCAATTTCTGGCAGGAAACAGATTACAAAGAAAAAAGAAAAATTGCTATGTTAAACCTCAGACAATCACAGCACATCTAGAAATGTTTTTAAAAATCCCAGTACTCCCTCCAACAGTGAAAAAATGGATTAAAATCCAATTCTCTTTGGTGAGAACATTAATCACTACTACCACCCACTGTAGTCATTGGCCACTGATTCTTCCTTTAAGCGTAGCAATCAGAGATTTAGTGTTCACATCTGGCCTAAATGGAGCAGTGTAAGTCAGAGTTGTACATCTTTTTTCCTGAGAAAAGATTTATAATTTTTGTGACAACAGCCTTTCTTAATTGTTTGAATTAGCTTTTTCTGTGAAGTTATGACAGTGCTGAATGAGGGATACTTATGAGTTACAGCTGTTGTACCATCCCCATGGTCACGATTGATTCAGGTGCTTGGAAACCAGCTCGCACTTATGATGGTTGCAGTGTCCCGCAGTCATGTGATCACCATTTACAACCTTCCCTGCCATCTTCCCACAAGCAAAGTTGCTCCCATTGCTTTTTCTTCTGAGGAGCCCCGCTATGGAGTACCAGATCCTGGGGATCTGATACTCCGTAGCACGCACCCACCCACAGCACCCTCCTGCCTGCACTTTGTAGCACACACCCACCTGGCCGCACCAGGCTGTAGCACCCCCCACCCGGCCACGCTCACACTAGGCAGCAGCACCACCTGTGCACCTGCCTACATGCCATAGTGTTCACACCCCCACCTGCCCTTGCATTGGGCCACAGCACACCCCTACCTGGCCATGCTCACACCATGCTGCAGCATCCTCCCACCCAGCTGTGCTTGTGCTGGGCCATAGCATCCACCCCTGCCCACCGGCACTCTGTAGTACTCACCCACCCACTGGCCTGCTTCTGAGCCAACTAAGGAAAGGCTTAGTTTTCTGCTGGCTTCCCCATTGACTTTGCTTGTTGGAAGCCGGCACGAAGTCTCAAGTCGCAGTCACATGAGTTCCTCATTTAACAACCCACGATCCTCACTTAACAACAGCAACAGGGACTGCCAGGATTGCCGTCATTAAGCGATGCAGTCACATAATGTCATGCTTTACAACCATATCGCTTAATGATGGAAATTCAAATCCCTATTCCTGTAATTAAGCGAGGACTATCTGTAGCTTAAAACTGACAATGAATACAGAAACCTAAACATATCCTATTAGCATTGGAAGGTTCCTGGAGCAAGGATTCTGAAATTTAAATAAATATCTAAAATTCCTATTATTCCAGATGCATAGATCAAATTATTACTCTCCAGTTATTTATTGAAAATATTTTGTATCCCACCCTCCAGTTTCAAATTTTCCAGGATTGAAACAACTAAATGAAAACTATACAAGCCATGTAATTATTAAGACAAACTTCAAAGGAGAAATACAGCAACAGCAACATTAAAACATATTTTTCAGAGTATTTACTTCTGAAATATTAGAAGTATTAGATTCAACATAAATTACACTGCATAATTCAAATTACACTGAAAATGTTAATCTGAACTAGGTCTTTATCTTTACCCTAATTTGGAGCCCAAACATGAAACAGCTTCTTCATTCAGTTCAAGTTCAAAGTATTGCAGCTTTATCCATTAATGTGCATAAAGCTGCACTGATATGAATGCAGAATAACTTGTTAGATAGCAGTAGAAGCATACAACATTCATGTAGCAAAAAGCACTTGGATGTTTTGTAAACTAAAAACAAAGTTATAGCTACAAGATTGATATACTAGGCTGCAAAACCATTCAATCAATCAATTAGAAATACAATATCAGACATACCGTATTTTTCCGACTATAAGAGGATACTTTTTTCTAAAATCCTTACCCTAAAAACTGAAGGGCGTCTTATTCAAGGAAGTCAGCCGAGGAGAAAACCTCGCGGTGGCAAAACTGCCCATACTTTGTCTCTGCAGGCAGGCTTCCTCCTATTGCTAGCCTCCAATCACGAGTGAAATAGCTTGTCTCCCAAACAGACTTCCTCCAATCATGAGCCTGATGTAACTGACGTCAGCTGATGCTGAACAAACCAATTAGAGGAAGGCTGTTTGCAGAGACAAGCTATCAGCAGTTTCACTCGTGCTTGAATGTAATCAGTTATGCAAAAGAGCATGGAAATAGAGTTGCAGAGAGACGGTTTGGACCTCCTCCCACCGAGTGTATCAGGTAAATGTTAACTAATTACTAAATAAAAATGTGTTCTGCACTATCTTTAAAATATTGATTTCTTAATTTTGGGTTGGAAAAGTGGGGGTCGTCTTGTACATGGGGGCGTCTTATTGACGGAAAAATACGGTAAGTCTTTTCTTAATGTTGCAAGTCTGGTTTATCAAGAAAAAAAACTAAAGATGGAAAGATGGTTAAGCTCACTAACTGACACCACATGTCTTCATATCATGGACAAAAAAAAATTAAGCAACATTATATGAGCTACTTCTGTATTTTGTTGACTGCTAGTCATAGGTAAGGCTTTCCTTAATGTCTTCCAAATCTTTACACAAGATAATTCATGCTCTACTGAAAACATAAGTTTTCATACTAAGCATATTTAAACATATAAAAATATATAATGAAACTATACACCAACCCACAGATAAATAGCAACTGGAACTACTGAAATCAGCATAGCCAAAGCCAAAAGTGAAATATGCTCCAAAAAGTAAAATGTTCTTGTGTTGCTACAAAGGAGTAGAGATAAATATGAAGTTTAAAAAGGATGGTAGGTATTTTATGCAGAGTTTAGCTGATTTTACAAAGTTAAAAGATTTTCCAATTTATAAACCTCATTAAAAAAATCTAAGCAAAGCAACTATAGCTGTATTTCTCTTCATTCCCAATTCCTTTCCAGCAATGTGTTGCAGTTAGCATGCTGGATTGTTGTTTTTTTTTATTGTGGAGAGTGAATATATTTATTCTAAAATGTAAGGATGTGTTTTTAAAAAACCTGAATCACCAAAGCTGAGGAATGTGTTTCTTCACATTGCAACTGCAGGCACCACCAAAATTTAATCCATATTTCAAGCATAGTCTTGGATGATAAAATTATGTATAGCCATTTTATTGGACAATAAAGGCAAACAGCTTGATATCTTAAAATCTAAATATAGTACATTGCAAACCTGAATTGGATATTAGAACAGATTTAAAAGCCTGCTTATTCATAAAAGGCAACAACTATCCTACTCAAATGTCTGTCTCTCTCCAACATCATACACCTGGCTGCTGGGAATTAATGTGCAATAACCCCAAGTGTGTCATTCCTGGATGAAGTGAAAAATATAGATGAGTCAAATAAATTAAAGGCTCTAAATGGAGTTATCTTCAAGTAGTTGATTTCAATATAATATAAATAAGCATTTTATTACCTGAAATGTTATTGGTCTAGCAATAAAACCAAAATGTTGGCAATGCTCCTATGCTAAATGCAGCAGTTAGTTTGCCACTAACATGTCTAGACAACAATCTAGCCTTCTCCAATCTGGTATCCTCCAAAGGTGTTGAAGTTGCACCTTGTGCTGTAGTGGTTAAAATCTTCGGTTAGAAGCTGGGAACCGAGGTTCTAGTCCATTCTCAGCTAGATAAACTCACTGGATGACCTTAGGCCAGGCACTCTTTCTCTGTTCAACTTTCCACACAAGGTGATTGTTATGGAAAAAAATAGGAGGAGGGAGCACTATGTGTATTGCCTTAAGTTCCCAAACAAAAGATGGGATATAAATCTCATAAATGCTAACTTTAAAATACATGATTTTACACTAACAAATGGCCAGGTTGAATTTTAACCACTTCATGGGAGTTCTATAGTTTCCCTCTATAGAAATTTATTTGTAAAAAGGATTTTTGTCTCTGTATGGCTGGCAAATCATCAAGGATCTGCCAAACAGCCTAATTCCAGCTGTCACCCCACACCTGAAAACTTACCAAAATTAAGTATAAAAATCTGAATACGAATTCAGACTTACATTTAACAATCATGTACAGTATAGTGTGAATAAGCACTCCTAAATCAGGAAGGCACATAAAAAAATTTCAAAGACAATGATGAGCATGTGCTGATGATGAGTTAGGCTTTCAGCCTTCTGCAGGAGGATGGAGTGTGTGTGTGTGTGTGTGTGTGTGTATGGAAAAATTCAAGAAAACTGTTTGTTTTGGGATTCAAAATATCAAAACTCAACAGACTATTCCTCTGCACTATAGTTGCAGTTGTTACTAATTTCTTGTGTAAAATCCAAATTTTTGCTCTCAAGCCAATGTGCCTATTAAGGAAAAATCCAGTATTTTGCTACAGAGAAAAATGAAGATCATTCCCAGCCACTTTGAAAGATAACGTATCAGTTGTAGGCACAGACCTAAGGAAGGAAGGAGCATTTAATTCTTAACAATAAAGTTAACACTTTATTATAACCCTAATTATATTTGATGGGCAGGGGGTAGCTTTTCCTACTGTTAACATAAATGAAGAGGTATGTATCCAACACAAGTAAGCAATTACTACATAAACACTAAAAATAGGGATTACTGCATAAACACTAAAAATAGGGATTGTTAGGCAATCCAGAATGCGGCAATGGGCATGACAAGGAATATGCTACTGCAACTGGTCCATTACCCACTCTCAAATTATTCTGTAAATATTGAAACATTGCTGAATAACAGTGCAATCGTAGTCCGTTGTTTTATCATTTGGAGCAGAATATCTTTACAAATCCTGCTGTTCTTCTGTTCCTTACCTACTGCATCTATAGGAAACAACTTATTGAAATTCCCAGTCTGAAATATAGTTTCCTAAAAAGCCTATTTTCTCCAGTTTTGTACTGAGTCAGAGCACTGATCCTTCTAGCTCTGTCTTGTGCACCACAATTCCTAGTAGTTCTTCCAAGCAGTTCTAGGAAGTATTACTTCCCAGTAGTTCTGACCAGAGATTTATTGAAAAAAATAAAATGTTTAAAAAATATATTTTCAGATGAAGTGAAACTGAAAGGGTAGCTAATACCACAAAAGTAAAATCAACATTCAGATAATTTTGTTAAACCAGAACATTGAGCTAAAACTAACATTTAACAAAGTTAAAAGTGAAATCCTGAATTTAGGATGAAATAAAAGAGGTTCAAATGTCTTATTTGATCACAAGCTGAATCTAAGCCAACAGTGTGATGCATCTCATAAAAAAAGCTAATGCTAAAAAAACAGGGACTTGTTCAAACATGGCACCTTAAAAGCTCTCCAAGTAGAATCCTGTTTTATTTCATTGTCATATACCTTCTTTCAATTATCAATAATCCTTGACTTTCGGTTTACATGCAAAGCAGTTGCATATGACCCACTCCCCTTTTTGTTGTTGTTGCTATTGCTTTGTCAGTATGTCATCTTATTGTTAGCCACCTTGCTGATCTTTAAACTGAAAGGTACAATAAATATATTTTAAAATAATTAAACTCCATAAAAAACCAGAGTGCTTTTTATTATGCTTTTTCCAATCGTTCTTCAGACACTAGAAAAACACTGGCCAAATGTTCCACAATCATCTAGGATGAATAAAATCTATGCCTGAGCAAAGAGTGCCTGACTCCTTTTGCAGGATCAAAAGATCACAGATCAGATGCTTAGGAAATAGCCTGCCTATCCAAAGCAAAATTCTGGTTCCAGAACATAGCGCTACAGGGCAAACCCTCCAATCTTGCTAGCAGGATTTTCCCTACGATATTAAACCCATCCCCGTTAGTGGTACGTGCTTCTTTATTCTTGAAAAAAATCTGCATTCGTTGCCAATAGGCTTCTGGACCAAATTAAAGTACCAATTATCAATTTACCAATTAAACTGCCATCACCTTTAAAGGCTTTTACACTGCAGCACCAAGATATATCAGGTACCTTGCCAAAATCAAATCTGCCTGTCCAGTCCAGCCATTTAGAGTAGGCCTGTGGAAGTCCTCTCTCCTTGTGAGGTTCATGGAGCATTGGCCAGGTGAGAGCGGTGGCCCCCATTTTATGTCTGGATGGCCTGTACTCTGTCCCCGGAGGAATGGATGGCCCCTACTCAAAAGACATTTCAAAAACAGTCCCAAGAAGCACTGTTCCAGCAGACATTTAGCATTTAGGTTAAGTGAATGGCATCCTTGAAGTAGCAGCTTCCTTCTTGTTTGTTTTTTAAAAAGTGTATTACTTTTGTTGTTGTTGTTGTTGTTCAGTCGTTAAGTCGTGTCTGACTCTTCGTGACCCCATGAACCATATTGCGCCAGGCCTTCCTATCTTTCACTGCCTCCCTGCGTTTGCTCAATTTCATGCTCATTGCTTCAGTGATGCTATCTAGCCATCTCATCCTCTGCCGTCCTCTTCTCCTTTTGCCTTCCATCTTTCCCAGCATCAGGGTCTTTTCCAAAGAGTCCTCTCTTCGCATTAGGTGACCAAAGTATCTGAGCTTGAGCTTCATTATCAATCCTTCCAATGAGCAATCAGAGTTGATTTCCTTTAAGATTGACTGGTTTGACCTCCTAGCAGTCCAGGGATTACTTTTATCTGTTTTTAATATCCTTTTTTGGACTTTATTGTGCCCACTCAGAGTGTCAGAATTGAGGTTGATTATAAACACTGTTAAAAACAAACAAATGAATACTGACTAGCGTCCAGCCACCACAATATGACCGGGGCTTTTTTGTCTGCCCCCTCCTATGCAGCCAACAGCCCAGAACCCCTCTAGAGCAACTGTACAGACAGATTTAGCTTATGGGTACAAAAGCCGTCTCCACTGCATAACTACTAAGTACCTTTAGATGACTGCATCCCTTATGTTTCCCATACTAGGGTGCAATTCTTATTCAAAGTCCAACATGACCCATCATATTGCTTTTTATTATAGCAATTTTTTGCTCAAATACTTGCACTGTGTTCTCCAAGTTCCTAATAATCCTTTGTAGTCATAATTTCACTGAGACCTCGCCCCAATGCTATCCTTCTACAATATCTTTCTAGGCCCCATATACAACAATTAGTGTACAAGAGGCTACAGGTAGTCCTTGACTTACGACCACAACTGAGACCAGAACTTCTGTTGCTAAGCAATGTGGTCGTTAAGCAAGTTGCACCTAATTTTACAACCTTTTTTGCCACAGTTGTTGAACGAATCACCACAGTTGTTAAGCAAATCCAGCTTCCCCCATTGACTTTAACTGTTGGAAGCCCCCTGGGAAGGTTGCAAATGGCGATCACATGACCTTGGGATGCTGCAACTATCATAAATACATACCGGTTGCCAAGTGCCCACATTTTGATCATGTGACCGCGGGGATGCTGTGACAGTCACAGCAAGGATTGACAGTAAGTCATTTTTTTCAGCACCATCGTAACTTTGAACAGTTGTTAAATGAATGGTCATAACTCAAGGACTACCTGTATAAGCTTGCCCCCTCCCCATATTCAAAAAGGTGTAATTGAATTTGAAGAGTCACTCTAATTTGAAGGCAAATCTATTGATCCCTGCTTCCTCTGTTCCTTGATCAGCCAGGTATTTGACACAAGAACATGCTAATACCATTTCTAATAAATCAAAGCCCTTTTTGGTACATTTTCAAGCATGTGGTAAATTAAACTAGTCCAGCCTGCATTAGGTGAGTAATACCTATCCTGAATTATTCCAATTCACCCAAGATGTAGGTTTCACTCTGAGCTGGTTGGGAACACACCCAATAAAAACGAATGGCTGAAATGTGTTGAGTATCTCTTCAGTTGGGTTTTTTTTAAAGCTAATTAATAGGCTATTACTTCTCACCCAGACTTCTGTTGCTCCAAGAAGTTCTTAACTGAATTTTCCCTCTCCCAGATGGTTATAGGCTGTTTCCATATTCCCCATTATCTGTTGTCAGTGAGAGTTCCTTTCTTCATCCTGTTTGCCTCCATAAGCATCTATCTATCCATACATACATACATACACCATCTACCTCTTTGTCCCCAGCAGTGTCTCCCACACAGATACGTGCACAAGGATTGCTAAAGAACATTAAATGGAAAGATAAGAAAGAGTATTACTAGGAGTTTGAGGCATTTTCTGGGGAACTCACCCAGTCTATATGTCTGAGTTTGTTTTCCTCCTCTGGAGAAAGGAGAGATCAAATGTTATTACTGGCTTATTCTGAAAGAGACAACAGGAATAGCTGAGCATAATTTTGCTGCTTTTTTTAAAGAAGGAGAAAGCAAACAGAATGCAAAGCATTTGCCCAGTGTATAATCTGGCTCTTGCAGATCCCAAACATTTTCAGGTCTGCAAATGACTGTTATACGAATCTTATAATCCAAGGTCATTTATCTCATGTACCTGAAGTGAAAAAACAAAACCCTTACTTGGACCATCCATTACAGACTTTGATCCTAAGAAACTCATTCATAAGTGCAGTTTCTATAGTGCAGAGACCACAAAATACACGGAAGGATACAAACACTAAATGCTTTAGCAATAACTTGTATTTGAATCATTATATTTTGTATTAGTTTTATAGCATAATTCATTCATTTCTTATTCAGCTGTGTAGAAACCTTCCAAGCCTGAAAAACACTTCTTGCATGTGGTAACTTATCTTTATACAATATAGCAAACTGATGCAGTTCCTTTGAGACACTGGCCTGGTTCACATAATAGCCATATACTGCTTGTTTGACTTTGGCACTTAGCATGTTGTATGAATATAGTCACTGTGGTTTAGAAATCATGGTTTATACATCAGTATGTAATTTAGTTTATAATTTAGTATAATTCAGTAAATCATGATGGAACAAACTGTGGGAAGTGCAAGGCATGAAACCAGTTAGTATATGCCAGTAGGGCTCAACATCTGACTACTGTATTACAAACTCTGTCTACTGGTGAAGTGAGATACTATTTCTTTACTGCTATAAACGCTGAAGCCAATCAAAGCTGAATTGTGAAACATATTCCATCTCCACAATAATGCAAAATAATCAAAATTCTGCAAGTCCTGAAGCTGTAATACAAGACTTATCTGACTGCTGCAGAATTATAACAATAACCCACTTTCAAATTATGATAAAACTGAACAATTGAGTACCAATCTCTCAAAATTCTTCCAATCTTAACTCACCACCAAGGACTAAAACCAAGAGAAAAACTACTTCTGGTATTCAAATTGCCATTCACATCATTTTATTTACATGAGTGTGTGTCAAAGGAGTTGAACTTGACTCCTGATAATTTCATGGACCCATCCATTTAGTTTTCTTCGCAACAATACGGAAGTGATTTACCACTGGGATGATTTTTTAAAAAACTTCTTAGTTTATCCTATAACTCTGGGATTCCCTGGAAGTAGTGCCAAATCAAGAGTATATGGAACCGCTAGGCCACATTGACTGATGGTGCCACCTCGCACTGATACAAAGATTTGTAATTTTAGAATGATCTGGAAGACCCCATGCTGGCATCCTAGGCCAGTGTCTACTCAGCCTTAGCTTAAAACCAGCCTTGCCTAGAGGTCTCCTATCCAAGAACTAACCAGCCCTGCAATAAATCAAATTTTAAAAAAGCATGATGGATATGTGCAAATGCTGAGAACTGTCAAAATGTTTGTTAATATTTACAATAATCTTTAATTTAATGAAAATTAAATAAATAAGTGTAGCTTAGTCCCTAAAATATGTCATACTCTAAATCTCCAAGGAACTAGTTTATACAGTAAAATATTTTAGGCATACATGCTATGGAACCTGTGAAAGTAGTTCCATAAAATCTAAGCCAAATGCAAAGTCTGTAACAGAAAACAGTGCTAACTTCAATTCATCATAATGACATTATTTTTTTCTATTTGTGCAGCTACTAAAAAAATTAACAAAAAATATGGAAGTTGAAGCTAAAGCTTTCTTAGAGCAAATATTTTCATGTCACCCAAAACAGTTATAATATGCTGACAGTTATAATCATATAAGCAAACATAAGGGAGGGATTCTAGCTTAAAAGAAATTTAAATAGTGCTTGTCTTAAACAGCTATTAAATAGAAGCTGCTGCTTAATCCAACTCTGTTGGATTTCACTATGCAGTAAGTCTTGTTTCATTTCCATAACAAACAAAACCAACTTTAAGCATGACAGAACACGTTCAACAACTCCCTAATGTTCTGCTGTCCCATTTTCTTGCAACTAGCTTCCCAACATCAGGCCTCCACAAATCCACTTGCCAAGTATCAGGACAAAAAAGAAATCCTTCTTCCATTCTGAACTTGGAAATGTGAGGAGGAGTCCTTCACATTGTGCTGAACTTGTGGTAGACTGGGAATATAAAAATCCCCTCCAGAAAGGTGGAGAAGTATGTTAAGAACTCAAAATTTCAACTGTCTTAAACTTTGGAACAGATAGAAACTCACCATCGGTGACAGATTAATACTAAGTGAGATATGAGAGGCCCACTTCCTTTCTCAATTTCTCTGGCACATGCAGAGCACTATGGGAAGGATCAGTGACAACTATCACTTATGGCAGTCTAGAAAGCAAGACTGTGGATTCCTGCCAATCATACTGTTACCTTGGGGAGGAAATGCAATTATTATTCAGCAGACATTTCACTGGCAATGGTGAAAGTGTAGCGCTTATTACTCTTCCGCAGCATATACTCCAAAGTCACACAACATTCAGATTGGAACAACTACTTCCTTTTTCCCTCCTCTTACGACATCCTTAGTACTGGGTGGAGTCTTATTAGGCTCGCTTTCACAAATTATAGGGATTTTTTGTTATAGAAAATACAAGCAGCTTAAGGAAAAGTAGACAGTGGAAGGCCTCTTGATAACAATTTTCTCCTGCCTCTCCTCTTCATGCTTCTGTACAAAAGAATTTGTTCTTTCCATTGACAAATTCTACCTTTTTGAAAAAGATTTCAAAAGTAGAAATAGAAGACAGAAATTCTGTAATTTTTGCCAAAGTACAGAATACAAATTATGTGTGTGGCACCCAGAACATCACTGAAACACTGCCACCAGAAAAAAAGTGAGTATACCATTACAAGCTAGAACCATCTCCAGCTACCATGCAGGCTGTTGACTTTTTGTACAGGTACAAATGCAAAGATCTATGAAGTTCAGCAACTGAGTGAATATCGACTCATTAGCATGATTTATCTATGACATTTTGGTGATGAGAAAATAGCATCCACACTGCATTGGACACACAGTACAAAATAAGCAGCCTCCATCTACAAAATGCTGCAGCCGGTGTTCTAAACATTTTGAATAATGTCTTGTCTGCTTATGGTATTCATAAAGGACAAAGATGAGTCTTCCAGCCAAACAATAGTGATTGATCATCAACCAAAAACCAATCTACCATATACTGATTTCCCCAATCTGGTGCCCTGCTGGCTCAGGCTGATGGGAGTCAACGTCCAAGAAATCTGGACAGTACCTGGTCGGAGGTAATCAGGAACAGATAAAGGAAGCTTTCTCTCTTGCTGTGCTTGTCTGCTTATGGTATTCATACCACGCCTCTTTTTTACTGAGGGAGGACAACAGAATTTTTAAAATTCAAGCCCAAGTTCTAAGGACTGTGTGACTGTCTTTGATGAAACTGGGCTGAAAGTGCCATACATTCTCACAGGCAAACCAAACGCAGGACATGAATATAGACCACTAAACACCTGGGCCAGAGCAATGTCTAGTTTCTCTACACTAATCTTCTGTGTTTCTGAAATAAGGGCCAATCCAGCAACCCAGGGAAACACGGGGGACAACCTGATGCCACCTTCCCAGAATGGATCTGGGGGCAGCCAGTAACTCACCGGGCTTGAGAAGGAGGCTACAGAAATTAAGCAAGGGTAGTTTCCTGAACAACTGTAAGCCGAGATAACTAAATGACAGGCTGACGCTCAGTGAAACCAGTTAGGGAGGAGAAAGACAGGCAAGGTTCATTGCCTCAGAACCTGGAGCTGCTTTCAGGCCCAGGCCTTGCTCTTCGGCTTCGCAACAGCGTCTGTCTGGCCGCCCCGAGGCGGAGAGGGCTTTCACTCCCCTGGACACACAACGACGCCGGGTCTCTAATGTTTCCTCCGGGCGTCTGCTCGCTGATCCGGACAACGAACAGCTTTCGGGGAGAGGGGGGGGGAGGAAAAAAAGAGCAGGGCACCCGAACCAGGCTTCCCCACCCTCGCAAGTGCGGCCGGTACCAAGGGGCAGCCAGGAGGGCCGGCGTCAGCGGGATCCGGGAAAAGTGGCCTAGCGGCCCGAGCGCCGTCCCCGCGCCGCGGCCACGCCTCGTCCAGCGCCCCGCAGCGGCGGGAAAGTGAGCGGCGGCCCCTGGTGCCCAGCGCCGCCGCCTGAACCACGCCGCCAGCGAGGGAGGAAGGGCAGCAGCGGGCAGAGCGAGGGGCAGTCCTTACCCGCCAGCCGTCGCCGCAATGGCGAGAGGCGGAGACAACCCGGGACAGGGAAGGAGGAAGGACGGCGCTGCCTCTCGCGGAGACCCTCCCGCTCCGCCAAGCGCCCCGCCGCCCCGCTCCTGCGCGCCCTCGCTCACCGTCCGCGGGTCCGTCCCTCGGCGCCCCCAACCCGCTCGGCCAGCGCGCCTCCGCCCTCGCAGCTCGGGACGACTCCGTCTCTATGGGCGACCGGAGCTGGCCGACCTCTCACCCGCTCCTCCTCCTCTCCTCCTCCCGCGGCTGGCTCCGCCTGGCCCCGGGCGGGGAAGGCGACGAGGCTTCCTGGACCGCAGCGGAGCTCCCTTCGCCCGCTCGCCCGGCGGCGCCCTGCCAGCGCCGTGGGAGGCTGCCTCTTCGCTTCCCCGCGCCCGGCAGGCCGGCCCCGCGACGGCGGCGCCCAAGCCCCGTGCCTGGGCCCCGGGTTGGGCCGGCGGGGCGAGCGCAGCTGCTGGGCTCAGCCCCTGCTGGATGCCGTGCAGCGCCGTGCCGAGCGCCCGGCGGGCGCGGCGTGGGGAATTCGCCCGACGGGAGGCCGCGGAGCCAGGCAGCGCTTCGCGTTTCAAGAAGGCCGGGAAGGATCGTGGTCCTCGGTTGTCCGGCTAAGCCGAGCCGGGGGCTCCAGGAGCCCTATAGACCGTGTGCCATCAAGTCGTTTTCGACTCCTAGCGACCACATAGACAGACCTCTATAGGAACCCCATAGAGACCCATAATGAGGGCAAGTCCTCTCCCTCCAGTTGCTCTTCAGAGACGTATGAATTTACCCCTCATAGGGCATCCCTGGGACGTTTCTTCCAGGAAACGTCAATCCTTGAATGGGGCTTTCTTGATTCTATGGGGAAAGTTCAGATTGGCCAGAGCCTGACGGTAAAGCACGTCGTTATTCTTGTACTTTTGTTGGGTTTTAGAAGACAGATCCCACCTGGGGTACAGACGAATTTCAAGGTGACTTCCAACGCATTGTAATAACTCACAACCACCCTCGCAACCAAGAAAGTTTGATCCCATAGCCAATGTATTATTAAAAGTATGTGCTTACCGATAAACGGTATGCTTGGAGTCGGTGTGCTGTATGAATCGAGGCATTTGAGTTAATAAACTACATTTGGGTGAAGCCAGCCAATATTGTTTACATAGCAAACCATGGTTTAGCCTGATGTGTGAACATATGTGCAAAAGGTGAACTGTTTCACACTCTCAGCTCCTATTGGTCTTTTTCCCCTGGTTTATAATATCATATTTAGCCAGTAGATGGCATCATCTCTTTATGAAAAGTTGCCCGTAGAAGGACCACTTTGACTATCCTGAAAAGGACAAAAATGTAGGCCATGCTTTATTTCAGACAGAATAAATGAGCCCTAACAAAACAGTAGAATTTATAGCTGTGACTTAAGAGTCTGCTTAGCAGATGAATTTCTGCTCATTTCTTTCTGTGGGCAAGTCGCTGGAAGGCTGAGGCCTGCCACTTGTTCTTTAGAAGGAGAAATGGAAATCCTGGATTTGGTAGGCCTATCTCTGAAGATGTTGCCTAGCCGGGTAACAAAACGTTTGCAAGAAAACAACCAAGCTCAGAGAACCCCAAGGACTCCACAGCTGGTGGGCTTGATCCATGCCTGGCTTCTTAGGCCAGCTGGTCAAGACAGGAGGGGGTGGCTCCAGGAGATAAGGCAGTCTCTGGATTCATCTGTGTTTGATCACTTTTGCCTGGTCACCAGCCTTCCTTGTCAGGAACTCTGACCTTCTCTTGTTGGGAAATCAACTACAGAGAATTCTAGAGGAAATGGGTTATCTGGATCTTTTTCAGCCAGGATTCTGTTTCATTCATAGGACATAAATAGCATCTGTTGCTCTGTAGAAGACCTTTGTCAGGACCTATATGGGGGAATGTACCCATGTTGGCCCTATTTGACCTCTTAGTGGTGTTTAATAATATCAACTACTTCTGGATACCTACAAGGATTGGGAGCGCTGTTCAATGGTGGATTGTTCCTACCTAAACGGGTAGTTCCAGCCAGTGTTTGGAGGAGAAGCTTGACCCCATGTATACTCTAATGGGGGTTCCACAGAGCTCATTCATCTCCTCTGTGTTGTTTATGAAACCACTGAAAGAGGACATCCACCATCCACAGATGACATCATGTTACACATTGTCACCCTGGTCCAAGCCAGAGATGTCATAGATGTCCTGAACCAGTGTTTGGAAACTGTGAGGATGGAGATAGGGAACAACAAGCTCAGATTAAATCCTACCAATGGGTGATCCAATATTGGCCCCACTGCTGGATAGGATTGTGCTCCTCCCAAAAGAGGTGATTTGTTATGTAGAAGCTGTGAGCAGAGTGGTCCTTCACTTAGTTATGACCCTACTTGGAATAGGATGCCCCGGTGATGGTGACTCACACTTTGATCATGATTCAGAAGCTGCAGCTAGGTCAACATGTGGTAGCTAAATTATTGGTGGGACAGCCATGCTAATGCCAAGTAACACCTACTTTGAAGTTGCTGCATTACTTACCAGCAGACTTCTTATTCAAGTGCTAATTATTATCTTTAATTAGTTAAAACTAATTTAGAGCACCACCATTCACTATAACTGTCATACCTACTGTACTTCAAACTGCCCTTGCCTCTACCTATACTACCTCATACATTGCTTTATGTTCTTTAAACTTCTCACCATTCTATTTTTCAGGATCTCTGTGATGGAATGGAATTATGAAGGCCAGGCTCAGGGAGATAAACCTTTTCTTAGTTCGGAGGAGCGTGGGAGCTACAAGAGGATGAGACTGGCACCTCCCTGAGGAATTCACACTGCTGTGGCTGGCTGACTTGGGAGATGGGGTTTCAGTCTGGGAAGATTCTTGCTAGAGGTTGTAGCTAATAAACATAGCTGAACTGAATTTGCATTGTCTCTTGGAGTTCCTTGGGCTAGGCCTGACATCAATCTTCCCAGACTGAAACCCCATCTCCCAAGTCAACCAGCCACAGCAGTGTGAATTCCTCAGGGAGGTGCCAGTCTCATCCTCTTGTAGCTCCCACGCTCCTCCGGGGAGCTAAGAAAAGGTTTATCTCCCTGAGCCTGGCCTTCATAATTCCATTCCATCACAATCTCACCAGGAACTTTGCCTACCCATTACTTTCTTGATCTTCTTAATCCATTCATTCTTTCTTATATATTAACAGTATTAATATATAGCCCCCATCCAATGACTCTGGACAGTGAATAGAAGAATCTCAAAAGAGCAATCTCCCCAAACAACAATAAATAAGAACAAAAGCCTTTTAAAATCAGATGTCACATCTCTATCCTTGCTAGGTGTGAAAATCATAGAAATCCCACCTAAAAAAATGTTTTCAAAGTTCCTCACCAAGTAATGACCATTCTCATTCATTCTTAGGTCTTTCAATGGCCCAGTCACTTTTCCTGCATTCATTCCCATCCATTTATTTATGTCACCTAACAAAATAATTGTTTTTGCATTCTCTGCATTCATTCATAACGTTGCACAATTTTCCAAAACTCATTCTTAATTCTTCCATTATGACCATTCATCGGATGGTAATGTGCCATTATCATAGTTTTTGGATTCCAGCTTCCATACAGTCTCACAAAAACTTAGATTATACCAGTTCATACTTTTTCACATCTATGTTAGGCCATTCATTCATAACTATAACCATACATTTAGTTCTTTGCACATGTATTCATCAATTATATTCATCAATATCAAACCAACTTCATTTAGCTCTATTACAACTTTCCCATTTCTCATAAGTTCCATAAATATACATTATGGGTATTTTTCTTTTTTTTTAAATTTCATATCTTTTCATGTTGGTTACATTTATTCTTCTTACATGCCAAGCTGCAGTCTTCCATGTGTTATACTTACCAAATGGGCTCATAGATATTGACGTCTGCCACATGTCATGGCTTTGGTCAGCTGAGATTTTCTGATAATATAGTGAAGGTGTAGACTATTACCAGTTTTAGTTGTACCCTGCCATAAGCAGCATTCCTTGCTAATGATAAGAACAATATTGATACATTTTTGCCAGAGTGCCAGAAGTATAGCCATTTTTATCCCAAGCATGCCTATGGTGTTCTGTGCAAGCTACCATTATGCCCACATACTGTTGCCCACATCTAACTAATTAGGAAGTATATGCAGTGTACTAACAAACACGCATAACATGTGAACAACAGCAAAAAATCGAACTTTCCCCTGCCTGAAATGTTTCCTACCTCTGCTGTAAGTGGTTTCAGTAACAATTATCATGGTCAACAGCCAGAGAATTATGAACTCTAAAATTGCTTTTGATGATGCTTTTGAAATTCACTAGAAGTCACTCTACAAGACTGGAAGCTAAACTAGAAGATATTCTGAAGTGAAAGTACCATATTTTTCCGTCAATAAGACGCCCCCATGTACAAGACGACCCCCACTTTTCCAACCCAAAATTAAGAAATCAATATTTTAAAGATAGTGCAGAACACATTTTTATTTAGTAATTAGTTAACATTTACCTGATACACTCGGTGGGAGGAGGTCCAAACCATCTCTCTGCAGCTCTATTTCCATGCTCTTTTGCATAGCTGATTACATTCAAGCACGAGTGAAACTGCTGATAGCTTGTCTCTGCAAACAGCCTTCCTCTAATTGGTTTGTTCAGCATCAGCTGACGTCAGTTACATCAGGCTCGTGATTGGAGGAAGTCTGTTTGGGAGACAAGCTATTTCACTCGTGATTGGAGGCTAGCAATAGGAGGAAGCCTGCCTGCAGAGACAAAGTATGGGCAGTTTTGCCACGGTGAGGTTTTCTCCTCGGCTGACCTCCTTGAATAAGACGCCCTTCAGTTTTTAGGGTAAGGATTTTAGAAAAAAGTATCGTCTTATAGTCGGAAAAATACAGTACATTGTTTTTATTCTAAAGAAAATGAAGGCACAACAAAAGGTTGTAGCTTACTTTTCACATCCCCAATAAATGTTTATGGCAGCCTTTATAATGCGCGGCTATAAATGAGAATTTTAAACTGGATGTTAAAGAAAAATACAGACATTTTGTTCCTAAACCATTCCAATAGAAGAGAATATCTGTAGCTGAGGGTTGAACTGTGGAGTCCTTGGTGCTCTCTGAGCTTGGTTGTTTGCTTGCAGGTGTTTCATAACCCAACTAGGCAACATCATCATCATTGCAAACAACCAAGCTCAGAGAGCACCAAGGACTCCACAGTATCAACCATTGTTTTTGATGTGTGAATTTAAAAGGTAGAAGTGATAGTAAAATTGAAAGACAGTAAGTGATAGTAACATTTGATCATCAGAATAAAACCTTTTGTGTTAAGAATATATTTAGATTGTATGCACTGTTTTTAGGTGCCTTTCTAGCTGCTGCCGCCACTGCTGCTGCTGCTTCTTCTCCTCCCCCTCCCCCTCCCCACCTCCTCTTCTTCTTCTTCCTGTTCCTGTTCCTCTTCTTCTCCTCTTCCTTTTCCTCCTCCTCCTCCCCTCCTCCTCTTCTTCTCTTCCTCTTCCCCTTCTTCTCCCTCCTCCCCTCCTCCTCCCCCTCCCCCTCCCCCTCCCCACTCCCCCTCCTCTTCCTCGTCTTCTCCTCTTCCTCTTCCTCTTCTTCTCCTCCTCCCCTCCTCCTCCCCTCCTCCTCCTCCTCCTCTTCTTCTTCTCTTCCTCTTCCCCTTCTTCTCCCTCCTCCCCTCCCCCTCCTCCTCCTCCTCTTCCTCTTCCTCTTCCCCTCCTCCTCCTCCTCCTTCTCCTTTTCCTTTCCTTATAGGGGCAGCCCCTCATGTCTCTTGGAATGCATTTCTGGAGAATCTTCTTCCTTTGGGTGCGACTGGTAGAGCTTGCCTTTGAAAGAGGTCTCATGTGATATTTGGAATACAGCTGTAGACCAGAATTCCAAACAATCTGTTTGACCTGATGGAATTTCAGTGCTGAGTCCAGTACTTGACAAACTGAAGTCAAATAACAGGATCCAGTAATGTCAGAGAGAGTCTCTTTTCAGGGTAAAACTGTATAAAACATTGCTTAGATTATTGCCATTATTGCATAAACAGATCTGCACAAACATTTCTGAACAACCCTTGGCAGAGCTATTCTAAATTTATATTATGACTGGATGAGAGATCTGTTCCTGTGACACAGGGTAGCTACCATATCCAGTTCACACTCAGGTTGCTAAAATAAAAGAAAATAAAAGGAAGACATACAACCAGAAAATATAAAAATGTAAAAAATAATAAGCATGCCCAAGGCACCTCTAGAAATACTGGCCAAGAGCATCTTTTCCAGATTCTGGAAATTTAGATTCTGTTGTTGCCACTGAGAAGGACCAAGTTAACTTATAATGGTGGAATGTGCTTCCCAGCATAAACCCCTCTATCATCACCCACACAATTTTCGTACCCTGTCTTATACTGTGTGTAATGCACACGAATGAGAAACAGGAGATGGCATCCAGCACAGCACTGACAGAGCTGCAGAGAGCCCACACAGCCTTCCAGGCACATGAGTTCAGGACTCAAGTCAAATGTTGACTTTAACAAGCAGACCAAGGAAGGGCAACTAGTGATACATAGTGACAGCCTTCTTGACAGGTTCACAATCTAGGCTTTGAACAGGGCCATAAAGGAGAAGAGCATCCTGGGCAAATTTTTGCATTGCTGGGAGGAAGGGAAAGGGAAGGGAAACCCATATAAGTGACAAAAGAGACAGATTGCAAACCAAGTAGTCTTTAGCTCATGAAAAACATAGTAAGGCATTGACCTTTCTCCACCATCAGTACTTTCAATGCCGGGTCAGACAATCCAGGAATACAGTTACTTCAGAAGAGTGGATATCATCATTCACTATGGGCATGCTAGAAGATCCTGGTTCCAGATCCCAAGTCCTTGAATCCCAGATGTATCTGTGGCCACGGTCATGAGTGCTGTTTATACTACAGGCTCTACTTTTGCATGTGCTTCCAGCTCCTTTGAAGCAGCCTTGTTTTTGAAATTCATGTTGCCAAACCCAAACTGGCTCTACTATTTTGCACTATAGGCCATCCCAGCCAGGCAGTACCCCAAATTGGACTTCCTTTTCCTCCTCAACTTCCTCCCATTTGTATCTCTGTCTAAAAGTATCAAACTGGAAGCAATATTCATCCCCCTTGTGCCTATATACACCAGAACAGAAAGAAGAGGGCTACTGCATCTGGTCTGGCTCACTTAAGCTCTGTTCACTTCTCAGCATTTTCACTGCAGTGTGTGATTCTCCCATCTGATAACCCTGGAGCTAACTCATAATCCTTAAATCGGCAGATGAGAAGTAAAACCGAGGGCTGATCTGCACAACCAAGACGCCCAGCATAAATACTGTCCACTAACTCTTTCTCAATGGTAGGAACGTAAGAAGTTCTCTTCTACTCACCACCACTCTCCACTCATCATTTCCTGTTATAGATCAAAAATAATATTTTCTGACTTGTGCTGGCTGAAATCATGCTGTCTGGTTTTATTTATTTAATAAAGGAAAATTACTTGCAGCAGTTGTACAAATATAGCCAGAGAATGTCTACATTTAATAAAAACATAGAAAAGGCAAACCATATCACCATGTAAACAATGAGGCTCAATGACTATAAAATACATGAGTCAAACCTTGCTCAGGCATTTGCCTGAATATATGAAAGCAAAAAAATGGGGCCATTTATGGTGACTCAGTTTAGTCTCCCCTGCTCCTTGCCATATGCTGTCCTGTTCTTGTAACTGAGGGGAGAAGGTGGAATCATGTTCACCTGAATGCAAATATATCTCTCTGAGTGATCCTGGATCCTGATTCTTTCAGAACAATTCTATTCAGATTTATTGAGGCATGACTTCTTCACAGATTACAGCTCACCTGATTAGAGGCACACAGTATTATCCTCATTATTTCCTATTTTTTTAACACAGTTTTTACAGCAAGATTACAAAAAAATAAAAAGTGCAAAAAAAAAAATTAAAAGTACAGAAAAGCTACTTGAAAAAGCCTCCATAGGCTGGTGTTCTGTAAGTCAGCTGTTAACTTTTGCCAACCTGCTTTTTCAAATATATGTACCTGCCAGTACCACCATCCTTGGCCAGATGGAGGGCACTAAGGTAGGAGAAAGTTGTCCTGCAGAACTTCTCAGGGGCTGTACTAGGAGCTAAGCACTTCCATGTGGTGGAATATACAGCATCTTCCAGGTATGTTGGATTTCTGGAAAAAGAAGAAATATTTTTTCGTTGTGGAAAGCTGTACTGTAGCAATAGTTTAGAGCAGTGTTTCTCAACCTTGGGAACTTTAAGATATGTGGACTTCAATTCCCAGAATTCCCCAGCCAGCATGGGGATGAAGTCCACATATCTTAAGGTTCCCAAGGTTGAGAAACACTAGTTAGAATGATAATCATAAACAGGCTGTTTTAGGCTACCATACTTATTTTTATAACTATGTAAATAGTTTCTAATTAAGCAAATTGATGTCTACATTTAATCTACATTTCTAAATGTTTGGCTGACAGCTCTGCTTGAGTTACTATAAAACCTCTCCATTATTACCAGATATCTCTCTAATATCCTCATGTTTGTACTTACTAACAATTGTTTTGAGTATGAATCAATAACCCTTAAGGTTTAGTGCTTTCCAGAACTGAATCACCCTCTTCTATGTTCTTCTACAATTACTTGTCTTCCCAGAACCCATATTATTTCATATGAAACAACATCTGGAGTTCAGCCAAAGAAAATACTGGCATAACAAACCTAAAAAATAATACAACTAGCTTCAGCTGTATTTTGGTTTGGATTTACATGGTAGTCCTAGATGTATTTTTTGTAAAGACAAGTTTTGATTTACCAAAATAAATATTAAAGCAGTTTTCTAAGAATAAGTTATATTTCAAAACAAAACATATTTTAAGCCTCTCACTAGTGTCTTGTGAGTTTATGGAGAAGTAACAAATTAATTTTTAAAGATTATGGATTTAAATCAGATTTTGTAATCTACTTGAGAAATCTTGGATATTAGTCTTCCAAGTAGCAATTGTTATTTGACAATATCTCATTTTCAAAACTAGGGAAAGTCAGATAAATGTCATAGTTGAGGCTTACCTAGAGATGGGAATACCCAGACTGTAGGATATAAAGGCTAATGTACTGCATGACTCCAGTCACTTTCTTTTAGCCTAATCTACCTTACAGGATTGTCGTGAGAATAACATTGACAAGTGGGATGAATTGCATTGAGCAGCTGGAATGTCAGTGGGATAGAAGTATTTATAGTATTTGCTGAGGTCCAGTGTTGACAACACATCTCATATGTTTTAATTTAAAAAATATTCCAGAGAAAGGAGAAATATGTGTACCCCCCAAACTGTAAAACATACACCTACAGTTATAGGTTGACAGCCTGGCATGGTATTCTAGGAAAGAAGGAAATAGCTTTACTGGTGATACCTCTTACATTTTATTTATGTGCTTCAGCTTTGAAATTTAAACGGTAACTTCAGCATGATAGAGGAAAAAGTTCTACTTAGCATCCAGGATAGTTTTCTTCACTTTGACCACTCCAGATGTGTAAATTCCACTATTCCCAGCCAGTATAGTGCTTCACAGTTACCTTTCCCTAGCTTTCTAGTAACTAACTTCCACCAAGACTCCTAACTCATAAAAGCTACAAAAAGCCCTACCTGTAGATAAAAATGGAATAGAATGATGCCTTGCTTCCAAAGACATCAACTTTCTTCAACTTGGTGTCCTTCAGAAATGCTATTTTCTGGTAGTTGTACTCCAACATATTTGGAGGGCTCCAGATTAAAGGAGGCTGATCTAAAGTTTTTTTTTTTTCATTTAAAAATTAAAGTCTCCTAATTGGAACAGAAGGATTCATCTTGTTATGATGTCATGAGTTCTATTTACTGCATGTACAGATAGCATGTAATGTTTTCCTCTATATATCACACGCACTTTCAAAAAGCATGTACTTTCTGGAGGAGAAAACCAAATCACAATGTTGTTGCAAGGGATCTAAAAAAAACCATCTTGAACTCCTACAACCAGAAAGTAAGGGCTCTGTGATGTTGAGTAATGAAAAGGCTGTCTGAGACATGAGCTAGAAAAAGAAGCAGACATAATAGGTTTGGCTGAAGGCCAAATGTAATGGGAAGAAAGATCAAGCAGTGAATGAACAACTAGGGAAACAGCAGAGAAACTGTCATGCAGTGTTTCTCAACCTTAGCAACTTTAAGATGAGTGGACTTCAACTCCCAGAATTCCCTAGCCAGCATGACTGGCTGGGGAATTCTGGGAGTAGAAGTCCACTCATCTTAGAGTTGCTAAGGTTGAGAAACACCGCTTTAATGTATTTGGAAGCATGGTGAAATAATGCTGGTGGTTGTGAGTGCAATTTATGTTAGAGAAAGCACCATCTTCTAAGAAAGAAAATAATTGTTACCAAATCAGAGCTTTGAAAAAGAAATTCATTTCTAGAAAGTTAAATATGAGAATTTTTCAGAGGATGCTGGGTAATTCCTCAGAATCAGGTGTTAGGAGAATGAAGATATCCTGGACCTGTCCTTATTTTCCACACAAGTCACATATAATGATTTGCTTTGGGGCTATGAAAAAGAAAATGAACATATTAGATATAAATGTTATGAATGAATAAAAATAAGCCAAACTTAGTATTTTCCACTCAAAGAACAATTTCTTTTATAACTACTTGGATTCTTCTCAGATCAACCCATCACATGCACACAAAGATGTATACCCTTAATTTTGCTATTCAGTTGGAATCAAATCCTATTTCCTTTTAGTTCTAAACTGTTTAATCAGGCTCACTCAAATCGCTGGCACATGCTTATCAAATACCAGGTGCCAAATGGGAACAAATACCTTTCTAATGTGACTGCCTTTCTATATCTCTGTGATCCCTTTGACAATACCGAAGCATTCAGGATGGAAGTATTCCTGTTACTGTGACATGAACACATTGATTTATAAATGTTAATAAATTTATAGGAAGGTCATTCCTTCTATGTGTTATTCCATGTAAAAGAAGATAATGAAGGACAATATAATATGTTTTCTCTTTTGGCAGGAATACCATGTATCGAAATGACATTACTAACAGAACTTAATTATGAAAGAGCAAGATGGCCGTTCCATCCATTTCTGATGGCCCTTTTCTATGTATAGAAAGCAAACAGAGGGTGTGAAAATACATTGCTCTTTCTGAAAATTCTTCTTGTATAGTAGGAAGGATGCTACAATCTAAATTACATCAAGATTGATATGAATCATGATCCATAGGACAGAAACAGTGTTTTTTGTTTTTGAAGGGAGTTATTTTTTAGCTGGTTTCAAAAAAAAAAAAAATCCTTTTACGAAAAAGGTCACTGGTGCTAGTCCTTCCCTGGAGCTTTCAGTACCAGAATGTCTTGTTTTAGACTTTGTTCCTTGAGTTTGACTCATTTGATGACTTTGATGTTCCATGACTAGTCTGATGATTCTAATTGACCCATCTACCCTCTTACCACCCTAATACTGGATTACAAATGAATGTACATGGAAGCCGTTCTGCATTAAAACAATATTGCCTTCATCCTACCATAGCTTGCAATGTGAAACACAATGACCGAGCATACCTGAAAATAAAATCCTGTATTGTCTTTGTTCAACATGGTATGGATTACCATGTTATATAGAATTACATCTCCCATGTTCCCATAGAGTATCCCACAGAGCAATGTTTCTCAACCTTAGCAACTTTAAGATGAATGGACTTCAACTCCCAGAATTCCCCAGCCAGCATTCTGGGAGTTGAAGTCCACTCATCTTAAAGTTGCCATAGAGTATCCTCTGCAGTCATGTTTCTTCCTTCTTCTTCCATTTTTTTGTTTAAAACTGTCTCTTTTTGTGTAAATCTTTCTATTCTTCCCATTTTCTTGTTTAGGTTTGTATCACCTCAACTACTTATCCATGGGAAATTTTTTTAAAAAAATTCTTGTTTGCACATCATAGCAAAATGATCAGGGTGTTTATTACTAAACATCTGAATCAAGGATTAAGAATCTGTGCTCCCCTGGATATTGCTGGACTCCAACTCCTATCAACCTCAGTTACCATGACCAATAATCAGAAATGGTTGAAGTTAGAATCCAACATCAGGAAAACCAAGGGTTCTTCAGTGCTGATATAAATCTGACTGGAGAAATGTAAATGTAGGGGTTAATGTACAAATATTAGCATAGGATAATGATAGACAAATGGAGAGATGATAAAACGGTGGATGTTCTTCTGCTATATCAAATAAAGCAACAAACACATCACTTTGTTCAACTTAAGCTTGTTTTTCTATATAAAATGTGCATGTTAATAGTTTTATCAGTAAAAAAATATATAATGAGGGAATGGAAAGGAGAAACTTGAAATCAAATTATAGCATCAGCTAGCATGAATCAAATAACTTAATCACATGGGTACAGAAGAATCACTGCAACTGTAATTAAATGCAATAACATTAGATATTAAAAATAAAAAACAGGAAATAAAAACAAACCATGGGGTCTAATCTTCTGACTTTCTCGTGGACCCACGTTCTATCTGGATTTTTAACCTGAAAAGATTGCCACCACTGAGGTTTGCAGCCAGAAATCTGTATTCAAACAAATTTCCAGGACTGGGGTCGACAGATAATGTTAGAGTAAGAAAGAACCTACACAAAGAAGTAACTTGACAGGCTTCAGAAATAAGTAGGTCCTTTGGAGAAATCTATCTGATTCATGTTTACAAATTGCAGTGGATCGAAGGGACTAGGCCCTGAAAATAATAGCAAAGTGTATGCATAAAGCTGAAATATGACTCAGCTGCTACCACATCATTAAATCAAGCTATCAGAAATATGGATTTATTGTTCAGCACATTTGTTTAAGAACAATAAACAAATAGGCCTAAGTGGAAAATTTTCCAACCTGATTAGGCGGAATGCAATTTTTAAATGCCACATTTGAAATAATTGAGCCGTATTTAATATGTGTCAACTCCATCAGTTTTTATATGCAATAACAACTTTATAGTAAACTTTACACTTTTTCTATAGTTCCTGAGTTTGGATGTTTTTGAAATAGTGAAAGAATAAGACAAATGAAATAGAGAGAGCTCTGTTTAAATACGATTATTTAGTAACCATGGGTTTCATGCTCTTGAGATATCAGTGGGATCAATAGGACTGGGAATTTTCTGTGAATGGACTTTGTCATCAGAAATAAGGGAATCCAATGCACCCTTGGCTACTATGGGACCTAGTTTAGGGTTCAGATGCAGCTCCCCACCCCGAACGGTCTGTGATAGTTAATCCAGTGTGAGCAGTCCTTTTTCATCATAATGATGGGATATAAAGGTTTTGGTAGAATATGCAAAGATATGCCTCTCGTAGAGTTGAAAAAATGTCTATCTTCTCTGATTTATTTCCCTGTAAAATTGTTTTTCTCGCATGTCAAGAAATTCCTTATGCAAAGCACAGACTTTCCTCAGTAAAGCTACAAATGAATTGAACCATCTTAAGTCTTGAAAATGTAACGGCCCAGGTAGAGGCAAACTGTTTGCAACATGGGTATGGAAATTTGTTAAGGTTATGTAAAGCTAAAACAAGTGGGAAAACATATTAATATGATGATTAACAGTTAAACTTTTTTTCAAAGAGAGGGACATAATCTACCTTTTTGCAAATGACACATAACTGTTCTAACATTTTAACATAACTGTTCTAACATCTAAACATTTTTTGAGGAATTATGTACATTGGTTCATTCCATTTACTTATTTTATCTATTTTTACAAACAAAAACAATACATATAAGAACGAACATAACTGGCAGGAAGAACAGAGCACCAACTATAAGCCAGCCATAATAAAAGGGGCTCCACAACCACCCTACTGCAAGGCCTGGGAGAATTATACCTTAATTTATTTGAGAAATGTGGATGTTGACTGGGAATTTCTATATCATAGTGCTCATGTGGCAATGTGATAGCACTGCTTCCCATCACATGCCAGAGGAATTATGTCTCCAACGTCTAGTGATACGGAAAGCTTTGAACTTCACAGACACAGGAAACGTTGCTTCAGCATTGTTTTTTAACTTCTCAGAGCTGCTATAAAACAGAAGAATGGACTGGGCTTTCTGGGATTCATTTTACAACTACAAAACGAAGTGTCAATATGACAAACCTTCAAACCAATCTTCCCCAATTTGATGTCTTCCAATCTAATGTGTTAGACCACAAATTTTATGGTGGCTGCAAAATGGAGTTGCAAGCCAATGCTGGAGGGTATTATACAGGGCAAGGCTATTTCAGTTGGCTGTACATTTCCTGGTGCTTTTTATATTGTATTGTTTTATGTTTTGTTAGCCACACAGTCACTAAATTGAGATGGGTGTTATATAGATTCTTTAAATAAATAAAAACAAATGAATATGAGTCTGCTGAAGCACAAAGCATGATTAATTAGCAAATACTCCTGCTTTGTAGCTTATGATGGTGCTTGCAGTACAGGTTTACCTATGATTATCTTAAATACAGTTTATTTAGCCCAATTGTCCAAGTTTGCTCAACACTTTGAACCATAGCAAACTACATGCTAGGCTAAAATGGGGCTGGCTGGTTTATGATTCTGAGGGCTGTGCATCACTTAACGAGAACTGAAATGGCTGAAGCTTGCCAATTCTTCCTCTTAGACTTCCTCCTTTGTCTGAAGGCTGTAACACTGAAATGCCATGATTGTAGAAACCTAAGATACATTTTAATACCTTGCTTCATAATTCACAAATGGAGGGAGCATCAAAATTAACTCTACTTTCACATCCACAGATGTGCTGCAGACTGAAACTTACATCATCCTTCTTAAAGCTTTTCCTCCTACTTTACAGCCTACTCTCCACGTACAATTCTCATGAGGTCAGTTATGAAACAGAATACTGCATCAAAAAGTCATTGGAGTCACTTATCAAGTTAAAGCACAAATTGTGGTTTACAAGCCAAACTCATATTCTCTGCATGGCTAAAGGCAAGAAACAAGAACATCCAGTTTACCAGTGAGGACTGCAGAAAGCTAGTCGGTAGAAATATCCTCTTTTTCCACTTGCTGGATACTAGATCTATAAAAACATTAATCATGTTGGATGGATTTTTCCCACTTCCTAGTTGACAGTAATCAATATCAGCACCTTGCTCCCCTTCTTCCATAACCATCTAGCTAGCTAACATTGCTGCATGTGAAATGCCCAAGAGCAGATCCTGCTTTTGTAGCTTAGTTTACGAACCAAATTTAAATCATAGGAATTCAGATGAACCAGTGAACTTTAGCTTAAGAAATGTGCAGTCAAGGCACATGTAGGAAAAAGAACATATGAATATTTAGCTTATTCTCGGACCAATAAACCATGATTTGACCCAGTTTGGTACTGGGTTTAAATAGTGTGCTAAGCCAAAACAAAGAAAAGAATAAATTACAGTGCAACATAGAATTACATAACAGTTTGTAAAGTCTGGTTTACAATGCAGCATATATGAAGTGGGCCACTATTTGTGCTACAAAACATGGTTAAAACAAAGCATAATTTAGCACAATGGGTAAAAACAACTGCGTCTAAACAGAGAGAAATGTATTTGAGGTAAATTATACTGCTGTCTTTAATAGCTGTGCAGAAAGGAAAGGATTTTTTTACCCTTATTTGATAAGTCTGTCATAATTCTTTCTTCTCTATTTTAATATCGTATCTTTCATTTGCAAAGTCCAGAAAGTTAAACTGGTTTAAAGCCAATTTAAATCCCATTTGGCTATCTGTAGCTTTGTAAATATTTATTTAGCATTTTTATTACTTCAGGATCAGCACTTTAAGCAACTGAGGTGGTAACACTACCGCGGCATCAATGACAGCAGTTATAATTACTGCTTACTATGTTCTCCATGGTAATGTGTTAACTGCAAAAAGTACATTATATATTCATTATAATAGAGGTGATTTTTGGAATATGGATTCCTTTTTATTTTTCAGCTATAAATTATACGTACCAATCGGCAGAGATTAGGCACACATTTGGTAATAAAATGTAAAATGAATTCGTATGCCTGCATAAAATTAATTTGCTACCCTACATTTGTACAGTATTTTAAGTGGCTGTGGTTCAGATTCTATTGGTATATAACAACTTTCTAGAGAACATGTTTTAAAAAAAAAAAATAGATTGTTACTGCAGATTTTTGGCTAGCAAAATTGAGACTAAGTACTCATTCATTGTATGGAAATCCAATCTTATCACTAACCTAAAATGGAGCAATACAAGGACCACACCATATAATTTCTGGGGCTACACAATATACTAAGCCATAATGTAGTTAGCTGGGTTTTTGGTAGGATGTTGTGTGAACTGAGCCATGGTTCATAAACTGTGGTCTACAGCTTAGTGCAACACGTGGATCCTCATGGATCTACTCAGTAAGCTAAAACAGATTGTATTACAACATCATATGTTCAATGCCAGCAGCATTATGAGACAGATAGAAAAGGGTAAGAGACACTGGAATACCAAGTTCTTCCCCCAGCAACTAAACCGACTAAATCTGCCTTTCTGGAAAATCAAGCTCAGGCAATTAATAGTTAGGGAGTCAACAGATACACACTAACAACTCATTTAATTTTAATCATTCACATAAAACCTTGCCAGTATAGAATTACCACATACAAAGTTTTACAAATAATGTGGAATAGTTATTTGAGAACAAAGTTTCTTTCCTGTAAATATACGTATTTGAAGGACCACCATAAATAATACAAATAATCTATAGTAGCTAGAGAACTCTGGTTAAGTTGCTATCTGCAAGCATTTATTTTTTTGCTCAAAGTATATGCAAGCATTAGACAAAGTACTGTCTAACTGTACTGGCTTACTCAGTAGAATCTTGTTGTGATTTGCTCATTTGCATTAGTATTTGTGTAAGAGGGAATATGTTGCAAGTTGAAGAAAAGATAAAAATGCAGCGGTACAATGCAGGCTTTATTTCACTTCTTATCATGCACCTGACCACAGAACATTATCCAGTGCTAACACTGGTTTGCAGGGGGCACAGATGATGCTTGTGCAAAATGAAACATGCAAAATTCAACTGCCATTAAATAAAACCCAACCCATATTTAATACTAACACTTTAAAAGGTACCCTTAGCCTCTGAAAATCTCTACATTCAGGATTTTCTCTGAATAGATCAATACGTTCTGCAAGATCAAGACTATGCTCTTATTTTAGCCACACAGGTGCCACATGTTGTATCTCACATCACAGAACACTTGCTTCTCAGTTTATCCTTCTTTCGCTGCTGCTTTGATTTCTTGCCATCTACCTGCAGACTTACATTTCTTCTCTTTTCCAAATTAAGGAGCTCTTCAAAAAGCTCCTGCACATTGTAGTTCATTTTAGCTGATGTCTCCATGAAGGAGCATTTCCATTTAGTGGCAAGGACTTCTCCTTCGCTGGTGCCCACTTCTCTCTGGGTGTCATCACTCTTGTTTCCTACCAGCATAATTGGGACTTTCTGAACATCTCCTTTGATCTGACAGATCTGTTCATAGATTGGTTGAAGCTCTTCTACTGACTGCCTGCTGGTAACCGAATACACCAACATGAATGCATGGCCTTTAGAGATGGACAGTCTCTGCATGGCAGGAAACTGGTGGCTTCCAGTGGTGTCTGTGATCTGAAGAGTACAGATGTTTTTGTCACAGCTGATCACTTGGCGATAAGTATCTTCAACAGTGGGGATGTACGTCTCCCGGAAGGTCCCCCTTATGAAACGAAGTACCAAAGAACTCTTACCAACACCAGCAGCTCCAAACACAACAACTCTGTAATCATTACTTTGCTCTGGCATCCTGCTTGTTCAGCTGGGAAACAAAGAAGAATTCTGAATTTACATGCCCCTCGGTGAACAGGCCTGTCAAGGGAAAACAACAAGTTAGGTATGAGCAACTGAGGTTCCAACCTGCAATTAAATTCAACAACACCCTTCCTTCTAAAACCTTAAACAGCTTCTACATTATGAGCAAGGGGTATGGTGTATAGGGATGACCCTGCCATTAGGCAAAATGAAATGGCAGATACTGGGAAGAATCACCAAAATATGAGAGAAAAAAACCTGTGTGACATGTAGCCCACTCTATACCCCCGACTGCTAGTCCACATCTTCTAAAGTAGATGCCTGTGGGAGACAGTTTTAATTGCAAGTCCAGCTAGCTTTTGTAGATGAAATTATGCCATCTGTTCAGGCAACAGAAATCTCAAACCATTCTTGAGTGTTAGAAAACCACAAAGTTTCACTTTGTAGGTGCACTGTTTTGTAAACACTGGGATATCTAATTCACTTGCAGCTAGACATTCCTCCTTCAGGAGAAAAAGGATAATTGCCAATCAGAATGGAGATCAGCCAGCTTTCCTCACTACAGTATTGTTCTCCTCTCCCCAGGTAACTCATACCCATGAGCTGGTGCAAAAGTTTAATGCTACAATGTCCCCTTGATATAGCTTTCCTTTTCCCAGCTATCATCTACTCTATATGGATGAGCTTTAAAGCTTTAGAAAGAGTTAAATCTTTTGGAAAAGAGACCCATAGTTAAAACTTAAATACTGCTCAAAGAATAGGAGATGCTTTAGACTTAGAAAGTACAAATGTTTAAGGAAAAGAACTGCTGCGGATTTTATTTTGCCAGCTACGTACAGTATAGGGGTGGAAGCTTCTCATAGGGGTCTTGTGCCTTGAACATCTTCATAACAAGACAAAATTCAGTAGATGGCGTTTATAATCATCCAGTGAACATTTGGAGAAATACCATTGGTCTCAATGGCCTAAAAACCCTGCTTCCCAAACTTGTCAGTTCTAGTCTGTATTTCCTATACAATATATTCTACAGGATGATCCCACCCTGGCTAAGTTTTGGCAATTCTGTACTTGCAAATCACTGTACTCTGTCATGACAATTGAGCTGAACTGAACAATGCAGTGAAAAATGTGGGATGTGAAAATCCAGAATTTGAATCCTAACTCAGGGCCTTCCCCCACTATTGAATTACAGCATTGTCCACCATCCCTGCATCAGCAGAAAGCAATACCAGCATGAAATCTGGTGTCCCCGCTGCCAATGCCTACCTGCTTCTATTCCTAGGCAATGTCACCCACCAGATAATAGGTGACAAGGCTAAAAGATTTTACCTACCTGGAGGCTCTCCTTGTAAAGTGCCAGAAAAATTGGGGAAAACATTACTTTAATGCTGATAGTTAAGGGTGACTTAAGCTTTTCTCATTCATGAAGACAACATTATGGAGACACAGCAAAAACAAAAAAGCAAAAATGATTGTGACCCAAGTGAAGACACAGTTTTAGCTGTATCCAAGAACATGTTGATTAATATTGAGGAAACCATGCTTTCTAAGACACTTTTTCCCAACTTAACACTCTCCAGAGATATTGGAATTGCAGCTCCCAGAATTTGGACTTGGTGTGAGAGAATTCTGGGACTGCAATTCCACACGCTGGAAAGGTCTATAGTTTAGCCAGTCTTCACCATCCTGAGCCTTTTCTTGATGTGCTGAATGTAATTTCCAGGTAGCATAACTACAGTAGAGGATTCTGGTAGCCAAAGTCCACACATTTTTAGGGCAATCAAGTAGGGGAAGTTTGCCCTAAATTCACAGGAAACTGCCTTATAGTTGTTCAGACTACATGTTAATCTAGCCCAATTTATCCAAGGGTTTCCAAAGTTTCAAACACAACTCCTTCCCATAACCAGCTCTTTTTGTAATTGGACAAACCAGAGATTAAAGCTGGGAATTACTGCATGTTCTTAAGGCTGCCATATTTGGGCTACAGAGACTGAGATAACTGAGGGGTAACAAAGACTTAGAGTTTTCTGTCCCATAATGTGGTTATTTTAACCCTTGATATACAAACCTACCCATTACAGCTTAGGGTTACATGAAAACTAGGTTTATAAAAGGTAAACAGTACCTAGGCCTAGAGCTAAGCCTGACTCCTGATGACTACATAGATACAACCCTGCAGCCATCTTAGCAACAGGATGGAAGTGATTTGTTGCTCCCACCTTTGGGAGACTATAGCTGTGGGATTCACTCCCTGGTGGCCGCTCATCCAACTACAAACCGGGCCCAGCCCTGCTTAGCTATATGACTTGCTGGTAAACCACATTAAAAAAACAAAACACTGCGGGTCAATTCTTCCAGAGAAGAAGTGGGTGGAGGAGACACCACAACCTCTGATACTAACACCTCATCCTCAAGCACAATATTAAATGTTCATAAAATTAAGTTTCTCAGAAACGAAGGGGAATTTCCTCCCAAGCAACTGCTGGTTTGGGCTGAAATACAAAGAGTTTATAGACACCCGCATAGTGTGGGTTTATGTCTCTCCCCTCCACCCCCGCCCCGTTTTTCGCTCACACCCGGAGTTAGCGCCATCAAAAAGGGAGAGCGGGAAGAACGCCCAACATCCAACCCGGGTCCCGGGCAAGCTTGGACTCCAGTCGGGGCAACGCACAACGGAGGCAGAGATCTGTCCCACCTTCCTCCAGCCGAGAGTAAACAACACGTGTTCTTCCATCCCAGCACCTGGGGAGTCAAGCAGGCCTGCCGACAGCTCGGTAGACCGAAGAGCGAGGCAGCCTCGGAGCGGGTAGCCCAGCAAAACCTACGCACGCACCCACACCAACCTCACGGCCAGCCAGAAAGGAGGCGAGCGGTGTCTCGCGCCTAGGAAATCAGGGTCCGGCTTTCTTTCGCCTCCGCGCCTGCCAGAGGCTGGGGAGGCCAAGCGCTCTCCCCGCGACCGGGCGTCGCCAGGAGAGACACTCCCTGAAAATGTGCTCCTCCGGGGAGCGCGGGCAGGGAAGCACCATCACGCCCCAGGAGAGGGTAACTTCGGGGAGTAGCCCCTCCCTGCGCTGTATCAGGTAAATATCGGTATTTATTTACCCCGGCGGCGGCTGCAACAGCCTCGCTTTTCTCCGCTGGCCAGCCCTCCTCTTCTCCAGCGCCGTACGGAAAGCGGAGCGGGCGGCCAGGGAAGAGATCAGCCCGGTGTCACCTTCCCGTTCATTCATTTTTTCCATGGAGTGGAACATCCCATTCGCATGCAGCTAGAGTACAATGATTATCATTAGCAGCAGCAGCAGCAGCAGCAATATAATTAACCATTAAAAGAATCCAAACCTGGGGAGAAGAGAATGAAAAACAAAGCAAAACCCGGATTAAAGAGAAAGAGCTTCGTGGGGAACCTTTTCTCCGTTCAAAGTGTCTGCGGGCGGGGAAGATTCCATTCCTGCTTTGGCTGAAGTTCTTCGGGTGGCGGAGGGACGAAGCGGCGGCTGAGCTTTTAAACCTAAGGTCGGATGGAAAGAAGCAATTAACGCGGGGTCTTCCAGCAGGCGACGCCCCCCTTCCCTGTGCAGCGGGCAGTTTCTCTGGTGCGCCAACGCCATACTTTGGTAAGTGCTGCACCAGTTGAATTATCTGCTTGGTCATTCACTGTTAAAAGCGGAAGTACAATCACAGGAATGAAACGGCAGCCGCCTTATTTTTTTAAAGTGTTCTTTTTAAATAATAAAAAGATATCTAAAATACTTCCTCTTCTGAATTCTTGCAGCCATCTCAGATGCACGTTTTAAAATGAAATGTTAACAAATCTGACAGATCCTAGAACAACATTTAAGCACCGCTGCGCTTGAAAAAAGACAGGGGCTGTGTTCCCATGACATACCCATGGTTAATTTAACCAGGATTTAGTGAAACCATTTTACTAGGTTCACAGCACACTGAACAATGTATTCACAACACGGGCAGGGCTTGCACAACCTACTAGACTAAAATGTGTTTGACTAGTTTGTGGTTCATTGTGTCATGCAAACACAGCTGGTGTGGTGTAACAAACTGCATTAAGGAGTTTATCTTGAGTTACCAGAGTTCATGAAGCAACATGTGTTGTTTTCTCAGCAGTAAGGCAGCAGTGCCTTCTTCCAGGGTATTTTTCAACTTCCCAGTTAACTCAAAAAAACGGGATTTCCTAGAGGTCTCCCATCCCAGTTCTAAACCTGCTTAGCTTGAGCTCAGTCAAAGTCAGTTAAGTGCTGCCATCTGCTGTGACCACATTAGGAACATCTTCAACACCAAACTCATCCACTACAAGGTTCACTGGGTGACTGTCAGAAATCAGGAGGAGTCTGGTAGCATCTTTCCAGATAAAGACATTTTATTAAAAGGCATAAGCTTTTGTGACCCACAGCTCACTTCGTCAGAGTAGCTAAACTGATGTACTTCTGATTTTTGGCTACCACAGACTAACATGGCTCTCCTTCTGCAATGTCTACAGTGGGTGACCCCCTTTTCCTATCTACATAGGCTGGGGATTCTGAAAGTTGTAGGGATGACACATTGGGAAGGCCCCAGGCTGGAGAAGAGTGAACTTTGGACTTTTTTGCCCTCTCCCTTTGTTCTTCACTTATTATTTCTACATCAGTAACATATGTAGCATTTCTCAGCTGCACAGAGAAAAATTAGATTTTGAGGTCTAACATGGCTACTGAGCAGAAGGAAGGGAAAACCACAGCAGAGAATGATAAATGTGGGCAAATACAGGCATGTATATAGAAAGTTTGAGTATACTTAGAAGGAGATAAATCAAAGGCTGGCCAGAAGACAATCAGCATGAAGAAATGAGTTCAACCTCATTGATTGATTGATAGAACCAGTTGAAATAGGAGCCGGTCTGCTTTCTCAGTGAGGATATGTCCACAAATAATATAGCAAAAAAGAAGATTAAAATGAAGGATACAGATGATCAGTATCTGGAAAAGTGGGCAAACATTTGAGGCACAGCTTTTGTACCACAAAAACGCATGTATTGACCAGAAGAGCAACATCTGTAGATTTTCTGCTTGTCATGTTGCAGGTGATCCTATATATCATAAACAATACTCCCTCCAAATTACCCTGAGCTGGTGGGAGTGGAGTGCTATTGCTAAACAGCATATTTCCCTTTGATTCTTACTCATGGCTTATTTATTTGCATTTAAAAAGCAGACAGATTAATTACAGATCTGTATCTTGGCTTGATTTTCCATAGTTTTCTATTATTTATTATTCAGGGCAGCTGCACTTCTTCAGCTACTAAAAGCAACATGTTTAGTTGTATTTCCCTGAAGTGTAGATATGCTGTATCCATATTATTTCCTCCCTTACTATCCCCAGGCTGGAGAAAGACAATGTAAAATTTCTGACTCTGCTTCCACTTATGTATTGCAAAACATACATCCAGATTT
Source organism: Liasis olivaceus (assembly GCA_030867105.1). Taxonomy (NCBI): domain Eukaryota; kingdom Metazoa; phylum Chordata; class Lepidosauria; order Squamata; family Pythonidae; genus Liasis; species Liasis olivaceus. The sequence goes on along the minus strand of CM061350.1, from coordinate 135,339,953 downwards.
AGGCACTTCATTTAAAGACAGAGATTAGCAATTTTCTTTGTAGGGCGCATCCATTTTTTAAAAACTTGGTAGTAAACCATTGTTGCAGGTTGGGACTGCTTGCCCTTCTAATTGGCCCACCTCCTATGCTTTAACAGCTGCCTGACATGCAAAAATTACTATACAAGGGAAGAATCGCAGGCCAATATGTTGGAAATTATGGGAAGGAATCCTAACCTAGTTTGTCATTATTTGCATATAAGTAGTCCCCAGTTTAAGAATGAGTTCCATTCCCAAGGTCTGTCCTTAAATCAAATTTGTATGTAAGCCGGAACAGTATTATTTTATAATACTGTATTATTGTGTAATGAATTCGAACCATTGTGTATTAACCGAATCATTGTATATTTAAACTTGATTTTTGCTACAATAGGCTCCATTCTTAACTATGGGTCATCTGTAACCCGGGCGTTCTTAACCTGGGGACTTGCTGTATTTGTTTGCTTGTTAAAATCAGAAAGAAAAATATAGTTGCCATTATACTATTATATAAGGTTACTTGGGAATGGAACTCATTCTTAAACTGGGAACTACGTACTTGTATGCAAATAATGACAAACTAGGTTAGGATTCCTTCCCATAATTTCCAACATATTGGCCTGAAATTCTTCCCTTGTATGGTAATGTTTGCATGTCAGGCAAAATGGCTGTGTGGGGTATAATCAGGGGGATCACATCTTGGTATTCTTGGCATCTGCAGGAAGAACCAAGAACTGTCCACAAGCATTTACAAAACAGTGCTAATCAACATAAACAACTAGCGTGTGGGATTCAGATCCAGCGCAGGAAAGGTGCATTAGATCAGAATATCCATATAACACTTAATGGGTCCCCCAACTTTTGGGGCAGTGGGCACATCTGAAATTTTGAGACATGCCATGGACACTTTGTTAAAGAAGATGCTTGAGTGGGCTACTAAAGTGAGCATGGCTGTTCACAAAACAGCCATTTACCTGGAGGCTAACTGGTGAAGTTGGTCTCAGCCACCTTCTCCAAGCAAAATGTTTTCTACCTACTCAGCTTATATGTGTCTTTTTCTCTGAGCAGGTGAAACTAATCACAAGTCACTCACTATTTTTCTAAGAATTCCTATAGGGAATCTGGAAATATTCTTAGAAACAGATTATTCTTGGAAATACTGGAACTTGATAGTGTACCTGCTTCCTATAAGATTTCTTTCAATTAAAGTAAATAACAATATTATAAAGTCAGGAGTAGCCTGGCAGACACCAAGTGCAATGTATGTGTTAACTGATGAATGGGAGCTATGCGGAAGACACTCAAATGATGAGGTCTACTTCTTTTCCAGTATTTCTACTGGTGGTATTTAAGAAAAAGTTAAAGTTCAATAGTTAGTTATTGATTTTTCCCACTGTTAAAATGTCCTACTATTAGAAAAACTATTGGTGATGGAAGATTGTATGAATGCTTAATAGGAAGTGATTTTGTTTAGTCACACATGTATTCCTCCCTAATAAGATGACCTACTATTGTAGCACCAATCTATGCAGAGGCAGAGGTATCAAACTTCTTTGAATTGATTGGATTTTATTGGAGATTGCATCATCTCCTTTCACCTATGGGCAAATGGAAAGATACAGATAAGGGAAAGGGCCCTCACAGGTGGTCCCTGTTTCTCACCTGGTTTGTTAAATAAGCATTTGTGTTTAGGGGACAAAAGGGAATGTCCTGATTTGTTAAAATTCTCTTCTGCTCAGCTAGAGGCAACAGAAAAGCTGATCCATGGAACGTAGTCAGCAGGTTCCATAGGAGAGAAAGGAGAAAGTATGGTGGCTCTGCACCGCTAAATATTATTCAGTTGACTCTTTTCACTTAAGAGAACAGTGTGGGAGAGCAGTTAAGATATTGGATTAAGACATGAGAGACCCAGGTTGAAGCCCTAAGCCAGTCACTCTGACTCAACCCAACTGCCTTCAGAGGATTATTATTCTGGGAATAAATTGAAAGGAGATGCCCATATAAGCCATGCTGAGGTCCTGGGGAAAAAAAGGTAAAGGTAATAAATAAATACATTTCTCAGTCTTTACCATCTGTAGTTTCATATTGCAAAATTAGGAATGGTGACAGGATAGCAAACATGGTCACTCCTTAGACAGCATTCGAGGGGTTATTTATTCCTGCAGACGTTGCAGCTTAGAAATGCAATGCTCTCAATTGTAGTCATTTATGCTTATTAATTCTGTGCCCAAATCTGTTTTGCAGTTTCCTAATCTTTTCTTCTCCTTCTATTTTTGTTATTCCCAGGAATTAGACTTCCTTTAGGTGGTGTGCTTTGACCTCTATTGTTACAATATAGGGTGTTAATTTCTCCTAGTTTGCAGCCTCCCTGGTTCTTCCTGTTTCCTCATCTGAAACAGCCCAAGGGAAGAGATTCTTGGTTATGTCTCCTTTGGGACTGAACAGAAGCAAGATCATCCAGGGAGGCTGGGACTGCTGAAGAGTGGATGGTACAATGAAACACTTTTTATTTTATTTTTTTCGTCCAATTAATGAGAATGGGGAGAAATGCTGATAAAATGATTGATACTGCACTGTTGTAGACCTTTCACTTTCAGTATAGCTCTGAGAGCTATAGATTCCCAGCATATATGGCTTCAGAATAGTGTTGATTGAAGTCTTTCTGCTGCCTTAGGAAAGTTCTCACTGTTACCAAAAGAACTCTTGGATCTGTCCTCATTACACTGAATGTATCTAGTGATTCTGTATCCAAGAATGCTCCATTTTTAATAGTCAATCCTTTTGTATGGGAGGGAGTTTTTCAGCTGCAATTCCCAGCTGGCTTGTGTTGGAGGGAAAACACCAACCTTCAATTAACGTTCAAAAGACAGCACAAATGTTCAGTAGAAAACTGGAAATGGAGACCACTGTAAGTAGATGGGAAAAAATGGAAACTATAATGGGAATTTAACTGCCATTTTAGTTTGAATTCTAAGCCTGTTCAGCCCAATTAAATTCCTGAGATGTATAAAGATAGTACAAAACAATTAGAGTAAAAGGCTCCAAAACAGAATTATTTTTCTTTTTTATACTACAGTCTTTAAAGCACCCAAGAGCTGGCAGCATTTACTGAATGTTGCTTCTTTCCCTGCATGCTCCAACTGCTACTTCATTGGCCTTGGGTGGCTGCATTATCAAGAACATTAATTTTAAAAGCTAACTTACTTTAAACATTAACTTTGTAACAGGTATTTTTCAAGGCTGCATATAGCAAAACTGTGGCTTCCAAATCTGCTGTTCACCTGGATGAAGATGGGAAGAGGTGATGATGAAAGGAAGCTATAAAAGCCTTAAACACACACACTTTGGCAAGGAAAGAAAAGACCAGATCAAAACACTGCATGAGTTCATGCAATGCGCAATCCTGCCACCATAAAAATGGACTGAACAGAGGCTACAGAAGAGGAACAGAGTTTACTGGACAAAATAGAGGCTGAGGCTGATCTGAATGTAGATCTGAAAATGGACTTTAAAATGCCAGACTACAAGAGTGATATGGAAAAAGATGCCACGTTGGATTTACAAATGAAACTGACTGATGTCCTAACAATTAAAGGGGACGTACAAATAATAAATCAGAAAGTGACTTGGATAGCTTGTAAATCTTGGATTTATAGAAGAGATGTGTTAAACTAGTGAAGGAGGTTCTGAGAGGAGACAAAGAGGATAAGATAAGAAACCAACTTGTGGGACATTTTTTGAAGGGATTAAAGATTATGCTTTTTAAAAGTAACTGGAACGAATATAAAGTGGATTTATTTGATCGGGGTTAAAATATATATGTTGTGGTTTCTGGTAACTCTTAATGGAACTTTTTTTTTGACCAGGACTGAATGATGAGGCTTTAAAGGTTTGTTTATAGATATCAGATAAGATATGAGGAGAGATTTCCTTTGCTTTATTTTTTAGAGAAAGTGATAAGTTGAAATTTAAAATGGATTTATTTGATTAAGGTTAAAATATACATGTTATTATTTCTGGTAGCTCTTAATGTACATTTGCTGATTAGGACTGAATGATGAGTTTTTAAAATTTGTTTATTGATAAGGGATGAGATAATTGAAATATTAGAGCAGGTGTTAAGTTACTGAAGTTGTTTATATTTGTCTGGGGGGAGGGGGGAATCACTTCTTCATATGTCTTTTTTTCTTTTCCTCTGCACTTTTTTTATATTCTTAGTTCTTTGTTTTTTATTTTTGCATTTGTAAACTTTAATAAAATTATTTAAAAAAAAATCAGTGTTCAGCCCTCTCTCCCATGCAAACCATTTCATGTAGTCCTCAATAAAGTTGGACTTTGGAACCATGTCCTACCAGAATATCATGAGGCCTAAACAAAAGTACATATCCTAATGCCATCTTGATCTTTTGAAGTACACTTCCCTTTACTCCTTGCCATTGCTGTCTAAAGTCCAAAGCATTTGGAAGTCATTGGATTTCTTCCACTTCTACTAGATGATTTTCACACCCTGTCTGTAGAATGGAGACCCCTTGCCCACATTCATCCCGCACTGGTATTTTGATACTAACTGTCAGCTCCTAGGATCAAGCTTCTTTAAGTACTGTGTGGGCTCAGTGAGCCTGGTCACGATCAATGCTGATTAATCTTGCTGCTGGCTTTATCCCCAGAGAACAGGAGGACATAACCATGGTGACTGAAAGCCCATCATGCATGCCCTTTGAACAGAGAGCTTTTCTACGCATTGACACAAGGATACAGGAAAAGCCCACTCCCTCCCTTTTGATGTACACAAATGCTTATAAGCATCTTCTCCCTTATGGAGTTACTGATACGCTGCTGCCCCCCCCCCCCCCGGCATCTCCCTCTGTGCAATACCACCTTGTTACTTGAATGAGAAAATAGTTCTCCCTGCCTCTTTCTGCTAGAGAATAGTAATATCCAGTGACATCATTGTTAAAGTGCCCATTTTGTATAAAATGAAGGTTGGATTCTCTGCCTCCAGGGGAGCAACATGACATGAATTTAACGGGCAGAGTGGATCGTTCCATTAATCAGAAGGTCTCCTTACATTTATTTGATTAAGTTTTAACAATAAAGTTAGTGTGGCTTTTCATAGAATTATGTAACAATTGTTGCACTGAAAAAGTGCCTCAAAGTTTATGCACATTTTAGCACACAATCTCTCTCTTTCACATTTCCTAATGGAGAGTATTTTTATCACGCAGAGCACAGGATGTGTCAATAAACTTGGTGTACCTATTGATTCCTTTCTTTTAGGTTCGGCAGTCAACCCATACCCAGAGATGGATGTTAGACGTTTGCATTTCCAAACAAATTGAGACACTGAGTAGCTGCAAGTTCTCTTGACCCTTTTTGCATTGATCCCTTCTTCTGCTTCTCCCCCTCTCCCACAGATATTATTTCAGGTTGGTTACAGCCAATAAGGAGAAAACAATAAAAAAGACAGGAGAGGGGATGTTTGCTGAGTCCCAGATTCACTTATTATGCTAATACCAGTCTTCCTTCTATCAAGGGACTTTTCGCATGTGGACTTCAAGACCCAGAATTGTCAGAAAGGACAACATTGTGTAGGGAATTCAGGGAGCTGAAGCTCTTAGGTTGGGGAAGGCTGTGATAAGATACTGAATCACAATTAGTGGGTTCACCCAACATAAGTTGTTATCTAACAAACCACATTACATCTTAGTGTGATGTGTGAACCTAGCCAATTGTAACTTAGCCCAGCAGTTCTAAGGTACAAATCAATTTCTAGCATATAGGCTTCCCGTTTTACCATGAGGTGCTGAAAATGATATACTGTCCCCCCGTTCCCACAGTACATTTAACTGGATCAATAAGGGTGGGGGTTAGTGGCCTGTGAAAACACCAGAAAGGGGTTAGTTGACTTAGTCATCTAACTTCCAGGGGATTAAATTTACAGTAATCCAAGTAGATCCAGTCATACACAGGATTACACCTACTCCAACCAAGCAGCCATTTTGTAATAATACCAAATTCTGGTTGGTTGTTTCATTTTGTGTATTTAGTCCTCCAACAACAACAGCTGGAAAGAAAGTTTATCTGGAAATACAAGCCTCTGTAATGCAGAATTCATTGTTAAGTTCTGGTAGTTCAAAATATGTCTGCATGGCTAGTGGGGAAAGGGCTAGTGATCGGTTGAAGATTTGCAGGTGCTCAAACTCACAAGCTCACCAGGTGCTTTCTGGAGGACATAGGCAGGGGCTCCATTACCCAAATGGTGACTTGATTCAATTGGCATGACAGGATGCTGTCAGAAGCCCCATAAGAACTGACTGCCTGGATTAAGCATGCTATGGAAACAGACCCTATGTTTCATCACTCTGACAATCCAGGGTGATGTAGCAGACATTGTTTTGACAAGAGGGGTGCAAAGTTTGAATCCATGTTGAGCCCTGAAGCTCTTTGGCTAACCTTGTGAACATTCTAGTCTTCTGTGTAAGCTATTTTATATTAGTAAAATATATGCTATAGCAGCAACAATGACCTGCAGGTACATGTCTCATCACTATGCTTACTATGGATTCTTAGGAGGAGCTTTGGACAGAGGTACACAGTTTAGTAATCCTAAAATGGACTGCACAGTTGCTGTTACAGCAGCACTGGAAGGAACAGAGATCATTCTGATTGAACTCCACTCCATTTTAGATGTCTAGAGGAATTAGGAGAGAAATAATTTATTTGCTGCCATTCTGCTCAGCACCTAAGCAACCGTTCTTCAAAAACTATGGGGAACCCAGATGAGAAGAATTTAAATGAAGGAAGGGCAATGAAGCATGTTTACTCTTCTCCTGTAACAGTAAGGTGTTTTTGCTAAATCCTTGCTAGATCTAAATCTTTTTGCTATATCTAAATCGTTGTGTTACGTATTTGCTTAGGTTACTCCTAAAAATCAAGCTGAGGGCAGCAACAAGGTGGATGAATCATTAGTTCTTAAACTAAAGGAGAGGAGCAAGAAGACAAGCAGAGATTTAATGTGCCTTGAAGGAGACACATCATACTTTGGCCTTCAGATTGTAAGGAAAAGGATGTTCATTCTAATAAGGAAAAGTCAGGCTCATTTAATCCTGGGAGGGTCGAGTAATGAAAGCATCCAGAAACCATGGCAGACAGGTTTTTGAGAGAGGCTGGAAGGTAGCTGTCTTATCTGAAAGTGGAAAGAAAAGGCTTTAAAATATTTTTTTCAGTGCCACCACCATCACCACAATCTTGTCCTGGGATGGATTTCAGAAACCTTACCCCTTATTTTTAAATGTATTTTAATATTATTTTTCTCTAAGAGAAAGCAGTTTGTACAACTTTGACAGCTTTTTAAAAAAATGTTCTATATTATGACTGGGTTGGCCTACAGCATCAACAGAGTTTTACAGAAGTGTGCCATATAAATGGAATTACAAATCAGTGGTTTCATGTTTTAAAGAACGTTGTATTTGTGTCTTCCAATGTTAAGATAGTAATTCATCAAAAAATATTTATTTCATGATTATTGGACATTTTAGCAAATGTTCCAAAAAACAAACCAACCTAGCTGTCATTTTTTAAAAATGCTGGAGATGTAATGCATTTGAATGAACTTTAATCCATGATTCAGACCTGGTTTTTGGTTGTCCTGTGTTGGTTTAAGATTTGTATTTGTATTTTTTTTTTTATTTTGAGATGAGAATTAAGTTTTGAACATGTGAATGTAATGCTCAATTATGTACCAAAAATTTGGAATATGTCATCTGTAAGGAATTTTGGATCTATCAGACTTGGAGTGTAGCAAAGTAGATAATGTGCAACTGGAAAAAAAAGCTATCATTCCAGATGTAAAATGCTGGATTGAGGAAATGTTTGTTTTCAGCCTTCCAAATGGCCCTTTGTCGAGGCAGTGGAAATAATGACCAATATAAGTCGGTGTGATTGGCATTTATTCTAAAAATGAATATTTATATACATTTTGATGTATTTTTAGGGTTTTTTCCCCTTTTCATTCTGGCAAATAAAGTATTTTTTTAATTCTGAAACAGATTAAAATGCAAGACCACTAGGGTTCTGTAGCTGTAGGAGAGAAGGGTTGGATCCCAACTTGTCGGATTTAAGAATAAACACACTGAATGCAAGAAGTTGTTTGAACTAATTCAAAGCCTAAAGCTTTCATCAAGCAAAAATGGCTCAATGTACTTCACAAGGAATCTGAGATACTTATTCCACAATACTGCAGTGGTCAAAATAATAACCATTCTGCAGGATCTAATGCAGATTGCCCACAAGCAGAATGCTTATATCCAACCTGCAGGACCTTACCCCGACTGAATGGCAATTGACAGATTATTTGCCTTGAAGATGATGCATTAAAAGGAGGAAAGCATTTATTTAATGGGATTTAACAGGGGTTAGATTAGGAATTGACAAGATAATTAAAACAGAGCTATTCCTTATACCTTTTCTCTAGGGCAAGAAAATGTAAAACAGATAAAAGCCAATGAAGAAAAGGCAAGGATATCAAATAATACAATCAAGGGCCTACTTAGTCTAGTCTTAGTCTTGACAGTCAATCTGAATTTATAGGAAGCCATCCTGTTGGACAGCAATCCCCTTCTTCTTGTTCCCCAGCAATTGGTATGCAAAGCACTACTGATACCATGGAGTCCTCTGTGCTCTTTGCGCTTGGTTGTTTGCTTGCAGACATTACATTACCTGACTAGGTAACATCAGTGCTAGTGAGTTTTCTCCCTGTTCATATACAGTAGCTTGTCCTGCCAGTGTTGGTGGGGGTGAGGTTTTCTCCTTGGTAGTTCCCTGATTAGGGTATTGTTTTCTGCTTGATTGTTGTCTGGTGTTAATCCCTGCTTATCTGGGTGTTGGTTGCTGGAGAGGATGTGTTCTGCTCTTTTTGCTTCTTTCTTAGCTTTTTTATCATCTCTTTTGAATGGTGTGTAAATGTGGTTTATCTCTATGTGTCTGTTGATGGCTGATTTGTCTGAATGCCAAGCTTCCAGGAATTCCCTAGCATTTTTGGATTTAGCTTGGTCTAGGATGCTCACAGTTTCTCAGCTGAAACTATGGTTGATTCTGTCCATGTGTTGTGAGATTCAGGACTTTTCATCTTGTCTTCTGACTGCTAGTTAGTGTTCCTGGATGTGCATGTTAAAGTGGTGCAGTTAAAGTGCTACATGGGGTTTGTAAATGGATATGCAAAACACAGCAGTGGCCAAGGTATGGAAAATATCAGTTTATATTCCTCCACCAGTGATGGCGAACCTATGACATATGTGTCAAAGGTGACATGCCACAATTTCGGTGACACACCAGCGTTCACCAATATCCGACAACTATTCTCCCTGTTTGAGATAGCAAAGATACTAAGTTTACTCGTATTTCATATTTGACATTTCTGTATATAATACATAGCACCACGCATGATTGGACTGTATTTTTTAAATAAATGAATATGTAAAAAATTGTTTCTCTTTTGTTCGGGCAGGGGTGACATACCAGCAGAGTCAGGTTAGGCATTTTCCGAATTGTTGACGCACCAAGCCCAAAAGGTTTGCCATCACTGCTCTAGCATAAAGGGCAGTGCTAAATGCCTTGTATAAGTTCTCATGCTTTGGCTCTCTATGCTCATTCCCAGTTCCTGGTTATTGAGCCTCAGGTGCCTCTGCACTTCAGTTGGTGCTCTTGAACGCCAGATTAATCTCTAATAAAGCTCACCTCATCCAGGGTTGAATCATCCAGGGCTGATTTGGTATATTACGGAGACCTGGCTGGGCATGGGGAGGGCGCTCTCTGAAATGTGCCCATGCACAGGGCACTGGGCTTGGCACCAGTTGTGTCCCTACAGCTGAGGGAGGGTTGCTATGTTTTTGGGGGGAGACTGGGGTTGCCAGGGGTGCACACCTGCAGATGGCTGATGTGATACCTTATTTGTCTGGTTGGACCTTAGGGATCAATTGGGTTTGCTGCTAATATACCAGCCTCCCTACCCATGCTGCTTGATGCCGTGTCTGGGCTGGCAGTGCAGGTTTATGTCTTAGGAGATTTCAACTTGCCTTCCTTGGGTGCAGACTCAGAGGCAGCCAGGAGTACATGGCCACCACGGCCTTGACCCAGCCTACAGGTCTGACTTATGGGGTGGTCATGAGCTAGATCTGGTCTTCGTTTTGGAGGAATGGTGATAATGGTGATTTGCAGTTTGAGGGATATTGCCATCAGTACCTTGTCATGGAGAGATCACTCCCTGTTGTCCTTAGAGTATCCCCTCTTTGCAAGGAGGCTGGACTATTCGATCAATCTGCCCCAGGTGCATAATGGAGCCCCTTGGGTTTCACAGGAAACTTGGAGTTGACTCTGAGGCTGATACATGGTTTGGCTGACTGCTTAGAATGAATTGGCAATGGCAGCTTTAGATTAGACTGTGCCTATGCACACTCTTGCTGTGCACAGCCTCCAGTGTGCCCCATGATTTTGAAGATGAAATGAGAGATGCTTAGAATGCTACTGAGTAAAAATCAGGAGCAAATCTGACCAGATGCAGGTAAGAGCCTTCATTAGGACCCATCTGGTGGAGAGGCAAAGCTGGCTCTTATTGCATCCTCCAAGTGCTGTGGCCAATGGCCCTACTAGGGTCAGGAGAGGCTGGGTTGCTTTGAATAATTTTCCTCAATAAATAAATTAACAAGTATGTTTTTGACTCATTTGTTTAACTGGGTTCTCTTTATCTAGTTTTAGGACTTGTGTGGAGAACAGATCACGGTTTAGCTCATATTTATGCAGAAATATTGAAAATTCAAAAAAGTTCACAAACTTTTAAGCACCACTGTATGAAAAATGCTGAACTAGAAGAATTTGAAATTAAAATGGCTGGGAGAAATATCAACTGAGATATCCTGATGATTCTCTTTTGATTGCTGGAAGCCAAGATGACTTAAGAATCTCTTGCTGAAGGTGAAAACAGAGTGCAAAAGCTGGCTTGCTGCTCAATATTGAAACCACCTGAAGTTCATATCAAGAGGCAATGTCAACTCAAGGCAAACAGAGGAAGCTAAAGTAGTAACAGACCATATCTTTCTAGGCTCACAGGGATGGTGACTACAGCCATGAAGAGAGAAATATTTGCTATTTGGAGAAAGACTGTGACAGTGCTATACAAAATATTAAAGCACAGAGACATCATACTGTAGGGCATAATTTTCCAGTTGTAACATATGGCTATGAAAGCTGGACCAAAACTGAAGGAAAAAATAGATGCCTTTGAACTGCTAGGAAGGTGCTAGAGAAAAAAGTTGAGAATGCCTTAAACCAGTGTTTCCCAACCTTGGCAACTTTAAGATGTGTGGACTTCAACTCCCAGAGTTCCCCAGCCATAAGTCAAAGTCCACACATCTTAAAGTTGCCAAGGTTGAGAAACACTGCCTTAAACTGCAAAAAGAAAACAAATTCAATGCTAAATGAAAGAAAACCAGACTGTTCATTGGAAGCACTAATAATGAAACTTAATGCTTGTACTGTGATATTGTGGACAATATGAAGGCAAGAGGCATTGTAATAGATCCTAGTGCTTTGAAAAATTGAAGGCAATCAAAAGAGGCTAAGAGAAGACATCTAGACACTGATCTAGATGACAGAGGCATGAGCTTCAAGAACTCAAAGCTTCAGTAATGGACAGACAACCCTGGTGAAATGATGTCCGAAGAGTCACAAAGAGTTGGAAGCAACTGAACAGCCAAGGTCATAAATCTCCATCCAAACATGTACATCCAGATTACTCAGGCTTGCTTTGCATTTTCTAATTTACTGCTCAGGCTTGAACCTGAAGTGGTTATCCAAACAATGCAGATCTGGCTACATATTATGGCAGTGTTGCACTAATTCTATCTCCAAAAGGTGCTTTGGTGAATGCAGGAGCAGAATGTAAAAATCTACCTGCAACACATTTGGAGGCTGAATGTGAGATGCTGCACTGCTCTACAAATGTAGTACAATGTGGCAAAGCTTTAGAACCAACAAGAACATACTGTAACACTTCCCCTTGAACTAGATGGATTTTTTAATCCTCCCATTCAATTCATGTATTTATTTTTTATCTCAGTTTTATATCTGGTTAACTCAAGGTGGTGAACATACCTAATGCTTCTGCCACCTATTTCCCCCAAAACAACCATCCTGTGAGCTGGTGTCAGGTTCAGCCCAAGGACGACGAAGCAGTCCAGTCCAGTATAGTTCCTTTATTTGCTTACGCACTATAGACAGAATCTCGCCAGACTAAACCTATCCTAAAGCTACTAGCGGATATACCCCATGAGAGCCTAGGGAAGGGCTAGCCTCAGCCTCTTCTTCTCACGGTCCTGCTGTGGGCTGAGAAAGTGCTTGCTTTGCCCCTTCCTCTGGAATGCACCCCCTCCCTCCTGATCTCTCATACCAGTCTCCTCCTCACCTATGCCTTCCATTACAGGTGGGTTGGGCTGAGAGTGACTGCCCCAAGGTCACCCAGCTGGATTTCATACACCTAAGAGAGACCTAGAACTGTCTCCTAGTTTCCGATCCAGAGCCTTCGCCACTACACCAAACTGGCTTTCACATAAAAGTTGTTTCCACCTGGTTATATACTAACATAGCAGGAAACTGTGTGCTGTTAAAAACATTTTTTTTTAATCTGTTCAATTGTGTGAGATTCTTGGGGACTGCCTGGACAACTCTCTGCAGTTTTCTTGGCAAAGTTTTTCAGAAGTGGTTTGCCACTGCCTCCTTCCTAGGGCTGTGAGAAAGTGACTGCCCCAAGGTCCCCCAGCTGCTTTGTGCCTAGGCAGGACAAAGAACTCACGGTCTCCCAGATTCTAGCCTGATGCCTTAACCACTACACCAAACTGGCTCTTGTTAAAAACATAGAGTTGTATTTTTTAAAAAGTGGTGGTAGGAATCCTCCTAAGTAGTATTGATTCTATTAGGGCAGTGGGGTCAACTAAATAACACATCCTCCCACTTTAAACTTTACCCAGTGCTTAGCATTGCTTAGCAACTGCATCACATTGTATTTGTTAATTTACTGCTCTAAACTGTGATCCTAACAAGCATGTTAACAGCAACAGGAAGAAATAGAATTCTTAGAAATGAAAGAAGTCTCATTTGTACTTTTAACACTGAATTGTCTTCCAGTGACCACATGTAATATAAAACCTAAATCCTTAAAAGGACTAAAACCTCAAGAAACTTTGGAGTAGAAGCCTCATACCAGAACCTGCCACTTCTCCAACAGCTGAAAACTAATAGCAATTTTCCATAATTTTGATAAGGGAAATGCACAAGTACTGTAGTGCAAGCCCTGTACTATCTAATGAGATGGGTGGCTGTATAATTTGAATGTAAATAAATTTTAAAAATACCACATACACAACCACTCCAGATTCCCAGCCAAAAATCTGAAAATTTTGATTCCATCCATTTGCATAGTATGGACCTGTCCAATCTCCAGAATAAATTTGGATGATTTCCCTGCCCACTACATTCTTGTTAAATGCATTTTTCAGCCACCCCTGCTATGAGCCAAATTCCCCAAACCTGATGCCTACCGGCTATTCAGTAATTAGCTGAAGATGACGGATCTATAGTCTAACACATAGACACAATATCTATGGAAGTTCCTGAGCATTATGCTATTTGTCGCAGATGATACATCTATTGCTTTTTAATGTCCATGTGAAGGAGATCTTTGCTCACTCAATTTCTATGTCCTAGTCTGTTACTACAGGAGGAACAAAGAAAAAGAAAAAGCAGCCATCCTCAAACCATCTCTTGAAATTGCCTAAAATGGGAAGCTTTGTGAATAGTTCATATGAAAGCCATCATCTTTAAGCATTATCTTCCACATGCTCATCATTACATAAACAAGGGTCACATCTACTAATACTGGTTCCCACTATCTAAACAGAACCTCATCTCATTTCTGGGCTGATTCTGTACATTAACTCAGGAAGGTATTGTCCCATTTTTTCCAATCCGCACAATTACAACAACACTGAATTGAGTCTTTGAACAGGGCTATGTAAAACAGAGGAGAGGAATAGCCTCTGTTTAGGCATTCCTTCCTGATTTTTTGCTCCAAATGATACTTAATTATAGTCACTTTTTATTCTGGTTATTCTGAATATTTTACTATCTGTGTTTCTCAGATATAGATCTTATTCCACTCATTTGCTTAAACTAGGTCTTCAATTGTGAAGTTAAGAGTGATTATGGTTCATCAGAGAGCATTTGGTCTCCAATAGATGTCAGCATTATCTCAATTACGTTTACTATTTCCAAAGAAGCACTGAAGATGACAGATTAAAATACAACAGCAATATGTTGTTTCTTTACAAATTGCAGTCAAGAAAAATAACCATATTTGTATACTTTATTTGTAGTACAAAAAAGATGATCTACAGTGGTCCCCAGGGCTACTTAGAGCACTTTAAAAAAAAAGAAAATAAAAAGATTTTGAAACACATACATACACGCTTGCACACCCCATTCAGTTCTATGGGATTATGTATCATACAAGTAAACAAGAATTCTTAAAGTATATAAAAAGATATCTACATCAGAAAGACTTGTTAAGAGTTCAGGATACACATTCATACATTGACAGAGGTTTCAAAATGACCCCTTTTTGTACCAAACTTTAGAAAAGGCAGTGTTACACTAGACTACGAAAAAAGTCATGAACACATTCATTAAAGTATGTAAATATTGAACTGGCTACATGTGATACAAAGAACTAAACTGGTTCCAGACATATGCACTGGGACTGTTGTATAAAACCTTGACTTAGGAAGCACACAATGTATTCCAATTAGTTTCCCAAGGACATCCACTGCAGCAGGAGTGTTGGTAAGTATCGAAATGCACCCAAATGTTGTAATCAGGAAATAGCTACCTTCTAAGTAACCACTCCGCCCACATCATTCCTGATACTAATACTCAAGACCGGTCTTCCCCAAACTGCTTGGCCATCCTGGCTGTGGGAATTGTAGACCAACACATTCTGAGATTAGGGAAGATTGCTCAAGATGAAGTATCATGAAAAGAATTCAAACTTAATGAAAGATTCTCCCCAAGAAAGATACATCAATAACAAGCATTCCAATAGTTCTTGCCATATAGTCATCATTCTCTGAAACACATCATTTTCTGAAATACACCCTTCAGATGATTCCAAACAAACCCTTGCAAGAAAAAACTACCATCATACTGGGTAATTTGCATTTAGGCACAAGCGAAGTTGTGCTGAAGTGATTACTCATGGGCCTCCTTGCGTGCCAATTTGTAAACCTGGGTTGGTCCATCCACATGAGTAATAGTAGTAGTGAGCTGAAATTCTTCTCCAGTATTAACTCCCAAATCACCTGAAAACATAAAAAACTACATTTCAGCTGAATGCAAAGCTGTGGTTATAGTTTTATCACAAAATCACTCCAGTGTTTAGAAAGAAATAAGCAGAATCGAACAGGGCATTTCCATGAATGGCCATGGTTTCCACTAACAGAATGGGGGAATGGGCTATTTCTCCACTTTCTGCAATTCTGCATGCATCCACAAATTCTGCTCAGGAACAGTTCCTCTTTTTGATATACAAGTAGGACTGTGGGGGGAAGAGTACAAATGGAAGTCCTACTGCACAATGTTTATTTTTAATAAAAAGTTGGATCAAATCTCAGTAGATAAAGAATCTGAGAAACGATCTTTCAATTAATTCAGGATTGGGTACAAAGATTTATTCTGATTCAAGATGGTGCAACAAACTTTTACAGATGGGTTATACTATGTATAATCAAAATGGGAAAAACACTGATTCTCAAATCCAGAAATCTCTTTTCCATCCTTTCTTTAGCATGTACTCCCACAATCTAAACTTCCTCTAACTTTTCAGAAAGCCCTTAAGACCTTGCTGTTCTCCCAGGCACAGGGGTCAGGAAGTTAGCTGAGCCTATGAGGTTTTATTAATGGGTTTCTCCTCAGTGTTACTTTTTACCTTTTTTTAAAATGTATATCTCTATTTTTACTGTTATATTGATTGTTTGCTGCTTCGAGCGGGCAAATGGGTGGCCGTATAAAACAAACAAACAAAATAACACTAACTCAGTGTATTAGCAGTTAAAGCCCAAACTCAATAGAACTATACCTATCATGCTAGGGTTCTTCTAAGCATGCAGAAGTCCTAATTTGACTGATTGCTAGTACTATAGTGCAACCGAATCACAGTTGCAGGAGACCACATCTCACCATTTGACTGATCGTCACCATAATTTTTGTGAGAAGGTGCATACAGGAACATCAGGGCAAATACATACAGGTTCCACATCCCATAAATCCCGGTGAAAAAGGCACTATTCCAGTGAAAGGTAAAGTCGCCCCATTTCCAGTGACCTTCAGTCACCTAAACAGGATGAAAAGTTGATATAAAATCAAGCAGGGAAGACATAAGCATAGAGTTAGCACGAACAAACAATCAACAAACAAAATCAATGATTTTAATCTCCTCAGGTAAAGAGACATTTCCACCCCAAAACCATCTATTTCTGGCCTTCACTCCTCTGCATGACTTTAATTGGATGTTCTCCCTATCTGCAGTGAGCTGACAAGAAAAGCAGCTGGGTTTAATGCTGAATCTGGGAGAGAGGTCTAAACCTCTTCCTCTTTTCCCACAGTCGCGAAATAAAGGTCCTAAATCTAAATCTAAATGAAAAGATTCCTCGTTGATACCATTACATTTCTTCAGTATATGAAAAACAAAGTAACACAACATATTACTACCACATAGTAATGATTGTAGAAATTTTTCATAGTCATTTTAGATTTCTCACCTGACTGAAAATGAAAAATATTACTGTCATGGCAGCACAAGCTAATGTGATCAGCATCAAGAACCTGAACCGGAAAATCAGCCCCTGGGAGAAAGAAGGAAATACAACCGGGGGGGGGGAGGGGGGAGAAACAACAAAAAATGTTGAAATATTCCAAACCACAGACTCTAAAGAAGAAACCCTAAACTGGCAGAATAAGAAAAAAAATAATGTCTGCTATTATTCCCTTGGTTGGTTGTGCTTTGAAGTCGCAGTCATACAAATGCAGGCCTTGACATAAAAGGCATTTATGTGATGGCCATTGAAAGCAAACGTGGTGTAGTGGTCAAGATGATGGACTAAGAGTTGGGAGATCAGGGAGCTCTGCATACACTGCCTTGTGCTCCTGAATGAAGGTGAGGTGAAAAGTAAGCAAGCAATCAAACAAACCAGTCTGTAACATTCTATTGCCCTTTACCAAAGCTAGTTTGTGCTTGGAGAGAGGTGGGACTTAAAAGGGAAGGGAGATGAACTCCTCATCATCTGGGAAACAAGCCAGATAAAGTCATCCTTTCTAGCAGCAGGGTTTTTTGCACGGAGCACAACAAGAGGAAGATCTATTCCTCACTCTTGCCAAGTGACCACAGAAGACAGTTCCATCCAGCTCACATCTTCTTTGCCTTTTTCCACAATATTTGCTGGGTACATGGACTGAGCTGGAGTTAACACCCAAGGACGAGTGTACCTTCTACGCAGAAGCTTGAAAAAGATACAACCTTTTAAAACCTTCCGCAAAGTTGCCTGGCCTATATCTGAGGGCTCTCCAGTTGCTTATTTGATAGAAGTCTGAAGCATTCCCTCTAGGGAACAAGCCAAGTCCACGGAGGGTCCCACCTGAACTACAATGGGTAGAATGGGTAACAGTATATAATCAGGTACATTTTAGGATTAAGTAAGAACAGGAAAGGTTTCAGAGTGCTTATCCAAATCCTATACTCACTCACTCACTTTCTCTCTCTGGCATTTCTGCAAGAAGTGTTAGCAAAAACTGAATGGCTTTGATTCTTCCATTTGAGAAATGTCATTTTGGGAAATGGTATGTTCAATGCATTACTTACACAAAGCACCCCATCCTACTGGAGAGTTCCATTAATCCTACTTTTTTTTTCTGCTGTAGTGGTAAAAAAAGTAGTTTACAGTGATTGCTTTGCTTATCTATTTGTTACGGAAGGGCCAGACAATCAGAAGGGGCTCTGTCTGCTATCTGCTCTGGTCCTCGATAAATACAACTCCCTCTGCCCTCCCATATAGAAAAAGGACTGCTTCTCTTGGCACAATCCTAGGGGGGAGGTGTGCATAGCTCAAGGGAAGGCTTTAGGGGAAAAGCTTTAGTTTACCAAAGCCCTCTTTAACATAATCTATGTTGCAGGTTCCCTAATGTAAATCCACCCTAGGAGATTTTGTTAGTGGGAATAATTTGTCCCTTGAACTGGATTAGACTCCCCATAATGGCCAACAGAAACTGGCATTGTTTTTAAGCACTATTACCCCAACTTCCTGCAGATTCCTTACCTCATAATGAAGCCTGCGGACTTTGCTCATTGCTGGTAGGCTGGACTGTTTGCAACTGATATTTCTGAACACTTGAAATACCATAAAACACAGGAACAAGAAGTAGAGACAGAGGCAGATTCCAGCAACAATAATAAATGCCATCTCAAGCAGTAAAGTTAAGGGAACCAGTAGAGACAGAAATAGTAGTAGCTAGTTCATTTGACATTTTGTTCTCAAAATCCTATTCTGCTCTTAAATACAGGCACAGTAAGAAATGTTGCATTTGCCACACCTGAAGTTTACTAAAATACCGTTTTGGAGGATAGCCCATACCAAATATGCTGCTGTTCAGGAAGCTCATAATGTTATTAATGTGGCATAATTAATATCTCCAATCATTTCTGCCCACCCGGTATATTCCAGCAGAGTGGGTACACTCCAGGTCCCCTCCATTAAACACTGATATCTTGTGGGGCCTAGGAAGCGTGCCTTCTCTGTTGCAGCCCCTTGGAACAGCATCCCCCTCAGCGATAAGGACAGCGCTCTCTCTTCTGGGGTTCTGGAAAGCTTTGAAAACCTGGCTTTGGTCCTAGGCCTGGGGTTGAAGTTTGTTATTTAATAGCCCTTGTTTTGTTGATTTTGTTGTTTATTGGGTCGTTTTAGTCTGATCTGTCTGATTTTATGTTTTTAGCTGTTTTTATGTTTTTTCTAGTTTTGTACACTGCCCAGAGTCCACTGGAGTTGGGCAGCCTATATATTATACAATACAATACAATACAATACAGGCTAGAACAAACCACCCTAAAATCTGCTGGAATGGCCATTTGTGTTCCATACAAAGATGCCTGGCAAAAGCAACTACCTGAAAAAGCTTATCAGAGGTTTGAGATGCAATGGGTTTGGAAATTACATTATTTCATCAACTTTACATTAAGTTTTAATGACAAAAGAAACACGGAGGAGGAGGAGGAGATGTGGAATCGAGATCTCAGGCTACCTTTCACCAGGGTTGACAATGGAGGGTTGTAAGAAAGGGGCTGCCAGTTGCTGACAGAAGAGCGGTGAGATTTGGGGAGGCATAGATGTTGGAAGGGAAGCCTTGGGGGACTAAATCCTGATATGTGAGAGTGTAGGGCAGATAGGAGGACCTTCAGGGATGCCAGTGTCCCAGTTAGAATCACTTCCAGAACAAGATCTGCGCTTGTGTGTTTGCATGCATCAGTATGTACCTGGCTTTAGGTGGCATTCAGGGTAAGAGATGGGGAGCTTGAGGATGGCCCTGCTTTAAAGTGACAGAATAAGCCAAGTTGGGTGGGGAAAATACTCTTCTAGGACTACAGGTAGTCCCTGTGGTAGTTAAGCAAGACATCACATGACCACAACTTGTGATTTCACTGCCAGCTTCTCCACTGACTTGTTGGAAGTCAGCTGTGAAGTGCACAAATGGTGATCATGTGACCACAGGGATGCTGCAACGCTCATAAATGTCCGCTGATTGCAAAGTGCCCGAATGTTGATCACGTGACTGTGGGGACGCTGCAATGGTTGAGAGTATGAGGACCAGTCATAGAGTTACTTTTTCAGCACCATCGTAACTTCAAACAATCACTAAACACGGCAGTCATTAAGTGAGGAGAGTGTTCAGGGATTACTCCTGCCGCTGTATGGATTTAAGAAATTGATAATTTGATGGGTGTGAGAGATAGGGAGGAGAAAATACTGGTGTGTGTGCCTTTCTTTGCCAGATTGCTGACCTTCTGAGTAGGGAAAGGAATGTGTTTAAGGGGATAAAAGGAGGTTGTGGTTGAGCCTAATAACCCATGTTATCATATTGATATTGATGAGGAAAATGAGTTTATTCAAGTAGTGAAAGGGCAGGGGACATAAGGGGAGAGCACAGGTAAGCCATTCCATGGGAAGGGGAACTGGTAGTTTGGTGCCAGTTTCTACTTCTGGCTCTGTGGTCCCACTCCCAGGTCCTTGTGGCTGGATGGCTGGTAGGTCTCAGGCTGATACAGTAAATTCCAGGTCCATCTAGGACCTTGTTCACTGATGACTTGAAAGTGGATGAAGAGGCAGACCTGGCAACTTACAATACCAAAACCTGGCTGCATAAGGGTAGTGATGTCACCCTCTTGGAATTCTGCCCTTCTGAATTTTGAGACTTACAGTAACCTTGATGCCAAACCAGCAGGTGGAAGCACTGACCTATAGAATATCTATGACCAGGACTTTTGCTTGTGAGATATTGGTGTTTAAATGTTTATGTATTAAGTTGGACCATGGAGACAGTTTGGGGATCTGACCTGAGTACTGGCTGCACTGCTGTCCAAATTCCTGGACTTTGCCTCAAGGCTGGCACTGGAGTCTGGCCCTTATTGTTTGGTGCTGGGTGATTTCAGCTTCCATGTCCTGATGTCTAAATCTGGGAAGGCTTTGGATTTCATGAACAAAAAGCATACCTGACTATGCACAAGTATAAACCCAAGTTCAAGCCTACGATGTGGTGGTAAGGGAGGAGAAATAATGCAGCCCTTAAATCGATGTTACACATACCGACTCTAATGCCATCCACAGAAAGTAAACTTTGCAGAAGAGCATCCTCATGTGTATGTATTGCCTTAAATTCATGAAATCAGTTCAAAGAATGCTTAAACTCTCCAATGCTTAAATGAAAAAACCCTATCAGTTCACAGGCTTTGGGGGAGAATACTACAATCCCTTGAGGAAAACACTTTGCTTTTCTTGCCTATCAGACCCTGAATGAAGTAAAATGCAAAGGATACAGCCAACTCTGTGCCAATATCTGTAGCCCAGATACTATAGAATGGGTTTTTTAATTGTACTCCTCTGGAAAGAAAATCAATAGAGCAAATTATACATATAGCATGTGTAAAACAAAGCAACTGTTTGGAAAGACTAGAGAAGCATTGTCTAAACAGCCCTTGTAAGCTTTATGGAGGGGAGGACTGACTTTCATTTAACTGTTTTATAGTAATTTTATTAAACATTACAATTAAAAAGATAAAAACTAATACAAGCTAAAAAAAAGAAAAGAATAAAAAAAAGAAAAAATATAGTAAAGAAAAAGAAAAATGTATAAAGAAATGACTTCCCCCTTCATCACAAGTATAAATAATTTAAGTAACTGATCACCTTCTCCTAGAATACAACAAATGATCTCTTCTTCCCATATCTCATCTCTTATCTATAAACAAATCCTTAAAGCCTCATTGTTCAGTCCTAGTCAGCAGAAGTCTATTAAGGGTTACCAGAGATAACAACATGTCTATCTATATCAAATAAATCAACGTTATATTCCTTCTTTTTACTTTTAACAATCTTGATCTTTAATCCCTTCAAACAATGTTCTTTTCATTTTTCCTTCGTCTCTTCTCACAAAATTCTTCACAAATTTAACAAGTCTCTTTTGTAAATCCAATATGGGAAAGTTATCCAGGTCACTGTTTTGGTTTGTTATTTGTATATCCCTGGGACATGAGGGATAGTCATTTAACTGTTTTAAAAAGTGTATTTCACTACAGAATCCTAGAAATGTATGTCTGTCTCCATGCTATTCACATTGTAGACAAAAATAAAAGAATACAGGTAGTCCTCACTTAACCATTTGTTTAGTGACCATTTGAAGTTACAATGGTGCTGAACAAAGGGACTTACAACCGGTCCTTGCACTTACAACGGTTGCAGCACCCCTGCGGTCATGTGATCACCATTTGTGACCTTTCCAGCCGGCTTCCAGCAAGCAAAATCGATGGGGAATTGTGTGATTTGCTTAAGAACCATGTGATTCACTTAACAGCTGTGGTGATTCACTTAATGACTGCTGCAAAAAAGGTCGTAAATTGGGTGCAACTTGCTTAACAACCACCCCGCTTAACAACAAATTTTCCTGTCCCTATTGTGGTAATTAAGCGAGGACTACCTGTAGTTTTATTATCTTGGCACAAATCCTTTTTTGTTTGTTTGTATGAAACAACCTGGGGAGGAACTATATACTACCAGAAACAATGGACCAGGGAAGTATAATAACTATGGGTCTCTTCCCTTTTCTTCTCTTCCCTAACTTGTAATAACAAAATGTGTGATGAGATATGATCCCATCCTGTGTTTCCCTGCTCTTATTCCACATCAAAGGCTATCGGGATTACAACAGAAGAGAAAGTTACTATGATGTTTGCATTTGCTTATGGGAAAGAAGAGATTTTTAGGCTGGGCACTATTACTTTTGTACTATCCAAAATGTTTGAAAATATATTTTCCTTTATACAAAAAAATTCTTGAAATTCAGGGTTTCTAGCTTCAAATTCAGATAGGATAAGCAAGATCGAGCCCAAAATGGAACTAAATTTAGTTATAGCATGTTCTCTTATTTGTACTGGCTTGATAAATCATGGAAATGCAACATGGTAACATTATTTTTATTTCAAGGAGTTTCTGATGTTAATTTTGGAAAGGGAATTCTAAACATTTTGCAGTAAATGATTCAAAAAGAACAAAAATGCAACAGGCACTATAAAAAAGGATGAATGAGGTCAGATTGAAACTCTTATCAACATTTCATCATTTTAGATAAAAATATAAGTAACTGTTATATTTAAACTCTTATAAGTTTTTTTAAAAAATTAACAATATCCACATTAAAACTAACTTACAAAAGCTATTAAAAAAAGGCATTACAATTACCTCTCACACATGTCAAAGGCAAACAAACAGAAAGAGCCTATAGCTATTGGTCCAACTTGTTTCCAGTAGGATGAGAAACGATTTCGTTCATTCTGATCCTAAAAAAGATTAATAAGGACAACAAAATTATTATCAGGTAAGTCATGAGACAAAAACAAAATCTATTGATTTCACAGATATAATTAAAATGGAAACCGTGGACTGTAGCAAAGAGTTTGTATTCTGAAATCATACTTTGTATTAGAACAATAGTCATGTATTAGTTCCATGACACATGGATATGTCTCAGCATAAGATGTGAACTGTCATGCTTTAGCAATGAATACTAAATAAGACTATGGAGTAGCTCTTCGCCCCCAACAACCCTGTAAATGTTGATTCCCAGAAGAAAGTGCAATTACCGAACTTCTCTATCAGCTTTAGGCAATTACAGCTCACACAGATCCAAACAGTATAAAGATTATAGGATCTTGAGTCTAGTTTTCTAGTACTTTCTTTTATATGAAATCTTATTCCACTCATAAATCATTGATTTAAAATCCATTTTGATAATACAGCCTTTCCTATGTTTACAACTTCCAGTTGTAATAGTCTACAGTTCCCATAATCTCCTACCAGCTCAACCGATGGCTTGCTTTCTGAGAGTCATGAGAGTTCTAGATCGACATGTCTAGATGGTGGGGAATTGATTTACAGAATGAAAACAAATTCTAAAATATATACCCAATGGACAATAAAATCTGGAAAAAAATCCTAGAATAGTATATTCACAAATTCACATGAGAACACCTACCATCATATGCTCTCCACAAAAGATGATCCAAAAAGACAGAAGCATAGCATAGAAGATCCCTTGACGAATGTCTCCAAAAAGCAACATCCAGGTCCAGTCAAAACCAATAGAAAACCACTCTACTGGAATATTTATGAAAGTCATGGAGATCCCAAGAGCAAAGATTATCCTAGAACAATTAGTAATATTTTCAAAAACTCTTCCACTTCCATCAGTTACTCCGATAAGCTTCATGCTTCATTCATTCAGGGAAATGCCACCTAAAATGACCCCTGGCCCCACCCAGGATGGGACAGATGCACCCAATATTCTTTCTCTCTCTGTCTCTCTGTCTACCTACATACATAGGACAATTCTGGCAGTGGTATCATCTTGAGTCAGTTTTTAAAAATTTTCTCTTGAAGTTCACTTTAACATTAGTTAATAAAATCTACCTCAAAAAGAAATTAGTGCCTTAGTGCATCTGTCCAAAACTGGAAAATTTGTTCTCAGCCATAGTTATGGCAAATAGACGAATCTTAATGTAATAACTTTCTGAATGCTTTAAGACAGATTTCTTCAACTTGTTTCTTTTCAAATACAGTATGCTGGGAAACCAAGGACTGGTACCAGCTTATCTGGTGATCACCAAGTTGGGAGAAAGTTGTTTTAGCTGTTCTGGAAGATGCAGACACAACAGTGTTAGTACCTAATCACATTTAGGAAGTGAATACAAGGATCATATGCTTCAGTACAGGGGTCTTCCAGGTGTCTTAGATTACAAGTACTAGAATTCTTGAACACTATTTTAACTAGAACGTAAGACAGTTACAGTCCAAGACACCTGGAGGACATCAGACTGCCTCTACCTGCTTTATTATTTAAACAGCTATACCTTGGATTAACCAATCTTGACTAACAGACCTGCAGAATAAACTGCTAGCAGGGGCTCCTCAAAGAGGAGCAATGACTGCCATTCCATCAGTGACCACACAAGAGTTAGTCTCCTCTTTACAAAAACATACAGAACTTTCATGGTCATTGCTTACTTTTCCAGGAGTACAGGTGGCCGTGTCATCTGCGTGATCCGCTTCCAGTACCAAATCATGATGATGAAAATGCTGGGTGTAAGGAAAGTTTTCATGGCAAACCACACCTTTGTGAAGCCTCCATTTTGGTGGATACCCTGAAAGTGAACTTAAGTTTCAATGCTGCATTTCTTCACTTTCTTAACACCAATTCTGGTCTGCAATGTTCTATTTGTTTAAAATACTGCAGCCTTCCCACTATCCAGAGGATCTTATTAAAAAAACAGGTGAAAACAACAAAACCAAATAAAATAAACAAACTGATTTAAAATATACACTATATAATCACTATAGCACAGACTGATTTGTACTTGAGGAACATAAGACATGGTAAAGTTGCAAACAGAAGAATAAACAGTCAAATGTTTACCTGGTGCCAAAAGCTAGTAATGTTGGAATGCCAAATGGACCTCAAGGGAAAAGCCATTCTAAAACCAGGATGCTGAAATTGAGAAATCTTTTCCCAGCAATGAGATGCTAAAAAGAGCACCCCTTCTGATCTTAATAGGGGCTCTTTCAAGTATTAGGGCCTTCAACTGCTAACTTTGAAATCTGACTAGTAACAAAAAAAATTCAGCACAATTCTTTTAGGACTGGCATTATTTGGTTTCTTTAATTAGTTACAGGAACATAAAAAGGGTTCTTATTAAATATAACAAAGAATGGATATTAATCACATTCAGAGCAGAAAGAAAATGCAAGGATAAAGTGCTGCTGACAATCACTTGCAACCAAATAATGTGGCAATAGTTGATTTAGCCACAGACAAGGCTGAAGATATAGAAAGAGCTCTTAAAAATTCCTTGCCTAAAAACAAAACAGGAAAGTAAAGAGGACAACTGACTTCTGTATTTAGGGTTCCAAGAAAAGTTTTCCCTTGGATTGCTGCCTGGATTTAAATGAGACCAGTCTCTCCTTGTAATTTTGTGTAAAGAAAATAAATAAAAATATAATCTAAGTATGCCCCTTTTGATCTTATCCCATATTTTCCTAGTTTAGCTTCTTTGGAGATGTAGTAAGGAAAGTGGTATTTCTCTGGCTCTGTCTGCAAAATGTAACTCAAAGTTACGTGACAGACAGGTGCTGGCAGTCCAGCATAATGGCTGCTTGCTCCTGCAGGCAATCAAGGAAGTGATTACCAGCTGAGCAAGTGAAAAACTAGTTAATTTCATGGGTGCAAAGAAGCATAATGGCTGAAGAGGCATCAAAGGGGAAAATCTACAGGGAACCTGGAAACTATGTATAGGGACAACATTCCACATTTCCAATAACTGAATTATCATATTCTTTTCTTCTTCTTTTCCCCCAAAGATTATGTACTTAACTTTATGTGCTCTTATAACAGGGACAAAAGGATTCCAGGTTTTTCTGTTTTAATTGTCTTAAATAGTAATTAGAACATTTAGGAAACAACCTTGATTTTTGTTTGCTTTATAGTTAGCAGAGTAGCTTAGCTACATAAGATCCTGTAATCAGAACAAAGCACCCCAAATAGTCACATGCCAATTCTGTTCCAATTCTACTTCCCCAGCTACCAAGCCTAAAGGTCAAATTAGTTAAGATTTTAAAACACAGTGGAAACTGGATTTCTAAATGCTTCTTTAGGAGCATTGTATGCTCCTTTCCATGCTAACTTTTTGAAACAAATTCTATGTTCACACCTTTAATCTGGTTTCTAGTGGAATCCACCACAAAGCACTTGGAATAAAATAGGAAGCACAATTAATTTCATATTCAGAACTTCAGAATATCTCAACAAACCTGTGAAATAAATCTGGACGTTTGGATTAAGTTGGGCTTGCAGCTTACATGAATGCTTATAGGAAGAAGGAAATTAGTGTCGAAAAAAATTAATGCATACTTACCACTAGACGGATATCCTTTATTTCACCAATTCCTACATTAACACCTGCCTTTTCATTCACAGGAAGACGAATGTTGAGAAGATAGTATTTGTGAGCTACGGTTCCAATCTCCATGAATGGGAGAAAATCACAGTCATAGAACTTCCCTTCATGCTCTACAGTCTATTGCAAAACCAGACAAGAAAACAGTGCTATAAACGTTGGACACATCTACTCATAACACTGTTGTTTGTTTACAATGTGTGAACATATACATCGTGGTTGGAAACTACAGCTGCTTTCTCAGGATGGGTTCATATCTCACATCAAGCTAAGGACAAATAAATCACAATGTAGATTACCTTTATGTGTCTTCCAGGTTAATGGGACAAGTTTACTTAAAAATGCCTACATTTTTTGAATTGGCAGACATTTTCCCCTCTAACCCTAACTCTAATCTTATATGCTGCTTTTCCACCAAAACTGGCAGTTAAAGCAGATAAAGACGAATTATATTTACTTACACCATTAACTATAAAACTAGTATAATCAAACATAGCAATATAAAATAAAATAAAAAGAACAATGAAACTCTATCTCTTACCAAAGCCAAACCAAAACGTATCATTTGTTCAGCCAAACTTGGAAGCATGAAATAATTCATAATGTGAATGCTTTCCACTGGCCAATCTATACTGTAGTTCACACATTGGAATACTTTTATAAGGGAGGGAGGGGGGAACTTACGAACATCTACAGTGTGGCAAAAGGATTTCTGGATGTGATTGTGACGAACACTAGTGGAGTAAAAGTTTTGTTACTTTTCCAGTTCTGGGTTATCAACAAAAGCATTACTAATATAGACTTACTGGTCATAGTGGGTTAATAGTGAAGTACAAAGTTTCAGAGACAAACCTCCCTGCAACTCATTTATACAGTATTTCTGAGCTTAGAAGCCAACACTTCTTAAGACACTTTTTATTAAAGTTGGAAAGCGAGAAATCTTAGGAGAGTCTCCAGCTATGTTATATCTTTGAAATAATTTGAAAGGGCATTTGAAAACAAGCACTACAAAAGATTATGCATCTTACTAGGACCAGCATTTTAAACTGGAACAGAACCACAAAGAACCTACTTTTGGAGCACCAAAAGTACAGTTGAGCTTTCGGGTCTCTACTGCATGTGCCATTTCTGTCCATTCACTGACTGTATCATCACGATATCCCAAGGACACATCAAGACTAACTTTTGCGTTTTCTTCTGCAAAAACAAGAGCATAACGCTTGTTAAATCTGTCAAATGATATTTTTATGGCAAAACCAGAGCAATTAATTTTTGCTGCCCCAAACACTGTTTGCCTGGTAACTCTAAACCTTCCTTGCCCCTCATGCCATGGCAAAGGAAAGCGTGACAATTCCTTTTGTGCACTGTATTATAGATTAAATCTTGTTTGGTGTAGCTAAAATATCACCCCCTCCCTCCACTTATTTTTCAGATTTTTTCGTGGATGGCACATCTTTATACACACCTGTGCTTTGCTTAACATTACAGTGTGCCACTGACAATCTATATAAAACCTCAATACTGCTTGAATTTGTCATAAATGAAATCTATTTGCAAGCAAGACCAATGTTATACATATCATCAATAATGATCTTCATAAAAGTATTTATCAAATGTATATCCTGCTGCAATCTAAACAGACTCTCAGCAGCTTGCAAGAAAAGTTTGACACAAAATATATAATAAAAAAACCACAAAACTTAAAAACAACAACAACACTACAACTACTAGGTGGCACCACACTTCAAATGCTCTTTGGAAGAGTTCTATCTTCAATTTCTTCCAGAAGGGGTATAATGTCAGAGCCAACTGAACCTCCAACAGGAGGGAGATTCTGGAAGTCTGGTCCTGCTATGGCATAACAATGTTTCCGGGCTTCAGCCTGCCTGACCTTCTGAAAATCGGGAATTACTAGCTGCTGCTTCTGGTGTGATTGAATCCATTGGGCTGATGGAGAGTGGAAAGATGTGATCCTGAAAGCAACTTGGAGTCAAGCCATAAAGAACTGTATAGGTTAAACAGCACTTTAATTGCAGTCAGAAACTAATAGGCAGCCAATGCAGGGCCTGCAATTCAGGTGTAATATGATCCCACTGACAACGGCTGGTGAGCACCCAGATCACTGCATTCTGCCCTTCCAGGTGGTCTTTAAATACAGCCCCATGTATAGCACACTGCGGTAAGCTAAGCAGGTGGTAATGAGGGCCACACACGGTAACAGTTTTACATCATGATCTCAGATGGCACCGGAGATGCTGTAAAAGTCTTGTCCTTGTGCCTGGAAGCTATGAGGTTCTTGATGGGAGAGAACAGGTTTAAATTGAACCCCAGCAAGGCAGAGCTGCTATTTGTACATCAGAGCTCCCCCCTATGGGTCCCAATAATGCCTCTGAATGGGGTTGCATTACTCCTGAAGAAAGACTGTGACTTGGAGGAATCAGCAGGTGGATGCTGTGGCTGGTACACCAATTGCAGCCTTATCTGGGATGTGAAGTTCTTGTTACAGTATCTCATGTCCTCATCACCACCTGCTTAGACTACAGTACTGCAACATCTACTTCCTGAGAGATTATAGGTAAAACAAAAACAACAACATCCTAGATAGTGCCCCAGTCACTACACAAGACCCAACTAGAATCCAGATTTGAGCAAATTTAAGTGGCTTTGCTGACAAAATGTTGTACTAACTGGTCACAGCAACCAGGTGGTAACTCTACAGGGTGATTCTTCCCCAAAAGGGAATTAGTCACCCAAAAAAGGGCTGCTGGACAATTATTTGCCAATGCAGCAAGGGAGAAGAATGCCACACTTTTTTTACTGCCATGGAGGATGCCCCAATTGATAGCAACAGTGCTTCAGCAAATTGTTCTGCAGATAATGGGATGCCCTAGGATCTCCATGACCAAAGGCAAGGGTTGATGCCTCTCTGAATAAAGAGTAGAGAAAATTGATGTCAGGCCTTCCAAGTAGGCTTGATCAGGAAACAAACACCACAAAAACTACTAGAACTCTATTGCTGAAGGGTGTAATGACAGAATCTTGAAAGCCTGAAAGATTTTTTCTCTCCCCCTCTTATATCAAAGAGAATCAAGCAGGGCAATCTTGAGTTTTGTTTTCACTCCCTCCTCCCTTTCAAGGCTAAGCCAGGATTTATGTAATGGTGGTTGAATTTCTTCTTCAAAGTTATCTCTGTATTCCTCTACACTTACTGAGAATCCCTCTCCACTTGTCAGCACTAAGAACAGAATATAATGGTGCCGTATCATTAACAATGTATATTTCCAGCCTGCATTTGAGTAAGACAACTTCTCTGAAGCTCTGCTTGCATACACATCTCTTACCGGTTTCAGAGTTATAATTTTATTGGGATTACATGGAGAGACACTCATCTAGAATGCTGGGAAGGGGTGTGGAAGGGCTTTGTGGTTCAGTCCAGCTATTTATAAAGCACTTGAAGGTGTTTCTTTTCTGTATGGGTACACCACCCTTTTTTAGTTATTTTCTATTTCTCAGTATGTACAATCTGTATATTTCAGATTTAAATGCAAGTTCTTATGTTAAAGACCATCCATTTTGTTTATCATGCACACTTACAGTGGTGCTTAAGTTTGTGAACCCTTTTGAATTTTCAATATTTCTGCATAAATATGACCTAAAACATGATCTGTTCTCCACACGTCCTAAAACTAAATAAAGAGAACCCAATGAAATAAATGAATAAAAAACATTATGCTTGTTCATTGATTTATTGAAAAAAATGATCCAAAGCGACATATTTATGTGTGGCAAAAGTATGTGAACCTCTAGGATTCTGAGTTCATTTGAAGGGAAATTAAAGTCAGGGGTTCCAGTCAATGGGATGGGATGATAATGAGGTGTGAGCGTGGAAGGTCCTGCTTTATTTAAAGAACAGAATTCTGGGTATTCACGATCAAAGTCTGATCTTCACAACACAGGGGTGTGGAAGTGTGTCATGGCTTGAGCAAAGGAGATTTCTAAGGACCTCCAAAAAATAGTTGTTGATGCTCCCCAAATTATTTCCAAAGAGTTTGGACTCCACCAGTCCAGTGTCAGGCAGATCATACCAAGATCACACCAAGAGCAAGGCATGGAATACTCCAGGAGGTCTCAAAGAAACCCAGGGTAATGTCTAAGGAACTAAAGGCCTCTTTTGCATTGGTGAATATCAGTGTTCATGAGATCACCATCAGAAGAACACTGAAAAACAATGGTGTGCGTAGCAGGGTTGCAAGGAGAAAGCCATTACTCTCCAAAAAGAACATCGCTGTCCATCTACAGTTTCAAAAGATCACATGGATAAGCCAGAATGCTATGGGAGAAATATTCTATGGCTGGATGAGACCAAAATAGGGCTTTTTGGCTTGAATGAAAAGTGTTCTGTTTGGCAAAAGGCAAACACTGCATTCCAGTGTAAGAACCTTATCCCATCTGTGAAACATGGTGGTGGCAGTACAGGTAGTCCCCAGTTTAAGAATGAGTTCTGTTCCCAAGTCTGTCCTTAAATCAAATTTGTATGTAAACCAGAACAGTATTATTAATACTGTATAAGTAGTATTGTGTAATGAACTTGAACAATCATTGTGTATTTAACTTGAATTTTGCTACAATAAGCTCTGTTCTTAACTATGGGTCATCCTTAAACCAGGAGTTCTTAACCCGGGAACTATCTGCATCATGGTTTGGGCCTGCTTTGCTGCCTCTGGAGATGAAACGGAGCTAAGATGGTGATGGAGCAGCAGTTTCCCTGCTGAGCTATGATACTGTATTTGGTTTATCTATTTTTATAAATAGGCTAGCCACACATTTTAATTTTTATCTAGTTTTATTTAATAAACATATTCTCTGCGAGAGATATTCTAAATCTGCTGCCTCTGGACCAGGACAGCTTGCCATCATTGATGGAACTATGAATTCTGAATTGTACCAGCAAATTCTAGAGAAAGACGTCAGGGCATCTGTCCATGAACTGAAGCTCAAGAGAAAGTAGGTCATACAGAACAACGAAAACATGTAAGTCATACGACCAAAGAATGGCTAAAGCAGAAGAAAGTTAATGTTTTGGAATGGCCGAGTCAATCCATGGGAATTGTTAATCCTAGAGAAATGTTGTGGAAGGACTTGAAGTGGGCAGTTCATGCAAGGAAGCCTACCAACTTCCCTGTGCTGAAGTGTTCTGTAAGGAGGAATGGGCTAAAATTCCTCCAAGCCAATGTGCAGGACCGATCAACAGTTATCAGAAATGTTTCACTGCAGTTATTGCTGCCCAAGGAGGGCACACCAGTTACTGAAAGCAAAGGTTCACATGCTTTTGCTGCACAAATATGTAGTTACCAAAGTTGATTTTTAAAAAAGCAAAAGGATTGCAAAGATTTTGAATTGCTGCACAAACATGTTGGCAGACATTAAACAAGGCGAAGCCAGCTAAAGATTCATCTTGGAGCTTCAACATATCTATTAGTAGTCCTTGTTGCTTGTATCTATACCTTGTCATATCACATCCAAATACTTCAATGTTTGCTTGTGTCAAATATTCTCTGTATATGAAAAAAATGTACATAATGGAAAATACTATTTTAAAATCTGGATGTTATCAATAGGAGCGCTATACTCTAATGCAATGTTTTCAACTATGCCAACTTTAAGATGTGTGGACCTCAAATCACAGAATTCCCCAGCCAAAATGCTGGGAAGTCCACACATCTTAAAGTTGCTAAGATTGAGAAACACTGCTCTAATGTATGGTGAGGAACCTGTGACCTTTCAGATATTATTGGACTCAAACATCAGCCTCAGCCAAGATGGCCAATGGTCAGGAAGCACAGGAGCCAAACAACACTTAAGGGATCACTTGCACTAAAGATTCGGGCAGGCCTAGCCAAAAGCAGGGCTGGTGGATCACCCTCTTATTATTATTATTTTCATCCCAGTAAAATAGATGGGGACTACAATTAACCTTCTACTTGTTCTAAAACAAGTTAAAATATTCAAATGTAGAATCCTTTTTTCCATTCCCTTTCCCTAAAAGTGAAGAAGATCTACATTCCTTCCAGGAGCAATGGTCATAACCTTCTATTAACATTACCCATTCTTAACTTATGTTAAGTTCATATATCTGTTTGAATAGAACTCTTCATTTTATTCCACAGTAATGTGTGTGCATTTTTAAAAAATACCTTGGTGTATCAAATTAATACATGTACTAGAGCTTTCATATTAAATGGATATGTATGAGTATATAAAAGAATCGTAGTTCCAACATTAACCAGTGCCGGATGTGTTGTCTAATAACCAATGAGTCAACTGGCTAACATAAAAATAGGGGTTCTCAGAGTATGGTATATTCTTGATAGAAAATAAAGAAGTCAACTTAGAAGAAAAATGAAATGGGAACTACTTCAACATTTCTGGTGTTACTTATTATAAGTTTATAATGGCTGGCTGGAGAATGCTAGGAGTTCAAGTCCATACATCTTAAAGTTGCCAAGGTTGAGAAACACTGCTCTAGAACATTCATCTCGATCTTTTTCTAAATGGATCATCTTTTTTCTGGATGCCAGAACAGATTAAGTTACTAACACTTATTATTAGTTGGATAGTATGCTTTGGTAGAGAAGTCTGCATGTCTCTCATAATTTGATTATAGTTTTCCAGATCCCATCCCTTCATGTATTTCTTTAAATAGAGCTGTACATGAAGGGCATGGATGTACAAGCCCTATTGTGAGATTTTTGTTGTTGTTGTTCTTAGCATCGACAATATTTGAGAGAATGTAAAAGAAATCTGGGAAGCTAGATTTCTTTTACATTCAGAAGGTGACTCTGCAAATTCCAGGCATGCAGATTCAGTACCATCAACTCCTACAAAGCAATCTCCATGTTGAGGTCCTTTTAAAGCAAAGTAGCAAACTGCCATCTGAATTCAGTCTAAATTATTGAAGCAAGTAAAACAGGAACTATTAAAAATATAATTACAGAAATAATGAAAATAAGAATGCTAAAGTTTTGACTTAAAGTTACTTGAAAAGGTAACTTTCAGAACATTCCACTACCTTGTTTCAGAATTATCCTTTTCTAGTAATCCCCAAATAAGATACTTTTTTCTTTGGAAATTGGGATTCTCACACAAGTCTCTCTAGCACTTCTCCCCACTTTAGTTCTGCTTCATGGTCCCATCTAGTCACATATATGGTTACTGCATATAAATATTTCCTTTCAGAATTCCATCCACTGCCTGGATGACTAAGCTCTTTCAACAGCTGTGTTATTGCTGGAAGAGTGTCAATATTTTTCACACAGAGTATTTGTTTCATGGGGCTCATGCAAAATGTGACTTGCTGCTGGATCAGAACAAAAACTGAAATCAGTTTGGCAATCTTAAAATGAGAAAATAAAAGAGGCCCAAAATGTTCAACAGCTTACATTATTTAAAATCAGATCTTAGTCACTTCTATAAGACAACAAACAGTTTTTCCTCCAGTTAAAAAAAAAAAAGCATTGTACTGAAAAAAAGGCTGCATAATTTTTGCTTTTGCAGAAATTCCACATGTACCTTCTTCAAACACTGAAAGATAGAATCCAAATATTTTAAATGAGTGAAACAGTAAGAATCATTCCTTGCTTGTGCACAAACAATTCCAGTAGCTACTGATCTATTTTCCACTACTGACTTGTCTTCAGCCCTGTCTCGGTTGCAACCATTTTCTTCCATCTTCTGCTTGGTCATCAAGATCGTCCAAGCTTTCCTCTAGATATCGCCACCACAACCACTTGAATTAAGATAGATGGTGACCACTAGATGGGGGTCTATCAGAAGTAGCATCATCTTTCCTCTCAAAGTTTAGCACAGCATATAATATGATCTTTCTGTGATTTCCTATAGCTGCATTGACTGATGCTCGCTATTACCTGATTCTTCTATTTGATGGTGATAATTATTTTGCACTGTTTTATAATCTTTCTTGTAATCTGCCCTGGAAACCTTTTGTTGCTAAATGAGTGTTTTAAAAATGTGAAATACATGGATACAGATATATATGCAATATATAATCCCAAATAAATCATTCCATAAGAGAGGCATAATCGCTGTCAGGTTTTTCTTGACAGATACTAGAACTGAAGGTCATGCAGGCAGTGATAAGGAAGTTTATTGTTAGAACTAGGAAAATTGATAGAAAAGAATCCCAATGACTGCCAAATATAAACTACAATGCTTATTTATAGTACAACCAAGGTTCAGTTCTAATGCCTCTTTCTCCTGCCCATGTGGTGTAGCTGGCTGGAGGCTTTCCACTTTGGGGCAGTAGGAACAATTGCTATTTGTCTCTTATTACAGTACTGTAACAGACTAGCCTGGTCTTAAGCAGTTTGCGTCTGACCTTGCCAGAACAAGCTCTCACCATGATGCTGGTTTCATTTCAGGTAAAGACAAGATGTTGCTTATTCCTGTGCTTAATGCTTAAAATCAGCAAAAATATTCTGCTGAACAATCTTTTTCTTTGTGTCAGTCTAATGCTTGCACAAAGATAATTGATTCATGCATTTAAATATTACATTAATTCTATTCATAGCAATAGTTAAGTGAAATACAATATTTAGCCAGTAGAAAGACCTAATTTCCATAAGTCTGCATAAACAATATCCTGTAGAAAGGCGGGGGGGGGGGGGCACCTTCAAGGTCACCAACAGCCTGCAGGATATATTTTAGAATTTGCATTATCTGGAGAATACACACCCGCACACTCATACCACAACAAATATTTCTGAAGACAATTCAAAGATCAGGATTTTAGGTCACCATTAGAAAACTTCTGCTCATTAAATGATGGTTTTATAAGGACAACAACATTATTACTCACATCATTGCTGAATTTCAGCACTGTGCAAAGTAAACAAAACACAGTAAGTAATTAAATTTAGATAGATTGGTGACTTTAGCTTCCCATCATCTTCATTTTGTGACTCAAAGCAGCCCAGGGGTACTGGCCAAAGGAAGCAAGTGGACTGAGTCACATAAATGAGTCAGTGAAGCCATTTTTATTCCACTGGTGTCCCCCAAGATTTTTATATGTGCCTATATACACCCTCTGCAAATCTTAATGTCAAATACCAAAATAACTCTGCCCACCAGGAAACAATTGGAAGCAAAAAATTATGGCAGATATTTTAGGACTAGGTTTCTGATTGCATTGCCTAAGAATAGAAAAGAAAAAAAAAAAAGGCAATGAGAGAAAGTACTGAAAGCCAAGTTAGTAAATGGTTAGGGAGAAAAAGCAGATACAGGAATGCAAAGAATGTTGTAGAGTCTTATAGATAACAGAATCTGTATGCATTCCATGGCTTCTCTTGAATCATGCTAGAATAAGAAGACAAATGAATTATGTAAAAAAAGACGTGAACTGAAGTATTCCCAATACAACTATTCCTAGCCAAAAACTTCAGTCCTATCAGAGACAAACAGTGCATTTAATACTTATTTCCTAAAGGCATGCCAGTAGGTGAGATGGGTAAAAAAGAAAAAAGAAAAAAAAAGCTTGCTTAACTTTAGTTACTATATCCAAATCATCAAATTTAGGCAGCCTATGTGAACGTTAGGCAAACTAGTGTATTTGCATAAATATGCACACTTTCCTTTTTTCTTTTTTAAAACAAATCCCAGGGCGATTTCCAGCACAGTAACAAAAGTAGAACAGAAATATAAAATTAACAATAGGAACAATTTAAAATTACTAATAAATCCAAATAAAATTCTGATATGGGAAACCTGTCAACTTCCAATTTGAATGATACATTAATGTATCTATATTAGAATTATAAAGAACTTATAGATACAAAATTCATCTGGGAATCTCTGTTGGCTTGCAGGGGCGCTGCTCCACAAGTGGCCAGTTGTGAGACCCTGTTCCTGAAGCTGGGTTTGTGAGAACAGTTGGGATTGTTGCTGCTGTACCAGCCTCCCTGCTGCGTAGCAACCTCCCTGCCTGAGCTGCTGGAGGCCTTTTTGGGGCTGGCGGTGGAGTTCCCCAGACTTATGGTTCTGGGGGACTTCAATTTGCCATCCCTGGGATGTGCCTCGGACGCAGCCCAGGAGTTCATGGCCACCATGGCAGCCATGGGCCTGTCCCAGATTATTTGCAACCCAACTTGGGACAGTGGTCTCACATCGGACTTGGTTTTCTTGTCAGAGCAGTGGCAAAATGATCTGAACAGGGAGTTACATCTGTCCCCATTGTCATGGTCGGATCATGCCCTGGTGACCTTGAGATTCTCTTATGCTACCCTCCTCTGCAGGGAGGCAGGATCTATTCAACTGGTCTGCCCCTGGTGACTGATGGACCCAACTGGGTTCCAAAGGGAGCTGGGGGTTATACCCGAGGATCTGCTGCACGGTCCAGCGGAGGCCTTGGCCGCTGCCTGGAATAGGAAGGCGGCCAGGGCCTTGGACGAGATCATGCCTGTGCAACCTCTCTTGTTCCATTGAGCCCGACACTCCCCGTGGTTTATGGAATTGAGGGTCTTGAAAAGGAATAAGAGGTGACTAGAGTGCCGCTGAAGGAAAACAAGGACCAAGTCCGACTGAACACAGGCTAGAGCTGCTATTAAGGCCTAACTTGTGGTGGTAAGAGCGGCAAAACATCAATATTTCTTCGTTCTTATTGCATCCGCAGAATGCCGCCCAGCGGCCCTCTTTAAGATCACCAGATCCCTTTTGGGAAAGGGGGGCCTGGTGGCCTATTTACAGGGCTGCACAGAGGAGTTTTCTGGGCATCTGGAGGATAAAATCGCTCAGATCTGCTCCCAGTTGGATTCCAAGCATGGGGCATGGCCTATGGAGATGCCCAGGGTATGGACGTAACCTGTTATCTGGGAACAGTTTGATCCTGTTGGACCTGAGGAAGTGGACAGGGTCCTCCAGACTGGTAATGCCACCACTTGTCAACTAGCTCAAGGTCAAGGCTGCTCGGGAGGTGACATGCGGGTGGGTTCAGGCAATGGTGAATTCATCCTTTAGGGAGGGGGTGTTTCCAGTCGACTTTAAAGAAGCACTGGTGTATCCCCTCCTCAAGAAACCATCCCTGGATCCCACCGTGCTGGGCAATTTTCATCCAGTCTCCCACCTCCCTTTTTAGGGAAGGTGGTTGAGAAGGTGGTGGCACTGCAGCTGCAGAGGATACTGAGTGAAACAGATTATCTGGACCCTTTCCAGTCAGGTTTCAGGGCCGGATATGGGACGGAAACAGCATTGGTCGCGCTCATGGATGATCTCTGGTGGGAGTGGGATGGGGGTAGTGTATCCATCCTCTCAGCAGCGTTCAACCATGGTATCCTTTTGGGCCAACTTGGGGAGTTGGGCGTGGGTGGCAGTTTTGTGTTGGTTCACTTCCTTCCTCTAAGGTCAGTCCCAACAGGTGTTGATTGGGAGCAAGGGGTCCAGCCCACAGCCCCTCTGTTGTGCGGTACCGCAGGGTTTGGTACTCTCATCACTCCTGTTTAACATCTATGTGAAACTACTGGGAGAGATCATCTGCCACCATGGGATGAGGTATCATCAGTACGCAGATGATACCCAATTATACATCTCCATCCTGGGTGATTTGAGTGATGCTGTGACCACCCTTTCGCGGGGTCTGGAGGCTGTGGGGGTCTGGATGGGGAACAACAGGCTTCAACTGAACCCTGGTAAGATGGAGTGGCTGTGGACTGGAGGCCCCTCTATATCTGGGGGTCTACCATCTTTGGTTCTTGATGGGGTTGCACTGCCCCAGACAGACCCGGTGCATAATCTGGGGGTCCTCCTGGACTCACAACTCCTGTTTGAAAAGCAGGTGGCAGTCATGGCCAGGAGGGCCTTTGTGCAACTTCGTGTTGTGTGCCAGTTACGCCCCTTCCTGGATCAGGAGTCCCTCCAATCTGTCACTCATGCCCTGGTCATCTCTTGTTTATTCCATTGCAATGTACTCTACATGGGGCTACCCTTGAAGAGTATCCAGAAGTTACAGCTGGTTCAAAATGAACTTTAAAGCCCTTCCTGGCTCATATTCCTTCAGGCTTTGACCACTTGCTTGCTCTTAGCATGCTTTCCTCCTCCTCCCTCCACCTGTCCTCTTGCTTATGTGCCTGCCTTCCCAGCCAAGTCCCTGCTGCTCTTTCTTCTGTTCCCCCCTTTCCCAACCTCCATGCTTTTCCACACAATGTGCTGCATCACAACAAAAGTCAAGGGAAAGGAAGGTAAAATGAGTACTGGGTGAAGAGGACCAAATTTGGGCCCAACTGGCTGCCCAGATCATATGGCAACCCTTTGCTTAAGGCTGTCTGTCTGAAATCTAAATGGCATGGAAGAAAACCATGATGAATAATTTGAGTTCACAACTGAGCGTCCCACAGTCATTTGCCCCACATATTGTTGCTATAGACAAAGTTGCTCTTCTTGAGGTTACTGTTACCTTTCCTTCCTGATCTTTATTTTGTTGGGCAAAAGGTCTGAAGTGTGCAGACAACCACCTCACTCCTTCTGCCCCAAATAAAGCAGTCTGTGGGGATCAAGTACAACAGCCATGCTGGTGTTAACGACAGCACACAGGGTCCCATTCTCCTTTGGAGGCTGGCTCTTGGAATGAATGAAGCAAATACCTAAAAGGGCCTGTTAAGCTTTTTGACTGGCCCTGCTAATACACAGAAGTCTTTGTAGCCTTTCAGAATTGCAATTGCTTTACAAAGTTTTTTTTCCCTCTCCCAAAATTGAACCTGAATGAGAGGAGAATGAGGACAAAGAAAGCAAGCATCTCATGCAGTATATACATTCATTCAGCTGCATAGCACCCCATAAGGGATATTTGCACCATCTTCACTCAGCTATGAAGGTCACTCACTTAACGTGGCTTTTGAGAAAACAATACAGCTCACCAATACCGCAGAGTTTTTGAAATAACTACAACTATAAAGTCCAACCCTGGTTAGAAGTTGCATGGGGGGGTCACCAGGGAATTCTAGGGTTGTAGGTTAAACTGGGAAGTTGAAAAAACATCCTGGAGAAACACAACGGCAAAACATTTCCATACTGATGCCGAGAAAACTGCCCGAAGTGTCAGGAATTGAGATTTACTTGAGGTTATCTTTATTTTTACCAAAGCTCTATACAGTACTAGTACTAGATGAACAGAACTGAAGCAGAAAGGTAGGTAGGTACATGTGCATTAGGGAATGCTCCAGCACTCAGTCCTCTCTCCTATTCTATTTAGTATTTTTATGAAATTGCTTGGGGGGTTGTACAGTGCCAGTTAAGGGTATGGTATCATCAATATGTTGATGAAACCCAGTTATGCATCTCCACTCCAGGTCAAATGGGAATGTGGTAGAAATCCTGATCTGGAAGCTGATCAGGATCTAGATGTGGAGAAACTGGCTCAACTGAAGCAAGATTCAAAAGCCTTCTGATTCTGGAATTATATGATCTTTGGATCTTAAATGGATTGTATTCTCCCACAGAGAATAGACCCACAATTGGGATTTCCTCCTTGATTCAGGGCTCCTGCTGGAAAAGCAGTTGGAGTTCATAGCCAGGAGGGACTTTGCCCAGCTGCTACACCAATTGCAGCCTTACACAGAACAGGAGGCAGTGAAGATGCTCACTCATGCCCTGTCATCTTCTATGTGGATTACTATAACTCGCTTTACATACAGCTCCATTTGAAGAGTATTCAGGAATTTCAACTGGTATAAAATGCGGCATCCTCATTGATTACAGGACAGTCTCATAACTGCCATGAAACACTTCTACACTGGCTACTGGTATGTTTCTGAGTGCAGTTCAAGATGGATCTATAAAGCCCTGTAAGGTTCAAAAGCTGACTATCTATCAGAGTACATATCCCACAGAGATTC
This sequence comes from Liasis olivaceus, assembly GCA_030867105.1. Lineage (NCBI taxonomy): Eukaryota > Metazoa > Chordata > Lepidosauria > Squamata > Pythonidae > Liasis > Liasis olivaceus. The sequence continues at coordinate 135,299,171 of CM061350.1, read as the reverse complement.
TGCCTGTCCTGTCCAAGTAGAGAACACCTGCTGAAGGTCCCCATCTACTTACAGGTACAGCAGGAAGAGACTGAAAGCAGCTATTCTCTGTGGGATCTCCCTTCTTGTAGAACAATATGCCCCCTATGGCAAAGGAGGTTCTCACTTTCATGGCCTTCCAGAAAAATGTAAAAACTTGGTTGTCTCAGAAGGCTTTTCAGGGCCTGAGTAATAGGGAGTTGGCAGTGTCAGATGTGTAACTATAATGTAATTTCTTAAATCTTATTGCATTTCATATTATTTACATTCGTTATGTCATGGTTGCCCTTTGTATACCACTTAAGTGTCCTTCAAGACTGAAGCAGCATATAAATTTCATAAATAAATAAATACATATAATAGACCCTGCAGCTAGTATTCCTGCCACAACTTGATATCTTTTAAATCTTCCAAATGACATATGCCTTTACAGAGCTCCTATGATTGGGAAGCTTGACATACCAAAGTCCCCTTTGTGGGAGTTCTGCAAACATGCCAGCAGCATGGACTTGCACCACCTTTTTCAAGTTTTAGAATCCAGTTGGGCTAGTTGAGGATAGAAAATCCAGGGTTTACCTCTAGTCCAAATCCGCTTTCTACTATAGCTCTACAGATGTGCTGGTGAATGCCTGCAAAGAACTACAGTACATCTTCAAGCATGGAAATTATATAATAACCAAGCATTTCCTGGCCAATGTTGAGGATAGACAATGTTAAAACTTAAACATTTCTATAGTTAAGGTAAAACAGCTAAAGCTAGCTCCAAACAGTCAAAGTCACTGCCAACTATTACCTAATGTTAATGCAAATTAGTAAAGGATAAGGATTAAGAAAAGCAGCACACTGGATGATGATTAAAGCCTACATAATAAAAAAAGCTGTTAAGAGTAAATTCTGGTCTGGAATCAGGCCAGTTGATACTTTCTTTCACCATCTAGAAAAGGCAAAGACAAGGTAGAACTATATTCACTCAAATTAGAGAGGAAAAGCAAGCCAAGAATGATCTCAAATGATTTTCACCTTCATGGTTATTGACTGCAAGAACAACATCAGTCAGTCTCCTCGCTGACTCCCTTGAATAAGATGCCCTTCAATTTTTAGGGTAAGGATTTTAGAAAAAAGTATCGTCTTATAGTCGGAAAAATACGGTATACCACTATGCATATTTTTTACTAGTACCAAATTTTAAAAGGCTTCATTTACTACTTGGAATATTTTTATGTACCACCTTTAGTTAATTGGATAGAATATTAACTTCTGTCATCATTAAGTCAATTTGAAGATTATAGCATACTATTTGTGGGAAAATCCACTTTTATCCATTTGCTCATGTTAAACTGATATTATGGGATAAACCAGTTAAAATCCATAAAAACACTATGGAAAATTTGAATTGATGCAGTGATTTTTACTTTAGACCAATTATTGAATGCTAATGAGTTTTTATTACTTCCTGTGTTAAAGAGAAAATATCATTGTTTTTGCACTGACAATATTTTACAACTATCACATATTGATTTGAATCAGTGGCATTTCTGCTTCAGAGACACCTTATTTATTAGAAGTGATTACCAAATGACATGAGACTAAAAACCAACCACTTGTTTTTATAAGTAGTTGTCAATAAAACAATTCAATATGGAAATATTAAATACTGAATAGAATAAGGAACTGAGATCCCCATTTTGTCTGAACAATGAGAGACAGTCTTAATATATGAAAAAAATTCAGTATATTTAAATTACTATATTTTAAATATATTTTAAATATATTTCAGATTCACCTTACATTACATATATTAATCTGATCTGGAGAAAGGTTTTAATATTGTCAGATGCCCATATTATTTTGAACTATATACCTATAATATTGAAATTGATGGCCAGACAATGGGAATAGATTCTCCATACCATTTTCATTTCTAAGAGATTAAACAGGCAGATTATATATGGACCATCCTTCATTGAAATTTTAGTACATGGACACCAACTAATTTACATCTTCATTTTTTTACACTTACTCCATTAACTTCCATTAACTCAGAAATGCCTCCAAATACTTACTAATTTGGTTGTTAGTCTTGAAAGCAATGTCCATATGCAAAATGCAGAGAATGAATTGGAACCAAGGGCTCATCTCATTCTTGGGAAGTGGTATGTGAATGGCAAACACAATGTCATTAGCTTCTATTTGTCTGTTCACAGCTTCATCCAAATATCTGAGTTTGTCACACTGGTTAGGTCCCCAAGGTATAAACCATTTCGTCTTGTGATGGTTTTTCTGCAAATCTATGCACTTTGCTGCCATATAAGGCACAGCAGCAGTGGGATCTGGAGCTGAAAATTAAACAAATAAACAAACAAAAATCATAAATAATCATTTTAGCACTCACAAAATACATAGAAAGAAATCTAACTGGGTGACTTTGGCCAGTCACCCTCTCTCAGCCCAACCTAACTCATAAGGTTGTTGTGGGAAACAACAGGATGAAGGAGCACCACTGCCTTGAGCTCCTGAATGAAAGACAACATGTAAATCAAATAAATCTGGCAGTACACAAAATAACACTACTGAAGTATCAATTTACCAAAAATGTTTCACATAAAACATCAGTGTTACCATGATCAGAAAAGCAAGCTATTCACCGACTGGAATTTCACATGGATCTAGAAAGTGCTTCTCAATCTTAGCAACTTTAAGGTAAGTAGACTTCAACTCCCAGAATACCCTAGCCAGCCATGCTGGCTGGGGAATTCTGGGAGTTGGTCCACATATCTTGAAGTTGCTAAGATTGAGAAACATTGATCTAGACAGATTCCTTGCCCTCTGTATTTCTGAGAGTGGTATCATATATTGTACTAAGCAAAGATTCCTTAATTTTGATTTGTTGAATAAGGCATCAATAGTTCAATTCACACAAAATGCTAAGCCCCCCCAAGGTATCACAATTTAGTGCAAACTCAACCGAAAATTGCTCAGGGAACAGGGCTAGTAGGCTGCAGAAAATGTTGACAGGCAGGTCTCTACTCTTAGAAGGAGGTTCTCAACAGGCAAAAGGGAACTGCAACATAAACACCTATTTGGCTTAGTCAGCAAGCCTACACGGAAACTGTAAAACAACTCAAAGTTTTTTATTAAAGTGCCATCTTTTCCATTTATTCTCCCTTCTGGTGTCCATAAGACAGTTACTGGTGCAATGATAATAGATTAATAAAGCAAGATTAAAATGTTTACATTAAGATATGTATGCCGATATATTTGAGTGTATTATCACACATGTTTAATTCAACAGTATACAAGGCAAAGTACTGTATAGAGATAATCTGCAATCCATATTAAGAAGCCAGCAAGAATAACCTATAAACCATTTTCTCCTATTGATGTCCATCATAATAGATGGATATTATTGGAATTCAACCAGCTACACCAAGGTGAGTTAGGCAGCACTTGGCTATGGATCCAGTACAATGTAATGAAAAAAAAAGTCACCTAAGAGATTCAATCAGCTTCTAAATCTACGCAGGTCAGTTTTCAGAATCAGATTACACATCAGAAGAAGGTTTTACTATATAGTGTAGCTTGGCACACAAAATAGCCCCCTGATTCTGAAAATGGTAATGAATGTCTACACATTCTCCCTTTTGTTTTGCCTCATGGAGCACACACTTGTATCACTAACACTACTCAATTAGCTGGCCTCTTAATCCTGCTCATCAAGCAGTGACCTGCTCCCATGAACCAAATGAATGTCCCTGGGCCTCTCACCCACTAGAGGTCTCTTCTTGTCTGATATTGGATTTTACACATTTATTTCACAGTATGATGAACAAACTGTTAAGTACGTGAAACCAAATCATAGAAGCCTCACTGGAAAAAAGATTTCTTCTTTCTCTCTTGCACACACCCACTCTAAGGTACACTGGCTGTGGTTGGTTCAGTGGCTATTTTTTATTATTAAATGTTACACCTACGCTTCTTTTTTCATTGAGTCTATTATTTTTTAAAAAATAAGAACAGAAGATTGGGCTGGAAGCACAATGGGGATCCCAGCAATCATGCTGCTGCAGACAGCAGTTTCAACCCTACTTTAGGAACTAGAAGTTTTTCATAAACTATTACCTATCTACTTCAATCTTAAAACCACACCTTCAATATTCTATTAATGGATTTTTTCCTTACTTTTTAAAACAAAACTTTAGCAAAGTACCATTTCAGGAGAAAAATATTATCCAGAAATTGTTTTCCTAGGCACAGGAAAAGCTAAACAAAACTTCCTTTCATATGAAATCAAATAGCAGGCAGGCTGTTTGCATTTTTTTTTAAGTTTATGCTTTTCTTGTTCTGAATCTAATCACTATTGCTGTCTAATGTACAACAGTGTAAAAATGGAAGCATAAAAATGATTACTGTCACACTTTGCATGGGAGTGGAACACAATATGCTTCATGCTAGCTTTGTTTCCCATTTTCTTTGCAAGCACATTTATCCATTTCAAAAAGAAACTCTTAGTCTCTACATGGTTCAATATTCTTTTTTACTGAGTAGTATTAAAGATGAAACCTGTAATGAAAGCCAAGTGATAATAGTGATCTAGGGTACCTCCTGTGATAATTAATAAAATATATACATTCCTTTTTCTTCACACATCTTTGCCAGGGAAGATCTTGTGGGACACTAGTTTAAAACAATTCATAGTTGTGATAGGACAGCTAAACTCACGCTGATTTCATAAGCAGAGAACAGGAGTGGATGAGTTAACATTTTCTGTAGGACACAATTTGTTGAATCATCTACTTCAAATATAAAAACTCAGAGAGTTTTATCTGAAAAGCATGTCTGGAATGTCTGGGTCTTCTTTAGGAATATTGTTTTAATTATTTAGTGCCAACTACAAACTGCTTCTTTAGATGTTGGGAGATTTGCCGGACACCAAAATTAAAATCTATACTGCAGAATCTGTTTAAATTTGTACCAAGTGTCTTTAAAATACAGATCACTGACTAAATAATCTTTATAATCCATATAAGGTAGCTACTGATAAATGGAAGAAAAGTGAAACACAGAATATGAGGCACTTTGAGGATAAAATCACTTCTTTTCATCCTGACTTGAATGCTACTTTTGTTATAGTACATATTAAGGTGCCGTTATCTTGTCCAATTGTATGGGATTGGTTGTTTTTGAGGGCAGGGGATGTGGACATTTTTAACTATCCATCAATGCTCTCCTATCTTGACTTATTTGATCTATCTAAAAGGAGTTAATTTGATAGATGCATGGAGTGAAGAATGCAACTGTGCATGATGAACTAGTCCAATCATTTTAAGGGAGGCAATGGTACATCAAAGATGCACAAAATATTTCTAATTCAAAATAATTGTTCCATAATCAGTCTTCCACAGCTGTTTTGACCCACAAATACATCTTTTTGAAGCAAGGACGTTGAAGGGCCAGTAATCTGCATGGCTGCAGACCTTAGAATCTACAATTTTTCAGCTCTTTTCAGCAATGAATACAGGCAAGCTTTTGGGATGGAATTAGTTTTATTCATCTGATAGATGACTTTTTATGAATGAGGCAGAGAAAATACAACTTGATCTTGCTTGTTCTCTTAGAATCATTTGATATCTTCAACCATGACATTATCCTGAATTATTTTCAAGGACAGTATCGGATAGTAGATAACTATTAATCATTGCATGAAACCACTGGGCAGAGAGTTTGGGGGCAGGGTATTATCAATATGCTGACAACACTCAGCTCATCTTCTCATAACATAGGATTCAGGAGATGCTGTGCATTTTTTGAAACAGTGCCTGGATCCAGTGTTGGGTGGATAAGGCTGAACGGTAAGTGTCTTTTTAAATAATTCCAGGTACAATCATTACGGGAGCCTGCATTATCTCAGAAAGAACATGTATACAGTTCAAGGTTTTGCACTGAACATATAAAGCCCCAAATTTGGGACTGGAACACCTGACAGATCACCCTCTTCATTACAGACCTGTGTAACTGTTAAGATCATCAGCACAAGTTCTGTTGTGTATGCCAGAGACTATAATCTTGCAGTTACTCTGCCATAACTAAACCTGCTGCAGTGATGTATAGCTCCTAAGCCATAGCTCTTGAAGAAGCAAACTTTTCTTTAAAATGCACTATCTGCTTCCCAATTTTTTAAAATGCATGTTTGTGTGTAGACACTTAAGAGTGAGATATTTGGCTTTCCTCACCTGATGTAATGGTATGTGAGAAAGACTTTGAGAAACAAGCGGAGAGATGCTGCCTAGGGAATGATCAGATAATGGGTGGAGGAAGAGGCTCAGAAGGACCCTAACTTCTCAGGCTGTAAAGAAGGTGGCAGGAGATTTGTACTTTCAAACTTGCAAGATTGAAGTCAGCCCTTCAGGGTAGATCAGAGAGGAAACATGACCAGATGAGCTAATTCTACTCTATTGTAAGGCTACATTAACAGAGGCTTGCAAGTCTGAAAGTACAAATCTCCCACTGTTTCCTTTATAGCCTGAGAAGTTAGGGAGGGTCCCTTCTTTCTCCACCCATTATGCAGCTGTGGGCTATGCCCTCTTATCTGATTGTTCCTTAGGCAGCATCTCTTTGCCCCATTTCTCAAGATCTTTCTCACATACCATTACACCTGACTTTAACATAAATGAAGACAGGTCACTGATTGTTGACTGAAATAATATTCAATTGACAGCCAATGCTGCCTTAGAAACTGAGGTGATCCTTCCCACTCCCATCCATCTCAGACATAGTTGAGTTCTGGTGGTGGGGAACTCTTCCTTGAAAGAGGGAATTGTCCTGCTGTCTTAAAAGAGGCAGTGGTTTGCCCCCTCCTCTAGAAGCCATTGCTGGACCCAACTGTACTGGACAATTTTCATCCAATTTCCAATCTTCCCTTTCTGGGGAAGGTTATGGAGAATGTGGTCACATAGCAGCTCTAGGGAACCCTGGAGGAAATGGATTATCTGACCAGTTTCATTCAAGATTCAGACCTGGGTATGGGACCAAAACCTCACTGATCACACTTGTAGATGACCTCTGTCAGGAATGGGATGGGGTTAATGCATCCATCCTTGCTTTTCTTGACCTCTTGGTGGCTTTTGTTACCATTGATTGTGCTACCTTCTGGACTGCCTCCAGAATTTGGAAGTGGGTGATAATATATGTGCTGGTTTTCTTCCTTCCCTTGAGGCAAGAGCCAGTTGGCTTTGAGGGGGAGCAGAGGTCTAGCCTACAGCACCTGTTTTGTGGGATTCTACAGGGCTTGGCGCTCTCTCCACTCCTGTTTAACATATACATGAAGCCTCTGGGTGAGGTCATCTGATAGCATGGGGTGAGCTATAATCAGTATGCTACAGAATGCAGCAGTGCAGCCAGTTGTGTGTGCTCTTCAATCAGTGTGTTATGCCTTTGCTCTGCAAGCTGCATTGGCTGCCAGAATACTTCTGGGGTTAATTCAAGGTGCTGGTTACCTCTTTATGGCATGGGTCTGGGTTATTTGAGGGAGTGCCTCTCCCCGATTATGTCTACCCATCCCATTTGGTCTGGCTAAAGAGGTGCCATCTGGTGGGGCCCAGGAAGAGAGCATTTTTTGTTGTGGCACCTACCCTTTGGATTATTATTATTATTATAGTAATTTATTTAAATTTATTATACCTGCCAAGTCCCATAGAATATTATTCACCCAGATATTAGACTGGCTCCAGCCCTGTTAATCTTTTGCAAGGCCTTAAAGACATGGTTCTGTCATTGGCCCTGCAGATCTGTAAGTGTGGCTGAGGTTATGTTGACTAGTTATTGGTAAGTTTGGTTTTTATCCCGACTATGGATCATCACGTGCACGTTGCTATTTGTTTTTTATGCTGTTTTAATTATTGTTATCCACCTCAAGTCATGAACTTGAGATAGGTGGCCGTATGAATTGAGATTATATAAGTATGTGAAAGCAGAGGGAAGGGTACCATCTATTTGGAAGTGGGGAGAAATATGGAGCTTCCTTGAATGGATTCAAAGGAGGTTCTTCTGAATAGCCTTCTTCAACCACAGAGATTATTCCAAAATTCATAATGCAGCAATAGACCTCAATATCAGTCATTTCCCCTCAAGCCAACTCATAACTAGGGGTCTCTGGTAAACCATGGGAGACACAACTACTATGACCTATTTAAGCACTAGAGGAGCTAAACATATTCAGGCTCTCATTTCAACATTTAAGCCATACCCAACCTGATATTAAAAGGTATCTATAGGAGTTTTGCCCATTATTTCCTACAGCTCCTTCAGTATTATTATTTTCTGACCCTTGTTCACACTCCTACAAATCCTTTAGAAAAATCTCAATTGCATGGTGTCTACACTGATTAAAGTCTGAAGCCTAGTGACCTCATGTGATGTTAACTGCTCCCATGCTCCAAAAGCATTCTCTTTTTCTGTTCAATTACCCCCTTCTGAGCAGAGGCTATCACCACCAAATGAGTGCATACAAAGGCCTTCTGCTTCATTACACTAACTCAACAGCAGGATAGGAATAAACAAGCTAATTTATCATCCTTACCTCTCTCATCTTACAAGCCTAGCATCTTTTTTTTCTTTCTTGATTTTAATTATCCAGTAACATCAAGCTCACTAAATTCATAGCATTTAAACCAACCCGGAGCCCTCTAGATGGGTTGGATTATAACACCCATCATCCCCAGCCTTTCTAATTTTTATTGGGAAAGGACAATTTAAACCAGTTTTATTTATTCTGAAAGTTAGCAGACACTTTATGTCAGCTTTGTAAAGACTTCAAGCCTTTACACACTTTCGTATGACACTGAAATTAAAAGATCTGAGTAAATGTGTTTGGGATTGTGCTTTCAGGATTTTAAAAATGAAGTTTCACCCATATGTAACAGATTTTAAACATATGGAAAATTAAGACTATAACAAAAATAAAAGTATGGAAGAGAATAAATTTGTGGTCCAAATTAAAATGCTTCCTGTTACCAGATATTTTTTCTCAGATGTTGAGAAACAAGACAAAAATCTCTAGGTAACCAGGGCAGAAGATTTCAACTAAGCCAAGTCAGCAGCATAATTGGGGGCCCTTATTTTTCATACCTGGCAGAAGATCAACCATCATGCAATCTTTCTTCTTTGTTGTATCAGGACTAGAGGCACTAAAATCATGGCCTCATGGTTTATGAAGCATCCCAAGGAAAGAAAATTCTGTTTCATTTATGAAAATTAAAGCCTATCTGTCCTATCCCAGGTGCTATAAAATGCAGAAAGAGCAGGAGAGTGAAGATAGAGCCATTAAGTTCTGATTTGATTACTATTTCTTCAGTGCTGCCGTTTTATTTTATTTTCCCTTGCACTGCTCCCTCCAGGGCTACTGTGGAATGGAACAGGCTATAAACAGAAACAAATAAACACATACCCAAGGGAACCAGACATTAATACAAAAAAATGAGACAAGTTGAAATGATCCGTTTCATAGTAAAAGTGAATTTCTAGGCTTGGATTTAGAAGTGTGGTTGCACAGAACTTAGGCAGGAGCACGTAATGCTCTACTAAGGCTGAGACACAGAAGAATCAATTCATATTTCTCTAAACAAGACAAATATAGCTTAGAGTAGATAAATCCAAAAATCTTGTAGAGGACAGCAGTCTATTTCAGGACAACAAATAAACCAAAATTTAACATAGGTAAGTGATGAAACTTAAAGACTGTCAGTTGTGATCACTGGAAAAACTGGCAACTGCATTCAAATCTGCATTATCACCCTTGTTTGCTTTAACACAGTATGTCTACCTGCAACAGTTACGTATTTCTGCTGACTTTTTATTACTTTTGGAAATGTGGTACTGCTAAACAATTTCATTCTTAGCTGGAGATTCTTTTTTTAATGCTGTACAGTTCAGATATATCTTGAGATTGCCAGCTGCAAAATTGTTACCAGACACAGAGTAAGTATTCTTCAAATCACTTACGCCAAGAGATACAGAACTTGAGAAACTTTTTTTTTTTTTTTTAAACTATGAGGCTCAAATGAGGATCAGCATTTTCTCACTTTTACATCTTAACCAAATCTTCCGGTGATCTTTTCCTTGGATCATAAAGTAGCACAATTTCTTTACAAACCTAATAAGGATAAAGTCATTTCTGAAAGAGCACAAAAGAAGTGCTACTAATCAATCTGTGTCACAAATATGATTAGGTATCAAGTTTACCATGACTAACTGCTCCAGTGACTATAGCTGAAAACCAATTATTTAAATTTCATAGTGTAACTATTTTTACCCTCAGCTATCCCACCTCCAAAAAGGGGAACATTTGCTAATTGGCTTATTGCAGCAAAACATGCTTGGGCCTTGCCTAAGCCTTTCTTTTGTCAACTTTTACTTTTGAAAAGACATGTTTCCTGCTACTCCAGCCAAGGTATTAAATCAGTCACAAGCAGTTCTAAATAAAAGTGATGAGCCCACGTTACTCATAGTGAAGAGAGCCCAGCTCTGAGAAAGCAGCCAATTTTTAAAGCTGAGTTTAAAGCATTTGATTTTCAGGTAGCAACTGGTGCATTGAAACCAATTATATAAACAGCAAGCATTTCTCATTTCAGAGGCAGACTTTCTGCACATTTATCACATTTATGCCTGAAGGAGTGCTAAAGCATCTCTGGTATGTGCATGTAACCTTTCATCTCAATGGAGGCATCACAAAAGTTAGATTTTTAGTTCCAGGCAAGTGTAAAGGAATTCTTCAATAGAGAAGTTATTTCTCTCCTAAATGCTCCATGATCCTTAATCCAGGCAAAGAACTTTAATTTAAATGAGGTCATTGTTCTCAATGTTTACATTTGTTTTGGACTGATTCTTCAATTTGGTTATCATCAATTTGACAGCACTTCCTAGCCTTTTTTATCTTTCCAATTACTTCTTTGAGGTTAATCAGTTAATGAAGCTGCCGTATAAAAGGCCTTATAGCTGCAAAAGTTTTTAAGTCTGAATTTGCAAGCTGTTTCTGAACACTCAATACTTGCAGGTGAGATCTTATCCTACATCTTAATAGCAGGAAATCTTTTTTAAAAACAAGCAACAATAACATTTTATGTTCAAATTCAGAAACCTTTTTTCTAATCTATATGCACAGTTCTAGACAACTACAAAGGACTGTACATAAAACTTAAGCAATAAAGCAGTTCGCTGCAGAAAGTACGTTTTACTGTAAGCAAAAGATAAAAACAAATTCAAATCCTTGATGTGGGTTTAATGCAATTTATGTTCTACCCTGAATCTTACATTCCATTTGCCCTCATGGTGAGCTAGAATTTGAAATCAGTGAGTGAACCTCTTGAAACCTCATTTAACCAACCATGGGAGTGGTTAAATATTTATGGACATTCTTTTCCTAATATTTTTACTATGATACTTCTCCCAAAGAAGCCAGAAATAAGATAACAAGTTCCCAGCTCTGTCTTAGCAGAAATGGAAGAAAGCAAGAGTGTGGAGGGTCATGGAAAAAGACAACTACTTCTATGGTTAACTATTTCTACCCTTATTTTCCAACCTGGGGCCCTTCAATTGGCCCTGGGGATCCCAATTCCCATAATACCTGGCTAGCATAGCTATTAAAGTTTAACAAATCTGTAGGCACTAGACTGGCAAAATGTAATCTATGTCACAAATACCATCTGAATTTTTTAAATACAGAAGACCACCATCTGATATTCAAATCTGTTCACCACTACAGCCTTAACACATTTATGACATGCTTCACAATAAATTGTTCCACAGTACACAAATCTTGTAACATAAATCATGAGCAAACCTCCATCTAATATTGATAACCAATTGGAGATAAGATCATCAATGAGCTATACAATTAGATTTCTTTTGTTTTAGTTTGTATGATTACATAATCAGAAACAAAACTGGCAAGTTCAAACTCAGCACCATTTTACTACCTGACACAAGTCTTCTTTCTTTATGGGTCTATATGAAATATCACTAAATGTCCCATACCTGCAGATTCTGAAAAATATCCCTAGAAATAGATTAGGAGAGAAATACACATGTGTGCATTCATGTAAGTACACATCAGGAATTGCACTTATTGCAAATTGGCAGTGTGAATTAAATTATGTCACTCATTTAAAATATTCCACATAGCTGGCTCAGTAACTATATTTCCTGTCCAAGGCAGGCTTACTGGATTAGAAATGCGCCATGTAAATGTATGTCCTTCTCCTTCTGTATTTAACTTCATATGAGATTTCCTAGCTTCTCTCTGGTATTCTCCTTCAAGTTGAGCTCACCTCCTGATGTCTTCATGGGCACTGTGATATCCAAATAGTAAACTGTGGCTTAAGCTCTCCCTGAAAATAAGCATTAACTGACTGTAATAATAAACTGCAATTTAAAAGTGAGGAAGTCTCACATTACAGTGGAAGTACGTGGGTACCAAGTGAATGCCAGATCTAAAAAAACAAACAAAACTGGACCAGAAATGGAATGTCTGAATTAGGATCTGGATGCATATTAAAAAGACAAAAGCAAGAACAACAAATTTAATTAATCAGTTCTGGAAATCACATCAAAAGAATGGGATCCTTTACTTCAAAATATAGATTACAAAAATAACATAGTTCTCCATACCACATAACATTTATCAACATTGCCTTGCAACATGAATTACCAATGGCTGCTTTGGGATATTTATATCCTTATTTATAAAGTATCTCTGCCAAATTAATAAGCTTAGATAATTTAATCATTGACAGATCTAAGAATCAATGATGAATTAGTTACCTTTTTCCACAGAGTTGCAAAAATAAAAAATCTTCATATTGGTGGCTATTATGAATATGGCTTTTTTAGTAATGGAAGCCTCACTGTGGAATTTCTTGCCAGGAAGGCTTGCCAAGCCTGCTCACTCTTCTTATTTAGAAAGCTAATCAAAACTGTTTTTTTTTTTTTAATCTGTAACAATTTGGGGCTGGATGTATAACTGCTTTTTCATTTATCAACTGCAAACTTTTATAAGCTTAATTACAGAAATATATGCTTTCCTGATACAGCTTTAACTGCCTTTAAATTCAACTAAATTGATTATAAACTGCCTTGAAAACCTGCTTCGTCTGAAAGCAAACAGAGCAGAACTTTAAAGAAGCCTACTTCATCTATTTAAAATGCTTAATTGAACCAAGCTAGTTCTGCTTGTTTTTGAAAAAGATGATGTAATAAAAGGAACACATTCTTTGGATCATTCCATATACCACAAAAAAGACAAGCATTGCTTTTTCAAGCATCACCTTTAACTGCCTTTAAATTCAACTAAATTGATTATAAACTGCCTTGAAAACCTGCTTCGTCTGACTGTGTTGTAGCCATATCGTAGAAGTTTCTATGGTTTGGATAGAACACTCTTAATACGGGTTTTGCAGTGCATTATGGGACAACACAGCAGGACGTCTGGATACCATATGATTTTGAGCTTTATTTATACCATGGTAAAAGAAAAAGAAATGTGCATGCACACCTGCACATTAAAAAAAACACAGGAGTCACTACTGGAAGTTCTTTCAAAAATACCAAACCATTACATTTACGAAAGAATGTGTGTACCCACACACACGCCCAACACATGGCATCTCTTTGAGGCACTGTATTCCCAACTATTAAACTCTGCTGTATAGGACAAAGTGCTTTCAAAGTGACTTATAACTTAATATCCCAAGGCATTTTATCTGCAAAGCTCAGTATTCAAAAGAACCACAAACATGCAGATTAATATATCCATATAAACTTCAGAAAAATGCTGAACCAGGAAGTATGAGTTGTATCAGAAAACAGCCGTCATGCTGCAAAGTAACACGATGCATTAGGATACACTGAATTTACCCCACTCCCAAATTATACCTAGGTAAAATGAGACTACCCAGAGTGCAATCAGATGCACAGTACAAGCGTGCTGATATCATCCATGAGACAAAAAGCTGGCTAAAATGCGTTGCAACACGTCTCAGTTTTGCCCATTACAGCTGGTGTCTGGCAGACTCATAAGTTTGTCTTAGAAAAACCTTAGTAATATGCAAAGTAATATGCAGTATACGCAATTTCACACTGATAAAGAACAACAAAAACAGATTTAAGCCAACCTTAAAATTTACATCACAAAACCTGTTAACTGATCCATTAAAGGATATGTACAGGTAGTCCCCAGTTTAAGATTGAGTTCCATTCCCAAGGTCAGCCCTTAAGGCAAATTTGAATGTGAGTCGGAACAGTACTATTGTGTAATACTGTGTAAGTAATATTGTGTAATTAACTCGAACCATTGTGCATTTAACATGAACCATTGTATATTTAACTTGAATTTTGCTACAATAGGCTCCATTTTTAACTATGGGTTGTCTGGCATTCTTAACCCGGGGACTACCTGTATCTACAACTGTCTCCATAAAACAGAATGGTTTCCTACCCCTTCTCCTGAGAATATTCTTCCAAGATCACCTTTTAAAAGGAATTGCTGAAAGGTGCAATTTAAGGCATCTGCAGGGCTAGCTTTTTAAAAGTTCTTCTGTTCTTCTTTTCCCTTAAAAAAATCTGCTAGGCTGTTCCTTATTTTGTTTCTTAAACATGAACAGATTTTTCTGGGGAAGGTATTTCTTCTCTAACTACTTTTCTCTTGAACTGGCACTGTTTGTGCAGAGAACAATTTGGCTTATGATTTTTAATTTAAACAACACAAACAGAGCTATTATTTGTGGAACAAAATAAAGGGATAAGCTCATCTGCCATACAAGTACTGAAGCTGTTTTACCAATGGTCCACTGACATACCAAACTGACTCAAGTCCAAGACTAGAAGGTGGATGATAAAATAGTGGCTGGGTCCAAACTGCAAAAAATAAGGGTTAACAAGTTAACATTGTGGATGGTCTAAATTTCAGTCTTTTTAATATCACCATAGAGGAATTTTGAGACCTAGCTGTGCCCTTGAAATTGGAGCAATACAGGTTTTACACATTTGAGGGAAGAGAATCAAGATACCCTTTCCTGTAACCTTAGGCAGTGTTCGTATACTCCTCATTCTCATGAAGATATATATTAAGACAACATTTTATTTTCCTTTAATGCAACCAGCAGCAGAAGTTATATCACTGGGAAGGAGAAAGGAAAAACCCTCAAAGTCACAATGCACATTTTTAAAGATTTCCCCTCAATAGAATCTCATGGAGGAAGTCCAGCCAACATCAAAAGAAGCCACAAGACTTTCAGTGGGAAGGGAGGGGGAATTAAAAAGTCAAAAGCAAAACTCTTCCCTCTCCCTGGAGGGGGAAGGCATCACTGCCTCTTTCCTCCTGAGCTTCCTCCTCCCATTCTGCTAAACCCTTCCCCGCCCTTAGAGCCTGAAATCCAATCTAAAGAGAGGCTGCCTATGCAAAATCAAGCAGTGCTCCAGAGAAAAAGGGAGAAAGGCAAAGCACCATTAAGTGAGATACAATGCCAGAACATGCCTTTCGTGGGCCGGAGCAGTTCTTATTTTACTCTGAAGGTGATTAGGTCCCTTCTTTGGAGCCGAGTTGGAGAGAAGGCGAGGGGGAGGGGGGAGCAAGAGAGAGAAAGAAAGGGGAGGCTGAAGATCAACTTTTCAACCCCAAGGGTTTTTGCACCAACTAAGTCGCCATGCTTAGAGGTTCATCCTTCCATTCGTTTCCGTGAAGTAGATCCTAGAACGGTGCCAAGCCCCCCTCGGCCACAAACTTTTTCACAGTGCCCCCCTCCTTTTTTTTGCTTGCGGCCGCTAGACCGCAGTGGGCACAAAGAGGCCCGTGGCGCGCTGTTTTCTTAACTACAATAGCAGGGCAAATGAGATCATAGAAGCAAGCCAGGGATACAGTAACAAGTATCCAAACAGACAAGAGGGAAGCCAAAGCGAGAGCAGGACGAGAAAGAAGAGAAAAAGTTTGCTTCTGGAACACTTACCGATCAGACCCCCCACCAGAAAGGCGATGACTTGGAAAATCAGCAAGATCCCGCCAACAATGCAGAGCTTTTTAGTGCTCATGTTCTCGATAATTGCCCCAGCCATTTTTGCAGTGCTTTCTCTCCTGCACTATCTGCGACAGCGGCGGCTATAAAAGTTAAAGCTGCAAGGGATGGGAAGGAAGAGGTAACCTCAGCACTGATTGCCCGGGAAACCCCGGACCTGGCTCCCTCTCTACCGGGAGCTGTGATTGTAGCCGGCCCTAGAGTGCATGTGGCTGCTTTAAAGGAGCAGGAAAGCGAATCACATGATACCCACCTCCCTTCTCCTCCTCCTCTCTCCCCTTCTCCCTCCCCGAGCTATTCAGCAGCAATTGGTGTCAGTCTCACATAGCAGTGGGGGAAAGCCAGAGAAAGGCTGCTTAAATTAACAACTTGAAGAGAGATGGGTGGATTCCCACAACTCAGGAATAATCTCGCAATGCGTTTCCCAGGACCTCATCTAATGAATTCTGGAATGATATCCATAAGGCAAAATGTTGAAAAGGTCCAACAGATTTTAGAAAAATAGAGGCAGGAACAATGAAAGCGATCTCGTAAATTCATTTATATTTAAGGGGGTGGGGTGGGAAATACTTTATAACTTCTCCCCACGATCAATTGCTTTTCCTTTCAATTTTTTTTTTTAAATTCTGTGTTTTCCAGAAGCTTGCATTAAGGCAAAAAGCAGCCTTGTAACTGTTTACAACTTAAAAGCCTGAAGAGAAAATAGTGGGAGTGAAAATAATACCCACTCATCCACCCAAGCACAATGTATATAATCATTTATTTAGGCTTTTACCTATTATGAATTCAGCTTGAATTGGTAGATCCAGCTTTCCAGGAGTCTTACTACGTAATAGGTAATTTCCAAACTTTCAAATTCTAAATACCAAATATAAGAAATCTAAGTGCCTGGGAAGCACTGTGCATTTATACTAGGCAATGTCATATCCGGGACAAATAACTTAGAAGAATTCTGTGTGTGTGTGTGTACACACACACACACACACACACAGACACACAGAATATATATATATATGAAACTGAGACAACAAATGCTTGGCCAAGCTCTCAGATTTCAGAGCTGGCATCCTCTGTACCACAACATCTGTCTGTCTTTAATAAAAAAAAATATATTTATCAATGTAATTTCTGGAAGCCTAGTTGCTTTACAACTAGGATTCAGAAACCTTGCCCCATTCTCCTCTTTCTGTCCCCTCTTGCCATGAAATGTTTGTTTCACAATGCAGAAAGCCAGGGCCTTGTTATGGTTAATGGACTACCTACTCCAAGTAGAGTTTGCCCATTCCAGAGTTTTTGTTCTGGAAAGGGATGTCTCTGATCCCTTTCGCTTGGGATGTGTGGGGCTAAGAGGCAAACCATTTCAGTTGCTTCCCCCAGCTTGCTCACCCTCTAGAATGACCCCTTTTTGCTATCTTTGAGGGGAGAAGAGAAGGCTATCTAGATTGTCAGCTATTATGGCTGGTAAGAATTTATCTAGTTGCTATGATTTTAAGTGTGATAGTTTGGACCTAGAATGCTGTTTTTTAAAATTATTCGTATACTTTTAATTTGTTTGTGTATAAACCTCCCAGAGTTTATTACAGGGTGGCATATAATTTTTTTGAATTAACTAAATAAATATTTCCAACACTAAGTATGGAACAAACTCCACCTTCTTTATATAACCCAAACTTCTTAAAAACTTAAATACAACTGATTTATGCCTTTAATACAGTTGCAGCACCAAGTCACTCTCTTGTGAGATGGGTGGCTATACAAATATGATCAATATGATCAATAAATAAATGTCACCTAACATTGGTAAATGCCTCTGTCATACTAAATCTTGCTAAGCTAGTTAATTGGTTCCATACTACATGTGAATAAATTTGACAAAGCACAATGGATTTTGCTTCTGAGTAAATAGTCACAAAATAGTGCCATATATGTTTAATATTTCATGAAAGTAAACTGAATTGATTACTGGGAACATTATAATGCCAAATATTCAAGAAATTACAAAACTTTTCACATAAATTTTAGGCTTAGACACTCCCCCCTCCCCCTGCCAACTTTCCTTTTTTTGTCCAACTGTGAAGTTTCCTTTTGGGCAGCAAGCAGTCACTTTAAGAGGAAGGATATCTGGGACACAGCCCTCTGTCTAAACATGAACAAATAGAAGGTGGATGAACCTAGATACAAAACCTTTCAATATCTACTTCATGAATTGTTTTATTACTCAGTGCTGTGCTTGATTTTAATTCCACTGAATTCATATGGTTTTTATTCCCAAAATTCAAAGAATTATATTCATAGCTCCAAACGAAGCATGTTTCTTTCACAAGCAAGTCCAACTTAGCATAATAGGACTGGTATCCTGGGCAGTATGGATAGGATTGCAACCTTAAAATATATGGAGACATAACCAGACAGAATGAATATTAATTCTGACAACTACTATTCTGCTCAAACTGTGTTTCCATTTTAATTATATATCAACTAACTTTTAAATATGGTCATGCTATGGGGGTAACATTCCTTCTCAATTATCAGAAGATGGCCAACCCTCTGCATTTGTACAGAAACTTCAAAGTAAAATTTCTGTGTATTAAATTCAGCAATATTGTGAATATTTATTGATTACAGCTCAACTTTCCAGAAAATTACATTTCTTTTAAAGTGATCACATTAGCCCAACACTTGGGAATAAACAAAACTACTGACCTCAGAGATTACACTAAGACAAGATTGTTTATAGTACTAAGAACAAAAATGGTTTATAAAACACAATTGCTTAATACATACAACATGCTAAGCCAATATCAAGCAAACTACATTGATTTATTTCAAGATTACAGTTGGAATTTAATCCAAGAGGAAAAAAGCTACTAAAGTTAAGGCTAAAAGAAGAGTCGCAAGATTCCTGCTGCAAATTTCTATGTTAAGTTTACCAACTACTCAGGAGAAAAATGCAGCCTGGCCTGCTTTTTCTTTGTCTTGGTAATTTACCTACAAAAGTCAGCAGAAGCTTCTCATAGTGGGAAGATAAGCACAATCTCTTACAAAGGTGTGTTATTAAGGACACAGGACTAGAGGGTGAAAGGTGTCCTGTTTTCATCTAGAGGAAACTTGTAGGCAGCCTTTTCTCATCAAAATTCATACGGTATTCCATTTTTAAAAAATAAATACACACTCCTTCACATTGTTTGCAAAAGACGTGGACAGTTGCTTATTAATACCATCTCCACAATATTTTGAGCAAAACAATGACTTTTAAAACTAAAGGCAGTTTCATCAAAGGTCTTACATTCAGCGCAGAGAAAAAGGAGAACAAAGTTTTATCTATCTGGGCAATGAACTCAGATAACATAATCCACCTACAGAAGCTGGCAAAAAATCTGGCTTTGCTTCCCTCTATGTATAAATTAATGGTTTAGTTTACAGCTTCCACTCCCCTGAATATTTGAAACTTAGTTTCAAATACTCAAAGTCTATTATTAGGTTATATTTACTGGCTACTTATCTTCACATTCAGCAATAGTTCTTGACATGGGATGATCTGGGAAACTGTAGGAAATCCATATACATCCATTTCTTATAATTATTATTATTAACTTATAAAAATATTTTTATTCTGTGCCAGCCAGCCAAATTGCACTCCCTAGATTTTGTCCATTTTAAAAATAAGTTAAATGAAATTAGAACAATTAGTGAAAGATGGCACTTTCACTAGGTAGCAGCCAAGACAGCAGTCTGAGGTAATATACTTTTGTAGTGGTCAGATATTAACAAAAACAACTGCTATAACCAGAACCAAACTGCTGCTCATTTGTAATATTTCCAGAAAGCAACTTGATGGTTGCTAAACCAAACGATTGTTGATCTGATCCAGAAACTAACTATAATTTTATTATGTAAATGTGTTGAAGACAAAATCCTCCTCAAGTCGAGCTTGACTGCTAGCGACTTCATGATAGTTCATGATAGATGTAGTTTTTTGTTTTTGTTTTAATTTGTCACAGCCTTCTTTTAGGATATTTTTAGACTTCCCAGTCTAGACTACAACTTTGGGATTTCCTAGTGGTCTCCTGTCCAAGTAGTAACCAGGTCTGACTACACTTTCTGAAATCAACCAAAACTGCTTAGGTGCTGTCACCTAACTGGGCACATGTAAATATATTACTTGCACCTCTACATTAGCATTGTGTATGTTTAAAAAATTATTCAAAAGAAGTATTTTAGCATAAAGCAAGCACAGAACATTTATGTTACTCATTAAAGCAGTCTCTCTTTTGTCAGATTTCCATATGAACCATGACAAAAGTGAAGTTTCTGTGACAAGAATTAACTTGCAGGGAAGCCTGGAAAAAGAGGACCTGTTTAATGACCAACATTGAGGAATTATGCTCATGCAAGATTCAAATGATTTATGCTGCATCTCTTCTGCTGCATATGTAGCTGTATTATAGAGACAGTTCAGCCTTACTGTTAACTTCACTACTGCTTTTGTAAATAATAATAATAATTTTATATATTAATATAATACAATATAATATAATACAATACAATACAATACATTACATTACAATACAATACAATACAATACAATACAATACAATACAATACAAAACAATACTGCCTATGTCTTTAGACTCTACCTTAATAATTCTTAGATCCTTGGTTAGGACTTGAATTATTAAGTTTTCACCAGTCTTTGTGAATCTAATTGTAGATTACCCATAACAATAAAATAATAATAATAATAATATAATTTATTAAACTTGTATGATACTGAGACCTATCTCAGCAATCAAGTACTGTATATACTCATGAATAAGCCGAGAATTTTAGATGCCAAAATACACCCCAAAAATTGGGTCTGACTTATACATGAGTATATACAGTATGTGATTTTTTGCATTACTGTATTTCTAGGAGCAAGTACTGGCAGTACTGTAGATCCACAAGTAACAATTTCACACTAGCTTAGTAAATAATATTTTTTCAATGTTAAGACAGCCTGCAGTATCTCATTTTGGGAGAAGAGCTGCCTTTCCCAAACAGGTGCCATCTACTCATGCAGGACTCCCAAAATTTCCAGGCAGCAAATGTGATGTTGCTGGCTGGGAAATCTGGGAGTTATAATCAAATAAATCTTAAGGTGAACAGTGAGCTATATATATTGACAGATAGGTCTTGTGCTAAACTTTAACTTATATAAACTGGGTTTCATTGAATAGGCCTTACCAGTCTGTTTCACACATCAAGCTAAACTATAAACCACATTCTGCAAACCAGAATGGCTGGGTTCTTACCTTAAGCTAAGTTAAAACCAACCAAACGTATTCCAGCTGTGATGTGTGAACCATACCTAATTTTATAGCTACCCCAAATATAAAAAAGATCCAACTCAACCCAGGTTACTGACTGTTCCTAACTTTGGGGGAAAAAATCTGCTCTTACGCTGGGTTCCTTTTCTGAGTTGATCAATGGTAACCCAAAAGTCTGGTGTGGTCCCTTGCTGCAAAAATATTGCCTGCCTCTGCCTCTGTCTCTCATTAAAAACCCTGGAACAGAAGAAGGTATAATAGCCATAAAATTTGGTACGTGCCACTTGTTTCTTCATTCACCTTCATCTGCTGTATGAATTTTGCTTCACTGCAGTCAAGAACAGAGAACACAAAAGGGGAAGATGGAAAAAAAACCCAGTCTTATCTTAGTGTCTTATCCTTTCTGAATAGGTATCAGGCAGTCCCAAAGAGCTCCATACCTGCCTCCCCTCCCTGCTGAATCTATGATAAAAATCAAGGCTCAACCCAATAAGTATAATATATTCCTCCTTTTTTCAGGAAATACCTAGAATTTTTTTTTAAGAAAGAACTCAATACAGAGAAGAAATCAGATATGAGTCAAAAATATATCTGGACATCTTAATAAATTATTGAGTGGCTTGCAATTGATCTGCAAAGATTTTGAGTTTTTGGCTAGTTAATAATTAAATGCCCTCCCCGAACTCTAGTATTGAAATGTAAAAAGGTCTAGGAATAACAAAACAAAATGTTTGAAGGGAGGGGTGTCAGGGGGAGAGAGAGAGAAAGACAAAGGAAGAGAAATCATAATGTACTTAGTAATATGATTTTCATGCAAAAGAGGGAAAGTATTGTTTTAATTAAGACAAATAAATTCATTTTAAATTTTGCAGAACAGCCAATTATATGGTAAAACTGAAAACATAAGTCATGACTTAATTCACAGACTAAATGAAGCATACTAGACAAAACTACAATTTTCCTCCTTTCCATTCTCTGACCTCTCCTGGCACAATAAAAATGCAGTGAAATGAGTTTTCAAACTCTTTTTTCTTTTCCAGGCCTGATAATACAGAGAGCTCATATCAGGAAGTGTTACAGGATTTCACAGTGTGGGCATGCATTTGTTTGGCAAGGTTTGAAATACATTACTCTGCTGCCAAGAAATAAATGCTCTGTGAAGGAATGCCCTGCGAGAGGCAGTCTAGAAGGATAATAACATGAACACCCCCTACTGCTAAGAATATGAATCATCCATTTCAAGGCTTTGTGCATTTTGCTCTATCTGCACTGCCAATATGAATTTTCCTTTCTACTCTTCTCACAGATTCCTCCAAGACAGAAACATTATCTCACTTTTGCCTCAATTAAGCCACAGACAGTTATCTCTCTCCCAAGTTCCAAACACAGAGACACGGTGGATTATTTGGATACTGCTTCAATTGAGCCTGACCAGATAGAAATGAAGCACAGAATGAAAAAAACAGCAATCAGTGCCATAAAAAGAAATATTATATATCATGGGCACCTATATATATTTGAAAGTCTTCTGGATATTTCAGAGATAGAATTGTATGTATACACACACACACACACACACACACAGACACAGCATCAAACAAAACACTAGGTGATCTTTCCAAGATTGTCCGCTTTGCTCAGCAATTTAATTTTGTGAATGTTTTACTCAGAATTCTCTATCATTTCATTTGTATTTCTGATAAAATTCATGCTAGTTTGTCTCATACCACAAATGAAAGCTTGTTTGTTGAAAATTAAGTCCCCATTCCCTCAGGGTAAATGGAACTTACACTCCGCTAAACATGTTTAGGATTGGAACTTTAGTAGATGCACAACTCCAGCGACAATTTTTCCAGTTTTTCTGGAGGGGAATGTGCTGATCCTTGCTTGTCTAAATTTCTCTGTGACATTGCAGGATTAGTGAGTGCAGAAGACAGTGTTTAAACTGCATGCTCCTCTTCCTTTATCAAAGAACAGCAGCAACAGCTTTTAAAACTTGCAGGATAGTTTTAGACCATATAATTAACAAAATAGAACAGCTGTTATTTTCCTTTAATGATGGATCTTATCAACCTAAATTATTTCAGGTGATCAATAGATTTCATATGGAATTTCAGTTTATGTATGCTGAAGTTAGACAAAAATGGATAGGGCTATATATCCCCTACCCATCCACCCGCATTGTTTTTATACCACTAGAAGTCCAGTGAATGGACAGAGCAATTGCAATCATTCCATACAGCAAAAGTATGCAACCTTTTTCTAGCCAAAGATCACTTACCCTTTGTGACATGACTGGAGCTGCACTCTAGAAACAAAAGGCCAAACAAAACCAAAAATTATTTAAACTTATTTAAAACTGAAATGAATTGTATGAATAGTATGAACACTATGTTTTCTCCACATTTATTTAATTATTTTCTCCTTCAGTCATTTACAAATTAAAATTTAGAGGCAACTTTTGAAGTACAACAAGCTGCACCCAAGCTTTCAGGGGCTCTTCAGGGGCTTTTGCTACCTAGAATCATGGTCTGTGGGACAGATCTCATGATGGGAATATAGTACTGGAAGGACAGAATTTGTTCAAAAGAAACAGACCTAACAAAAGGAAAGGTGGAGTCGCATTATATGTAAAGAATGACTACATCTGTATGGAAATTCATTACCCCAAGGATGAAAACCCTACTGAAAGTATCTGGTTGAATATTAAGGGAAAAAGAACAAAAATATCATTGTTGTGGATGTGTACTACAATCCAACCCAACCAACCAAGCAGAAGATATAGATGAAACCTTTGCAAATCAGATAGCCAAGATATTCAGAAAACACACCCCTATGATCGTGGAGGATTTCAACTACCCTGACATCAACTAGGAATCAAACTCTACAGCAAGCAGGCAATCCAATAGGTTTTTGACATGCCTTGAAGAAATCTTCATTGTCCAAAAAGTGGAGAAGAGAACCAGAAGATCAACTATATTGGATTTAATACTTACTAACAGAGAAGAAGTGGTCAAAGAAGTGAAAGTGGTAAGAACCTTAGGAGAGTGACTATGTAATCTTATAATTCACAGTATTGCAGGCAGGGAGAACTGAAGGTAGCCAATTGGACTTCAACAGAGCTGGCATCACCAAGTTAAGGGAAAAAGGATTCCATGGATGGAAATCCTGAAGGAAAAACAGTTCAAAAGGGTTGGGAAATTCTGAAAAATGAGATAATTAAGACTAAAACACAAACAATAACAAAGAGAAAAAGAAATGGGGGATACTTGATGAGACTGGCATGGTTGCAACAAGATCTCTCTGAAAAACGAAAAGGACAAGTTTTAAAAATGACAAAGGGAGAATATCAGAAAATAGCCTGAAATTGCAAGGATGGGGTTATGAAGGCTAAAACTCAGCATGATCTAAAGCTTGCTACGAATGCTAGAAACAATAAAAAAGATTCTTTGGGAATGTGTGGAACAAGAAGGTCAAGGAAACAGTTGGCCCACTGATTAGAAAAGATAGCAAGATGGTGACAGGCAACAGAGAGAAGTTTGAACTACTTAATTCATACCTTGCATCTGTCTTTTCACAAAAGGAGAAACTGTCTTGACTTATACCCTGGGCAGCAGAAGAGAAATGCAGATCAAAATAGGATAAGGAATTGGTGAGAGAACACTTAGTTGCTTTGAATGAATTCAGGTCTCCTGGACTGGATAGATTATGCAGTGTTAAAGGAACTGGCAGATGTCACCTCAGAGCCACTGACTGAAATAGTTGAGAAATTCTGGAGCACAGGGGAAGTGGAGAAGCGTGAACATTGTTTCAATACTTTAAAAACGGGGGGGGGGGGGCAGAAACCACACTTAAAGAGCTAAAACAATTGGAAATACTTAGTTGGTACTTGTGCCTGAATATGAAACTATGTGAACTGTGGGTTGCCCATTCCTTAAAAAGATCTCTCTGTCTCCAGCAGTTCAGAGACCACTTTTCAATAAATGATTCCTGCAAGAAGAGTGCTCTTTGGGGAGGCTGTCCTTTAGAGAAAAAAAAATATTTTGCAAATACTGAAGGAACAGGTCATTTGAAATATATTATAGATATTATTTAATCTATAATTTGATTTCAGTTTGTTAAGCCGTATCATTATTAATCTATAATATTAGTTTAAAATCTTGAGTCTCTTCTGGAATGTGAGGAAAAATATAAAGTTAAGTATCATGAGAGTTCTAATGACATTTGCTCAAATGTCTGAATGATATCTCCCTGAAGTTTCCTATAAACATTAAGCAGCCTGGGATTAGAAAGCAGCAGGACACAATAGAGCAAAGCCATAACTTCAATCAGTAGTCACTCAGAATGAGAAATTAGCCATAAGTATAAAATCAGAAGCATTGCAAAACCGTGTTTCCTTGCCTCACCCTAGCCAAATATGCAGGTAGTAAACTAATATTTTAATTCCAATGGTCCTAATCCACAGTTGACCATAATAATTCCAGCACCACTTATGATACTGTATCAAATAATTAAACCCTTTCATGATTTGATGCGGTATCATAAGTGGTGCTAGAAATACAATCTGGGGATAACGGATACCTTTATAATGTCATCTTGCCCAATTAATATATATTTTCCACACAAAGAACTGCTGACAAGGATCAGGAGTGGGGATCATGGTTTTTTTTGTAATGATTCTCTTCCTTCTTGAGCAGACAGTGCCAGTCAAGGGTGGGGAAAAGTCAAGTCCTCAGGCTCTCCAATGTGGGGTGCCACAGAATTTGATCCTCTCTCCTCTCATTTAATATGTACATGAAGTCATCATGCAATTGTCATCCATCAGCATAGGGTGAGGTACCATCAATATGTTGATAATATATTGGTCTGAATTTAAAATATTCATTTGCTGGAACTCTTGTATCACTACTGTCATCTTAATAAAGCATATCAAAGTGGAAGATCTGTGCCTAGAAAAATCATTTTCAGTTCAGGCAGCTACTAACAGTCTGACATGAGGTTCTGCTGCCTTGCCTGGAGTCTATAAAGGTGTGGATGGGGAGAAGCAGGTTTAGACTCAATCACAGCAAGACAGAGTGGCTGTAGGTATAGAACTATTGGAATTCCATCTTTGGTCTCAGATACAGTTGCCCTTGTTCCTGCAGAATGAGTCTGGAATCTGAGGGTCCTCTTTGACTCACAGCTCCTGCTTGAAGAAACTTAAGAGACTATAGCCAAAAAGACCTTTGCATAACTCCATCTCCTGCATCAGTTGTGTTCTTTCCAGGACTGGGAATGTTTGCTGATGGTCATTCATGCTTCTGTTACCCCCCAATTTCAACTATCAGAGTTCACTCTACGCATGATCTCCTTTGAGGGCCATTTAGAAGCTACAACTGGTTCAGAATGCAACAGCTTGAATGTGTGATTCTTTGCCCATGTTGCACATTAGGTTGAGAGCTTGTGTCAGCCCTTCAGGCTGTAGGCCAGGTCAGGAAACAGATTCCACTCTATTGTTGCAGGATATAATAATAGAATTTTGAAACCTGGCAGATTCCCCCCTCTTATATACCAAAGACAATCAAGGCAGGGCAATCTTGAGTTTCTTCCTCACTCTGTCTTCCTTTTCAGGGCTAACAGCTGATGAATGCCTTCCTTCAAGGCCATCTCTACACTTCTCAACAGCTGCACTGGTTGCCTGTTGGCTTCCAGGTACAATTCAAGGTATTGGTTGTACCTTTAAAGCTCAGGACCTACGTACCTGTGATGGATTGTATCTATGAAGAGGAGGGTGATGTGGTGGATAGCAACAGAGAGCAAGGCTGTCAGGAAGGAGGGGATACATTCCAGGAAGGGAAAGGAGACAAAGGACAACACAGTCCATAGGGGGAGCATGGGAAGCATAAGAGGTTCAGGACAGCCATTCCCTAGAAACTCCCAGGGTATATCCACTAGTTGCAGTAGTATAGATTTAGTCTGGCAAAATTCTGTCTATATGGTGTAAGCATACTGGATTATTTCACCATTGTTCTTGGGCTGGGCCCGACAGTACCTCTGAGAATGCTTTCTCTGAGTGGAATCTCTCCATCTGATAAGTTCCAGTAGAAAAAGCATGAGGGACCCTGAGGGTGAGCCTTCTTCGTGGTGGCTCCTCTCTTCTAGAACAATGAACTTCCAGAGGTAAGGTTGGCCCATCCTTGCTGATGTTCCAGAAGGACTTTGGCCAGAGGGCCTTTGGCAATGGGTGATGCATAAATCACTGTTATTTTAGATAGGAACAGCACATAAGCTTTCATAAATAAATATAGTACACAACTAGACTGCCGGAAAACTACTATAAGTAGTTTTCACTTACTGACCACAATTGGGACCAGCAACTCGACCACTAAGTGGCATGGTCATTAAGTGAAATGTCATGTGACCATGCTGACTTATGACATCAGTTTTGGCTGTGGTCGTTATGCAAATCACTGCAGGTCATTAAGCACAATGTCACGTGACCATGACTTATGACTTCCTGCCAGCTTCCCCATTGACTTTGCTTGTTGAAAGCTGGCTGTGAAGGTCACAAATGGTGATACATGACCATGGGATGTTGCAACAGTCATAAATGCATGCCGGTTGTCAAGTGCCTAAATTGCAATAATGTGACTGTGAGGACGCTGCAATGGCCACAACTTCAAGGACCGGTTGTAAGTCTCCTTTTTCAGCACCATCGTAACTTCAAACAGCCACTGAATGAGTGGTCAGTAAGTGAGGACTACCTGTACAGATTTTCCTTTACATGTTGGCATGTTACATATTACTGTTTGTAGTAGAGAACTGGAGAATTTAAAGGCATCCCAAAATAAGGCTTGGGGATGCATCATAAAAGTAATGTTTTATGCAGATAATTCCCTTTGGCAGAGATCTGGAAGACTACTAGGGGAAGGATGCCCATAAGCCCTTTCATCATCCTATATCTCCAAAATGCATCTTCCAAAGAAAAGGGGAATTTTTCCAAGCAATGTATAGAAGCCTGATAAGAAAAGGAGAAATCAAAGAAAATCAGTATGTTTTACATACATTGTTGGATGGGAAGAAATAAGATACATACCCACTGGCCTCTAAGTGAATATAGGCTGCTATATTTTTCCTTCAACAACACCTAATCACTTTTCTTCTTTTATTTCACAAGCTATTTTAGAAGCAATTTTGTTCCTCCCAGGGTCAAAATATAATGATAAAACTGCTTTTATGGTTGTGGTAGATTGAAATGTAACATTTTTCCTGTAAGATCACAGCTTACATAGCTGCTGAAGGGAAACCACAGGATGTTAGAAAGAAGAGGATCAAAATTGAATTTCTGTACTTGGAGAAAAAGAGTGTGAAAAAAAATAAGGGAAAAGATCAGAAAGGAAATATATCATTAGAAAAGAATGTGGGCATAGGAACAGAATTGGGGAACTAAATTGAATGACAACAAATTATGCTATTTAGCTAGTGAGAAGTGACCAAGACTGTTGCTATGATTTGAATTAATTTGTATTTATCATTATACTAAGTTAAAGTACTTGCTTGTGTTAACTTTATAAGATAAAGTTCTAACTGCTCATGAACATTAATTCCTATATGAAGTAGTGACTGCCCTCTGCCTCTCCTCATCAGTAGTGGAAAACTATGTGAATTAGATTAGGTATTTATATTGTTGTTGTTATATTTTTATCCTACTTTTTTTTAATATACTTTGGTCAACTCAGGGTGGCAAATTTGGTGTATTCTGCATGTGGCAATTCATATTTCTCAACAGTTTGATTCTTTTTTGCTTAGTCTGTGAAATTCCCACATCTGGGATGTTTAACTGAAGATCAAGTTCTGTGTCTGTAATCAACAGATGGAAAGAGTAACAAATGACATTGCATCTAATAATAAAGACACTCTTATGCCTGAAGCCAGAAACTGTTGTTTTTATAGTTAGGAGAGACATGATTACACAGAAAAGGAAATTGCTATTTAATTAAATGCCATGAACGTCTTTTGAACATCTTCAGTCCAAAAAAGCTTTAGAGAGTAGAGCCAAATAATCATCTTAATTCCTTTGCAAAATAATGATCCTGTTTTTTCTTACATCACATATACAAGGGACATTTAGTAATCTTTCCTCTGTACTAAACAAACATGTTTTAATTTGGCAAACAATTAAGCTGACAGTAATGAGGTCAAATACACTTAATTGTCCACCGTTCTATTGGCTTCATGGTGAAAAAATGGAGGGGACAACAAACTGCATACTTTTTCACTTCTGACTTCACAAAGGAGATTAGGTGAATATCAGCAGTAGTTCTGATCAAGTAAAACAAAAAAACCTGAACCATACTGGGATGAGCCTCAGGAAGCTTTGTGACACTTCAGCAGTCTTGAATCATATTCCCCTCTTTCCCCATATCCCTTGCTAGCTAAGTGTGCCATATGGATTTTGTGACCTGGCCTAGCTGCTGTTCTGCTGGCATGAGCCAGACATGGAGTGAGGAAAAGGAGAAAAAGAAACAGCTCACTTTTGGCCTTGAAGGGCAGCTGCTCTATCATAAGGCCTGATGAACTGACCTTGCTGCTAGTCAGGGTTGGTGTGGGGAGATTTTGAGTCAGCAGTCCCATTGGTGCACCAAGGTTTATAGGTATTGGGGACTAGAACCCTGGGTGGACACCCACCTCCTCAGTTGCTGTAAGACATGCTGCTGGTTTAACCAAAAATTGGAGAGAGAGAGAGAAGGGGTGGAGAGGAGAAGAGGAGGAGAGGAGAGTAAAAGTTTGTAGCTGGAGTGAACAGAGAAGCTGGAAAGAAAAGGCTAGAGAGGAGTTGGAGAGTGAAGTGTGCAGGACAATTGTCAGTTCCTATTCAGGGAGAGGAGAACAACGGTCCTTGGAAGTCGGGAAGTGAAGACCCAGAGGGACAAACTCCACCCAAGGCCTAGGAGAGGAAGGAGGGTCTGGCTGGTTGTAGGCAGCAGCTTCACACAAGACCCTGGAGGGGACAAAGGAAATAAGTTGCCAGTAGAGAAGCCCTGGTTTTGGGGAAAAAACTGGGCAGAAGTCCTGAAAGAGGTTTTTCCCCCCAATGCAGAAGTAGAAGGTGTTCAGCTGAGTTGGAAAAAAGTCAAGCAATGCTGAGTACACTCCAGTAATCCCATTCCTTTCTTTTTTTTTCTATTATCAAGCCCAGAAATGGGGGAGGGAGAAGAAGAGAAAGGGGGAGGAAGCAAGAGAGTTAGAGGGGGAAAGTCACTGGTAGGGAGACCTGGGAGGTAACCTGACACCAGAACTGTATTATTTAGTCCTGTTGTAAATACTTGCTGTAAATATCTCTATATATCGCCTCACCAATAATCAATATATATCGCTTCACCAACAATCAGTCACCAGCAATCATCACCCAGATAAGCAAAGGTTACCACCAGGCACACAATCAAGCAGCAAACATGCCAATCAAAGAACTGCCAGAGGAGCAAAACAAAAAAAACCCCACCCTCACCAGCACTGGCAAGGCAGGCCACAGCACATAAATAGAGAGCAAACCCCAGCCCATTTTAGCACTGAAGACGTTACCTAGCCGGGTAATGAAACGTTTGCAAGAAAAGAACCAAGCTCAGAGAACCCCAGGGACTCCACATATCTCTATATACAGATGGTAGTCCTTCAGGTTCAAAGAAGATATGCTCTTGTGCAGTTCATCTATGGTCACAGAGGTGGCTCTGCAGTCCCAGTCTGGAAGCGCAGAGTCTAGCACAATGGGGGCACTGGAAGTCCATTGTTGTAGTAACTGTGGGTGTTATTCTGTGATGCCACTCATGGTTTTCTATCAGTTTTTGGCAGCACCTGTCTTCAAAGCTGATGGAGGCTTCATAGCACAGGGCTTGCCAATGGATTCTGTCAGCAGCCGCAGCTTCTAGCCCCCTTGGCTGGATGTCACAGTAGTGTAGGGTTTCTTTCATAGTATCTTTGTAGTGCTTGCATGGTCGACCTCAAGGTCTCTTCCCAAACTCCAGTACACTATAGAGCAACTGGTGAGGCATACGGTGGTCATCCATTCTGATGACCTGTCCCACCCACCGCACCTGGGCTCTGATAATCAGGGACTCAGTGCTGGTGGACTGCACGTGATCCAAGACCTCCAGGCTGGAGACACGGTCTTGCCAACGAATGCTGAGGATGGAATGGAGAGGACACATGTGAAATTTCTCCAGTTGTTCAATGTACCTTCAGTACAGAGTCCAGGACTCACATCCATATAAGGGAGAAGGGATAATCACAGCTCTGTAGACCTTCAGCTTTGTGGAGATATGGACACTGTGTTGACTGAGCACTCTAGTACGCAACTACCCCAGTGCCTGGCTGGCCTTGATGATCCTGGAGTCAGTTTCTTTATCCAAAGACCCATCACTCGAGATATGCTTCCCAAGTATTTGAAGCTGTTTACATTTGTCAGCTGGGTGTCATCAAGTGATTTTTGGTTCTATGGGGTTGGTATTTGGCATGGGCTGGTAAAGTACAGGTAGTCCCCAGTTTAAGAACAAGTTCCATTCCCAAGATCTATCCTTAAGTTGAATTTGTATGTAAGCCAGAACAGTATTATTGTATAAGTAATATTGTGTAATGAACTCAAACCAATGTGTATTTAACTCAAATTTTGCTACAATAGACTCCAGTCTTAACTATGGGTCATCTGTAACCTGGGCATTCTTAACCTGGGGCTCCCTGTAGCTACAGGCTGCTTCCTGTAATGAACCCTCGTCTGCCAGCCTGGTCTCACTTAGCGCTGCAATGTCACTGCTATAATGGTGACGTTTGGCTGCTATGAACGCTGTTTGTCTTTCAGGCCTTGACACCTTATCTCTATCCAGCAAGTAGGAACGTTTCAGGCTCTGAAAATGAATTTTCTTTGATTCATTTTTCTTGATGTTTGACCAAGATGATCTGCCAGCCACAGTTAGCTAGCAAGATGTTGTGGGGCAGGCAATGTTTAGTGTACCTTTTCTAACCTCCTCCCTCATGTGAGCATGGGCAGTGCTATCCTAGAAGGGCTGCCCAGTTGCCCTGGATGCTGCCGGACATCTCTGCTGCCCCAGGCACTGAGATGAGCAACCACTGGTCCAAGGGCCACCCACGTGCAGGTTTGTGACTACAACTGCCAGTGGTCATCTCCTGTTGCTTTGCCACTCCCTCATCACCACAGGGCTCAATGAATTAGGTTTGGACTGAGACGATTTGCACATGAGTTGTAGATGAAGATGAATTGCACAACAGAAACCTGTGTGTGATGGAGTTTTAAGTGGAACAGTTGTTGTACAGGGGCAGTCCTACTCTCTCGGTGTAAGAGACCTTAATCCAGTGGCATGGAGGTGCGTTATGGCTGGAGACCTCTCTTGCTGCAGTGGATGACCAGGATGTCTAAGTGTCTTCTTGTGCTGTTAGCACTCCACAATGCCTGCTGGGCCTGCCTTCCTGATGGTTGGAACTGTTGATCAATCTCCTCCGCTCAGTCTGCCAGGGCCAGACTTCACACACTGGAACAGACAAACCCCCTATCTCACTGAGAGTTGAAGACTGTCTGCCAAGGCGGTTTACCAGGGTGTAGCTGCTGCACGTTACAGCTACTTGGAGCCACAGGTGAGAGCTGAGCACCAGGTGGGGACCAAGGTGAACAAGCAGCCTAGAAAGGGCATGGCAGGCCCCTTCACCAGAGGTGCTACCTCTCCCTGGACACCCCATACACCCCTGTGTGTGTGTATATAGTACAAAGCATAAAAGCCTCCACTGTTGTGTATTTCTATGTCCGCTGACACCTTTGCTAAGAAATACGCCTCCAGTTCAAAAACGAACCCTGTCACATTGTGACAGTAAGAACAAATTGTGATTCTGGCTATGACTTTTATACCATAGTACTTCACTAATGTTCTATGGTATGTGTGTATTTATTTTGAATTAAAGTTGTATTATAATATTGTATCATCTTGTTTTTATGCTTGTGATTTGTTCCTCATTCTGTGTAGAGTAGGCCCAGAAAGGTTGCTTACAAACATATAAATTATAAATAAATTGCTGCCAATGGTTAATTCCTTTGAAGAAGAATAAAGAAAGCTGAATTCTTATTCACCAATAGAAACAGAAGAATCTGCAGCTTAACAAAGTTTTAGACTGGTCTTTCAAATATATCTTCAAAGTTACAGTTTTGTCCATTCATCCTGATAATAGTACTCTCTTTTACAGGTCTTCACAACTATACACTAAAAATGTATGAAAAAGATCTAGACTGAAGACTGACATTTCATACTTCAAATATGTACATTTGGGAGTTAAGCTCAGCTAGCAGAATTAGAGTTACTTCTATACAAGGCTAAAATTCTATGTGAA
The DNA here is from genome assembly GCA_030867105.1 of Liasis olivaceus. Classification (NCBI taxonomy): domain Eukaryota; kingdom Metazoa; phylum Chordata; class Lepidosauria; order Squamata; family Pythonidae; genus Liasis; species Liasis olivaceus. Next base: position 135,265,420 of record CM061350.1, on the reverse strand, counting down.
CTTATTTAGGAATAAACTCTAAGTTACTTTTGAAAATTAAATTTATGGGCATACCCTGTTGTAGTTACTTTAGGTTGCAATATTTCTCCTATATTATGTTAGAAACAATGTACTGCCACCCCCCTAAGCAAAGGTTGTACTTTAAGTACTCTACTAGAGTAGAGTTCCAGCTATTTATAAGAAAAAATACTGTACCTGTTGATGTGTTGTGCCTTTTTTCAAAGTTTTGGGATCAGAGTGCAGAAGAACAGAATATATGTTTTAAAAATAAATAAGAATATGTGGCATATTTAACTTATCTTACACAAATATGTCATTCCAACTAAAAATTAATTCAAAGATTTGACTTTAAAATATGCAACTAAACAAATGTAATTAATTACATAGTGGCATTTTTTAAAGGACAATATACTGCCAGGAAATTCAATAAAAGCTTTATTTGATTTAATTATTCATATGATATTTAATAATTTATAAGGTACTGAACCATGTATTTTTTAGGATACTGCTATTCTCTTATGAAATAAACTGGCACTTAAAGTTAAAAAAAGGAAAGTAAAAATAGAACATTCATGATATTAAATGATGTAACAAAAGGTCTGGTTTATGGACTCTAGCTTTTGGGAAGTAAATAACTAAAATACTTAATCATTTATGCATAGTTGAATTATTTAGTTCAAAAAAACCCAAATCCATGACTTTAATAAAAATCATAATAGCTTTGGATTGATTCGCAATACAACAAAATTATACAGTATTTTATAGAACAGAAGAGAGGCACAATGGAAAACAGACAGGGAATACTTAAATAATGGGTGGTAGATCCTGGCCAGACTTTAACAAAAGCTTTCCATTGTCACCACAAACAACTATTCTTTTCTTAGAAAAGAGGGATTATATAAACATAAAAATTGCTGCTGCAAATATGTGAATCAAAATGCTTTTAAATATAAGGATATTTACAAAGTTGCAGGAGCATCTGACTCATAGGCTTGATGAACTACAGAACTCACAAGGCAATTAAACTTTTAAAATGTGTATTTCAGAAATGTAATACTATGAACAGTTATTTATCTTTCAGCAGTCAAACATCTCATCAGGCAAAATAGCAAAATTATTAATTTTACTGAGCCAAAACTGGGGGTGAAGGGAAGATTGAAAAGTGGCTGACATTCAAACAGTGAAATCTACATTTAATTATGGAATGTGGGAGCTGGTTATAGACATTCAAAAAAGATGACATATCAAGAAGATTTCAGACTGAATCGCAAATTCCTCCAACGGCTGCTGGGATGAAGAAATGGCATCACCTCCCTGCTCCCCCCCCAAAAAACAAAGTAGTCTTGAAAATATGAAATCCTGATATTTTTCTCAAGTGTCTTCATTCTTCACTGCTGCTTAGTGCTGGGCTTCAATTGTTGTGTTTTACTATTTATTACACAGATAGTCCTCATTTAGCAACCACAACTGGAATCAGCAACTCGGTTGTTAAGCAAAGCAGTCACTAAATGAAACTGTGACTGTGCTTATGATCTTACTTCAGCTTTCCTTTGCTTTATAGACCTGCAAAAGTTGTAAACATGACTGGCCGCAAAGTTACTTTTTCATCACCGTCGTAACTGCAAATGGTTGCTAAATGAGGCAGTTGCCAAATGAGGACTACGTGTATGGTATACAGTAATAACTCTTTTTACATTCCAAGTTACAATCTTTCATATGCCATGGTTGTCACCAGATGGGCCCATACATATTGATCTTTGCTGTCCATTATGCATTTGGTCAATTGAGGATTTCACATAATGTTTTTGAGTAAAATAGAGAAGGTGTAGACTACATGCACCATTGTTTGCTAATGGCAACAACAATATTGCTCACTTTTGGAACCTTTTGGTCAGTATGCCACAAGAGCAAGCAAAGCTCAGAATTAACCCAAGCATACACACAATATTCTGTGCAAGATGAAATGTCTAATCTACCTTGCAAACCAGTGTTCTGTTGCTCGTATCCCATAAGCTCAAAGATATATGCAGTATATTGACATATACTCAGGATACAAAATTGAACTGCATTTCTTAAACAGAAACTATAAATATTAGGCACAAATATTAAATTGTACAAATGATTTCATTGTTTCACTACAGTCATTTGTTAACGCCTTTAAAATATTCTTTGACTAAACTAAAGATCTTACGCTGTATATCTGGCACACCGTCAGATTATAAAACCACAGAGAAAGACAGTAAGGAAGAATCTTCAATATGAAAATCCTTGTGACCCACTTTACTGAACAAAAGTTCTGCAAAGAAACCACAGGTGACTCTTATTCAAAAATAGTTCAAACCAACATTTCTATATAACAAATCTTACTTGGCAAATTATAGTAACAGAAACATTTTAAGAGCCATCTTACTCAGTTCTTTCCATTCTCTTTTTCCTTTTTTCCTTTACATTCCATTTCAATTGGCAGGCTCCCTGCAGAATTAACTGACATGAGTAATGAACAAATGCTTCTTATTATATTCCATACTGTCAAGTTTATGCGAAGTTGATTCAAATAATGCACACATTTTTATACCAACATGTAACAGAAATAAGTACATGTCTGTTCTGAAAGCTAATAGTCTGATCTTATAGTGTTCAGTTGTTTCAGATGAGGATCATTAATAGTTACATACCATTTTTCTTAACAAAAATAGTGCTTTTGTCTAGTGCTTATAGGCTATAGACAGTGCTGGGACAGTGCTATCTTTGAGACTGAGAGAATGTTTTTAAGAACTGTTCTTGATATACAGATCTCTAGAAGCAGATACCTGGTATCAGCTAGGGAGAAAGACCACACATGGTCCTGATTAGATATTTGCAGAGTACCAGTGATGTAGCAATTAAGGGACTGGATTGGCACCAGGAGACCCAGGTTCTAGTCTAGACTTGGCCAAAGAAGTTCACTGGGTGACTTTGGCCCAGTATCTTTCTATGATAACCTACCTGGCAGACTTGATGGGAGGAGAAATGCTCACATATGCTGCCTTGAACTCCGGTCAATTAATTAATGAGAAATATCTGGTACCAGGAAACAGATCTGGAAGGGAAGAAAAGATCAAGTACTAAAGAACTTAGAACAGGTCACCTGGTAATTCAAAGATTGTCACAATAGCTACAAGCAAAAGAGTATTTCCAAGTGCCTAGCTCCAGCTGTTTGATGAAATCAAACAAAATGTAAAGGCACAAAGCAGGGTAATTTAGCATTGCTATCTATCTCATCTACCAGACTCACACAAAGAATAATAGTTTGCAGCTGATATGGATTCTAGTTCCTTGCACAACACATGTGCAAGAACTTGGCAATAACCAGTCTTCCTACTTTTATTTTATAGTCTGAAGAATGCTTTAACTTCTGACTAAATTATATAAGCTTGGAGACTTTTGATGACTCACATTAAAACATTGTTTCAACCACCTCCGTCACCAAGAGAAAGCATATAAACACTTATATGGTTTTTTTTTAAAAAAGAAAAAGAACTGCACTGGAGATAGGAACCACACTGTGTTATAGTTCAGGAACATGTAATTTTTTCCAAGGACAAAAGGTAGAAACTGGAGGGTGCATGCACAAAGAAAGTACTATAGGAATTAAGTAACGGAAAAATCAATTTCTGAAGAATCAAGACATTTTCAAAAGTACAGAAACAAGTGCAAAGTTCTTCACTTAGGGAAAAAAAATTCAAATTCACAGCAATATGACTTAGAATACTTGTCTTAATAATGGTACTTGTGAAAAAGTATTTGGAATAATAACTGATTGCAAAGTGAATATAAGCCAGCAGCATGATGTGGCTGCAAAAAAAGGAAGATTCAATTATAGGCTGCATCAATAGAAATAGAATAGAAATAGAAATCACAGAAACTAATAGTTCCATATTATACTGCATTATACTGCACAGTCCCACCCCCAGACTACTGTGTCCTGTTCTGAGCACCCAAACTTTAGGAAGGATTCATAGAAACTGGAACAGATTCAGAGTAGGGCAATGAGAATCTTCAAATTTTATAAACTAAGTCCTATAATAAAAGATTACACAACCTCACTATAACTACCCTTGATGAAAGATCAAATATCTGAAAGGATATTACACAGAAGATTAAAATCTGATCTACCTTGTTCCTGAGTGCAGGACCTAGAATAATAAATTTACATGCAGACAGATTCTGAATGAATATGAGAAAAAAAGTCCTAATAGTAAGAGACGTTTGATAAAAGATCAAACTACCCATAGATGGTAGACTTCCCTTCACTGGATTTGTTCAAACAGAGGTAAATCTGATGGGATGCTTCAATTGGGACTGCTGCACTGAGCAAGTGGTTGGACCTGTGGTCTGAATGGCTCCTTTCAACTTTCTAATTCTATAATGGCAGCAGAAAAGAAATGTTGTAGCCATGAAATAAGAACAGCAACAACAAAAATCCATCAGCATCATACTATTTTCCACATTCCTTAAGAAATCTTAATGAAGGTAGTACCTTTGGGAATCAGGCTCCAGGCACTTTTTATTCAGAATTGTGCTGCACAGGCAAAAACCAGAGCAAGATGAACTTGGACAAAATTGCCAGGCATTGTACTATAACCTATAGATGTCTCCTGAAAATTTGCTAGAACTTATACCTGTTCATAAGAAGCTAAATTTAAATTTAGCTAAGAGTGCTAATCAAATGAATCTGAAAAAATGAACCAATAACATAAAAGAAACTGCACTTTAAGACTAAAAAACTTGGAAATACATATGTGACACTTGCGCCAGGTAACACTTGTTGGTTGCTCATTCCTTAAAAAAATCTGTATGGCTCCAGCAATTCAGAGAATATTTTTCAATAAATGATTTGTATGAGAACAGTGCTCATTGAGAGGAGACCTGCCATCTTAAGAAAAAAAAATACTGGGTGATCAGGACATTTGAATGATCTTACAGATATATTGATAAAGATTTCACTTTCTAACCCATATCCTTACTAATCTAAAGTACGAATTCAGGATATTGAGACTGTTCTGGAATGTGAGGGAGAATGTAAAGTTAGATATTATAAATGTTCTAAAGTAATTTTCTCAAATATATGAATAATCTCCTTGCAGTTTCATATAAATATTAAACAGCATGTGATACAAGATGGAAAACAGCAGGACATAATAGAGGAAAGCCATGCCATCAATCAATAGTAACTCAGAATGAAAACTAGCTATTTGTGTACATTCAGAACCACTGCAAAATTATGTTCTCTTGTCTCATCACAGCCAAACAGTCTAATTGGTATTGTGGTTGATGCATGTAGGAATCTAGCATTAAAACACCACTGGCCTTGTCCACAATTGTGCATAGCATTTTCAGTAGCACCTAGGACACTGCATGAAATGTTACACATATCACACACGCACCTACAAGCAAAGAATAAATTTATCTTACGTAATTTATAAGATTATAGAAGGTACTCTTTAAAAAACCATAAAAATTGCATTAAACTCTACAGATTTTTCATCCATTTTGTTCTAGCTTATTTTGCCATTCCCAATACTGATCAGTCTGAGTTGTTCCATCTACAGCTAATTTTCTCTTTGTGAAACACTCAAATTTTTAAAGTAAGTGCTCAAAAGTCTGTCACCACCTTCTGATAGTGACTGATATGTGTTTAAATCAGCAAAAACATGCATGTGTTTATTGTGGGAGAAACCCTCAAACTCATCCAAAATTACTATAGTTTCTGGCTCTTGTAATTTTAATGCAAGCACTGAACAGATTAGTCATAAATGTAGTACAGGTATGTTTGTTGAATAAATAAGTCTAAAGCAACAGCATGTCACATAAATGTCTAGGAGACATTTAACTGATAATACATTTACTTCATCAACTATTAACTCTGAGAGTACAAGAAAATATAAATGTTTGCTGTAATAGTACATGGATGTGCTCATAAATAAAAAGTGAAGCTACAATTACACTAATGATCATGACTGTGTTATACTGTACATCACTTTTAAAAACACTCTAAGCTTACTTGAAATTCTTTCAAAAATCAGTAAATACTGAAAAGTTATTGAAAAAGTGTAGTGGTTAAAGTGTTGAATTAGAAACCAAGAGACAATGAGTTCTAGTCCTGCTTCAGACATGAAAGTCACCTGGATGACCTTGGGCCAGTAATACTCTCTCAGCCCAACCTACCTCATAGAGTTGTTGCCATGAGGAAAATAGGCAGGAGCATTATGTATGCTACCTAGATTTGTACAAAAATAAAGGTGGGATAGAAATCAAATACATGCATACATACATACATACATACATACATACATCTCTAGGCAAAGAATGAGAAAACAAGGCTCTATGGATAATACTGAATTGCACCTCCCAGCATCCATCACTACTGGTCAAGCTAACAGGCTCCTGGGAGTTTTATTTCAGCATTGTCTGGAGGACACAGTTCTATATTCCTGCCTTGAAAAGATTCTAAATAAAGAAGAAAGCAGTGAGGGTTACACGAAAATAGGATGTTAACTGCAAATTCTGCATTCTTCTACCTCGTCACAGATGGAATGGATGCTGCAAGAAAGGAGAGGAAACTTTCTGTACAAGCAAAAGCTCCCTTCCTCAGAGGATTATGACAGCTTGCTATCAGTTATGCTGAACATCCAGACGCCATGCTAATTAAATAAAAATATACCAGTGAGTAACTGAAGTACTGTTTTCCAATCTTGAACAGATGACTGTCAGACAAAGTGAGATATTAATATAATTTATATAAGAGGTTTATATATGAACATTTTAAGGATTAGTGATCCAGTTGAAAAGAAATATGACTTTAATTTACCTGACAGACTTTTGTGAATTACACTTCTAAACATTAAATCATCTGCCATTCAAATGTTATAGCTATACCAATTCCCTCACACATTTCATTTACTGTATGATTAAAAAAAGGAGGGGAGGGACATGATACCCCTTCCAGTCGTGTCACATTATCTGTGTGAGAAATATTAGATATTGTCACTGTTGTCCTATGTGACTAATCACTCTTCATACTTTTATTTAAAAACTGTTACTTTCTTCTCTCATGATGTGATAACAAAGATAAAGTCTTCTTCAGGCTGAGATCAACTCTTGATGAGTTCATAAACCCAGCCATGCAGTTTTCTTGGCAACAGTAGAGATTTGCCATTTCTTTCTTCCAGAATGTTTTTTTTTAAACATCCCAGGCTACAGTGCTTCCAAGCTTACAACTTCCAAAAGTGGGGAACTACCAGCTCTTTCCCCAGCAAGATCAAATTGGTTACACTGATTGTAGTAGGTGAATGTGGTGCTGGAGATAACTTGGTGCCAAGCCATAAATTTATATTAAGGAGGAGGAGGAACAACCACCATCCATATCAATATCTGGAGTTCAGATTTAGCTAGTATGATAGTGTTGTGCAATGTAAACATGTTTGCAACTACTAATTAAATGTCCCTGTCCTCACTAATTTCAAGGAAGTAAAAGCAAGCTTTATTCAGTAGAGGTTATGCAGCACTTCAGATTCAAAGCAAAAAAAGTGTGTGGGCACACATATAGCACCTTTCAGCAACTCCTTAAACCAAACACGTCTTTTCCTGGGATCACACCACAGCTGAGAAGGGCAGCCATATAAATCACAAAAAACTGCAGTTGTTTTAAATTGAAAGATTCTATGTGAGCCATCCCATATGCTCCAAAGCTCCTTTTCGCTCTTTGAATTCAAAATGCTATACACACGATTACACAGTAAACCTAACTGAAAAAATAGTGAAGGGAAGTTACCATGGTTGAAGCTAGTGGCTAATTCTATTAGTAAATTAGTTTCTGCCTGTTCGAACCTATTCTGGAAGCAGGGGGGGATTGTGGGGGTGGGAGTGGGATAGCAAAAGGAAGCACTGTCTTGTGCAACATGTGAATAAGCTAGCTTGTAAAACATCAGATATACACTAATATATAAGCAAATCACAAACAATTTAAAGTAACAAATAATTTAAATTCAATTACATCAAGTTACATCTACTTTTCTTTTGAATGCAGATTGGTACCTCTTTAGAAATAGTACAAATGGAAAAATCCATGTTTAATATACATTGAAGAAAAGAAGAAATGGAAAACTAACTGTGCAATCTTATGTTCATCTGATCAAGATAACATAAGGATGAGTCTTAGCAAGCACACACAAATGAATGAATCCTGTTTAAGCACTATGTGACACAAACAATGTTTAAGTGTCCATTATTTAGCAGCAGGCATTCCATTAAACTTCAGCAGGAGGAGACAAGAGGAAAAGTTTTAGCAAAAATGAATTCCTGCAGGCTTAAACTATTTTTATTCATTCTATAGGTTTCTATGCTTCAGTTTCTTTTTCCCCTCTTTCCTACTAATCTCGTTCCCCTTTTATATTGTACCTTTAAACCTGCAAGCCTCTGAGTAGGGACTTCCTTTTTTCATGATTAAATAGAGTGTTTTCACCTGAAGAATGAGGTGATAAAAGTGTAATTTATTTAAATTATTGGCTGCAATCCTATGTATAGATTTTTACTAGAACTAAGTCCAGCTGTACTTGGTGGACTCATTTTTGAACAGTCATTCACAGGATTGAACTACTGAAGGCTACCAATTATAAGTAAGCATGTTCCACCAATTAACTTTGGGTGTGGGTATGCTTTTGAGTCAGGCTTGACTCCTGGCAACTGCAAGGACAAGTCTACATTATGTAGTTGTCTTGCCAATGAGTTTTCAAAATGGCTTGTCGTTGCTTTCTTCCTCAGGCTGAGAGAGAGTGACTGGCCCAAAGTCATCTAGCTGGTTTTGTGCCTAAGGCAGGATTTTCCCAATTTCTAGGCTAGTGCCTTTAACCACTATGCCAAAATGACTCTCACCAATAATTTGAAAATAAGCATTTAAGTTATGTGTGGACCATTACATTGAAAACCAGGAAGAAGCATTAATTACACTTAAATTATATCATTTCCAAGGCAATGTACTAGCAATATAATGTATATACATAAGAATAGTCAACAATTATGATTTCTATCTATTTCTACTGATTAAATACTGGGAAATCATATTTTGAAAAAATCCTGAACACATGTCAAAATATCACAATCAAGTAAAAATTATGAAGATGGAAATGTTCTTATTTAATAGCAACCATGAAGAGTGAGCATGTTCAGTGAACAGGAAACATGTCTGGAGTGTAGAGAAGGAAAACTTGAATTAAGTAACTCAGAACTGTGGGCTGATGATAAACAGGAGCACCCTACTTTACAGCATTTTGAAATTCTTTGTATTTATATAACACTTCTAAGTGTTCATATTGTTTTAAATATGCCTTGGAAGTTGAAGCTGGGAGAAGTGTAACACGGTAAGAGTACAGGATTAAACAGGACAGACCTGGATTCAAATACCTCTCAGCCACAAGGTTTAGTAATTTATCATGCATAATTCACCCCCTCTTGCATTAGCCTATAAGCCAAAAATGGTTTATAGAAGTATAAGAAAGTATAGGGACTTTGAAAAAGGGTGGGATACTTTTGGATTAAGTGATAATTTTGTTACTGTAATTTAGATTATGAAGAGCCAGTTTGGTCTAATGGTTAACGCGTAAGGCTAGAAACCAGGAGACTGCGAGTTCTAGTCTCACCTTAGGTATGAAATCTGGCTGGGTGACTTTGGGCCAATCACTCTCTCTCAGCCCACGACGTCAGGCTTGGGCAACAAGCTGGTTGGTCAATTCCTGTTGCAACTAATGGAACAACATTCGGTTGATCTGAAAAAAAGCAGACCCTGCATGTGTGGGAAAAATGGTAGGAAGAAAAGAAATTAAATACCTATAGTCTTATTTAAAATTTTCTGCTAATTTCCTTAGCCCTGTGTTTCTTAAACTTTGTGCTTTCAGGACCCCTTCCCACTTTTAAAAATTATGGAGGACCCCAAAACAGCTTTTGCTTGTATGGGTTATATTTATCAATATTGCTGTATTAAAAATTAAATTTGATACATTTGCTGCCACTACCACTTCTCATGATTGTTTGATGGGATTTTAATATTGTATTATTTTTCAGCATCGGCTGACAAATAATTTTGATTTTGCAGACCTCTGAGGGGGTCTTGGGGCTAGGACCACACTTTAAGAAACACTGCCTTAGGCTACATCAGAGCTTTCTCCTAATATATTAACTGTCAGGGAAGGAGAAGTAGTTCCCACAGTTTCTCTGCAGAGTTCAAGCCTGTGTTCATTATGTTTATGACAGCACAGCAAAACTTGGATGATGCTATAAATCTCTAGTGAGGAAATGACCTGAAAATCAGTCACCATCTTTTCATTTATATCAAAGGGCAACCATTCCATCCTCCTCCTGAGATATTTCTTTTCCCTCTCTCCTCTTCTTTCCATCCTATCCCTTTTCCCAATCTTTTCTGTTAAGTCTAAGACCACAAGGCAGAATCTCCTGAGGGAGACTGAGGTTTTGCCTTTTTTTTTGGCAAAAAAAAAAAGCATGAAAGCCGGCTGGGTGACTTTGGGCCAGTCACTGTCTCTCAGCCCAATTCACCTCACAAGTTTGTTATTGTGGGGAGCATAGGAGGAGGAAGGAGTATTAGGTATTTTCGCCGCCTTGAGTTATTTATAAAAATAATAAAGACGGGATAAAAACATCTAAAAAACCCTGGTGAGAATTAAGATAGTTGTAAAGAAAAAACGAAAACCTTAAATGCTGCACCGTCCCCTGCCCCACCAAATCAGCGCTCGTGTATTGCTAACTTTATTTTTCACGGGGCGAAATTAATACGCCAAAAGGAAGCAAAGGAAAATAACCAAGGCAAGGTTTAACGTTTTGGTCACCGCCGCCCAAGCGGGGGCACCCGCTGAATCTTCACGGCCGGTTTCTTATGTTTAAAAAGCGCCTTGTGAAACGAAGACGAAAAGAGAGCGAGCTCTTGCCATTCGCGCGCGGCTTCCAGAATGAAAATAAAATTAGCTCCTACTTGAAAAAGGAAACTGAATAGCAAGAGACGAGGCGCGGGGAAAGCCGCGAGCCGACCTCGCAGCCAGCCAATGCTTCCCAGGGAGACAGAGGGCGTTCACCCGATGCAGCCCCTCCGCGGCGCTTCCTCGGCACGTGGCGAATCACCGAGCCGGGAAAGCAGCCGAGGCTGGAAGTGAGCGGGCCTGCGCACTTCGCCCCGGAGCGGGCGGGAGTTCCGGGTCTCGGAGAGCGGAGGGACCAGGACTGGGATCGGGACTGACGGCCGTTCCTCTCTCTCTCCCTCCCTCCCGGCGCGACGCCGTGTGTCGTAGCGCGGGGTGAAGCTTCTGGGAAGCCTTATGCCTCATAAACGGTATAAACGGCCTGTTTGTGGGCAGGCCGCTGTGCGTTCGAGTCAGTCAGATCGTTTTATCGGAGCTGGCGGTTCGGCTAAGATCAAGGCCGTCTCTCCGTCAGCGGCCATTTCCCCTCAAACTTTTCAATGGTCTGAGAGGTCCCGGGCCCGCTTCCGTCGTTTTTTGCTAAGAGCTTTTTGGTTATGAAGTCATAACATTTCTCGTTGGGGAGCGCCTTTATTGACCAATACTGAGCGAAACCACTTCAATCTGCAACAGTTGCAAAGAAGTCCACATTCCCCTAAACGTTAAGGGAAGGGTATAAATTGCGCTTTTTCCTAGATGGGTCAAATACGGTTTATGCTGTCACATATCTTAGTTACTGTTGAAAAATACTCAGTTCAGAACTACCTTCAAAAAGTGTTTGGAAACTTGATCTGAACCAGGCAGTGTACCTCTGCACTACCTGGAGCTGAATTCTATTTTATTTTTACTTTTGCATATGATTCAAACTGCTAGTTTTGACTTGTGAACCCCCATGTGATTTGCAACCAGATTATCTGAAAGACTGTCTGCTCACTTCTGGGCTTGTTCAGGCATGAAAATCTTTAGGAAATTCCTCATTTTCATCTAGGATAGCTATGCCTAATTCTGAAAAATCCCCAGAACTGGGTACCAAAGCTTGAGTATTGTTAGAAAGTAGTTACTAAAAAGTTACTATTTACTACTTACTAGAACAGTATCTTCTCTAGTTTTGCACCCCAGATATGATAGGCCTAATTCAGAATCTAAGAATACTGTATTGAATAATCTTGGCCTGTGTTTCTAATTTAATTCTAAAGCTCAGGGTTTAAAAACATAACTTTAAGTTGCCTTAGTTTTAAAAGGAAATCACAGAATTAGGAAAAAGTGTAGAAAGTGACTGTCTAGAGACTGGTACATTTTACCCAAAAGGAAAAGCTGATATATTGGTTTGAATTAGGATAAAAAAGATGACAACAGAAACCTTTGTTATATGTGAATTATACGTGGTGTAATTAAGAGATGCATTTCATTCTTCATGATGTAAGAATTTGGCATCATTTAATTGAATGGCAGTAGTTTTTTGAATTTCTGGTTGCTTTCTTCTGTGCTATTGGTTTTAGAAGTATTTTGTTTGTTTTGGTTTTTTTTTAATCTGGGAATTTTTAAGAAGATTTTGCTTCTGGAAGGATTTGGATTCCATCTACTTTAATAGATAGTAGAATCTTCCATAAAGGTGACTGTGTTGGACGCTAGGATTGTTATCTTCTTATTAAGTTTATATCTTATTGAAATAGACTGAAATTGACTATGAGAAAGTTTGCTTTGATAAAAGCAGTTTTACATAGTTCCATATGATACTGAAAATGGTTGACCAAATCTAGTTATACATTAGCACAACGTTGCCCAAATTTATATCCTCCATATGGAAGATATAGACTTCAACTCCAGTAAATCATAGCTTGTAAAGTCATTAGTCATATAACCTGGGAATTATGTAGCCCAACCAATCTGGACACCATGAAGCTGGGGAAAGACTTGTATTAGATTATTTGATTTTGTAATTATTATGTTTACTTTTGTATTAATAATAACTGATTTTGTTGTTTTATCATTATAGAATGATGTGGAACTGTATCGCTTTTACTCCATTCTCCAGGAATTCACAGTGCCCTTTGTTTACATCCTACTTCAGATTATTCCAAAGATCCAAGAGGCAGTGGCAGTAAATTGACATGGGCAAACAACAAATATGGAACTTGCTGAACTGCAAGTCTACAATAAAATCCGTCAGTAAAGTTCCACATAACATGATACATTCTTCACCTGTGAATTTTAGCATGAAAAATAAACATCAGTATATGAGAAATTTTCCAGTATTGGAGGGTGAAATCCCTTCACTTTACAAACATATATTTGAAGGAAATGCAAGGAACAGTGAGACATGTATTCAAAGGTAACTCCCTTGTTTGTAGTACTCCTACCTCTTTCTTCTTTCACTTGAACATCAAACTGTTTGGGGGTAATATATTTATTCATTTATTTATTGTATTGATTTATATACTGTCCATCTCACAATTGCATTTTTGGGCAGCAAACTTGCAGTTTTCTTTGAGTAAAACCCAAAACCCCCAAAATGATAACAAATAACAATAAACAACAAATCTCTCTCTCTCTCTCTCTCTCTCTCTCTCTCTCTGTCTGAAGTCATTTTGTATGCTTTAGCTGAGATTGCATTCTTTAAGATGATATTGCCACTCATCTAGCAAAGGTACTATGGGCGGCAAACAGATAAAAACACAGTCAAAATCACAATCCAATACATAAAAAAGGCAAGCAATGTAAGAGATACAATTGCATTTACATCAGTGCTCCATTAGCACCCTGGGCCCATAGCCTTGGACAATGGCCAGGTTTTCATGGCCTTATGGAAGGCCAGCAGGATTGGGGCTATCCATATCTCGGGATGGAGAGGAGGGAAGGCTGTTCCATAAGACAGGTGCAATACAGAGAAGGCATACTTTCTTGGGCCCACCAAGTGACACTATTCCACCAATGGGACCCAGAGCATGCTGATTCTGCCCAATCTGGTGGGGTGGCAGAAATAATTAGGAAGAGGTGTTCCCACAAGTATCTCACATAGATTCTTTCCATATTCAAAAGGTTTGCATGGTTTATTAATGATGGAAGATGGATGGATGGATGTATGGATAAAGATGCAGATATGTTTGTTGTTTAACCATAGGTTATATAAATTTTAGGACCATTTTACAATAAAAATGACAGAAAAGTATATCAAGTCAACTCAAAAAAATCAGCAAGAATGCAGTACTAAAATGTAATATTTAAAACCAATAATCTGATACAAAATATTTGGAATGAAGAGAATATAGCAAATATAAAAGAATCATTACATCTTTAAATAGTATATAGGATCTTTTGAGTGTTTCTTTTTCATGTAGGTATTCAGAGCTGTGTGAGAAGGTCAGCAAAGGCAGAACAAAAAATGCAATATTAATTCATACTCAGAAGAAAAAGAAATTGCTTGTTCATGAACGCTTAAAACTGCTTCTTGATGATGAATCTTTTCTTGAGCTTTCCCCTCTTGCAGGGCTTGATATGCCATATGGTGATGTTCCCGCTGCAGGATGTATTACTGGTAAGTTTTGTATAAGGGGAAATTCAAGGTAAATTTGATCATTATATCCTAATCAGTTCAGATGTGATAGGAATTGGGCTTGCTATCAACAATAACAACAAAAAAAGAAAAACAGTGCATATTGAAAGATGCACTGCTGAATACAGAATTAGAGGAGATATCAGTGTGGTATTTTGTTACTGTTTTGACGCGTTTTCAGGATTAGTTTTGGTATATCTTATAAAATAGTCATAGTTGAACCAAAATTAGCATCAGCTTAATAAATCTATTTATGATTACCATGATTACTGCTTTTCTAATGAAGGTATGATTATAATATATACTTTTAAAGTAACATTTTATATTATAGTAATTGAAAATTTCTGAAAAGCAGCTTGTGTGAATGTATAACTATACTATGGAAGAGAAAGTATCATTCTCATGTCTAGCTAATTTCTTGCTAGCTCTTCTGCTTAGCTGCACCATGGCCCACTGTATAAGTGACACATGATATTAGCAGTAGAATCTAAGCTACAGGATTGGGAGAATGATATAATTTATAATGAAGCAGGCTGGTGATATTTGTTTATTGGCCACTGAGATCCTAGAAAGCACAGCAGTGATGTAGTGTTATCAGCAGAATGTGCAAAGTTGAAATGTTCAGCCTATTTTGGGATGCTTTGGAGATGGTTTAAGAGGTAAAAGGAATGCAATAAACCATACAAAGATTAAATGTATCCATCTAACCCTGTGTTTGAGCCAAAAAAAAAAGAAAAAGTGGATGAAAATTGGCATTTTTACCTCTGAATTTTGGCACTGTGATATTCTGGGAAAGTTAAATGGGACAATGATTGCCTACCTCTTATCACATAATATATAGTCATATGGTTATGGAGCTGGTAGTAAAGCTGGTAGTAAAGCTGTTCATTTGTAGGCTAATAGAAATGAGATCCTTTTGTGGTATTGCAAGAGATCTGTATGCTATTTAATAATCTATTTAACTGATTAATAAGTAAACCAAAGGCTTAGTCAGTTAATTGGAATGATTGAACTTATGAACATTAATTTTTGGATATTTTAGAATCTTTGGTTGTTGCAGGAATAACCGAGAATGAATGAATGAATAAGTATTGGGAATTTAAAATGAAAAGCAATTCCAAAATTGTGTCAATTAACACAGAAATATAAATTATAGACTGATCAGTTAAAAACCAAATTATTAATTAAATTGTTCAATTAGTTGGTAGAATTAATATGCTTTGGACAAAGGTAATAATTAAAATTAAAGGAAAGCAAAATAAAATTAGGATACAAATTGAACTTTCAAGATGCTTTGATAATTTGATTTTAATATACAGGTTTTGAAAAAAAAAGAATTATCTGTCTTGTCTCTGTTTTGTTCCAACACTACCATTATAGCAATGTAGCAAGTATTGAAAATCGAGCTATCTCCTTGGCAGCTCAAGAAGTTACAAAAAACTTTCTGGAATGTTCTGTACAATATCTTAATGCTATATATAGTTATAAATTATTTGCATATGCAGAAAGCCTGCTAATACTTCTTTTTATGACAATTCTTTTCACTTTTGTTTAAGGAATTGGAAGAATATCTGGCATCTGGTGTGCTTTCCTAGCAAATGATGCAGTAATAAAAGGTGGAACCATTTATCCTGTTACACTGAAGAAACTACTAAGATCTCAAGAAATAGCAATTAAAAATAAGCTTCCATTTGTCTATTTGGTAGATAGTGGGGGAGCATTCTTGCCACTTCAGGTAAAACGTATATAATATAATATAATATAATATAATATAATATAATATAATATAATATAATATATAATACCATATATACTTGCATATAAGCCCATCTGCGGTTGAGCTGACCCTCAAATTTTTAACCAAAGTACCATGAAAAATATGCCATCTGTAGATAAGCCGACCCTTGAAATTTTCTATTGTTTTAATTTTCACAATTGGCCTACCATGGGTAATACACGGATTATCCATTTTTCATGGTATTTTGGTTAAAAATTTGAGGGTTAGCTTATCTGTGGCTGGGCTTACCCACGAATATATATGGGATATAAAGGTACATTTTGACATGCCATTCTTAAGAACATTTTTCTCTAGACAGACCTAGGATTTGTAAATTTTTGTCTAACAAAGCTTTAGCTTTATTCAGTCACTGCATGAAAAAAGAACAAATGAAATCTTGAAAAACTAACACTGTCTAGCATTGCTTTTCTAAAACTGGATGTAATACAGAAACTGAATATGTCTTTTGTTTGATTATGCAAATGATGTTTATAGATTCTGAATTTATACATTGCTGAAACTCATTATCATTGTTTTCTCTTGCTTTTTCTGCCTTTGAATTGTTAGGCAGAGCTGTTTGCTGACCAGTTCCATGGAGGCCGAATTTTCTATAATCAGGCTGTAATGTCTGCACTGAAAATCCCTCAGGTATGATATTATATTGGATAGTACATTTTAAAATATATTTTTCAGCAAAATTAAGTTAATAAGCAGAAGAATAAACAACTATTGACCATAGCACTTAATAATATTTCAGAAGAGACATGTAGCCGCTAATTTTTTCACTTGTTGATAATTCTGCTTGTTATGATCCAGAAACAGTTTTGTAGAGAGATTTCTGGTTAATGAATTAATGAGTATGTTTAGCATTTATATTAGCTTCTTTATCTTATTCTCTGCAGTGAATTACTGAGGCACAGTTAGTGGGTCATATAAAAGTATTACCTCTTCAGAAAAATTTAAACGTAAGTCATTTCAAAATTCCAGTAGGTTGTGTCTGATTTGGGGTATATATCAAACCAAAATAGGATTTCCCACTACCCAGAGTTATGGAGTAAATAGAAATGTGCACTTATGCTTTCCATGTTTATACACTGTTTATATACTTATTATCTATTTTTGTTGTAATATAGAAATTAGATGGCAGTTTTGGTTCTGTATCCTAAAATAAAAATCTTGATTCATTTCTTACTATGGTGCTTTCTGAGATGAGTCACTAAATACTGCTTCTCAGAAATATGTCATGAAGATAGCATGCCTTTAAAACTTACTTAGAAATTTAAATTTAATTTTATCTATTTTTTCTTACACAGCTCTCTTGGTGTGTCTTGTAGGTGTCAATTGTATGTGGCTCTTGTACTGCTGGAGGTGCTTATATTCCTGTGATGGCAGAAGAAACGGCCATAGTAGATAAAATTGGGACAGTGTTTCTTGGTGGTCCCCCTTTAGTTAAAGCAGCCACAGGAGAAGACACTCATCCTGAGGAACTAGGGGGAGCCAGTCTGCATGCTAAGTAAAACATTAGTTTCTCAGCTCTTAATATTGATTGAATTGTACATTCAGTCATAGGTATTCTTTTATAGGAATTAATTTTCTATAATGAAGAAATGCCTGAAATATGCTGAAACTATCTAGTAGAAGAAAAGCCAGTATAAAAAGAAATTGCCAAACTGGAATATGTCCAGAGGAGAATTATCAAAATGGTCAGGAGACTGGAAACAAAATAGCATGAATAGGGGTGTGCACAAAATGGAGAATATGTTTTGTTTTGAATCTGAAAGAAAGCGTCTCATTCTGGAAGATCTGCTAAACTTCTTTGGATCAACCACAACTGAACAGAAACAAAAGCCAGAATATTTTGGTTGTTCTTGTTGTTCCAAGTTTTGGCACAAACAATACTGGACAGATCTACAGGATGAGTAGGGTAAGGCTGGCCGATTTTCCCCCTCTCCCCTCCGCTACATAGCCTGTGTGTTGGCTGCCTATCCCCATAATCTTTCCAGTATTTTCTTCTCTTCCCTCCCTCCATTGCTTCCCCTAAACTGCTGCTGCAATGTACTGGCCTGTGCACCTGTACTTTATTGCAGTGGTCTCAAAAGAAAACAGCCCCATTTCATTCCATATAAGAACCAAAATATGAAACAGGCATGTTTTGGTTTGGGTACAAGCTACCCAAAAACAGCTGTTCTATGCATGGAAGATTTTGCACATCTCTAACTATGAGAAATAGCTAAAAGAGTTTGCATATTTAATTTGACCAAGAGAAGATTAAGGGGAAATAGGGTAGTTTTCTTCAGATATTTGAAGTTTTATTATACTGAAAACAAATCAACATTGCTCTAGAAGGTAGAACCTTCCCTAACAAATAGACATTGCTATGAAGCAGTTTGTCTGTCTGTCTGTCTGTCAATCTATCGATCTATCTTTTTTCGAGAGAGAGCCAGTTTGGTTAAGATGCTGGCCTAGAAATGAGGAGACTGTGAGTTCTAGACCTCCCTTAGGCATGAAAACCAGTTGGGTGACTTTGGGTCAGTCATATTCTCTCAGCCCAACCCATCTCACAGGATTGTTGTTGTGGGGAAAATAGGCATTTTACGTATGTACACTGTATTATGTATGTTTGCTGCCTTGAGGTGACCAAAATATATATTACAAAAAGTGGGATAAAAATATAATAACAATACAACAACAATAACAACAAGAAAAACTTGGGAAGGACTCAGTAGGTTTTTGTTGACCCGGGCAACAACCAATCTGGTATAAGTTTCTGTAAATTACATCTCACCATATTGTTTATGGGAGAGATACTCTTCGTCTGGCTACTCTGATGAGACCTCTCCAGTGTGGTTGAACCTCTGACATAGCTCTCATCCTCCTTGGAGCATGCAAGCCCCACAACCACATCAAGGTAGTACCTCACTGGGGAAATAATAACAAGAAGAATTTGGGAAAGACTTGATAAGTAGATAAAAATGCCAAATCCAGTCTAAATATCTGGCTTACTGTGCGACCAACAATAATACAATCAATTGCAAAAAGGCAGCTTACTTGGAACAGCTTACATCCTACGACGATATGTTTAATATTATTAAACAACACATCTGCCTATCCTTCCTTGGGAAGGACTCGATAGGTGGACAAAAATGCCAAATCCAGTCTAAACATCTGGCTGATTGTGCGACCAACCATAATAATAAAAATAATAATAATAATTGTGGGACCAAATAGACAAAGTAATAGAAAATGTGCTCTGGGATTTTAGAATTCAAACAGACAAGCATCTGCTATACAGCATCACAGACTTAACAATTGTTGATAAGAAAGATAAAAAAGTCTGGATCATGGACATTGCAATACTTGGAAACAGCAGAAGAGAAGAGAAAGGACTGGAAAAAATCACAAAATATAAAGACCTGCAAATAGAAGTAGAACAACTATGGCAAAAGAAAGCAAAGATAGTACCAGTAGTAATAGGTGCCTTGGGTGGAATTCCAAAACATCTGGAGCACCACTTGAACACCACTGGCATTGACAAAATCACCACCAATCAATTGCAAAAGGCAGCTTTACTTGGAACAGCTTACATCCTGCAACAATGTCTTCAACACTATTAAACAATGACACCTGCCTATCCCAGGTCCTTGGGAAGGACTCAGTAAGTGGACAAAAATGCCAAATCCAGTCTAAATATCTGGCCGACTGTGACCAACCATAGTAATTCTAAGAGCTAAAACTTCCAGCACTATAACAGACTGCTTCAGCAGATGTTAGGCTCATCACTGGAATTATTTAAACAGATGTTGGTTTTCCACCTGTTGGGATGATGCAGTTGTATTTGACACTTCAGATCTTGTATTAGGCAAGGGATTTTTGTACTGTATGTTTGCTAAGGCCTTTTGTAAAACCATATTTTTAACACATTTGAAGTCTAGGATTTTCTGCAGTTCATTCAAAATGTTAGTGTTTATTTTCTTTTAAAATGTAAAAGAAGAGAGCAGGGAATAAGGATTATTAGTATTGCATGCAAAAATTATTTTCAAACACTTCTTTCAGTCTACTAGTTACTTTCTTAAAGTAAAAATGTTGTTTTATGAGCCATACCTTTTCCTGGTAGAATACCTAGCACCTTGTAGAATGATACTTTGGAAGGCCTTTCAACTTTGGGCGAAATTTTAAGGGATATATAGAGACTCCCCAAAGGAGGGTATATTTGGAATTCTTTAAGTGCAAGTAAAACATTACTTCGACTTTCAATCAATTACTCTGTCAACTAAATTTAGAAACAGGTGAGATCTAGAAAGAAACTTTTATGTGTGGTTCAGTTCTTTTGTGTGTATGTGTGCATAGGCAGTATTTAGGAATGTGTTCTGTGTGATATGCAAATACACAACCTTCTTAGAAATTATTGCAATCTAGACAATCTAGACCTTGAGGATAGAAAATCTAGATATACAAGAATTTTGATCTTGATTCAGCCTTAGCACTTATGGTGAAATATTATTAAATTTAACATGCATATAAACCTATTGTAGTTAGGACTTATTTCTGAGTAGACATGGTTCTGATTATACTGTGCCTCTTTGTTATAATGTACAACTGTGACCAGGAGCTATTGATACATCATTCTATTGCACTTCTATTGATTATGTATCACACTAGACCTAAAATTGTATCTAAGCTTTGCCAATACAAGTCTTAGTTAATTTGATTCAAAAGCATAAAGGCTCAGTTCCATCACTTGCTTTGAAAGTAGAATCTGTAACTAGTGTGAATGCTGTAACAATAATAGTAATAGTATTTGTACATTTGGGCTGTGCAGTAATGTTGATGCAAAGACATAATGTGATTTGGAGGATGCATGGGCATGTACATTTGCCTGTTGAGAATACCTTTAACCAAATGCATCTTTCCCATGATAGTATGTCACCAATGCAGGTAGCTGATTGAGCTGGACAAAAGAAGGAGCTGATTTAAGGTGCTGTGTGCATACACATGTGCAAGCCAAATCACATTTTGTCTTTCAAATCCGGATTGCTGCACAGCCCTATTTGTACCCTGTACTTCCCATAACTAAGTCATGCACAATAAGCCCTCTGGCTTAGGAAGAGTGACTGCTAGGTTGCCTTGAATACAGGCATATCTCTATTCAAATGACTGTATTTCAGAAATTCAGAGGGGCACATATAGTAGCAACATTTTCAAATGTGTATTTTGAAGTAGCATCAAGAAAAGTAATATTTAATATTCTTTTTCTTGGGTATAGCTATTATTTAAAAATAGATCTTAGTCTTTCATGTTTTTATTATTAATACTAATATTTTTAATAGTTTAACCTGAATGTTGTATTTTATACTAGTTATATATTAAGGAAATCTGTTTTTCAGAGTCAGTGGTTGTGTTGATCATTTTGCAACTTCTGAAGAAGAAGCATATGAATGTATTAGAAATGCTGTTTCAACACTGAATTACGTGATGCCTATAGAAGAGAGTCTAGAATTTGATAATCCCTTGTACGGTGATGATGATCTCCTAGGACTTGCACCACAAGATTACAGTTACACACTACATATAAAATTGGTAAGAATCCAGTTGCAGGTCTGAACACAGTTAAATTGATTTATATAATTCACACTGATTTAGGAAGACTGAGCAATCTAACTGGGCAGCTAACAATGGTTAAAATGGAAGTCTTGAGGCCCTTAATATGCTTAGACCATTTACGGATGCTTATTCTACTACTGAAAACAATAAGAATAGCTAGAGCATCTTAAAAACTTACCAGTTTTATTATGGTATTTTTTTTTGTGGGCCAGAATCTATTTCATATATGAAGTGTAAACCTGTATTTTCACATGCATGTTTACTCTTCATTGAGGATCACAGTATACATCTAATAAAGTCAACTAAGACTACAGAGATGTTATACTTAGAAAAAATTCTAATAAGTTTTTAGAGTCTTATTAGAATTTCTACTAATATTGATGTAATAGACTAGTGCCATTATTGTTGCTGGCATTTATACATTCCTCTATGCATAGATATGCTGCTGAGGTGATTTGGTTAATTAGAAAAAGGATTTTCAAGACTGAAAATAAAATTAAATTCTGAGTATACATTTGATGCCTAAGCATCTTATTTTTTTGTCCTCGAGTAAAATGTTTTATGTAATTCTGTATTTGATTTTCTGATCTAACAATTGAAAATCAGCCAATAGTTTTTCACTGAAAAAAAAGACTTCATATTGATTTTTCATTTCTTCAAAACAATCTTTTATAGATTCTGAGTCGGATAATAGATGGCAGCAGATTCCAAGAATTCAAAGCTAATTATGGAATAACTTTGGTAACAGGATTTGCCTACATAGAAGGGTAAGAGTGAATATAAAATAAATGGGCCAGGTTATTTTTACAATTTTTATGAATGCAGTGTTCAAAATAAATGACTTAAATATGTTAATGGTTATTGAGTCATTTTATCTAAATCAACCTAGTATTGTAGTAGGTGCACAGTTCATAGGCTGCAATCCTGAGTACCTTTATACTGAGGTAATCATCATCGAACTTTGTGGGATTTACTTCTGAGTTAAGTTCATAGAATTGCCCTGGGCTTAATTTAAAAAATAATAATAATTGCACTAAATAAGAATCAGAATAAGTTTCTGATGTACTTTATTGTTATGAAAACATGCTGGGATTTTTGTACCTGCAAAAATCAGATATTATTTCCCACTTTTACTGTTATCTTAAATTTTAATTGCTATCATGTGTTATTTTCTTGTGTTTTTAGGTTGCAAGACCTTTCTTGGTGCACCCTAAGCTCCTTGCCCCTTCCAACATTTAAAAACTCTTTTAATTAATATTTTAATTTTAAAAAAATTGGAAGCTGATGTGCTGCAGATTACTGCCAGCTTCCAAGCCTCATCTTCAAGAATAATTATTTCCTGAATTGAAGCCGTATCAACTTTCTTAGATCAAGGGTTTTCAAAGTTTTTCAAACTGGAAAACCTGTTAAGTTAAAAAAAGAGAAGAATTCCACAGCCACAATTCCAGAGCTCTAGTGATAGAAAATGCACTCAGTTCAAGTGATTTTTTTTTTTTTTGCCCTTAGTCATGGATCCTAATCAAGTTCCAACAGAGCCTTAAGATTCTGCTCAACACAGTTTGAAAAACACTGTTTTAGATAATAAAATCATTAGGTAGTTGCAATCTTCTGCTTATTGTTATTTCAGTTTCTAGGGAAATCTGATTTTTCTAGCTTCCCTACAACAGTAATATTTTTATTGCATATGTGAATGCTAAATGGACTATCATTGAGGATGTGTGTATGCATGAGATATCACAGTGCTAATGATGCATAACAAAGTCCTCTTCAACTCTTTTTTCCTTAAAAAGCTTAATTTGTTTTTCAAAGTATTTCGTGTGAAAAAATGTATTCCTCCCTGCTGTATTCTTTAGTGCTGCTTGATTATGAGTATTTATCTAACCTTAACTTACTGAGTAAAGGAGGATCTCACCAAACGATCGTAAGGATGCCTTTTTCATCCATAGCACTGCAGTTTTGTGAGTCTTTCATAACACGCATTCTTAACAAAATGTTCTTCAGTATACACTATATACCCAGCCTCTTTAAAGTGAAACACAACGTCAGATTGGCATGTTGCTGTTTCTTCTAAGTGTAGCGATGTTTTGACCATCTCTGCTTTAGTCCATTCAATATAACCAATACCTTTAGATATTATGGGCTACTTCTGTTTTAGCAATTTTGTGATGCTGCATTTTTGTGTAATGGTTTCTTGTATAGAAAATCCAATCTGTAAAATCAGCTGTTTAAGCCAAGTTTAGATTAGTAAATGCTTATAATACAACATGAAAGAACCTGAAGAAATACTGCCTTCAGTATTCTGCCAGTTTGAATTCTTAAGCAACAAGTTTTATTTCCCTAGAGTTGTTAATAAGGCTATTTTCACAAGCTCTCAAAACTTTTAAAAGCTCAAATATTTAAGTTTCATGTAATATGTGAAAGAGTTATTTTTTAGAATCCTAATATTTTCTAATAATATTAACCTTGTTTCTAAGTACATGACTTAAAAGATTAGTCATAACATCTTGACGTTTTTAAAATCTTGTGCTGGAGGCTTTTGTAATAGGCATTTGGTAATGTCTCTTTATTGTGTTATTTTTGTTCTCTCTTCAATAAATAAAGCAGAAATTTATGTTAGGAATGAAATCAGATTAGCCAATAAAATTTAAGGTTGGTTGAACTTGTTTGGTTAATTCTTTTCATAAAATTATACTATTTTCTTCTGGTTGTCAAATGAAATTTTTTTTTCTTGAATTGGAATGTTACGTTATTTTAAATTTTATTTACATATTATGATTGATGTAACATAATGTGTAATGTTAACTGCAGTGATCTTTACCTATGAATTTAATATCCACTTAATACATTTTTGTCTTTAGATAGGAAAATGATATATTTTTTGTTAGCATATTTAAAAGTGCAAGCACTTTATAGTTGGTTAACTATTAGTAGTTCAGTCTGTCTATGTCTTAGGAGGGAAAAAAACCAGATATGTTGAGTATTAGATTTAATCCCTTCTTTGAAGCGTTTAGTAATTTTGATCTGAAGATCAAAAAAGAAGTTCGTCCCTCCTTGAACCTTCTTTTCCTTCTCGCATTAACTCACTAGGCCTAGGAGCTGAACTTATCCAAAATATAAAAGTTTAGCTCCAGAAGCTGAGTACTGTCTGCATCATAGCTTAAAATATGAAATAAAATCTCTACTCTGTTCTTTTTTTATATAATATTTTTATTAAAATTTTACGTTTATAAAAGCTAACACAGAACTTAAAGAATCTACAAAGAAAAAGAAAAAAAAGAAAAAACAGAAGAGAAAGGAAAAGATATAAAAGGTGACTTCCCCTGCCTCCAAACAAGCCTACGCATTAACAGTAATATAACACCTTCTCTGATATTACAGAAAAAAGCCCTCTTCATCCCATTTCTCATCTGTAAACAATAACCAAATTATAAAAAATATTCAGTCTAATCAGCAAAAGCATTAAGAGTACCAGTGGTAGTAAACTGTATGTATTAAGCTTAAACAAATCTATTCTGCATTTTAACTTCTAAATTTTTTTCTGAGAAATAAAACATAAAAAATCTCTTCCCATAAGCCTAAGAAAGACCAATAATAATAACAACGTGTATTTTAAATTAAACCAAATAAATCATTTTTACAGGTGTAAATCATTGTCCTACAGTCCTGGTCAGAAAAAGAAAATTCAGTATTAACAACCCAGGATTAAAACTTACACAATTTAACCCTGATCTGATAAATCCACTTTAAATTCCTTTCTCTTTTTAAAAGGATCAATCTTCAATCTCTTCTCCAAATAAAATCCTATATAGTAATCTCTGTCTTTCTTTCTATTTTCAGAAAAGGTTTCAGAGATTTAGTGTTTCCCTTCTGTGGTTCCACAGTAGGATAGCTCTCAAAGCATATCTCACCATTCAAGTACAAACCAGGTCCAACCTTTCTTCACTTTTTTAGATCAATCAAGGTCAATTAGGTACTGCCACCTAGCTGAGCAAAAAATAGTGTTATGGATTTTTTTTTTAAAGAGCATGTTACAATTTCTAATTTTTCTTTTAGTATAGCTACATATAGTTGCAACAGGCAGGAATTGCTCTGTATAAAATGTTGCCATTTTTCTCAAAATTGAAATTTGAAAATCAATAACTTAGACCCCTTTCACTTGAGTGTTGCGTATTGGCTAAAAACAAAGCACCTGAGTAATGATGAGATATTAACATGAAATATTTGACAGGGTGTTATTTGGCCAGGAGAGAGACAAGTAGTTGTAATTAGTGTTACACCAGTACATACTTTTCTTTATAACTTTTAGCAAGCTAGGAAGATTACCACTTTTGATAGTTATATATTCTGAAAGAAGACAGGTAGGGCAGTGGATGAAGGGAGCAGCAGAAGGAACTTTAGATTTACATTATTATCCTGAGATATCTTGTTTCTCCTATGAAGCTCTAATTCATGACTGCTGGATTTTCCATTAAAATAACTGTTATGTTTGTATGCATCTCAGTCGCTTTTTCTCCATATCATTCTCATAAGATGGACTTTAAGTCCATCTTCAGATCCCCAGCATCTTTTTCCATATCTTCCCTGTCTCGCTTACAGTCTAGCATTTCTTTAAAGTCCATTTTAGAATCCTTATTCAAATTGTCCTCAGCTTCTGATTTATCCAATTTTATTAGAGAAAATATGAAATAAAATCTCTACCTTGTTCTGAGTTGATCAGTTTTGGTGCCCCATTTTAAGAGAGGAATTCGGTTCACAAATAGTGCTAAGGTAGTTGCTTGATTTATTGAATAGTCCACAATTGGCTGACCATAGTCTAGTTTATTTAATTTAAACTAGCATTTTTGATAAGCTAAGCCAAAATTTGTTTATTCAATAAAACATGATTAAACAGGGCATACTTTTTAATAGCTGAATCTATTATGTGTATTCAGGCCTTTTAACTTTGGTTTTGTAGTACCTCTGAAATGTGCTGTACTATGTCTTGCCAGTAAAATAAGAACAATATTTAGTTTTCAAAAGGGAATACTTAGGCTTATGAAAAATATAACCAACTGTACTATTAGCCCACATTACTAATTTGTGGGCAGGGCAGACATATTTTCAGAAGCACTTTTACAATATTTTTGCAACTAGTTAAATTATTTAGACTTTTTAGGCTACTAAGTCCAGATATTATTTTTCATCCTTATTTTACAATTATATTTTATTAAAAGATGTTTTAAAATGTGTAGATTATTTTATTGTTTTATATGTAATCATTTTAATTGTATGCAGCTCATAATTTCTCCCAAGAAATAGTCTTATTTCCAAACAGATTGAGGGTTTTTTTTTATCTAGTTTTTTTCACTAGTATTTCATTTCACATTGCCTTTTCTAATGTTTTAGCTTTGCTTTGTTTGATATATTTTGCTTAATTCTATAAAGCAGAAATAAATGCAGGGCTCTCCTTTAAAAATTGCAGTCCACTGGCATGGCTCCAAAAAAGGTATGTTTTTAAATAAGTCTGTAGGACTAACATGAAGCGAAAGAAATACATAACATTTTGTTTAAATGGCTTTTTAAATTGCTATTATAAGGTCATTTTATTAAATGCGTAGAGAATATTTATTGTTCTGACTTAAGGATGTCCAGTGTGCTTACAGTACAGATTGTATTTGTTTTTTTTTTGGTTAGACAGCTAATTGGAATAGTGGCTAACAATGGTGAGCTGACTCAGAATGCTTCTCTAAAAGGTTGCCATTTCATAAAGCTTTGTAGCCAGCGAAACATTCCTATCCTGTTTCTCGTCAATACTGCTCCATATATTGCAGAGCCAACCAATCTCACACAGGTAAGCAACTAATACCAAGCACATTCAAATTACTCTAAATTAGAGGCTCAGCTTTATTACCTCAAAAGGTCATAGTCTTGACAGTAGATAGCAGCAGAGTTTAACCCATTCTGGATCTCCACTGCCCCAAGTAGTTGATAAAAAGTTAATATGTATTATGTAAAGTATAAGCATGAGAGAGATCTAGGATAGTGATCTTTTAAACTATGTTCTGAGCAACCTTTGGCTCAATGATGATCAGTTTTCTTCCAGGAAGAAGATAAATAGAAAGTAAAGTCTTTCTAAAGTCGAGCTTAGCTTCTCACAGTGATTTCACAGATATGTCCATAGGGATTTCTTGGCAGCAGTATGGAAGTGATTTTCCAATGCTTTGGGGTGGGGGTGGGGGTGGGGGTGGGGGTATATTTTTTCAACTTCTAGTTTGTCGTATAGCTCTAGCATATCTCACCATTCAAGTGCAAACCAGGTCCAATCTTTCTTCACTTTTTTAGATCAGTCAACCTAGCTGAGCAAGAAATAGTGTTATGGATTTACATTATTATCCTGAGATGTCTTGTTTCTCCTGTGAAGCTCCAATTCATGACTGCTGAATTTTCCATTAAAACAACTGTTTTGTTTGTATGCATCTCAGGCACTTTCTCCAAGATCAAGGAACTAATAACTTTGTTTTCCATACTCACGCATATATGAACAGCAAGGGATGGTTCTCCCTTCTTGCACATGAACCAAGATACAAACACCAATGATCTTATTCTTTTCCTTAAATGATGCTCCAGTGCTTTGTCCATGTTTAGCCTGAGTCCCCTCTGGTTCCCTTCCATTGATTCAATAGCACTTTAAAGAAAAAGGATTCATGAATAGTAAAGATAATTTAAGTTTCTAAGATGAAAATTGTAGTACCAAACTGGAAGCCCAAGAAATTATATATTTACCTCCAGTGATAATTATTCACTAGTAATACGGCTTGGGTTTGTTTTAAAAAGTTCCTGCATCTTTTTACTTCGTATGTATGTACAGTTGTGTGAAAAAGAAAGTACACCCTCTTTGAGTTCTATGGTTTTACGTATCAGGACATGATAAAAATCATCTGGTCCTTAGCAGTTCAAAAGTAGGTAAATATAACCTCAGATGAACAACAAGACATGACTTATTATACCATGTCATCATTTATTTTACAAAAAGAAAGCCAAAATGGAGAAGCCATTTTGTTGCTGTCTTCCGTGCCTCCTCCTCATGGTTCCCATGTGACTGGGATACAAAGATACTTGTAGGTGGTCTCTATGTCTGCTATGTGGCTTGCTGGTAGTTCCACCTCCATCTTAACTACCTTTCCTCTCTTTACTACCATCCAGCTACACTTCTCCACTCTGAATGACATCCCAATGTCCTCACTGTAGAGCCATGTCAGGTGGATTAGCAAGTCAATGTCTCATTCACTCTCAGCATACAGCTTGATGCCATCCATGCAGAAGAGGTGGCTGATGGTAATTCCACTCTTGAATTTGTATCTGTATCCAGTCCTTGTGATTGTCTGGCTGGGAGGGTTCAAGCCTCTGCAGAACAGCAGTTGAGACAGTGCATCACCTTGGTATATGCTGCACTTGATGGCCACTTGTGCAAGCTGTCTTGAGTTAACTTCCAATGTTGTCTTCCCCAGTCCCATTAAGCTCTTGAGAAAGGTCTGTAGTATCCTGTTCACTTTGTATAGCACCAGGCATTCACAGTTCCATGTCTGTGGCATTGAGTTGTAGGTTTTCCTGTGATCAATCCAGACTCTGCTCAGATTGATTTGTCTAGAACCTGAGTCTTGGGTGACTGCTCTATCTGTACTGGTGTTTTGAGCCTGTGGTGTTGTTCCCAATGCCTTTCTGATCTGTGCTCATGTACTGGCCCATATGGTCCTGTAGCTTGGCAGCTATAATGCCTGATAGGACTTTCCATGTTGTGGGGAGGCAGGTTATTGGCTGGTAGTTGGACGGTGCTGTCCCCTTGTGGGGGTCTTTCATGATCAGCACTGTCCTTCCTTGTGTTAGCCATTCTGGGTGGGAGCCTGCTGCTAGCAGCTGGTTCATCTATGCTGCTAGGCCTTCATGCATTGCTGTTAGTTTCTTTAGCCAGTAGGTGTGGATCATGTCCTGGCCAGGTGCCGACAAGCTCTTCATGTTCTTGACCCGCTGTTGGATGTCTGCTACTGTGATGATGACTGGTTCCTGTTCTGGGAGATTGCTGTGACCTGCTCTCAGGTCCTGCATCCACTTTGCACTGGTGTTATGTGTCTTCTCTTTCTCCCTTATGTTCTTCCACTACTGTTCAGTTTCTGCTGTTGGTGGCTCTGCTGTTACTGTGTTGTTGCACTGCAGTTGGGAGTACATCTTGGATGGTTCTTTGGAGAACAGGGCATTTATCTTCTTGGCCTCTGCTTCTCTAGTGTATCTCCTTAGCCTGGTAGCCAGTGCTGTGAGCCTTTGTTTAGCAGTCTCTAGGACTTCAGATGGAGTCAGGCCCTTGAATTTTTTCAGCAGCCATGTCTTATCCTTAATCTCCACACCATTCTGTAGTTCCACCAGCTGACTAACGTCTCTCCAGGTTGCCTTGATCTTAGCCTGCAACCTCATTTTCCAGTGGGGTGGTATGTATTGCTGTTCTTGATCATGTAGCCAAGCATCTCCAGGATTGCAGTGGCTATAGCACATACCAGTTCATTGGTTTGAGTTATGGTGGTAATTGGGATTGTCGTGAGGGCTCTGTTGGCATCTTCTAGCATACTATGTGATGGTACTTCTCCACTGAGCCTTGGTAATTCATCTTGAGGGTTGACTGTAGCTAGTTTATCCATGATCTTATGCCTCGTATCAGCTGCTGTGCTCTGTAATGGAGAGAGTGGCAGTGACATTCCAGCTTCAGGTATTGACTGCACATTCATTTGTTCTTCCGGGTCTTCTTGAGTCTGGGATGTAATATGTAGCTGGTCTACCTCAAGTTGTGAGAGCAGCTTCTTCGCTATGTTGAAGCGTTGGGTAACTAGCTGTTTCTCAGTTAGTGTGGATGTAGGTCTTCTGTCCATCCATAGTTCCTGATATGTTTCATATGTCCCTCTCATTAGGTCTACTGTTGTAGTAACATTCCATCAATTCCAGGTTCTCTTGTCTTGTTCATGTATGGTTTGTTCCAGTAGCCCACTTATCGTCAGATTGTCCTGGTTCCCCAACATCTGGTGTGGACCTTGTTAATCTGGGCAACATCTGAGCAGCATGATTCTCCTAGT
Source organism: Liasis olivaceus (assembly GCA_030867105.1). Classification (NCBI taxonomy): domain Eukaryota; kingdom Metazoa; phylum Chordata; class Lepidosauria; order Squamata; family Pythonidae; genus Liasis; species Liasis olivaceus. The sequence continues at coordinate 135,234,391 of CM061350.1, read as the reverse complement.
TCGTGTCACTCTCATATTCAAGGTAGGCAGGTGAAACGTTAGGGGGTCTTTGCCCAAGGACCCCTACTGGCAAGGTAGGAACCCTGGTCTCCCACATCAAAGGGCGGCGCTCTAACCCCTACACTATCCAGCCGCACACACACACACACACACACAAGTTTGTTCTTTGTTTTAAGAAGTGGGCTCTAGTAGTGATTTTCTGCCATTGATATTAAAAACATTGATATTAAGACTCCATTAAGACTCTAACATTCTGCCACCCATTCTTAGGTCGCCAAGAAAATAAATTAATACCTAATCCTTTATACTTTTATTTTTTATTTGTTTGCAGTTTATAAGTCCATTCCAGTCAGAACAGACTGAGCAGTGTAATCAAGTGAACTTTTAATTAGAAGGAATAAATAGAACCTCTCTGTGTAAAATAAAATAACTGTCAATTGTTTGCATTTTAAATTAGGCAGAAGATCAGGCTAATCGGTTAAAGGCACAGGCCTCCATGATGGCTGCAGTTGCCTGTGCCCCTGGACCAAAGATAACAGTTGTGATTGGTGGCTGTTTAGGAAGTGAAAGTTATGCTATGGTAAGATTGCTGAACATCCTGTTTGCTTGGGATGGTCTGAGGATTCTTGCTGTTTGACTAGAAGACCTTCAAGATCTGTTCCAACCCTATGATTCTATGATTATTAATACTTCAGGTTGTCAGAACTTTGTGTCTATAACCAACTTGCCTTTCCTAATCACCAGTTCCAAACATTCACAGCACAGCAATGTTTCACATTTTATATAATTAATGAACAATCTCTATCATACAATAAAAATAATGTAAAATAACTGATACTCATTGCACCAATGAGTAGCCCTGGAACAAAAATGACCCCCCCTTTTTTTTTTACAGCTTTATGATAACTTTCTCATAAAATATGCACATATTAATTAGTGCTATAGTTGTTGCAGTCATTTTGGGTGTCTAATGTGGAATCCCTTAAGTATTTTTATGCAAATTATTAAGATAAAATTAAGTTTCTTTGAAGTGAAGATCAACTCTTGGTGATGACATGGACTCATCCATGTAATTTCCTTAGCATGGAAGTGGCTCCTTAAATGGAAGTGGTTTGCCATTTCTTCTTTCAGAATGTTTTTTTTTTTTAACTTACCAATTTAGCATGCACCCTTGCTATTCTTGGATATCTTCCATCCAAGTATTATCAGGCCTGATCCTACTTAATATTTGAGACAGGTGCTGCCATTATGTTTCATAGTCTTTCTATTTTTTTTAATATTATCCATAAATAGACAGTTTGTTCAGCTAACTTAAAAATGAGCTTTGTTCTGAATTCATTGCTTTTATGTTGCCCTTTTCAGTGTGGAAGATCGTTTGATCCAAACTTCCTATTCCTTTGGCCAAATGCAAGAATTGCCCTTGTGGACTCAAGACGTAGCTTCACATTCACACAGATCTGGAACAATGACTATTCAGAACCAGAAATAGATGTAAAATTATTAAAAGGAAAGTAAGTGTATTAAAAAAAATAAAAGCATCAACATTATGATGGTTACATACGTTAACAACCATTACATCAACCTGTCCCACCCGGTTAGGCAGAGAGGGCATGTTGTGGACCCTGTCAGTGAGAGAATTTTGGCTAGCAGGGCCCAGGAGGAAGAGAGCCTTCTCTGCCATTGCCCCACCCTTTGGAATATTCTCCCCCCAGAGATGTGGCAGGCCCCTACCCTCCCAGCTTCCTGGAAAGGATTAAAGACCTGGCTCTGCCAGCTTACGTGGGGTGATAACAATCTTACCCAGTCTGGGGTGGCTGGCTCCCTGAGTGACTGCCAATTTTAACATCTATCCTTGGGTCTATTTATTTTCTATTTATTTAAGATATTGTATATTGTAATTTTAATTGATTTTAACCGTTTTGTAAACCACCCAAAGTCATTTCAATGAGATGGGTGGTGACAAATTTGATATAAATAAATAAATAAATGATTCAATTAATAATACTACATTTCTGTTTGGATTTCAGTATGTAACTTCTAAATCTTTAAAATTTGAATTTTCTTTACTGCATCTTTTTTGCTGGGAATGCTTTTGGGTGACTATATCTTCTAGTTCATGGATGGACAGTGTTTTGGCAGTGAAGGACACATTTTTAGTTGTATTTTGGAGAGCATTTATGGATTGAGGTTGCATGGCTGATGACCCAAATATCTCATCAAAATGAGCCAGAGCTGAAATGTTCACCTTGATGGACTGTTGGGATTCTGAGGGTTCAGTGCAAAATAGCTGTGTTAAGCCTAGCTTTTCCAGAAGTAATCTGGCAGCTTTCTGGAAATTAATCCTCCAAATGGAAATGATTTGTGGTGTTTTGGGTAAAGAACATTTCATGCTGACCTAGACAAAAACAGGCCTGGTTTGAGTCTGTATATTCCCAGAATACCACAGACTATTTCTAGCTTGTAGAGTTAATTTCCAGAAACCACCATCTGACAGTAGAATCTGTGTGGTCCAGAGGAGAAATAGAATATTCCAGAGTTCCCCAGAATGGTCCATTCTCAGGACAGTGGGTTTGCATGTACCTGATGATCAGTCTCTGCCTCTCATTCTTGAAAAAATCTATACAGTATGTTGTCATTTGTTCATTAAGCACATAAAAACTCTATACAGAATCTTCATTTATATATACCTGAAGATATAGATATCAAGTCTGAGCTATACATATTCACCTCTGTTGATACAGATATGTGTCTCTTAAAAAATAAATTCTTATATTTCCAGGCTGCAAAAAGAAAGTAGTGCATTTTACTCTTCTGCCAGGATCTGGGATGATGGAGTAATCCTGCCCCAGAGTTCAAGGAAGGTATGCACTAAATGCGTGTTCAGGACCTTTCTTTCTTTTTGTTTATTTGTCCCCAAAAACTCATTTATTATTTTTTTCCTGCAGTTTATTTTTCCTTTTAAAATCACCTCTGTCATTGTAGTTTGTTAATCCCACCAGTTATCTTAGATGGAATTATTCAAGACTACATTGTCTTACAATAAAGAACAAGATGCTGGTTTTTAACACTGTTCTAGGTATGTTTGCTCCCAAACAAATCTTACAGCTCTCCGAAGGCACAGGGAGCCACATGGAGGAAATGTTCACAGGAGAAGCTGGGTCTGAAAAAGAGACAGCAAAGGCAGCTGGGCAAACGAATGCTTGCTGTCACTTGCTGGTGCTTCCCGGCCACTGTGGTTGGGTGCAAAAGGCAAAAAGTTGGTGCAGGGAACTGGAAGAAAAAGCAGCTAGGCAAACAAATGCTTGCTGATGCTTGCTGGCGCTTCCTGGCTGCTGCTGTTTGCTCGGGGGGGTGGCTGGGGTGGCTGATGCTTCCAGGGGCCGCTTCATGCTGCACTGCAACTCGGGCTTTTTACAGCTCCAGAGCCGCGTGGTTCTGGGGCTGCTTGCCGCCCTGCAAGGCAGGGTGCAGGGCAGTCAAAAGGGCAGAGATTGGGGGAGGAGATAGGTGGGTGCGGGGAGTTGGAGACAGTCCCTTACCTTACTGAGGGACCAAGCCCAGAATGGCTTGGATTGGGGTGGGTCCTTGGCTAACAACTGATGGAATTTGCTTAAGGATGGCAATGGGGAATGCCGGGATTGCTGTCACTAAGTGATGCAGTCATGTGACGTCTCGCTTTACGATGACTGCATTGTTTAGCAACGGAAATTCCGGTCCCAATTGTGAGGGACCGGATACCTGTAAAGAAGTGTCTGGTTATCCCTTTACTCACTTTTGACTAATGCAGCATTTTAGCACTTCATTATCCTCTCCATTTGTGATGCCAGAAATCTAGTCTGCAAGTGAGAAGATTAACTAATGGCTGAACTCACCTAAACAATAAGCCAAGAGCTGAACGATAGGCACTGGTCAGTTTATACAAGTTAAAAGATTGCATTAAAACAGATTATGCCAGGTATGCATACTGACAAAAATATGTTCAAGTCTGTTAGGCCAACTTACCCAATATTGTAGGGAGCACTATTTAGCCATTTAATGTATTGGGTGATATAGTAAGCTGTCAAGAATCATTTGACTGTAGTGGGTAACAAATGAAAAACATTGATGCATAATGAGGTTTGTGATATCTAATCAAATATTGAGGATTAACTTCTAATCATTACTTTAAAAAAAATCCTTATGTTTTCCCACATAAGAGACTGAGCCTTTATGTATTTATTTAGAGATAGTCACCATTCTGTTCAAAATTGTGTTTTCTTTCAGGAAGTACATAGAATTGTAACTTCAGTTGCCTGATCTGTAAAAATACCAGGATAATCAAACACAGCTGATTCTGAGCAGTTATTGCTTGTATACTCCATGAATATGTTTATTCTTTGAGAAAGGGAAATTAGGACAAGTGAACCAATTGCTAGTTTTTTGTTGCTGTTGCTGTAACAGTAAGCTATCGAGTTTCTTGACATGACATAATGCAGTATTTAATGTTGCTTCCCTGCACATAGCATTTCTTAATTTTTTATTGCCAGTTTATTCTTTACATCTACTTAGGATCATGACTTTTAAGGAATGAGGGGGGCATTGTTTACCAAGGCTATTTTTGTCAATACGTTATCCAAAAGTATACAAATCATTCCTCTGTATTAAAAGGTTATTTAAAATTATTGTCCCTGCATCTACATTTAATGCAATACAGTTTTGTAGTGTAATATTTTCAGAAGATAGTTGTCATTTGTGTATGCAGTATTAAAATGTAGTGGATATTTTCCCAGGAAGAAAATGTGGCTCATGCTTTCGGTGTCATAATAAGAAACATGAAAGAGTTTCAGAGAATTAATGCAGTAATCAGGAATGTAAAAACTCTAGATAAAATTGTCCAGGACAGTTATGTTTGGATAATCCAACGTTTGTTTCAGATACCTGAATTTTGGGATAAAGATTCTTTGAGACATTAATAGGATTTTTAAATCACAAGATTATCTTGGTTTCATATGAACTTAAAATTGAGTCTCTGTCAATGTTTAATATTGATTTGGTTCCTATTTGAAAAAAATATTGAATAAATGCATTTTTCTTTATCAATAATAGCAAACATACACTTCTGTATCATCCAAGTAATTAATTATCATGCATCCAATGTCATGTTTCTAATGTTTGTGCTACTATTATTGAATACTGAGAAATGTGTACACTCTTTTCATATAAACATGTGTAATAATTGAAAATACATAAGACAATCTGTGATTAAAATACAGCATTTTTTTTACTAATTTCAACATGTCCTAAATTGTCCCTTTCCTGAGATATCCATTCTATCTCACTGGCATGTGGTTTTGATAAATGCATATGGAAACCTCTGTATTCTACCTTTTCTCTCCTGATCTGAATTCAACTTGTTATCACTGATGTTAATTTTTACCTTTTGACAGGTTATTGGGCAATGCTTAAGAATTATGAAGCAACAAAGTTACCAGATAGCGTCCTTGCAACAGTCTTCTCTTCCTGTCTTTAGAATGTAAGCAAGAAAGCTTGCCTATAAATGAGCATCTGATTGTGTTGATGTCAGATAATAATATATTAAAGTTATCAGTAAAGTATCGTTATGACATCATTGTATGAAAAGTACTTGGATTTAACAAATGTTTATATGTTGGTCTTCAGTCATGTGTTTTTCTTGTCTATATGCTGTAGGTAACAGTACAGACGCTCTCAAGTCAACCCTGACTCCTGGGATCACAGTGACACGTCCGTATGTGTTTTTGGCAACAGTGGAGAAGAAAAGCCACTGCCTTCTTTCAAGATGTACTTTTTACTTCCCAGTGTAATTCTATTGTTAGGACACTATTATATAACATTTATATAACCAAGAAATTAAGTTTTTTTTTTTAAGTCTCCAAGATTTAAAGCAGCTTACACTAAATGTTTTCAACTTTGAAAAAAATCCCAAAATTCCAAAGACTACCATTCAGCAACTCACCCCCACAATAGATTAACCAGTTAAGCCAGAAGTTCAAAGTGTATTTGCTGGAAGTACAGCAATACATTTTTTAAGGGGATCTTCTCATATCCTTTAGCCAACTGATGTAAAAACCTTGCTTCTAGCTGTAAAGGTTTTCACTTCTCAGAGTTCATACAAAATATACTCTGAATATATAGATATTCAAATCTGAAGATAGGGACGAGCTATCTTCAGTCGAAGATATGGAGGGACTGTGATATTTTTTTAAAAGTAAATGTTCACATTTTATACAGTGTTTATTAGACAATCATTTGTAAAATAAAGATGTTTAAATTAACTTATCAGAGAGATCAAATTCAAAATACCCTTTTCCCTGATAAGTGGCAAAAATGCAAATTATTTCATTCTAATTTCTTAAAAAATAAATTGTTATCTTCAAATATTAAAATATAAGCAAAGATAGAAATCTCAGCTGGTTCCAAAACAATTATTTGCTGAATACCTGTTTCTCATTGCTCACTACTTAATCTACCAGCGTTCAAGGTTATTTGCTGTGTTTCTCCCGTGTTCCATCACCAAACAATTTTAACCATTTTAAATTTTAAATATTCATCTGAAGTTTACTGAGACTAACATGCTGATGCTGTTAATCAGCTACTCATTACTTTTGCTTACCCTTATTTTATTTATGGTACATTACAATCGCAAGAGCATTCTTAAAAATGGATGCTTCCTTAAGTATTAAAATATTTAAATTGGGCCTCAGTGTAGGAAGTTCTTAATGTTAAACTAATTTTGCAAATCACTGGCAGATAATTAGAAGAATGCTTTATGTTGTTTTGTACACATTGCATTAAAAAGAAAGATTTAAATGTATTGAAGACAGACATCATGCTCTATTGAAGAGACCATGGAAAGTAACTGGAATATTTATGTCCACTTCTGCCCTGGCAACTTCACTCATATTCTTTGCATTCAAGATCAAAAGGTAGGCAGGTTTTGGTCCACTGCCAGGGCTGATGACTATGCTCAGGACAATACCTGTACCAAAAATAAATGCAAATTACATAAGCAAAGAAGCACAAAAGCTTCAGCAGAAAGATTTGTTCAAATCTGAAAATACAATGATTCAGGACCACAATAATTTTTCCATTATTCCACCAGGGAATATTTGGTGGGTATAAACCAAGTTTATTACCAATCCTTTTCATATTTATAGAGCCAAATTTGGACAGAGAATTTTTCTAAACTTCAGTAAAAATGTTATAATGTTACCATCATCCTCCTCCATAGCTTCTGGGTGAGAAACAAAGATTGGTTCAGAGGGATATGCATCTGGTTCTTGCCACTCCCATGTCTCTCTAGTTTTCACATTCATTTTGCAAAGCTGGAAAAAGATAAAAGATTTTCATAAAAAAAAAATGCATTAGGCTATAAAGGCTGGTAAAACAGTCAAATGCGTCAGCTACTAGGATGCACAAATCATTCTGAACTCTAAACTTTCCAATCTTAAAATGGCAATTTTGAGTGTTTTGAACATGAAACAAAATAAGTATTCCAAGCGTTTTATTGAGAAATCAAAACAAAATGTGGATCTTTTAAGTGACAGCATTTCAGATTTTCTAAGCACTCTGATTGGGCTGTTATTTTCTGGCTTATGATTGGGTTGAGTTTTTTCAAAGTTTTTCAGAGTAGCTGGTACAGTAGCAGGGACTAGTCATATTCCCGTTGTTATTGGTTTAGAATTGATGAGATGAATGGAAGTGGAGTGTTGAAAGAAGCAGTTAAGCATATAGTCAAAGAGAAGACCATTCAGAGCTGTACGCTTGATAAATTACAGGTTTTTTTAAAAAAATTGCTATGGAGAAGTTAGGATTTAAGTGGATAGATGTGTAGGTTGCATATTTTGTGGTTTATTACCTTTGCACGGGTAATGCAAAGGTATGCGTGCACATACATTATTGTACTTTACATATGTGTTGGTAATCCTGCTAAGGTTGGTTTGTTAAGCTTTGGTCTCCTGTGCATTCTCTTGTGTCTTGCTGTTAAAGTGCATTTAAATGAACTTCATTTAAAAATGTAAAGATTGAAGTTTAACTCTGACAGGCCCACTGAGACCGAGTGGCCATGGGTACTTGGCCCACCCAGATCTGGAAATGTTCCACCCTTATTTCTGAATGGGATTGCATTATGCCCTTTGGGACTGGTGCACCACTTAGGGGTCTTCTTGGATTCACAGTTCCTGTTTGAGCAGATGGCAGCTGTGGCCACATGGTCCTTTGCACAGATTTATTTAATGTACCAGTTGTGCCCATATCTGGACTGAGAGGCTCTTAAGACAGTTGCTCGTGTTTTGGTTACCTCAAGTTTGGACTGTTGCAATACATTCTACCTGGGGCTGTCCTTTAAGACCACCTGGAAGCTGCAGGTGGCCATGCCTTGGTATGCCCATGTAACACCTCTGTTCCAGGCTCTGCACTGATCACTAGCAGGCTTCCAGGTGCAATTCAAGGTGCTGGTTATCATCTATAAAGTCTTCCGTGGCATACGGCCTGGTTACTTGAGGGACCACCTATGTTCCATAGCTCCTGCTATGACCCTATATGATCTGGCAGAATTGGCATGAAGCAATGCCAACTTCTCTGTTGTAGTGTCTGCCCTCTGGAATGGCATCACCCCAGATATTCTTATGGACCCCACTCTGATCTTATTTAGATGAGCCCCTAAGACCTGGCTCTTTTCCCAGGACTTGGCCTAGAGAGAATGGCCAGCCCCTTGTGGGTTGTCTGATATGAGATTATGGTCAGTTTCTCTAGACTTTATTTTTGTATTGTACTGTGTGTAAAACAAAATATTGTTTTATTTTAAAATGTAAAATTTAAATTTTGTATATTGTATGTCACCCTGAGTCACAATTGAGTTAGGCAGGTTATGAATTGAACTGAACTAAATTGAATTGAAATAAGGTATAGGATGGAACCACAACAATATAATAAAGTGATGGGGAGATGTCACTTTGATTTGATTGCTCTATATTGAAAGTGAAAATTCAGCCTTACAAAAGTCTCATAATCTTTTGTAGAATATGTATTATTCTAGCGTCTAAAAAGAATATGTACTGTACTTTCTACAAGTGTAGTCCAGATTTGGCCCAGTATACGAAACAGGCAGGTTAGAATTGGCTAGATGTTTAAAGGCTTTTGTACAGCAAGCTCAGAGGTGAATTTTAATGCAAGTCTCAGAAGGCATAAAGTCTCTTTTTATCGAAGCATGAAACATTTGCATCTGTTCATTTGGGCAAGTACATTGTATTTTCTTGATAGTTTGAATGCAGGAGCAGGCTGGGCTGGGCTGAACTGAGCAATGCTGTTTGAATGGAAGTCTATTAAAGAGCAAGGCTTTATGTGAAACTCAGTCTGTTCAGATTATGGTATCTATACCCACATGTCTCTTTAAGGATAAAGTCATTGGAGCTGGAATTGCTGTCAGTATACTGTGACCTTGGAAGAAAGCCTTTTTATATAGTTGCTACCTATGGACTAAACACTTGTGGGTGTGTTTATTCCTATAATAAATATAGGCATCCAGAGTTGGCTTTGCAAAGTATGTATAACTCTCTCTCTCAGCATCCCATGGAAAATGTTCCTCTTTCCAATAATCTATTTTTTTCTGTTAAACTGGAATTGGACTTAAAAGTAAGTCCAGTAGGAACCTGAATAGCAAAAAAAGCTGTCAAAGATGATGCATTCAGCTTTGCTATCTTGTATATTCCTATCACTGCTGGCATGAGCCATGTGAAAGTATTTGGAATTGCACTTTTCTTTGCCTTTTTGCAAAAACAAATGTAGTCTATTAATATGTAATACTTACTCTGTCTGGCACAAAATGATTCAATCCAAGACCATATACATATGTATAAGGTTTCCCAGAATATTTTGCATAGTTTATTTGTGGAAACTCAAAAGCTATAAGGCAAAACAAACACATTTAGTTGGTTCTTTGTATTTGCTAGGATGTTCTTGTTGCTTTTTGCTAAGATTAGTCTTACCTTGTCGTGGCCCTGAAAAAATAACTTCTGGATCCAGCCAGATGGTATCATCACTGTGCAGAATTGCTGTTGCTGTTGTATTAGGCAATGTGATTAGATTTTTTCCTGTATCAGCCTAGAATATTCCCCCCCCAAAAAAAGAAAGTAAGAAAAAACATCCATTCTATGCTGTACAACATTTTTCAACATTCCACCTTTTCTTCCAACAATGTAAGTAAAAGATCTCAGAATCTATTTTTTTTAGTCTTGATTTTAAGAGGGGAAACTCAAATGCTACTTCAGTAGTCTTCTCCCAAAGCATCCTTTTTATTATTCCTGTACAGTATAAGTAAATGCCTCTTGTCCTTTGGGAAAATATAAAATATTGCACTTGAAGATAATGTTGCAAATAAGTGTAACATCTGAACATTAACTCACCCCCAACCAGCCCAATGTACATTGCGTTCTCCATGAAGTCCTTGCTAGTGAATATCTATACACATTACATGTGCAAAATATTGCTCTTCTTTCCAATATATAATATTTAACTTTTACCTTCTCAATATTTAGGGGGAGGACATACCGCCGAACTTCAGGTTGAGGAGCTTTTTGTGCATTTTTCTTCACTTCTTCCCAGTTTTCTCGTAAATTGGCTAAGTATAAGTAATTGTAAACAAATTCATATCTGTAGAGGAATAAAAGGCATCAGCTTCTAAATGAACAGGTCATGGGATCTAACCTAACAGTTACCTATTTGACTATGGCAGAATAAATAAAGCAGTGATGAATGAAATTTCCTTAAAAGTTCTGGGCCACTAAAATGCATTTGCGAAAAAATTATGCAAGTTTTCACTGTATGTAAATTTATATCCAGTGAATGACACCCAATTCAAGTACAGATATAAAAATGTAACTACAAGCACATTAATAAAACAACTAGCAGTATCCAAGTCAGGGACTTTTTCACTATCCATGGGGATTCCATGAAAAGTCCCATAAATTTATTTGGTTGAATTCTTTGTCAGCACAGCATTATTCTATGTATGCTTACACACAGTCTACTTTGTTTCTCACCCTTAAAAAGAAAAAGTGACTTTTAACAAATGTCACTTACACTCTTAAGAATAAATTTTAGCTTGTATTCAGACAGACTTCCATATTATAGCTGGAAAAGGGAGACTGGGACTGACACTAGTCCTCTGTTCATGTGGTTCCTTTGTTTTTTCCTGTGTGTGTGCAACTAAATGAATTACTTCTTGGCTTTATTGTGAATCATTTGAACAGAATAATAAACTAATGTGTTCATCCCTGAAAGCAATCTGTTATGCTACAGATATATGAAGATAGGATGGTTGAAAGCAGATGAGTGCATAGAATTCATTCACAAGCTAGTCTTCTGAACCTAACGTTCTTCAGATATAGCCTTTGCTAGGAGATTATGGGGCTTGGAGTCCAAAAACTAGGTTAGAAAGATTGCTCCAAATTACAGTTGGTTTTCTATATATGTAGATTTTACAGTACCTACCCTTTCCATGTACATAAATCCACAACAAGAAATCCATTATCTTCATAAGTGTTAATATGATGAAAAAGGTTAAAAGGTGAAGTTCTATATTTGATGTTGAGGTATTTCCCTTTTTTCTTGTCAGCTACATGCATCCATACCTACAAAAGTTAATATTATTAAACCATGTGAAATAATAAAACTATATTCCTTTTTTCTGTGTCACTGTGTGTGTGTGCACGTGCGTGCACACACAGACATACATACATACATAGAGGCAGATAGATGGGGCAAAAGGACTAATAATTATTGTTTAATATGATACAAATTGTTAAATAATTATTTAATGAATACGAATTATTTAATGATACAAATCGTTAAATAATTATTATTTAATATGAATGTATTAATATGGTAATAAATTAGAGAACACTTACCCCCATCTTTTCATTCGACTCAAAACAGTCCATGTAGTTAGCTCCCCAAAGACTCCAGGAAGAAAGAAACTTGAACAAATTAATTTTCACTGGAGTTTCCACAAACACAATGTAATTTGGAGTTAGCCCAAAACTGTTCAGAAAGATAGTTAATTGTATATAATATGGCATAGCATTTTGCATATGTGAATGACATTCAACATTTAGCTATATATTTTAAAAATGTCAAAAGTTTATTTTCTTTCTTTTTGCTGCTTGTTAGGTTTAATGTGTCAATGTCAAATTTGAGCTCAATAAACACTGTTTTATTATGTATGTGACAAGAATGCTTGGCTAGAAATAGCTGTCTTCAAATCTGGATTGTTTGCATAAAGTCTGGGTGGGTGGTGCATCTGTGTAGCTGGGTGATGTCCTACCAGTGCTGGAGGGTCTTCCCTCACCTTAAAGGAGCAGGTTCACAGCTTGGGGATATCTTAGATTCATTGTTGTCAGTAGAGGTCCAGGTAGCCTCAGTGGCACAGAGTGCCTTTCATCAGTTTCAGCTGATTTACAAACTGCAACTTTACCCGGATAGAGACAGCCTCACAACAATTATTCATTATCTGGTAATTTCCAGGTTGGATTATTGCAAAACATTGTATATGGAGCTGCCATTGAAAACGGTCTGCAAATTTCCATTAGTTTGGACTAGAGCAGCTAGACTGCTCACTTACAATACAATTATTTTAGGCCAGTACTTCACTAAACACAATGACTGCTGGTCCATTTCTGGGCCAAATTTCAAAGTGCTGGCTTTAAAGACTTAAACAGCTTAGAACCAGGTTACTTGAATGAGCACCTTCTCCATTATGTACCTACCTGGACTTTAAGCTCATCTAATGAGGTCCCCCTCCAAGTGAGGTGAGTCTCTACAAGAGAAAGAGCTCGACTGGTGCCCATGTTAGTGTCATAGCGGTACCAGGTAAAGACATTTCTATTTTCCCAGGGTATTTTTAATTGTATTTTAATTGTATCTTGTATTTTTAAATTGTATTTTAATGCATATTGTTTTGTTTCTCCATGACTGTCTTGCTCCTGTCCAGTTTGGATGTAGTCTTTATTTTGTACAGTATTTTATTTGATTTTATTATATATGTTTTAATTTGAATTGTATTTTGGGGGGTGTTTTATTCTAAACCAACCAGAGAGTTTTGGCTATTGGGCAGTTTTAAAATTTAAATAAAAGAAATGATAAACAAAAGAAATTAACAATATTTTATAAAGCTCTGTCTAAAGTATTTAAATCAGCCTTTTTGAGAAGTTGCCTTTTACCTGTGCACATAAGATGGCTTGAATCTGTCACTGCAAGGAAACTGAACTACCACTTCACATTTTGTCACTGGATCTTTCTTATCTGAGAAAGACAAGGAGGTGGCAATATGAGGGGCAATTCATTTATCGGTGTTCACTTGTGCAAACCAAGTAATGAGAATTGCATACAAAAACAAGAAAACAGACAATTCAAATGAATAAACAAGCATTCAGAATTCAGATACAAGAATTGGTTCTCTGAACATTGGTTCTGCTGTAATTAAGAAAAGTCTTTTTGATGCTTTTTTGGAAAAAAAAGTCTTCTAAAGTTTTAGCTATGAAAATGTATATGAAGTTGATTTAACCTGCACCTGGAAGGGAGAAACATACTGTAATATTAACAGCTGCTGCTTGGAAGTGAACAGACCTGCTTGCAGGGGAGGTATCCTTACAATATTATAAGCAAGAGAAAAATTCTTTCCGAAGCAGTTGCCAATATTATAAACTGTTCCATCATTTTCGATGTGGGGGTGTGCTGTTACCCCGTTGACTGAAACGTATTTGCTGATATCCACCTGAAGAATATAACAGAAAGGTAATTTCAGGGAAATCCATACATTTATCATCAACAAAATGCACTCATTATAAATATATTACATTGTGATTGAAGAATGTATGTTGGGATTTTAAATAAAACATACATACTAATTTGATTATCCTTAAACAATTTGTATTTTGTCAGTTTAAATAAAACATACATACTACAGTAGTTTGCTATCTTTATAAGATGACACCGTGTGCAAAAGTGGGGAGTCTGCTGACTTGGAGGGGAATCTCAAATGGGAAAAGAAAACCTCCAAAACACTTCAATGAAAACTAAATACTCTTGTGTAAAAAATACAGACTGATTATTTAGGTGGAAGTGGAAGACTGGGATATCCTAGAAGACAGCTTAACAGGAATCTTAAACTTTTCTTGTTACAAATCTGTGCACTTGCTGAGCTGAGCAATTCAAAACAAGAACTGTAAATGCTGTTGAGGAATAGCAATGGGGGTGAGATTCTGAACAGCTACAGGTGCAGTTTCATAAATTTAGAGAAGAACATAAATTCTCTAGTTCAGAAGAACAATTTTCACTTAGAGTGTAAGTAAACAAGGTTTATTATAATAAACATAATTAACCAGCTGCATAATTTTGATTATTACACAGCAGTAACTGCATTCATCTGCATCCAACACATAGCATTCAGTTGAAATATCTGTTAGATTTTATATATATTTATTCATATTCATTCCTTGCTTACTGACCATAATTGGGACCAGCAACTCAATCACTAACTGCTGTGATCACTAAGCAAAACATCATGTAACTTGCACTGGACTTACATCATTTCTGCTTCTGTCATTAAGCGAATCACCACAGTTGTTAAGTAAGACATCACATAACCACAATTTACAATTTCACTTCTGTGTTTCTCCATTAATTCTGCTTGTTGGAAGCCGGTTGTGAAGCTCACAAATGGCAATCACATGACTGTGGGATGCTGTGACAGCCATAAATGTGAGGATTGGTTGCAAAGCTTTTTTTTTTTCAACTGCCATAACATAAACATGCTGTAAAGATATGCTGCTGAGAGAGTGCCTGAGGCAGCAGCAGACATAGGGGAAGTTCAAACAGAGGAAGAGCCATGTCAGGACAAGCCCCTGTCTGGGATGTACCATTGACAGCTGAGGTGGCTGACATTAGGAAATCCTACCAGTGGCTGGAAAGGGCTGGACTAAAAGACAGCACCGAGGCAGTGATCATAGCAGCATAAGAACAGGCACTAAGCACCAGATCCATAGAAGCAGGGGTCTATCACACTAGATAGGACCCAAGGTGCAGATTGTGCAGAGAGGCCTCAGAGGCAATCCAACACATAATGGCAGGGTGTAAGATGCAGGCAGGAACAGTATACGCTGAATGGCACAACCTAGTAGCTGGCATTGTGTACAAGAACATCACTGTTTATGAGATAGACCCACCCAAGTCCAGATGGGAGATTCCACCGAGGGTTGTGGAGAATAACAGGGCTAAGATCCTGTGGGATTTTCAGATCCAGACGGACAGGAAGGTACTGGCCAATCAACCAGACATTGTGGTAGTAGAGAAGGAGCAGAAGATAGAGGTGGTGATAGATGTAGTGGTGCCAAGTGACAGTAACTTCAGGAAGGAGTATGAGAAGCTGGAGAAGTACCAGGGCCTGAAGGAGGAACTATCAGGATGTGGAAAGTAAAGACCAAAGTGATCCCAGTGAAGGTAGGAGCACTCCGGGCTGTGACTCCTAAGCTGGGAAAGTGGCTCCAACAGATCCCAGGAACAACATCAGAGCTCTCTGTGCAGAAGAGTGCAGTGCTAGGAACAGCTAAGAATCTGCACAGAACCCTCAAACTCCCAGGCCTCTGCTGGAGGACCCGAGATTGAAGAAGACATATACCATCCATAGGGTTTAAAGGGGATTTTTTTTTAATGGTATGTACGTATGTATGTATGAAAAAACGTATGTACTGACCTGTAATGACTTAAAAAGTAAGTTTAACTGCAAAATAATACATTTTGTAAAGCTCCTTTTCCATTGATAGGTCCAGCCAGTATGGCCACTATTCAAAATATCTGAAGGATACCAGATTTCCATAGTATATGATAATTCTGCCTTTCAACTGACAACAGCTAGCATGTAACCGATTATATTTATGGACATTTTAAAAACTTCAGTTGCAATCAGTTTCCTATGTGCAGATATCCATAAGGGTCCACCTCTCTTAACTTCTGCATATAAATTCTCTTATGTGCTCTGTTTGGAAAATGAGCCCAGGGTTTATATAGAAACAGACAAACACATACAATGGAACTGGAATAACCACCACTGCAGATAATATGCTACATAAGAGGCTTTAGTGAAGCTGCTATTGAAATTTTCCAGTGCATGTTCTCACAGCAAATACAGGTGAAACTTGAAAAATTAGAATATCGTGCAAATGTTCATTTATGTCAGTATGGCAACTCAAAAGCTGAAACCAATATATGAGATAGACGCATTACATGCAAAGCGAGATATGTCAAGCCTTACTTTGGTATAATTGTGATGATTATGGCGTACAGCTTATGAAAACCCCAAATTCACAATCTCAGAAAATTAGAATAGTGTGAAAAGGTTCAATATTCTAGGCTCAAAGTGTCCCCCTCTAATCAGCTAATGAATCCATAACACCTGCAAAGGGTTCCTGAGCCTTTAAATGGTCTCTCAGGCTGCTTCAGTAGGAATCACAAGCATGGGAAAGACTGCTGACCTGACAGTTGTGCAGAAAACCATCATTGACACCCTCCATAAGGAGGGAAAGCCCCAAAAGGGAATTGCAAAAGAAGTTGGATGTTCCCAAAGTGCTGTATCAAAGCACATCAATAGAAGGTTATGTGGAAGGGAAAAGTGTGGTAGAAAAAGGTGCACAAGCAGCAGGGATGACCGCAGCCTGGAGAGGACTGTCAGGGAAAGGCCATTCAAAAGTGTTGGGGACTTTCACAAGGAGTGGACTGAGGCTGGAGTTAGTGCATCAAGAACCACCACACACAGACGGATCCTGGACATGGGCTTCAAATGTCGTATTCCTCTTGCCAAGCTGCTCCTGAACAACAAATAACGTCAGAAGCGTCTTACCTGGGCTACAGAAAAAAAGAACTGATCTGTTGCCCAGTGGTCCAAAGTCCTCTTTTCTGATGAGAGCAACTTTTGCATCTCATTTGGGAACCAAGGACCCAGAGTCTGGAGGAAGAATGGAGAGGCACACAATGCACGATGCTTGAAGTCCAGTGTGAAGTTTCCACAGCCTGTGTTGATTTGGGGAGCCATGTCATCTGCTGGTGTTGGTCCACTGTGCTTCATTAAGTCCAGGGTCAACACAGCCGTCTACCAGGAGATTTTGGAGCACTTCATGCTTCCTTCCGCAGACGAGCTTTATGGGGATGCTGACTTCATTTTCCAGCAGTACTTGGCACCTGCCCACACTGCCAAAAGTACCAAAACCTGGTTCAATGACCATGGGATTACTGTGCTTGATTGGCCAGCAAACTCGCCTGACCTGAACCCCATAGAGAATCTATGGGGCATTGCCAAGAGAAAGATGAGGGACATGAGACCGAACAATGCAGCGGAGCTGAAGGCCGCTATTGAAGCATCCTGGTCTTCCATAACACCTCAGCAGTGCCACAGCCTGATAGCATCCATGCCACGCCGCATTGCGGCAGTCATTGCTACAAAAGGGGCCCAAACCAAGTACTGAGTACATATGCATGCTTATACTTTGCAGAGGTCCGATATTGTTCTATTTCCAATCCTTGTGTTATTGATGTCATGTAATATTCTAATTTTCTGAGATTGTGAATTTGGGGTTTTCATAAGCTGTACGCCATAATTGTCACAATTATACCAAAGTAAGGCTTGACATATCTCGCTTTGCATGTAATGCGTCTATCTCATATATTGGTTTCAGCTTTTGAGTTGCCATACTGACATAAATGAACATTTGCACGATATTCTAATTTTTCGAGTTTCACCTGTAGACTAAACCATGTTCAAAAATTAGTGTGAAGAATGTTATGTGTGAAAGGGTCAGTATCTTATTCTAATGTTTTGATGGCAGGTTTATCTGATCCTCTGGTACCAACTAGGAGAAAGTCCACCTTTCAATATTAGCTATTGTATATTTATAATGGGCTGACCTTCCTGTTAGATTGCCTTGCAGACCTCTGTAAGTCTTCCTATAATAAGTTGCAATTCTTCCCACCTTTAATTAATCTCCCTGCCTCTACTTTATAACTGCTCCGAGCCCCAGTCTCTCCCCCTCTCCCCCCACTTCTTCTTCTCCCTAAGTTGAATCACCTCCATCTCTCCACTGGGTCATCCCCAGCCTTTCAACAGTTGCCCCTGCCTTCAGGCAGTGGCAGTAGACTAATCTCTTGACCAGTCAATAGACTTATTTTGACTGAGGGAGTTGCTGCAGCTGCTTCAAATACCATAGAAACATTTATTTTCTATTTTGCTCCTTCTACTATCTTTAATTCCTAAGAATGTTTCTGGGTCCGTTTGGGCCCTAGGTATATCCTAGGAAATAAAGGTGGTAGACACCTGGAATAACACACACTATGAATGCAGGAAGAAGGGTTAACTTCTGGAACAGATGTAGAGAATGGCAGCAAGGATAATTGGGATGGAAGCTAAGTCTTACATGGAGAGATGGAAGACACTTTAGTCTTGAGAGAAGGCAACTGAGAGAGGGTACAATAGCACTTTTGAAATACCTGAAGCAGTATCATATGAAAAATAGGTCAGAAAACTTGCTATCTACAGTATCTTCCAAGAGAAGTAGAGGGTGGGCAGCCATTTGTCAGAAATAGTTTCATTTGGATTCCTCCACAGAGTGGGTGGTTGAACTCAATGGCCTAAATAGCCATTGCATCTCTGATTCCATGAAACAAGACTGATAAAAATAACATGTGTCAGAAATGTAGTTATCAGGGCTTCCCAAGTGGTAAAATCTTTTTTGGTTCTAGCATCAATTCTAAATTGGCCTCTGATTGTATTTTTAATAATGCTTTCTGGTGATTTCTTATTGTAGTAAATGAGAATGAGATTGAATGAGATTCCAATCTGCAGATAAATTTAGAATATAGAGCTCTAAGACTCCATATTTCAGTAAAATGCTCTATAAATACTCATTTACTCAGTAATATTCATATTACTATCCCCATTTTAGATGTTCTTTTAATGACACATTATGTGTGCCACTGATACTCATTTCCAGTTTTCATTTGACTCTGTCTTTAATCTATTAAAATACCTTTTTAATTGTTTCCAGATTTTCTGGGTTGATTTTTGTTATGAAGTTTGTCTCAGTACAGGCATAAAAATCTTCTCCCACAGGATACACATTCACCAGGGCATTGTCAGTGATCTCCACACCTTGGAAGTATGAAAAAAATCTGCCAGACACAACCACAAAGAAAGTAGATTATTTCTAGATTGTTGCATAATGCAAAAAGAAGTTTTAGATTTTCATAATATACCTTTATTTTTTTCACCTGGAAAATATATTCTTGCATGGATCTGGGTAGGCATATGTGCCAAATTCTGTTATAACTATCCTTTTCTCAGTCATTGCCCTTACATAGGCATCAGTCCGGATAAACCTATGAAGAAAGAAGGCGAGATAAGGAGAGCCATAAGATTATGTGCTCTGCTCCACCCTACTTATATTTTACCTGCTTATTTCTCATTTCTATTAATACATTTCAGAGTCATCTTTGTGATGAAACTGGATCACAGGTTCATAAATGAGGCCGATAAGAAACTCCATCCAACATCTAATATGCAATATGTGGATGGCATGCAGTTCTACCTTTTATTTCCTCTCAGTAATCTCAGGGACAGTGTTGCAATACTTAATATGTTCCAGGAAGGACTTTTGGAACTGATGAAGGCAAACAAGTAGAGACTTAATTTGGACTGAGATACTAGACTCTCTCAGGTATTAGAACTGCCCTACCTTCTTTGGGCTGAAAGTGGGAGTGCTTGCAATAAAGAAGTTGCATTCACTTCTACATGAACCATGCTCTTGCAAGGGTGGCTTTCCTCTTGCAGATATTCATGTTAATTCATTCATGCAAATGCTGCAAGGAAGCAAACATGCAGGGAGCTGCAAGGAAACACTGGTTTAAATAATGCCTGAACAGAGATACTCTGAAAGGAAATATTGATTTGGATAGAGATACAGAAACAGGTTGGATGGCCTGGAATTCTTTTTGAACAATCAAATATTTCTCTTGATAGTCCCCCCAGTTAATATATGTCGAAACAGGTATCATTGGTCATCAAGGATTTGCCAGCAGATTCTTTATCTGGAGAAAGTAGTTACGTTACAGTCACAAACAAACTAGGCTTCCATAATGCTGTGTCAATAGAGAGTCCAGAAGCTTTAACTAATGCAGTTTTTGTATTCTTGGGAGATGCAAGTCTGTAGGCAGCTTAAAAATTGAGATGGGTGGGGGCATAAAAGTAGACCAAAGCTTTATTTTTAAAAGCAACTCTAAAGGCAGAGAAAAATTAGCGGGAACTGAATTTCCATTGGCCTCCCAACTGGATACAGACCTGGTAGTATGGAAGGGCTAAACAGTACAGCATGTCACACTAATTCAGTATCAGTTGTACTGTGTTAATTTAAAGTTTATGTGATAATCTTTAATCCCTTGGAAGCTTAAGGCCTTATTTAAAAGAACACTACAATTATTTAATCATGCTTTGCTCCTACTCTTGTTTCCCCAATAGAATTTATCAAGTTAGGAGAAATAGAGTCTGTATGCATTGTCTCAAACCTTTCCCAACATAGGTATCCTTAATATCAGTGGATGTCAACTCCTAGCAATCCCAGCCCGGATGGCCACTGCTGCCTTCAGGATGCCTTATCTCAAAGAGCAGTATATAAATATCTTAAATAAATGTTATCTCACAGCTTAGGAACTACTGCAGCATATCTCTATGTTCTGCAGTTCTGTTCTGTTGAAATTCTCAGAAGAAAAAGTACATGGCACTTTGGATGTCAGATGTTTGTATATTTTACTTATAGAAGCTTGGATAAGTGAACTGTTGAGATTAACTTTAAAAGAGGTCCTAACTGGGTATATAGTTCAATCATCCTAAGTATATGACTGGAAGTTTTATGTGTTATTAGAAGCAGTATGCAAGCAGACATGGAAGAGGAGTAGCAATGAAATGATCAGCAATGAATGACAGTTTGAAAATAGAAATGATTTGACAATGAAAAACACAGTCCTGGATTGGGGCAGGATCAGAAAGTCAGGTACAGCTGTCATGGAAGAATTATATATTCATTGTTTATGTGCTTTACAGTACTCATATTTCCTCCATACAGTTTGTGAAACAGATTTTCCTTTTACAGAATGCAAGCAGCCAAAAATTCATATTTGTTTTGGCACAGAATTATCATTTAATGTAAATTCAACTTTAATTAAATTGGTAAGGGTGGATGAGTTGCTGGACTGCAGGGTGAAGAAAGCAGGCAGAAAGTGTTACTTACCTCCTGTAATAGGTGACATGCCCTTCCTTGAAGTCAAACTTGTGAAGAAGTGCTTGGCCATCAAACAAATGATAAAATGGTTCTGACCCAACTTCAAATAAACCAGGCCCACATCTGAGCAAACTGCCTTTCAGCCAAACTGGAATCTTACCTGTTGTAAACAGAGCAAAAGGTATTGGCTAAAAAGTTGAGAAATAATGGTCCTATTGAAGTTTCACTGTCTGAACTAAAGATACCTATTATATATTGCTATAAACTTGAGGTACATAGGCTTCAGCTCTCATTCTCAGCCAAATAGTGTACAGTACTGAATTCCCAGCATCTCTCACCATTGGTCATGGTGGCTGGAAATGCAGGATTGACCATCTCTGGGACTGCGAGGCTGGTTATTTGCCTGGTCATCTGCCTGCCTCACAAACCTCCAGCCCACGTCTTTTTGAGATATATTTTAGACCAGTGTTTCTCAATCTTGGCAACTTGAAGACGTGTGGGCTGCAACTCCCAGCATGCTGGCAGGGGAATTTTGAGAGTTGAAGTCCACACATCTTCAAGTTGCCAAGATTGAGAAACACTGTTTCAGATAGTTGAGGGCTGCTTATAAGAACAATAGAAGGTTGCAGCAGGTCTGAGATGGGGAGAGACTACTGTATTCTCAAAGCACAGTTTAGGAGTTCTCTTGGATTCTGTGTTGATTGGCTTGGGGGAGATTGTTACTTTGCTATACATTACTGGCATCCAGACAGGACCACTGTACTATGCTTTTATAGAATCAGAGAATGACAATGGACCATTTAGGCCACAAATCCTGCTCAGCCTCTGGTTGCACACAACCAGTGAAGGGAAGCCCACGCTGAAAATGAGCTGAACTAGTTTGAACAGTCTTAAAGAGATTGTATAGCTGCCTAACCATTTCTTCACCTCTGAACTTTCCTTTAAGATTTAAATCTCTTGGGATTGAGCTACTCATATCCTTTCAACATTAGCAAGATTAACAACTATAGTCCTTCTCAGGTGTTCCCCCTGTGAGAATAGCTGGGATCTCTGCAACAAATAAGAATCTTTTTTGGCATCCATCTTTATACCATACTGTATGTGTTCAGAAAAGCCCTAAACCTAAATATTCATTTATGGGGAATGGATACAAAGATGTGTAAGATTTGCTCTGGAAAACTTGATATCATCTGCAATTCATTACTTTCTAACATTAGTCCTTTTCAGCTGGCACCTATTGCTTGCCAGGTTAACTTTAGCTTTAGCCCACTAATGCACAGGATTTCAGCTTGAATTGCTGCAGAATTTATAGTTAGAACAAGATATAAACCAAGTTCTTCATTTGTGGAAATAGATTCAGAATTTCAACCGTTACATCTAATTGAATAAATTAGTGTAGCAATAAAAAGTAGTTTAGGTTTATCCACCTTCATTCCCTCAAATGATCCCTGCTTTAACAGGATTGCATTAACACATAGTACAAAACCCTTGTTTTCAAACCAGTCCATATGTTCTGTAAAACTCTGTTCAGATATCAACAAAAGAAAAAAACAAACCACATTATAGTTTAGTGTTATGGGTTCAGCTTGATGTCATCCTGAAATATTGGACTTCAGTTCCCATCAGTCCCAGCCAGCATGGCCCATGACCAGGTATTGTAGGAATGGTAATTTTAAATATCTAGATCATACCAATCTATCTGCTCTTAATTATGAACCAGGGTTGGCTTTCTATAAGAAATTCCACCCATTCATTTTAGTTATCCACATCTTGAAATTGTTTCATCTTCATGAAGGCAAATGAAGGCTACAGAAGTTGTAGAAAGGTAAAGATGCCATCAAGGTGGCATCTTTCAAACTCATGGTGATTATATGGGCACATCCATACAGTTTTCTTGACAATTGTACAGAAATGATTTCCCATTCCCTTTTCCCAGTCTAGGCTGTAGCCCTGGACTCCTATCTATGTACTAACCAGGGCTGACTATGCTTAGCTTGCAAGGCACAAACCTGTAACATGAGCAGTTATTGGTGAAGACAGTTCCTCCACAGTCTCAAAAAGCTTCTTGTATCCACCAGCTGGATGCTCAATTCTGCAAGATGTTAAAAAAAGCTATGGATGATTGATTTAATAGTTTTTCCAATTATTGGATGAAAGTTCAGAAAGGATAGAAGATAAGTAGAGTGAGATCTTGCAAATCTTCTAAGAAAAGTTACTAGTAAGCCTTTTTTTCTTTAGAATAGTGATTGTGTTTCTAAATACATGTCGGGAACTAAGGGAAATTTTCAGTGGCAGGAATCTGCATACAGTATAACATTCCTTCAGCATTTTAAAATTATATACTTACATGTGCTACATTTCTTCCTCTTTCTGCAATATTGTAAACACATGAACCCTTCAGTACAATTACTTCTGTAGCCTCATCCTAAGCAATTTTGTTACAATCCAGAGAACCAGGTTTTCAACTATGCTTGCCTAGTGAAGCTTTGGATATACAATTTTGAACAGCAGGAGTTCTCCATAAGTCAGTCAACCAGGAAGATTAAAAAATGAAATGTGACATGGGGCTCTGCTATTCAAAGGAGAAAAAAAAGTATTACATCTGAGAGCATCTGAAGTATGATTTTATTATTACATGGAAGTTTAATTCAACAGACTTCTATCAATAGGTTTCATTTCAACAGTTAAAAGTATGGAAACAATTGCTTCTAAATGTCCAGTTTCTCACAATCAATTGAACTTTTACATGTTTTCTTCCATAGAGTTCTTCAGATTCTTAGCATAATGTTTGACAGCACACAGGTTTTGTGCCCCAGCTTCTAGAAATATGCTATCTAGCATCATGACCACACTTGCTTGGTCAGCATTAACTCTCTATTCATAGAAAATCCTAGAGGATACTTACTGACTGGACATTTTCTCCCCAGGAAAGGATGGGAATTTTCCTGAGCCAAGCGCAGAGCACAGCAGCAAGAGATTTGTACTGGATATTTATATGAATATTGTCTTACTGATGGAAGCAATTGCTTAAGGAAACGTATGAGCCAATCAGCTTGGCCCCAAGAAACAGAAGTATCTTTCAGCACTCAAATCCTGCTGGAGCTTTATGAGATTTTGTCCTGCTGTGGTTTGAATATTTTCCAGGGACCTAAATCCCCATAGCAGAAGTGGATTAGGAAGAAAGGACAAGAGAAAACAAAGAAAGCTATAGTCACACAGTCCGTAACGTGCTCTCCTTGGCACCGGCCCTTTGCCCTATTTCCCAAACTTTCAACTTAGAGACATTGGCATACTGCTAACTCCTGGTTACTCTCTTCTATTCAATGGAAGGGCTCAGATAAGCACAATAAACAAAAGACTGCAGCATCTAATATTTAATTACTTCTAAGTCAGGTAGCCTGTACAGACTTTTCAACATTATATTACAACATTATTCAACATATATATTTTTTCAACTTTTCAACATATATATTTCAACATTAAAGAGCAACTCTTCCACTCATCCAATCTATTAAGGGTGGTAATACAAACGTATAATCTGCCAGCATTCCTTTTGTTGTCCCCTGAGTTCCTTATTCACATTTTTTTTAGAATGGGCAAAGGATAAAGGAAGAATGGTTCAGGGTTAGAGTTAGCCCTGGCAAAGACATAAAATATCTACTTCATCCTCCCTTTTAAACCCTCAAGTATTGTCCAAATGCATCATGGTTCTGGTCATTTATGGTATGTGGCTTTTGACATGCTGTGCAAAGCCTAATGACGCTTTCACGCTGATGGAAGCTGCACCCTCCTAATATAGAGCTATATTGGTTTTAGTAGTATGGTAATTTTGGTGATTTTTTGACCTCTAACATTTCTTGTTTTCTTTTCTCAGGTCTAGAATGAAGCCTTTACCTATTGATTATAGAATATATAAACATCTAGCTTTTTTTTTGAAGTCACACAGAAGCCTTCATTGATCTTCTCAGGGATAAATCCAGTCAATTTGTCAAATGTAATTGATGTTCCTGCTATTGATTGACAGACTTTGATTGACAGACTTTTTAAATACATATTATAACTTTACTTTTCAACCTAATTTATGGATGCTGGGTATGTATACTGCTCAGGGTTGCCAGCAATTACAATAGTATACAAGCCCAACAAAGAAAGAGTTTGCTGATTCAAGGATGAGTAGCAGTTCAACTAATATACACTGGTGTGACCAAACAGTTATGACTGGAAAGTACAGAGGAATTGAATAAATTAGTCTTTATAATCACCTTCATTATTCCAATTTCACTTTTAGTTCTGGGTCAGGACAAGAGATTCTTGAATTCAGGAATAAAAAAATAATTGCTATTGTACATGTGGCAGTGAAGCATCTTGATTGGACTTGTACAAGAGGTGCTTTGTTCTCTGAGTAATAGCAGTCCATTTTCTGAGGAAAGGGGAACATTCTGAGTTTGGCTAGGGATTCTAATCCTCCACAAGGGCAACAGAGATTGTATTAGAAAGAGGAATGTTAAAAGCCCATGAGCTAGAAGGTTGAAGGAAGGATCCAAGTTAGGTAATAGAAGGAAAAAGAGGAGCCTAAAGAAAGAAGAGGTGGAGAGAAGCTTAAAGGCAAAAGTAGGCTGAAAGCAAAGAGGTATTATATTAAAAAAAAGGTTCAAAAGAAATTTCACAGCAGAACAAAGACAAATAAAAATTGAGTAAGATTTTGTGGAATACAAGAGAGGAGTGTAGGTGAGGATGGTCAAGAACCTGGCTACTGAAAGAGTGAGAGAGTGAGGGCACATCCAGACTGCTGATTCGATGGGCGTTTCTCCAGGTTAGGTGGTGGCACAAATTACTGGCATCATTTGCTCTATTGCTATAGAGTTCCAAGCACAAAAAATATAGCAATTACCTAAGCAGTGAAAAGATGCAGAGTGACTTGCTTTCACTAGAGGCAAACTTCCAATCCTTTGTATCAAAAAAGCAGGAAAAAATAGACAAGTGTTTTGCCACCATGAATTGCCTAAAGCCATCTCCTTTGAAAGTAAGGTACTTGCTGGAATTCTTGTTTTAATAATAATCTTTCTTCTGATAAAGTAATCAGATCTCCTAAATTCTTGTTTGATTAACTTTTCAGTCTAGACCACAAGGAAGGAAGTCTGACAATAGCAACTCCAACAGGCAGGTCTTCTTCTAGGGCATTGGAGGCCCTGAGTAACTGCTTGGGCATTAGTGTATATAGGTAGTCCTCATTTAGCAACTGCAATTAATTCCGGCAAAATGGTTGCTAAGTGAACCATGTGACTGAGATACACTGCAGATTGCTGGTGCTGCTGTCTCATTTAGATAAAGTTCTCATGCAGCGCCAGTATTACACTCCGGCATGGGTTGTCAGGTGCAGAAATTTGGATGTGTGCGCATTGGTTGGAATATGAATTTTTTACTGCTGTTTGCTATTGTTGTATTTGTGAATGGTCACTTACAAGGCAGTTGCTAAACAAGGACTACCTGTACACAGGTCTGAAAGACAGGTTGCTTTTAAAGGGGTCCTGGTCTATCACTTTCTTTAGCAATATGGTTTGGCTGCTGGTGTCATATCAATCCAGCGGCACAAACCAAAATGGCTGTGGAGAAGGGTCAATGGTGATGGAGAGGAATGGGTATGTCCACAACAACTGCAAGCAGCCAGTAAGAGCAGGACACATCCCAGCCGAACTGTATCCCTACCACAATTGCTGCTGAAACCACACAAATTTTACATAGACTTGTGCTGGGAAAAAATGGAAAATGTTATTTCAACATCAAATCAGAAAACTCAGTTCGCTGGTCTTGGCTAGGGTCTGGGAGGAAGGCTGAATTATGTGGGCATGTCCTTGAAGAAGTTTGTGAATCATCTTTCAGCCGAAATGAGGGTGACCTATGAATGTACCCACAGCCAGCACTTGAAGAAATAAAAAAGTGATGTAAACATGGAGTTAAACAAGTCAAAGGAACAAAACATTTAGCTTCCTTGGTGCTACTGCACTGTGACTTAAAGTCAATGAAATCTTAGCCATGAGTGGCAAGGCTAAATGCTTATATATTGCTTTGACCAGCCAGTCAGTAAGCTATTCACAGACATCAGATCTGATCTGCTGTTATCAGCACATCTTGCTAGAAATTTATTAAATAAATATATAATTCATATTTAAAACATTTAAATGTAATTTGTGATTTTTATTCCATTCATAAAAATACTATGCAAAATTTAGCAACTATTCAGCTACTTAACCCATATTTGCTAAATGTTCCTCTTTACTTAGCCTGCTCAACTAACATGAGCTGGTTAAAACATTTTAATTTGATAATTAAAATGCATTGGATGCATCGTGAACAATATTTTGATATGTTTCCATTTGTCACCTTTTTATTTATATTTGTTTTAATTGGTGTTTGCATACTGTTTTAACTGTTGGTTTTATTGTACCCCACCCAGAGTCACCTTGTGTGACATGGGTGGTCATATATATTTAATAAATAAAATAAAAATAAAATACTTTTTCCACCAGATGAGGTCCCTTCTTTATCCCTCAGTTAGAAAACAGAATATAATATAGCTGCTCCTTTCAGGAAAATACCCGCAACTCACTGGAAAAACTTGTTTACATCAGAAAGTGTCCATAATATAATGTGGTGGTACACAGTGGTACATAGAAAGGGAATGAAGCAATGTTCTTTAAATTCTTCCATTTAAAATTCAGTTCTGGGTGTGTACAGTAATGCATTTTATAAAACCTTCTATACAAGATATAATTGAGTTACCAGGAATTAGACAAGTTTCTTCAAACAACCTTCTGAGAGATTTTTATAAATCAGATATTTGCAAATATATATTATAAACAGAAAATCCTTAGAAAGAAAACACAAACAGGAGTATGGTGGGGAAGAGAATCTGGGCAATCTAATTCTACTAAAGAACATGCTATTGAGTCCAAATAAAATTAGCTATGTATGAGTCTCATTGAGAGCAACATGAAAAGTGAACCACAACTAACTTAAGCATAACTGAAAGATGTGAGCACATACAGAAAATAGGGGACCATTAGTTACCATTTCAAACTATTAGAAACAATGAATGAATTATTCCTTTATGGCTTTATAAGCAATAGAGTTCTTTTTTCTAATAAAGGGTTCAACTTGTACAATAAAAATCAAGCTTACAATCACTATCTTTATGGTCATGTTCCATGCTTCCTGTTCTCAGCTGTGTTATTTAACTTAGCATTCACACACACACACACACACACAAGATCAATATTAATACAATATTGTGGTATCCAGAATACAGTATGTTCCTTTCAAAAACAGTGCAAAGAGTTACAGCATATGCTGTTTTTTTTAATAAATGCTACTGCTACCCTTCTTTCTTTTTTGCTGTTGGTGTATTTAATATGCTCTTCATCTGTATCTCATTCAGCTCTATTCATAAAAAAAAGGAACTATTTACAATTTTGGGGTTGCTTTGTAAACAATGCTTATAAAATACAGTCTTCAGGATTCATGAAGAAATTCTTCAGCTAAGCACATTTCATAAAATCTGTACTTGCATACATGCGCATACTGAAAGATTTCTAATGTTCATTTTCAAAAAAAGTCTCTTCATAAATAGACAAGTGAGGTATAGATTAACTTTTCATGCTAAAATACTTTGACTTTCGCAAGCTGAGCATCGGCTGTTTAATTGTAGGCTTGTCATCAAACAAAATGGCTTCACTCTCTGAGGTTGGAAATCTGTTCTGATAAATCTGTGGATATTCCTTCTGGAACTGTAAATCAAAACAGTAAAACACCAATATGATTTTTTTCAAAAACTGGGTTACCCTGTGCAAAAAATATTTTTCTAGCCGAATCAACTAATAATTCCTGCAAATATTACACCTAAGTCACAACTACCTTTAAATGTTCAATATAAACTTGGAAGGTTATTTCTATTTCTGAATATGCACCTACATACAAAATCATGTTGCTAGAAGTATCTGATCTTTTATGGATCTACATCTTTACCTGTTTCCACGGTTAAAGAATGAATTATTTAAAAGGGCACATTGCTTACATATAGCTCTTGATCCCCATCCTTACTAACCATTCTGTGTCAAAACAGATATAGGATTTCTAAAAGTTATGGGAAGTGGTTTGCAATGGCTTTCCAGCTGAGAAAACAGACACAACTAGACAACTGGAATCAGAAAGTATTGGGCATTTGTAAACATTGTACTGCTTGGTCTTTTCTCAGCAGTCAATAAATTCTTATTCAAGCATCTCTAAATAAAAAATGTAGCCAAAGACCAGATAGAGACCAGGGGGTGGTGGGTGGGTTTCTGCTAGCACTTGGAATAGAAACAATGGTTGGTCATGACCTTTCTATCATACCTAATAAAGTTATACAGGATCTTTCACTTATGTCTCTTTACATGTAAAATTACATAATAGCAGATATGTCTCATGATTGTGAATACTAATGTATTCATGTGAGAATACAGGACAAATTGCTGTTCCTCTTTTAACTCCTAAAAAAAACACATGCATTGAGGAATGCAGCCTTGCCTACCCTGCTGCCCTTTAGAGAGAGTGCAATTCCCAGCAAGTACAGGTAGTCCCCAGTTTAAGAACAAGTTCCGTTCACAAGGTCTGTCCTTAAGTCAAATTTGTAAGTAAGCTAGAACAGTATTATTGTATAATACTGTAAAAGTAGTATTGTGTAATGAACTCCAACCATTGTGTATTTAACTCCAATTTTGCTACAGTTGGTTGTGTTCTTAACTATGGGTCATCTGTAAACTGGGCATTCTTAACTCAGGGACTACCTGTATGTCCAACAGTCACACTAATTGGGAATCTTGCAAGTTGTAATCCACCACATTTAGAAGATATCAGGTTGGGAAAACAGCTAGACATAACATATACATAAGAGATTAATATAGCTCTAACAGATGTCAGATTTTAAAGTCTAGCTGTGTTATAAAATACTGGTGTGGAGCTTTTCGTTAATTTAAATAGAATAACTTCAAGTCTCTTCAACTATTTGGAAGCTTCAGAAAGAACATAAGAGGAAAAAATAAAGAACAGTAACTTCAATGCAGTGACTTAAACTCTGCTAATTTAGAGACAGACTTGAGTCATGAGACTTGTTTAATCCATCCTAGGACAAGTATAATTCCGTGCAGCAATTGGTTCTGAGAAATTTCTCTCTGTATTAAGCTCTGCCATAATTGTTCTACTTTACCACAAAGCAGATTACAATAAACTGTGTCAGGTGAACTTGAATAAACCAAGTAAATATTTAGAAAACAATGATCTAGTATCATATGCAAGTTTTCATAATATATTCATTTTAAGACTATTAATAATATCAAAGATGATGCTAGCTGCAAAACACAATGTAACAACTTAGTACATGCTGAATTTAAGGGAATTTGTTATGCAAGAGCAAAGAACATTTTCCTAATCTCTCATGCAGATTTGCTCTTAGTCTATAGTAAAAACAGGCAACCTGTGGCACTACAAATAGCTGCTGAATTATAATTTGCCATTTAGGAAGCACTGCCTGTGGTGAGATGCTGGGAGTGATAGTTAATTAAACAATATCTGGAACGCCATGGGTTGTCTGTTCCTATTATCAACCTAACATAACACAAAGTGGCAGCAGATCTAGTTTGCAAAATGCCCTACCATTTAGTCTGATTCTACATATCATTTTCAAGGGTTCCAGCTCTGCAAGAGGATGCCATGCTCACCCATCATGGCTTTCAACACAACTTGTTTGGGCTGGAATAGGAACTGTTATCTTGCCACACCAGAAAATCCCTGAGTGCTGCACTCATGCAAGAAGATATAAAAGGAGAGGAGTAACAATTTTACCACCCTTAAATGAACTGACATCATCTCATATCTTTAACAGAGGTACAAGCCTGGCCCAGTATAATAGCTTGTTGAAGGTTCTAGCAGGGGAGTGCAGATATTGGAAATCCTTCACATCCAGTATAATAGCAAAACTAAAGCAACAGTTTAGGTCCAAGTTGTTATTCTTGACAAATGGTAAAGATTCTTAAGAAACCACTTTTGCTATTGCAGCCTAAGTCTTTGCACCACAGGAGCTAGAGCGGCAACATAAAATGGGGCTGTAAAAAGCTTTAAAAAATAACCTAGCTAAAGGGATGCAGACCCATGTTTCCCACAGAACACATTTATTTCCAGACAAATGGTTTTCTTATCCAGATCTGTCAAAAAGAAAATAAAACCTCCACAAATTACTCGAGGCCTTCTTGCTGAGTAGTGATGTCTAAACAGTTCACCAACTGTGTTACCTGCTTAAGTTTTTTTTTCTTCTCTTTCAGAGATAAATGTCTATCCTTAATAATATTTTCCAAAAGCTCAGCAACTGCTGCCTGAGAAATAGAAAACTTTTGTTCATCAAATTCCTGAGATGTAATCCTCATGCAATAGGAGTAACTTGGAAATATGGTGCTCAGTTCTTCTTCAAGACATTCCATCTGCAAGCAAGCAAAACCAAATAGGATAGGAAGGCATTTTAACAAATGGACATCAACACCAGCTCTGGCTAGCAGCAAGAGCTTCAGTTCTGAAGCTCCCATCTGAGATCTAAAACAGTGCCCAGCGAGAAACCTTTTGATAAGCCAGAATCCTCTCAGTTAATTTTAATATGGGGATAATACAAACACGCTTACAGCAGCTGAAACACCCCAGGAGAATAAGATACCAAAGAAAATAATAATATGAAATGAATTCCACAACTAGAATTTTATTTTGATATAGGAACCTGTAGTTGCGATCCTTAGCCTTTAATTCACTAATGTGCACAAATGCAACTTTATTAAATACCCCTGATGATATAAGTAAAAAGTTGGAGTATCAATATCAACTGGAATATCAAAAAAGTACTTCAGAGGAGATGACTTCATTCCAGTATCTAAGTATATTTTAAACATTTACATTTAATGAAATCTTTCTGACTTCCATACTAGGTCACACTTTGCAAGTAAGGATAAGGCATTTTTGTTTGATTCTTGTTCGCTACGTACTATTTTTAAAAGGAGAAATCTAAGACTTAAGATATTATCTTCAGTGTGAAATAAAGAGTATAATCTCATATACAGGCGTCACTGTAGGTTCAAAAAAGCAACTAAGTAAAATTTCAAAAACTCCTATGCTTTTGAGATAGCCTCTGAACAGTTCATGGGGCCCAATTATGAGTCACTGGACTGCTGTGTACCACTGAGTGTGCTTTAGTTAAAGTTACAGAAAACTGAAAACCTTGGTTCTGATTCCTGCTCATAAACAGTTAGACTCAGAGGTCCACAGAATTTATTGAAGATCAAACAGAATCATGAGTAAAGGATAACAAAATTATTTCCACAAAATCTTTACGAGGAGCTAAATTATAAGTGAACTCTATCAATCTATAGCATTACTATACATTTAATAACTATCAATCTATAGCATTACTATACATTTAATAATTGTTTATACTCAGATAA
Source organism: Liasis olivaceus (assembly GCA_030867105.1). NCBI lineage: Eukaryota > Metazoa > Chordata > Lepidosauria > Squamata > Pythonidae > Liasis > Liasis olivaceus. The sequence goes on along the minus strand of CM061350.1, from coordinate 135,201,546 downwards.
AACATTCTTTTTAATACCTATTAAGTGCACAATCAGTGTCATATGGTTTATCTGAACCTTGCAGGTTACTGTGATCTTATGAATTTTTTGTATTGAAATGGTTCAAGAATTCAAGACAGCAATGCACGGCAGTTCACTCTTCCTGCATTACCCTGCAAACTGGCTATGGAAAATAATACAAATGTCTGACCAGATAAATCATGCATACAGTAATTTATTTAGATCAAAGGGTTAATGTAGGGGAATTTATAACATGGGCTATAGAATGTGAGCCATACATCAATGCACAGTATTTTATTTAAATCTGGAAAGGAGCAGTAATGGTAAGACAAGTTTGAAGAAACAATTCCAAGACCATGGCTGTCAAAAAAGCAAATTATAAATATCTGATTCAAAAGAAGTTCTATTTAAAGATTAATAGATATAACTTAATCATTTTCCTCACCTGAGTAGTTCTTAATGTTTCTATGTGGTCTTGTACTGCAACTTGTAAATATGTTGGGACTCCTAAAATTTCCTCTTGGTGATCCATTAGAAAGGAAACAAATCTTACGGCAAGCCACTCATCCAGATGCACTTCTTTACAGCACAGTATACAACGAGAAAACGTCTGTATCATCTGGAAGCATTTAAACATGCAATTATGAAACACCAAGTATTGAAATAATTTTCTTGTACAGCAGAGATTTGTAACAGTTTTGGGGCTGAAGATCATATTTGGTTTCGAGTATGCAAAAAACAAACAAACAAACAAACAAAACAAAACAAAACACAAAAACCCACATGCAAGTGCCAGGACAGGATAGGGCAACACAAGAGTTAAATTTGCATTAAATTAAAATTGCATTACATTCAATATTGCTTATATGATTTATCCCCATATATTTAATATGTATCTCTTTCTATGAAACATTAACATTGGATGGCAAATTTTGAAGTATCTCTAGTTTCACTCCAGGATTTGGGGGGCTGCATTACATCCAATTTTGCATTTTCAGTGCCTACTTGGAGGTTACAAGCAACAAGGAATTACATGCAGGAAAAAGCATAGAGTTGCATGCAAGTAAGTAAACAGACTGGTGGAGGACAGGTGGAACGATTCCTCTCTCTTCTGTATCCACAACTGAAATTGTACATGGCTAGAGATCTCCCTTCTCCTCACTCATACCTATTACAGAAACTGTTTATCTATAAACCTTTCTATCACAAGGCGTGAAGGCATCAACTTGGACGTGTTCAAAAAAGATTCTGAGCATGGAATATGGTATCATGACTAGTCTCAAAGGCTACCTTCAGTCTTCAGAATCAGAGCCAGCTGCTGGAGGACAATAGTAGGAGAAGCCTATTGCTGGCCCACCCTTGTTCAGGCCTGCTAAAGACATCTGGTCTGAGTGGCCACTTTTGGAATGAGAAAACCAAGCAAGATAGGACTGCAGGCCTTATTTTTATTTCCTTAAATTTAACTGTAGAACAATTAGATTCTCAGACCCTCCTCTGCCAACCCATACAAGGCTATTAAAATGCTGGCAGGCGATCAGACATACAAGAGAGAGCAGAAAGGAAGATTTTTAAATATGAATCCATTTGTCAATGATGCAACTAGAATACCTGCTTAAAAAACAACAACAACGTTATGGGAAGCAATCCTACCAAAGTTCTGGTGCCTACTGCATCATGAAGTCGTGGCATATCAACATTTTCACTCATCCGAGAGATCATACGCATTAAGAGTTGAAGTTTTCTGCGATTTGGTGGTGGAAGCAATAGGCAGCAAATCTGCAGTGCTTCAATAGCAACTCTTTCTAAATGAGGTTGCAACAAATCTAGAAAATTATTGAATCAGAGAGGCATTATTTTCACAACTTTTCTAGAAATTAAAATTAACTTTAATGCAAGTAAAGTCTGACTAATGTGCATGTTATTATTTATTTGCTAGATAATCTAGGCTTTTCTCCAGAAGCATAAGATAATTTACATGGGGATCTCCCTTAATTTTATCCTCACGACAATCCTGTGAGGTAGATTGGGTTGAAAAAGTCACTGACCCAAAATTATCCTGTGATTTTCCACAGCTGAGGCTGCACTTGAAATTAGGTCTCCCCAGTCCTGGTCCAACACTTTAACCACTACAGCACACTGCCTCTCCTACTGTCTCATAAGTGATTATAGTCATTTAAAGTCACAATGCAAAAGATTTAAGTTAAATCTAAGTTACTTGATATAATCTTGAGTTATAGAAATACCAGCATGGACAAGAAGACATACATTTTGCATTATCATGCACTCTGGAAAATACTGATGCTTGCAGAGCTGATAGTATTAGCTTAAAAATTATTTAACTTCACAGGCATAAGAGTCACTTGACAAATCTTGTTGGAACTATTAAGTCACTTAAAATACTGGGATTGGCAAAAACACCCCCCTTAAAAAAAAAAAAAGCAGAAAAGCAAGCTAGTTAGTACAAATGCACACAAACATGCTCCACAAAGCAATCTTACGTGATGTGCCAGTCAGCATAAAGGAGCTGGGAGAAAACATGTATTCTGAAAGCTGTGTTGTACTTTTGTGGAATCTTTTATTGATAGCCATATCAGAACCCACAGATTTACTTCCTATTTTAACAGCCATTCTGGTAGTGCTTTGACTTTTGGGACCAAGGTTTACTGGATGTGGTTTCACTGTAATCTCTGCAACTGGAGCATGTATGCCACACCAACTGGAGTTTCTAATTCCACATAAACTCTGAGACCGGCAAAGTTGTTTTGATTTGTGGTTAGCACTGGATTGCTCTTGGCCAGGAAAACTTGATGCAGAAACTCCCCTGAAGCCATGAGTTTGTTTTTCACTAATGTTATCCGAACAAAGATCCAGTGAGGAGACTGGCTTATTCTCAAAGCACAACAGTTTGTTCTCATTACTCGTCAACGGCGCCATATGAATTCCAGCTTGAGAGAATTGTTTAGATCCATATTTACTACATTTGCTTGAGGTTGTATCTGCAATTCCCTCCAAAGAGTGACATCTTGTCTTAAGCCTCAGAGGCAGAGTATGTTCATTTTTCAGCTGTGAAAGATTCTGACAACTGCCACCTTTTTGTACATGAATAGCGCCACCTTTACAAGTCATGTTAGAGTGCTGAAAATTCATACTGCATCCTATTTCATTTGTATGTCTTTTAGAACCTTTATCAGAAGTCTCAGATTCATCCTCTTTGTCAGCATCACGATGAAGCAAACTTAACAGAAGACATTCAGTTGACTTGAACGAGTTTAAATGAGAAGGTTTTGAAAATACCAAATCATTCTGGATACCAAATTTTCCACTGGATCTGTTTGGGATTGTGATGTAGCCACACAAAACTATCAGAAAATGAAATACAAATTCAAATGCAGGCAATTTAGAAGCACAAGCGATATAACCAGAAAAATTAAAATAGAGATTAATATTTAAAAGTTAGTGGTGCTGAAAGACTATATGTTCAGTCAGAAGGTATTCAGAAACATACATGCAAAGGATAGGTCACATATGCAAGACTGAGTACACATAACAAATCATATTATGATTAGCAGTCTGCACAAAAGCTAAGATTATGTTATTACATATAGTAATCACACTTTATAATTGATTACTTCTTCTATGAAACTAGACATACTTCCTTCCAAAACTAGTATATACACTCATGGTATCTTAGGTCATCTTCTCAACTGTAAACCAGGATTCTGTATCACCCTGATCTGAATGGGTACATACCTAAGATCTTCACAAATAATTCATAGTACTGAAAAGTAAGCAAAGGTTCAGGGAGACTGAGAAAATAGTCAGCAACTGTTTTGAATACATCTCGCTCAAAACCCATGTATGTCGGCTGACTCATGTCATTACATCTAGGCCCTAAAATGCAAAAGGAAATAAATCTCAACAACACTGATTTCCATGATATTTCAAGAACCAGGAATAGCATAACATTGCTTTTCCAACATCCTACATTAACAATTCGTCAGATGAAATATATGAAACTAAACTGGGTACTACTGGATATAAGACTATCTATTTATACATGATATAGCAAGACAATTTTAAGAATTGCCATTATAAAGAACAGGTTCATTCTCTATTTTTGATGCACGTTTCCCCATTGTTCTATATATTGTATATCTGTATTCTTTTTTTATTAGCATTTTGTCTTTATTCTTATCTCACATTTGTCTTCTAAATTCAGATACTATGACACTTAGAACAAAATAATTGAATAGAACCTACAAGTATAGCATTCCCATTCTGTTTAATTTTTTTGTATTGCATTTTCCTAATATATGTCTAACTTACAGTTTGCCAAACACTTCATAGCTGACAATACCCAGTGAGGGAAATCTTCTGCAAGAAATGGGGGAGAAAAAAGATTTACCAGCTCTTATTTTTATAACCAAGCTAGTTAAACATATTTGTTCTATTTGTATTTCATCATTCATCCAAGGAATACAACAACACACAGAGAAAAACACGTAGAAAGCATCTCACTTTAAATGTCATAATTACTGTATAGGTATAATCATGCTGAGCCTTATCGATTCACTCATGGCAACTTTTTTTGTGACTGAATGGGAATCTGACTATAACTTTCCCAGTCCCAACACTGGTTTATTTTTAATACTTCAAATAGTAAATTTTTAATACTTCAAATAGTAAATTGAGAAATGGCACACACTTAATATGTCAACTTTTTAAATTTTGATTACTCCTAATTTTAGACCGCATTTCAGCTAAAATATCTATTATTAAACCAAAATGCTACAATATATTTATCGAGAGTGCTAAAGACATTGTAGTTTTCCATTAAATGCGTGCAGATCAAGTTGTTAGATTTAATACAATTGCTACATCCCCAAATACAAAAATATTATATCACAATTTGCTCATGTTTAAGTTGGAAAGAACCCAAACACTTTAAAAATTACATTATAGGACTTGCCTGATTTATCTTGTAGAAGAACAACTCCATGTTTACTTGTATTAGTCATGTTATATATTATGTAGGAAGGAATTACTTGTTCTGGATGCAAGATGTGTTCTAAAGATGGTATACCTAAAATAGTTTGCAAACTACGAAGAGGAAAAAAATGTAATCAATTCAGAAACTTAACAAATCTCTTTCAAAAGTTCTCAAGGAAACAGGTTTGTGAAAATTCAACATATCTTGCTTCAGGCAACCCAGAAATGATAAAAATTATATTTTACATGGCACTGTCTATGAGCTAAATTATATACCATGCTGACTTAATCATAGGGTGACCAAAAGAGTTAAATAACATTTAATACAGCAGAAGAATTATCTCCTCCTTAGCTTGCATTAAAAGGACTAGTCCAAAGTTCTAGAGATGTGCAAAATTTATTATTCTGATTATGGAACAGTAACACAAACAATGGTGATCCATCTGTTTTGGAAACAAGTGAATAGTTTTGTCCAAGTAAATCTTCTCAGACAGGAAGTTGTTTGCAAGACTGAAATACCACAAACTACTTTCAATTCTGGAAGATGTACTTCTGTAAAACTGATAATCTAGAAAGGCTGGATTGGTGTGGTCTGGAAGAAAAACATAACATTCCTGTGTTTCACAGAATGCTCCATTCCTGGAACAAGTTTTGCATATATAAATTTCCCTGTATTACCTAAAGCATCCTAGGGCCAATGAATCAGATTATTAGTGAGATCACACAAGAAAAATACTGAAAGAAACTGTCATTTTAAGTCTAGCAGCAATTTGATGAAGTTCTGCATGGGCAGTACAACTTCCTCTATAGATGAAATATTTCCTTTATCACTTTAGTCATTGAAGTAATTAAAATAAATGAACTTTTTATGATACAGTAGAAGTGATATTTAGAAATGCAAGTTTTTTTCATCAGTTTGGTATGTAAGTTTGCATAATTTTAATTTTCAAAATATTGTGGCAGTGCAAGTGCATATAACATAAAATAAGTTTACATATCGATAAAACGATAAATAAACTGGAAGACAGCCAGTTTGGTCTAGTGGCTGAGGCACCAGGCTAGAAACCAGGGGACTGAGTTCTAATTCCGCCTCAGGCATGAAAGCTGGCTGGGTGACTTTGGGTCAGTCACTCTCTCTCAGCCCAACTCACCTCACAGGATTGTTGTTGTGGGGAAAATAGGAGGAGGAAGGAGTATTAGGTATGTTCACTGCCCTGAGTTATTTATAAAAATAATAAAGGCGGGATAAAAAAATCTTAAAAGAAAAAAGGCTTTGAAGGGTATTGTTTTTGAAAGATCACGGGGATACCAGAATAATCTTTTCCCAGAAATTAATTATTTTATCCTCATATCTAAAATTTAGGGGTAAAGGAAACACATCTGTTACTCACTGTATCATAACAACATTTCGCCAAACTTCTTCTATATCCGCTTGAGTTATTTGCCTGCCACTTGCAACCCACTTTTTATCCTTTTCACATTTCACATTTTCTTTGTTGTTCTGCAAAAATGTAATCACAAGCATGTCATAAAAGTGAGACTTTTATTCAAGATTCAGGAAAGAATAATTTGGGCTATTTAGTTACAATCCATTTTTTTCTTGTCCCAAGTAATCTGGAAGCTAGCAGGAGACTGCTAGTGGTCATAGTGACACTTGCTTATCAACCAGATGACCTTTACATTATTTATTTCAAAACCCAGCAGTAAATCTCAGAAAGTGGAGAATCTATCATTACTTGCCATCTTTTTAGCAGAAAAGTAATGTGTACTTTATGTAAAACAAATAGCAACCTTATATGACTCTAAATGGCTCAAAACCCATTCTTCGTGCACAGCAGCAGGAACTATGGAAATATTGTGCATAATTTTTAAAAACAATTGTTGCCAAAGTTAAGTTATAAAATAAGAAATATGCAGATGTTCACCAAGCAAGTTATTTCTCATTTCATGATCTCCAATAATTAGGACAAGACAACAACACAGAAAATCTTTACCAGTTGAATTCTGATTTTAGTAGGGACTGGCATGTGTACATCATTAACTTTTTCCTCTGGAATATCCCAGTTAATGGGTTATTTCAACAGCATCTGACCTTTCACTCTGATTAGAGTTGTAATATGTATATGTAGCTCAAAGTTGAACTGTGGAGTCCTTGGTGTTCTCTGAGCTTGGTTGTTTGCTTGCAGAGATTTCATTACCCAACTAGGTAACATCGTCAGTGCTAGTGAATGTGGAGTTTTCTCCCTGTTTATTACAGTAGCTTGCCCTATGAGGGTTGGTGGGGGTGAGGTTTTCTCCTTGGTCGTTCCTTGATTAGGATATTGTTGTCTGTTTGATTGTTTGTCTGGTGTTAATCCCTGCTTATCTTGGTATTGGCTGCTGGAGGGGATGTGTTCTGGTGTTTCTGTTTCCTTCTTAGCTTTTTATTGTCTCTTTTGAATGGTTTGTAAATATGGTTTATTTGATGTGTCTATTGATGGCTGATTTGTCTAAATGCCAAGCTTCCAGAAATTCCCTAGTGTTTTTGGATTTGGCTTGGTCTAGGATGCTCACAGTTTCCCAGCTGAAATTGTGGTTGAGTCTGTCCATGTGTTGTGAGATTAAGAGCTTTGCTCATGTCTTATCAAAAAGTGCCTGACCACTCAACCCACTACAGCACAACCAACACAAGTTATGAAAAGGATAACACTGCCATACATCAAAAACATCTCAGAAACAACCAGCAGACTATTACAACCACACGGAATCACTGTAGCACACAAGTCAACTAAAGCCTCCAAAACATCTTAAGTAAACCAAAAGACCCAGTAGCCCAAGAAGGAAAAAAAAACAGGAGTCATTTACAACATACAGTGTAAGGACTGTAACAGCCACTATGTAGGACAGACAGGCAGAAGACTAGCAGAGCGCATCCATGAACACCAACTAGCAGTCAGGAGACACAATGAAAACCAGCCTGCTGGAAAAAGAAATCTATGCACAGATTTAGAATAAGATACCTGGCCTGGCAATAGAACTTGTGAAAAAGATCTTGGCATAATAAAATGATTACAAACTGATTATGAGTCAGGAGTGTGATGAAGGTTATAGAAAAAGCAAACACAGTTTTAGTCAATTTCAAGAGAAATACAGTTTCCAAATCACAAGAAGTAATCACCTCACTTAATTTGTGCCAGTTAGATCAGAGATGATCAGAGGACAAGAAACAAAGCCCCATGAGGAGAGACTGAAAGATCTGAGTATGTTCCACACTGAGAAGACCATGAGGACATATTCAAGGACTTGAAACGATGCCACACAGAAGGCCAAGACCTGTTTTCTATCATCCCAAAGAACAAGACAAGAAATAATGGATTTCTATTCAGAGCAAGACAGATTTCAGTTGAGTATTACCAAAACAGGCAAACAAACCAACCAATCCAGACATGATTGATTGGGGTGCAAATCTCACTTTTGGTTGGCAAAAAAAGGAACAAGAGCCTAATCGAGATCAATTATTACATAGACCTTTCAGAAACAGTTCATTCTTGATAGGTTCATCTTGAGCCACCATGTTTTCAGGGCCTTACTGAAGGTTGGGACCATCCAAACCTGAGGGGAATAATACTCCATAGAATAGGCAATGCAACAAACAAGTCAACTCAATGAGGCTCAGTCCCAGGTGCGTATGCATGAAATTGAAGACACAACTAGTCAATAATATATTACCTGACATTCCCGAAAGTCATGTTTTTTAGACGGTCTCTTGGAGTACTGTGGCAATTTAAACATACTTTCTGTTTTTTTAGGCACATTATCTGGGGTTTCTTTCAATGGATATCGACGTGGCAAAATTTTAACAGGAGAAGCTGAAGGAAACCTATAATTTGACACAGAAAAAGTCAACATTTCAATGTAGAAATTTAATTCAGTTTTAATGAAGCCACTTGAAGAGTTTTGTCCTTTTACAACCTAGATCTAATAGCCCTATTTGAAGATTAAAAAGCATTTAGAAAAGAGCAAACATTTTCAATACACCAAATAAATAGTTTTCATTAAGAAAATAGGCATATCTGCCACTTTTTGGTACTATAGTACAGATTAATGTGGCATTTTATGGGATATAACACTCTTGGCACAAACAAAGCACTTATTATATTAGGCAACTACATTTGATTTTATGGAACAAATGATCTAAAATTCCATATTCTATTTAAGGGTAAAATGTATGTATGCTTCTGTTACAGCAAACCACAAAATAGGGAAACCAGCCATTTATATTCAATATATCTGATATTTTTACCAGATATTATTTCTGTCAATAATTCTGTAAATTACCTGTACAAGTTATGATTGTCATCCAGATTTTCTGAACCCCATCTTCCTTTTACGTCCTCAATCACATGATTTTTAAGAAATTTCCTTAACAGCTGAACAGTTTGCTGCCTAGTAACTTCTGGACCAAAATTAGAATTATTCCTGAGTAATTCATGAAGCCAGTCGATTGCTTCGGCTGCAGTAAAGCAATTTCCATATTTTTTGAAGTGTTGTCTGTGTTTCTTTTGTGGCATTTGTGCCCGAAAATATTTAGTAACTTCATTCCACTATAAGTCGAGAGAAATGAAATTGCAAACGGATAGAGAGAAATAAAGTACATATAGTCAAAAAGTACATACAGTGATCTTTATCTTGTTAACCACAATTTTCTGACAAAATAGTAGTTTTGACATATTTGACACTCTTGTGCTGTAACCAAGTCTTTACCAATACAGAGCAAAATCTTCACTTCAGCTGTAAGGTCCGATGAAACTGTAGAAAAAAATACCCCTTCTTGTTACTACATCAGGGCAAGTTAAAGAGCATTAATGAGCATCTGAGGGTTCATCCACATGACCATTTAGAAATGCTCTAAAACGTGGAATCTCAAGGTGGGCAAAATAAACTCGGCTGAATCCTGGTTCTTCAACAGAGATTTGCCTCATCACCATCCAGCGACGCTCCTGTCACTGAACGGTTACAGCCTATACCAACGGGAATTAAAACGTTAACAACACACACTCGCAGCACCTTACAGGTTAATCCGTGTAACAGGATGAAAGTTTTTAAGCTTTCGTGGACTGCACTCTACAACAAGCAAATATGTTAATGGTGTATTTGCACGCAAAGACAGATACAGGTGCCACACATACATAAAAAGTTATTTGGATAGAAATAATTAGGGAAGGAAAATCCGGGAAGTCAATCATCTTCAGTGCGATCTCGCCCGCCAGAAAGCCCCCTCCCCGCTTTTTCTTTTCTTTTTTTACCAGCTTGGTGGCGCGGTAAGGTCCCGGGGAGACCACCCGATTCTCCATTGCCACTACAACATAGCGCAGCCAACAAGCAGAGTGACCAACGAAGACCAGGAAAACGTCCACGCCGAGCAACTGCTGCCTGGCAGTTTGAACTGCGTTCCGGAGTTTCTGATTGGCGGAGTGAGGAGTCGCGTGACCCAGAAGGCGGAAGCCAGGTGCGCGTGCTCGCAGAGCGGAGGTGTGACGAACACGGCTTCTTTTCTGCGGGTCGCGGAAGGTGGAAGCAGTTCTGGGGGTGGAGAAGTTCTGATTTCTTCACTTCCCTGTGTAAAGGGACACATGGGGTGAAATCCTCGGTAGTTTGTAGGCCGACTCGTGGGACGGGTTTAAACCTAGTTACTGTATTCACGTGCCACTCTGAACCACAAAGCAGCCGCTCGTTTTACCTTGGGTGCTTCTCTGCAGCTGGCCAGTCTGGCTAGATGACGATTCAATATGCTGTGGAAGCCCATTCAATTGGCTAAATAGTGGTTTGGATAACTGAGTGAGCCTGTGCTGCAAACCTAGCCTGAGGGGGCCAGGGGAAAAAAAGTGGCCAGAAATCGCAAAAATTTAAGAGCAACCCCAGAGGCAGTGTAAGGAGTTTTAGCACCTTTGTGGTGCTTTCCACAACCTCTCATTTACATAAATCTGCATATTCATATTTGCATTCAGGCCTTGAAAAAAGTAAGTGGCATTTTTATACAGGGTGATAGCAGATTCTAGAGTGCATTGGAGAGGTTGAAGAGTGTCAAGGGAGTGTTGGGCCTCAGGGTTTAGTGACTGTGGTCTAGACATAATGGACTAAACCTTGAAGTCCAGCACTGCCCAATACATACTGGCCATGAAAGTCTACACCAGTATAGTGTCAAGGGACCTTCTGAGCAATTATGGCTCTATAACCACAGCAAGGGATGAGCACTAGTGGGGCAAAAGTCACTAGGGAGAAAATCAACTTTAGCCAGAGTTAAAATGTCATTCTACAATCTAGCACCCACAGAGACGAAGCCCATTTCTAAATGTAATGCAGCGTTCTTAATATATGTGGGAACTGAAAAATAACTCAAACCCATATGAAACAGCTTCAAGGATGTCAACCTTTGTAAAAATACAAGCTTGGACACCACAGAAAACCTGAGAAAGGACCTTGCAAGCTGCAGGGATGAAGTGTGCTTCCTTAGAATGGTAGGATCTCAGGATACCTGAGGAGCTATGCTGAGTAGCACTAGTCAGATAAAAGTATTCTTTCCAGAACAGTGAGGCCTGAAACAGCACTGCAGGATGTTTATAAATGCATATCTACTCGATTGAAATCCCATAAATCATGAGTTTTATGGCAGTTTTGTGCAAATAGTTAAACTTGAATTTTCTGAAGGTTTATTACAAGTTTCTCTTCTAGGCAGAAAGAGTCCAATGCCCTCAGTGCGCTTCTCATTTCCACCTGGGAGACAATGTGATTACAACATAGTCTGTATATAAAGTCTGCACACCAGTTTGCTAATACTGGTGTGTGTGTGTCTGTGTATGAGAGAGAGAGAGAACGGAGAGAGCTAGATTATTGAATTACTATATACATTAAAAAGAAGGGGGGCTAAAATGTACCCCTACCTCACCCCTTTTTGAGTTTCCTTCCACCAGAGTTTCCTGCATGACAGTACCGCGCCACCACCTTTACGTTAGGGTCACAACTGATGCCACACATGAAACACAGGTGGCATATCTTGAAGAAAAGAATATCCCTCCTTTGTGCCCTCCACCTCTTCTTTACACATACCAACTTGACTTTCTCTATAATAAGAACCTGGATGAGGGAGGCCTTATTACAGACTAACCTGCCATTTAGTAGTACAGCTGGAGTCTAGAGCCACTGAGGATCTGATGACCAGCATTAGGGTGAGCCCAGGGGGCTCAAGGATGAAATTAGTACATGGCATTAAGTGCATCTTCCCCAAGAGCAGCTGGCCCTGTCTCCCACTGAATCTCCCACTGGACCTCCTACTGCCCATCAAAGCTGAGATATTACTATCTGCCCTTTGTCACCTATCAGCCAAACCTCCTATTCGCTGCCATCCCTCTCGCAAGTCCTTGAGCCCTTCTAACTCCAAAATACCTCTGTATACCACACTAGGCCCATCTGCAGACTGTCCTGTCCCAGGCCAGATACCCACATACCCAGGATTAGTTCAAGGAGCTTTACATAGATTTCAGTTAACAGCACGCAGAGACCAACAAAGTTCAAATCCTTAGCGATCTCGCCCGGAAAGCATTCCAAATGGGCACAGTCCAAAGTGGGAGGCAGATGTGTAGTCAGGTCACAGTCCAATATTCCAGGAATCGAAACAGGGCATTGCCTGGTCTGGGTTCCAAGGAACAGATTTTCCACAGGCAACAGGTTCAGGAGGCAAAGGCACAGAGTTTTGGCAAGCAGAGCAGTTTTTCCTAACAGAGAACTGGGCAGCAGTGGCTCTTAAATGGAGCCTCCACCAAGTGCAAATAATCAAGGGCAGGAACGCCCTTGCCATGCAAAAAATCTCATAGAACTCCTCTTTGAAGTGAACATGGATTGAATACACGAATGAACATGGATTGAATATAAAAGCAAGAGAATAGTATAAAAGAAGTATGGTGAGATGGTTTGGTCATATAAAGAGAATAAATGAGGATCAAATTGCAAAACAAATATATACAGGTGAAACTCGAAAAATTAGAATATCGTGCAAATGTTCATTTATGTCAGTATGGCAACTCAAAAGGTGAAACCAATAAATGAGATAGATGCATTACATGCAAAGCGAGATATATCAAGCCTTACTTTGGTATAATTGTGATGATTATGGCATACAGCTTATGAAAACCCCAAATTCACAATCTCAGAAAATTAGAATATTGACATCAATATTCTAAAATTAGAATATTAAAATTAGAATGACATCAATAACACAAGGATTGGAAATAGAACAATATCGGACCTCTGCAAAGTATAAGCATGCATATGCACTCAGTACTTGGTTTGGGCCCCTTTTGCAGCAATGACTGCCACAATGTGGCGTGGCATGGATGCTATCAGCCTGTGGCACTGCTGAGGTGTTATGGAAGACCAGGATGCTTCAATAGCGGCCTTCAGCTCCGCTGCATTGTTCGGTCTCATGTCCCTCATCTTTCTCTTGGCAATGCCCCATAGATTCTCTATGGGGTTCAGGTCAGGCGAGTTTGCTGGCCAATCAAGCACAGTAATCCCATGGTCACTGAACCAGGTTTTGGTACTTTTGGCAGTGTGGGCAGGTGCCAAGTCCTGCTGGAAAATGAAGTCAGCATCCCCATAAAGCTCGTCTGTGGAAGGAAGCATGAAGTGCTCCAAAATCTCCTGGTAGGCAGCTGCGTTGACCCTGGACTTAATGAAGCACAGTGGACCAACACCAGCAGATGACATGGCTCCCCAAATCAACACAGACTCTGGAAACTTCACACTGGACTTCAAGTATCGTGCATTGTGTGCCTCTCCATTCTTCCTCCAGACTCTGGGTCCTTGGTTCCCAAATGAGATGCAAAAGTTGCTCTCATCAGAAAAGAGGACTTTGGACCACTGGGCAACAAACCAGTTCTTTTTTTTCTGTAGCCCAGGTAAGATGCTTCTGACGTTGTTTGTTGTTCAGGAGCGGCTTGACGAGGAATACATTTGAAGCCCATGTCCAGGATCCGTCTGTGTGTGGTGGGTCTTGATGCACTAACTCCAGCCTCAGTCCACTCCTTGTGAAAGTCCCCAACACTTTTGAATGGCCTTTTCCTGACAATCCTCTCCAGGCTGCGGTCATCCCTGCTGCTTGTGCACCTTTTTCTACCACACTTTTCCCTTCCACATAACCTCCTATTGATGTGCTTTGATACAGCACTTTGGGAACATCCAACTTCTTTTGCAATTACCTTTTGGGGCTTTCCCTCCTTATGGAGGGTGTCAGTGATGGTTTTCTGCACAACTGTCAGGTCAGCAGTCTTTCCCATGCTTGTGATTCCTACTGAAGCAGCCTGAGAGACCATTTAAAGGCTCAGGAACCCTTTGCAGGTGTTATGGATTCATTAGCTGATTAGAGGGGGACACTTTGAGCCTAGAATATTGAACCTTTTCACACTATTCTAATTTTCTGAGATTGTGAATTTGGGGTTTTCATAAGCTGTACGCCATAATCATCACAATTATACCAAAGTAAGGCTTGACATATCTCGCTTTGCATGTAATGTGTCTATCTCATATATTGGTTTCAGCTTTTGAGTTGCCATACTGACATAAATGAACATTTGCACGATATTCTAATTTTTTGAGTTTCACCTGTAAAGGAAGAGTGAACGGATAAAGAGGATGTGGTAGACTAGGGAAGTCATGGGTGGATAGAGTTGATGATATCCATAGGAAAAAAGTGAGAAGTTTAAAAAACAAAAGGCAATGAATAAAGTGCTATACGGATATAATAGAAGCAAAAATAGTGTGCAAGAATAAAAAATATTAATATGGATAGTAAGAGGTTTTAACTATGTCTCCTTTCCTTTTTCTTATCTCATGCCTTTAATTTCTTTGGCTTACTATTTCTTATTTTTTTCTACATTCTGTATACCATTGCTTACTTGAAAGGCAGTAATTTTAAGAGTATAAATGTATGTATTTAGGAAGAAATTTAACTGTGTTGAAAGAGAAAGATAATACCTCATGAATTCAGAGTATATTTGTTTGATAAAAAGACAGTAATTTCTCAAATAACCTTCAATAAGGGAGTTGGCCTTAATTTTACAGACATGCTGCGTGTTGTGGTTCATAAGCAAAATCTATAGACAGACATTAAACAAGATATATAATAATATATATATTATGTATTGAATATTAAATTGAGTGCAAGAAGTAGCTTTTTCTTTAAACAAGAATCAGCATGGTCATAAATAACAAAAGTTAGAAGGTAAAATGTTTCCTATTATTTGTATACTCCCAAAAGGGTTTTTTTTTTTTTGGTCCTTATTTATGGAATTTTTAATTCATTTATGTGTTTTAGATTAATTGAGTTATATAATTGGAAATAAAGTTGAATGCTGATACTCTAATTTATCTCATTGGTGAAGCAAGTTGTTGTAACTTAATTTCCAGAACATTAAGTTCTGGAAATTAAGAAGTAAAATATGTAAAATGATTACTCCAAAGGAGATTAAATTCTCTGCATTGCCTATTGGAAATTAAATATTCAAATTAATTTCAAGATGAATTTCAAATTAGCATGTTAGCCTTCCCAACCATTATCCACTATTTTTTAATAAATGTACATTTATTATACTGCTGGGATATATAACCAACTTTAGAAAGGAACATATTACGTTTTCATGCAAAAGTTATAATTTCTTTTTATGCAGGTGTTTTTATTTTCCTATGCTCTGGTGAATTTGCAATAAAACCTGATGACTACAGGGAAATATTATTTTTTTAAAGAATAGTGGATGTTATCATAAACAGACTACGTTAGTACTTTTTAGCAGGAGACTGGCTGGCCCTCTCTTTGGGGCGGGAGGCCTGGTTTCCATCTGTCTCTTGTTTTGGCAACAGACAGGTTTGCCATCAGGTTGTTTTCTTCTCATCATGTAAGAATGATCTCTCCCACTCAGCATGATCAGTTTTTATGGGGCTATTAATTCATATGTATGTGTTCTCTAGATGGATGTGTGTGTGTATGTATGTATGTATGTATGTATTTTATTTCTCCTCAAAACTGCTGTTGTGCCTTTGTAAGAACCCTCAATTAGAGAACTAATCTGGCCGTTTGTGTTGGATTAAAAAGGTGAAAAAAACTTTTAAACTCTAGCATACATTTGGAAGAAAACTTATTTGTTAGATCTATGTCCTGCTTTTGCTGCAGGAACTCATAGTACCCTTCTCCAATTTTATTTTTACAGTAATAATCCTGTGTAGTGGCTGGATGGAGAAATAGTGACTGGCCCAAGATCACCCAGAAAGCTTCCAGGCTGGAGATGGACTTGAAATGTTGGTCTCCCTAATCCTGCTCCAGCTAACTGCTGTATCTTGTCATGTATCCATCCATACCAACAGAATATAGACTATATATTTGCAAACAGGAGTGGCCAGAGAGAGAAGTAACATATGACATACACACACAATTAGAAATCCTGCAGAATGTGGCTTTATTATGGCAGAGGACAAGAATGTTAAAAAAAAAATCATAGCATTATACCTGGATGTAAGAAGTGGGTGGGTGCATACAAATTTGTGATAGCAGCAGGAACTGCAGGAAAGATTCACAGAATGTGCTAGGGCTTTGGAGTGGATGATTCATGTAAGTTTTACAGTGTGATCACTATATATATATATATATATATATATATATATATATATATATATATAATAACATGCACATAACATTATGCATTGTATGTTATAAATATTTAAAACATTGTATCACAGCTAACTGTACAAAATGAAATGTTAGTTTTTCAAGCTCTACATAGGGAAAAGTTTAGTATATTCTGCGTCATCCCTTAACTGAATATCTCAATTTTATTTTCAATTGGAAAAAGAATATCTTCTTTTATTTCCCTTTTCAAGAAAAGGAAAATAAAGAATCTTTCATCCTGCAGTTAGCCAGATGCTGCTGCTTTCACCATGCGATTACAAAAGAGCAGCTCTCTTAACACATTGCCCCAATTTTAAATAGGAATGACTTTGCAGGCCATGGTATGTGATCTGAATTCAGATGTCTTTTCTTGCTTACCCAGAATAGTAATACTTTCTTCCTCAGTTTCAGAACTTACAATAGGCAGTACCTTCTAGTGATCATTGTTGGATAATCTTGGCAGCTATTGACCTTTCTGTGGATTTCTATAAATATTAAATGGGTATTTAAATTCTGAGAGTGCATTGAACAGAATGAATATTTATAAACTTTGTTGATTTTAAATGCATTGAATTATGTTACTGTACTATATATATACAGAGCCAGTTTGGTGTAGTGGTTAAGGCACCAGAGTAGGAGACTCTGAGTTCTAGTCCTACCTTAGGCACAAAGCCAGCTGAGGGACCTTGGGCCAGACACTCTCCCTCAGCCCTAGGAAGCAGGCAATGGCAAACCACTTCCAAAATTTTGCCAAGAAAGCTGCAGGGACTTGTCCAGGCAATTGCCAGGAGTCAATATAATTATATAATTATGTATAATTGTTGTAAGAATTTCCTTTCTTTCTTAGACATGTGAAGGATCCATATGAGCTCATGTGAAAGTCTGTGCATGTAGTTTTCCTGCTGTTATAATATCCCTGTTCATTATGCAGACAGTAGAGACAGAGACATTTCCTACTTTGGTCAGTGAGCCTCATTTCCAAATAAGTGAACAGAGACTTCTAGCCTTTGGTTTTTTTATATATATAAAAAGATGTTATATCTTTTCTTATAGAAGCAGTTTCAGGGGTGAGCAGATCCTAAAATAATTCAGAACTTGTTTGCAGGCCTATTTTTCATACCCAGCAAAAGCTAACTTGTCAATATAATATTAAAAATACAGAATGAGAATCTGGAAGAGTTCCATCTTGCCTGAGATTTCTGCTAGTATACAGCATACTGAGTGTGATAGTGCTGATTATCTGGATCCATTTCAGTCCAGCATCGTGCTTGGCTTTGGGAAAGTAGCAGTCTTAATAGCTCTGGTAGATGCATTGTATCAGGGATTAGATTATGGAGTATGTCCTTGGTTTTGCTCAGTGGCTTTAAATAGCATTAACCACATAATCCTTTGGATAGATCCTCCTGGATGAACATTCTGAAGTTGATGTTTGAGGACTTGTGCTGCACCTCATGATAAACGGCATGTAAAGTGACATAAGATTCTATCTCGTCCCCTTTTAACATCTTTTTTTTAGCATCTAAGTAAAATGAATAGACAAAGCCATTTAGATATCTGGGGTAAAGCATTACAGTGGTACCTCGGGTCACGAACTTAATTCGTTCTGCGACTCTGGTCGTGACCCAAATCAAATTTCCCATAAGGTTCAATGTAAATATGGTTAATCCGTTCTGACCCCTACGAATTTGGTCGCCAACCAATTTTGGTTGCCAACTGAATCAAATTTTCCCATAAGGCTCAATGTAAATACGGTTAATCCGTTCTGAACCATATTTTTTTTTTTAAAGCGCAAAAATATGAAACAAAGTACAGTACAATACAGTATGAAGAGAGAGAACGCTAACCTTGCTTGAGGCGACTTCTGGCGTGGAGGACAGGAAGGCGGGTGGGGAGGCGGTTATTGCTTGGAGAGAGAGTCCCCCTCCCTACAGGAAGCCACGACCACGTGTGTCAGCAGGGAAAATGGCCGTGGATCCTGTTCGTGACCCGATGCGGAGTTCGCGAACGGAAGCAAAATTTTGCGAACAGTGCTGTTTGTGAACCGAATTGTTCATGAACAGAAGCATTCGTGACCCGAGGTACCACTGTAACACTGTAATTTTCATTTTCATCTAATGTTTTGAAGGAGGCTTTATAGACTCCTTGAACTGATATAGGAAGGCAATATTTGGGTGGATGAGGACAAATAAACTTGATTAGCCTCCAGCCGAGATAGATGTAAAATAATGCTGGAAGTTCACCAGGCTGGATAAAGGTTTATACACCATGTTAGTGTATGACGTTAGGAATTTGTATGTGCTTGGCATTAATTGGAGGAGCTCAAGTGCTTCTGTGTCACTTGCAGTACTATCTAGAGGTGCCTTGTTATTTCTCAAATATTTATACTCTGATGACATGCTGAATTGCTATAATGGGTTTTGTGTGCTTCAGGAAAATTCAGCTGGTTCAGAATATGTCTGTCCAGATACTATGAGCTAGGTTTAAGTGCTCACTTGACTTCAATATTTCACAATTCTATGGATTTCCAAGATTTCCAAACCCAGTGTTAAGTCTGCTTTTAAACTATTTGGAATCAGAAATACTTAAAGGCTTGTCTTCTGTACAAATCTGCCTTCATTTAAGGTCATTGGGATTGTTTTTCACTTGCCTACGATAAAAAATGGCTGCAATGATGAGGACACAGGAAGAAGGCCTTTTCATCAGTAGCCTCATACTTCTGAAATGAGCATCCATTGTGGGTTAATTAAGTGCTTTCATTGCAAAACTTCTGTGCTCTGAAATAGGGACTTGTTTTTGTTGGGTTATTTAATGTTTGGACTGCTGGCTTTATTTGTAGTGATTAATTTTGCTGAATAACACTGTTTTATACTTCAAAAATCCTTCAAGTTTTTACCCTTAACAGTAGCTTAAAAATAACTTGGCAGCAATATAAGGTAAATTAACCAATCTGATTTAGGGCAGAATTCTTTATCTTTGTCCCAAATTCAATAAAGACTATGATGGACTGTAATGGTCCAAAGTGATTTAATTATTTTGTCATATATTGATTCTTCTTTGATAGAAGATACAAGGTCAGGTAAACTAGCTTGTGTACAATAGCAAAATTAATAGAGGTGTTACAAAATTAATACAAGAGCAGACAGAGATGGACAGATACATTTGTTCAAGTCCATGAACAATATAAATAAACAAACAAATAAATAAATAAGACTCAGTGGAACAAAATACCTTTTCCTTTCATATCTACTCTTTCATTCTGTTTGCATGCTTTGTATTTGCCACATGATGGTGCTATTGAATTCCTTTTTTAGGCTTGTAAATAGATTATAGAACCTGAGCTATTTGAATGATGTTTATCTGATATGCTAGTATCATGGTTACAGAATTAGAAATGAATAAAATACAAATGATTATAATTCTGTTTTTATAAGATGCAGGTGACAGTATAGCCTTTGTTTCTTCACATGAACTCCTAAAGCTATGTAATTGTTGGAAAATCATGTTGGATGTTGAATAGGTTGACACAGTTCATTCCTTTACTGCTCCAGCCAATTCTGAATCTATTCTGGTTAATATCAGAACAGAAAAATATCGTGTGGTGTTTCATTAGGAACAAAGTATACACAGGAGAGTTTTTGGCTTTCAGACATTTTAACATAATTTGACATAATTGAATGTCTAACACACACACACACACACGTGTGCATGTATAAACATTGTGATTCTTAAAGGGATATCATTTTATCTCTGTGTGCCTTCCTCTCTGTGTGACTTTGTCATGTGATAACTCAAAAGGAATAATACTTTCTTGTATGATAACTGTCTTACAGAAGAGCCCTGGAATTTAGCTCTAGTAGCAAAATATATGCTATATTTTGTTCTAGAGCTCAGGAATTCCTTAGAATATGTGGCAGAGATCAAGACTGAATTGTGAGCCAAATGTAACTCAAAACTTCTCTTCAATTGCATACTCTCTAGGTCAGTGTTTCTCAACCATGGCAGCTTGAAGATGTGTGGACTTCGACTCTCAGAATTCCCCATCCAGCATATATAAGGGTGTTGATGAAATTTTGGGTAAGTAGCAAAATCCCAGTTATCTTCTAATCTAGTCAGTTTTGTATTTCAATTGGTATGTTTTCAAAAATGTTCAAATACTATTTATCACTGAAGAGGTTCTTTAACCTGCTTTTTATATGTTCTCTATTCTTGTTCTATGTTGTTTTTGCATAATTCATATCACAAAGAGGTTTATTTCAATTTTTATATAGCACTATGAACATTCATGACACTATAGGTATGGTTTTAATTAAGTTGATTTTAATGCACACTTCCCCCATTTTCTATTTTGACAGTTCCAATTTTGGTACTCAAGTAAATGTAAAGTATATGAAATGTCAGAGCTGATAGGCATAATGAAATGAGATGAAAATAAAATCAGAGTATATATGAGTAATGCCACGGAAGTGTGCCAGACTTCCCATATACATTTAGTCAGAGGAGTTTCTGCAGGAGTGAAGTTGTATAGTTACCAACAGATACATTTATCCCATCTAAAGGGTATTGAGGATAGGCCTTTTCATTAAATGAGAATTCCTATTGAATATAAGGCTTTGTCCCTAGATTAATATGTGCATACAATCTAAGGGATGTAATTCTCCCTTGATGTATATGAATGGCTTCCATAACTGGCAACAGGATTATTTCTGGGACATTAATACTGTTGTTAGGGGTAGTTAGGCATCACGGTTGATAAAGCTGTAATAATTTGAACTGAAATTGAACATTAACAATACAGGGAGTTTAACATTAGATGATCATACAAAGTCATACTGTAGTTATATTAAATTTTATGTTTCCTGGTGGAATTTGAGCTGCACAATTGCTAGAGTCTATAGGGTTTATGCTTTTGGACTTTGTTTATAACCATTAGAAATGCTATGCTTGGCAGCTAAGTTTCATAGCACTGCAGTGCTCTTATAGTAGTCATGACAAAGCTGGTGCCCTTCAGTTACATCAAACCAAATCTCTTAAGTCCCCCATTAGTATGATAATGTTTGTCCAGCGTACTTAGATGGTACCAGGTTGGGGAAGAGATTCTTCAATATTTTCTATTTGCAGCTGGAAGGATATTTCTCAGCATTTCCCAGTATTTGGACATGGATATTAATAATCCCCTTTGCAGAGGGACATTTGAGGCTCTATCAACAGGGTTGACATTTTTAAGGACTGAGTTGGATTCCATGTGTAATAGATCTTGGAAGATAAATACCTGAAACTATATATCTTGCTCCCATGAACAGATTCAAAGCTGCCCTCAAGAACTGACAGGCCATTCAAACTGAGTTTACTCTTTGAGAGATGAATGGGAAGAGATACCATTAATCCTTAAGGCAAAAGAAGTCTCTTCAAGAAGGAGCAAACTATGTCCCAAAGGGGGAAAGAACCAGCAGTGCAGTGTTTGATGTAATTAGTCTTCTCTCTCCCACCCTGTATGGCTACAAGCTTGTAGACTGAGTTACATCATCACAATATCAGGCTTCTCCCTAGTTCAGATGTCCCTTGAAACTGTTATAGTGCCCAAATTGGTCTTTCCAGCTCTCTGCATTTCCTGCTTCATTCTTGCTTTAGGCACAGTTCATTGGCAATCAAGAACTTAATTCCACTGTGCTGCAAACGTATCTGTCAACCATTCATGCAATTAAGAGAAAATATCTGCTAGCGTTTCCATGGCATCAAAACATTTCAGTAGAACAATCAGCCCACACAGGTTCTAAAAGCTCTAAAATAATACTTCAGTACAAGAATTTGGGTGAGGTCTCCATTTATTACGGATTACAATAATTCATTCCTAACTGGTCCAACTAAACACTGTTCTGCCAGATGTTGACATCTACTTGGTAGTACTAAAATGTCCTTAATTTAGACCACCGACTAATTACTGTTTGGATAAATATAGGCGAAATGTATATTTGACTGGCAAAAGTGCATGTCCTGACAAACTGGGTATGAAGGGATGTCCTATCATATGGAGGTGTAATTTCTGTCTGTAAGCTTTGATAGGCTGCCCACTTCCTTTATTATCACCATATGCTGTGCTTATTTTTCCAAATGATGTAGAAAATGTATATCCCATGCCTGATACTATAGTTGAAAAAAGTCTCCATCCAGCCTCCAGTTCAGTTCAGCAGAACTGAAGGGCTTACTTGCATGCTAGAAACACTTTCACAAAATGACTGAAAGTGGGGTAACCATGTCCTTTGTTCCAGGTAGCATTATCTGATAGAAATCTCCTTTCTGTCTACTTTTTTTTGGTAATATTCAGTAAAATCCACTAAGAAATAAACCAAGCAAACCTACATAGCTCTACACTTTTCTTTGCATGGTATGGATTATGCTATTGAAAGGGTCAGTAACCAATAGCCTGAGGGCTGTATTTGGTCCTTGATCTAATTTAATATAGTTCTTGCCCTATTTTAAAGCCATCTGCAAAAATTCCTTTACCATACCGTGCAGCTTGGGTGAATGAGAGAATTAAAAAAAAAAGGGGGGGAGGAGTGAGTATGTCAGAAAAAGAATAGATAGACCTATCCCCTTCTGAACCTTCTAATCTTGCTTCAACCTTCAGCCTTTAGCACTGGTGAAGTAATTTAGCTGCACAGTCTTGAAATAGGTATGTGAAGTATTTTCTGTGGGTTTTAAAACTTTCATAATTATTATTTTATTATTATTTATTAAATTTTCAACCACCCATCTCCCCCCGATGGGGGAACTCTGGGCGACTCACAACAAATTCTTGTATCACTGGAGCCAGTTGGATCTGCCCAGATCCTTTGCCTATTACAACATTTTGCCAAGTTTCACACAGTCAAATACAAAAAGGCGTTTGGTTCTAAAATTAGTCATTCTCATTTCAACAATATTATTTATAGCAAAACAATGAAAGCTACATGCTTGTGCTGTAAAATTGGGTTCCTCTGTGATTGAATGTATGTTTCCATGACTGTTGTACCAAAGCAGCATGATGTTTGTCTACATTTCACAGGCACAAGGGGCCTAGCAACAAGCTTACTGTGGACTGTGCTCTAAATATCTTTGGTTGGTTCTCTGCAGGGTATCTTATTCACACAGGAAAAAACAAAGCAATATAGCAAGTATGAAAATAAATTGTCCCCCACTACTCTATCTACCTTTATTGGTGTAGATGAGAACAGCATCGCACGTCTTACATTTTTCTTTGATCACCTCTTTTATATTGTGAACATTTCTGTTGAAAACCTAGCAGAGTGGGATCAGGAAGAAAGACTGAGAAATCCTAGAGTCCCATTCTCCACAAATAGGTTTTCAAGAAAAATATTATACATTTAAAATTGCCAAAACATTTGCTCACCGTTAAGAGATTGATCACAGAGTTATCATGCCTTTGTCTGAAAAATGAGACCATGTTTATAACAAAATGCAACTGCTCACAAATAAATTCCTTTTAAAGTATATTAATTCCAGAAAGCAGAAATTGGAAAAGGTATTGACCCTCATGGTTTATTTGGTTGCTATAAGTCTGTTCTGGTTTTGTACCAGGATTTGATAGATTGCTAAAATAGTGAGAACAGGCCACTTATTTTAATCAAGGATGTTGGCAAATTCTTTGCTTGTGGAAAAGAACTTTCCTTATAACCTCTCTCCCTTCCCAATCCTTGTGGCCTTTCCTATTTCATGTATATATATAATATGCATAATAATTAGCCCCATCATCATCATAAGGCCATAATATTTAACCCCACCTGGAACAAATGTTTATAGCATACAAGCTATTACTTACTGCTGTGGGGCAGGCAGACATTGGGGACAGTCTTACCAAATGCCCTGCAGTTGGAGAACACATTTTAGGATATAGTGTCCCGACCCGGGACAGTGGTCACACTCCAGACATGGTTTTCTTGTCAGAGCAGTGGCAGCGTGATCTGGTGGGGGATTTTATATTATACCCCCTGTCATGGTCAGATCACTCCCTGGTGGCAGCAGGATTCTCCTATGCTGCCCCCCTCCGCAGGGAGGTGGGACCTATTCGAACGGTCCGCCCCTGGCGCCTGATGGACCCGCACGGGTTCCAAAGGGAGCTGGGGGGGTGTTCCTGAGGACTTGCTGCATGGTCCAGCGGAGGCTCTGGCCGCAGCCTGGAACAAGGAGGCGGCTGGGGCCTTGGACAGGATTGCGCCTGTGCGCCCTCTCTTGGCCCATCACTCCCGGCGCTCCCCGTGGTTCACGGAGGAGCTGAGGGAGTTGAAAAGGGCTAAGAGACGGCTAGAGTGCCGCTGGTGGAAAACTGGGGACGAATCAGACCAAACACGGGTTAGAGCTGCCATTAAGGCCTACCTAGTGGCGGTAAGGGCGGCGAAACGTCAATATTTCTCCGCTCTTATTGCATCCTCAGAGTGTCGCCCTGCAGCCCTGTTTAGGGTCACCCGGGCCCTCCTGGGAAAAGGGGGGGCGGAGGACTACTTGCAGGGTCGTGCAGAGGAATTTGCTGAACACCTGATGGATAAAATTGCTCAGATCCGTTCCCAGTTGGAAGCCAAGCATGGAGTAGGTCCAGAGGAGTTGCCCAGGGAGCGTTCTTGCCCAGTTATCTGGGAATGGTTTGATCCTGTTGTCCCTGAGGAAGTGGACAGGGTCCTCGGAGCTGTCAGTGTGACCACCTGTGATTTAGATCCGTGTCCCTCCTGGTTAGTTAAATCTACCAAGGAGGTGACCTTAGGGTGGGTCCTGGCGATGGTTAATTCATCCTTGCAGGAGGGGGTGTTCCCGAAGCCTTTCAAAGAGGCTTTGGTCCACCCACTCCTCAAGAAGCCGTCGCTAGACCCCACCCTTCTGGACAATTTTCGTCCAGTCTCCCACCTCCCCTTTTTAGGGAAGGTGGTAGAAAAGGTGGTCACGCGGCAGCTTCAGAGGATCCTGGAGGAAACGGATTATCTGGACCCCTATCAGTCAGGATTCAGGCCCGGTTATGGGACAGAAACAGCATTGGTCGCACTTCTAGATGATCTCTGGCGAGAGCGGGATGGGGGGAGTGCATCCATCCTTGCTCTTCTTGACTTCTCGGCGGCGTTCGATACCATCGACCATGGTATCCTTTTGGGTTGGCTGCAGGAGTTGGGGTTGGGTG
The DNA here is from genome assembly GCA_030867105.1 of Liasis olivaceus. Taxonomy (NCBI): domain Eukaryota; kingdom Metazoa; phylum Chordata; class Lepidosauria; order Squamata; family Pythonidae; genus Liasis; species Liasis olivaceus. Next base: position 135,175,705 of record CM061350.1, on the reverse strand, counting down.
GCACAATGTTGTGCTGGTTCAGCTCCTTTCTCCAAGGCCGAACCCAATTGGTGTTGATAGGGAGCGAGAGGTCCAGCCCCCGGCCCCTACTTTGTGGGGTGCCACAGGGGTCAGTGCTTTCACCGCTCCTATTTAATATCTACATGAAACCGCTGGGTGAGATCATCCGGCACCATGGGGTGAAGTATCATCAGTATGCTGATGATACCCAACTATACATCTCCATCCCAGGTGCCCTAAGTGATGCTGTGACTGCCCTCTCGCGGTGCCTGGAGGCTGTGGGGGCCTGGATGGGGGACAGGCTTCAGCTGAACCCTGGTAAGACGGAGTGGCTGTGGATTCGGGGAGCCTCAAGATGTAGGACTTTGTCATCTTTGGTTCTTGACGGGGTTGCACTACCCCAGACAGACCCGGTGTGTAATCTGGGGGTTCTCCTGGACTCACGACTCCTGCTCGAAGAGCAGGTGGCAGTCGTGGCTAGGAGGGCCTTTGCACAACTCCGTGTGGTGCGCCAGTTACGCCCCTTCCTGGATCAGGGGGACCTCCGCACGGTCACTCATGCCCTGGTCACCTCTGGGTTGGACTACTGTAATGCGCTCTACATGGGGCTACCCTTGAAGAGTATCCGGAAGCTACAGCTGGTGCAGAATGCGGCGGCGCGGACAGTTCTTAATGCACCTAGGAGAGCACATATAACACCGCTGTTGCGCGAGCTGCATTGGTTACCAGTTTGTTTCCGGGTCCAATTCAAGGTGTTGGTTATTACCTTTAAAGCCCTTTATGGCACAGGACCAGGTTATCTGAGGAACCGCCTCGCCCTGGTCACTTCAGCCCGTCCCACTCGGTCCAGCAGAAGGGGCAGGTTGCAGACCCCACCAGTCAGGGAATTTCGATTGGTGGGGTCGAGGCAGAGAGCCTTTTCTGCTGTAGCGCCCGCCCTATGGAACATCCTGCCTCCTGAGGTCCGGTGTGCCCCCTCCCTCATGGCCTTCAGGAAAGGTATTAAATCCTGGCTCTGCCAGAAGGCCTGGGGGCCAGAGGGGGGCCCGCACCTGTGGAGATGGCTGGTGGGATGATGGGTTATCTCTCCCCCCCAGCATCTTACAGGTTTTTTAAGGCCATAAACCAGAGGAGGTTTTTTTAGGGTTTTTAATATGTTTTTAATTATTTATACTTTTTAGCCATCTCGGTGAGAGCTGTGTTTTTATTGTGAGCTGCCCAGAGTCACCCGTTGGGGGAGATGGGCGGCATACAAGTTGAATGAATGAATGAATGAATGAATGACTGACTGACTGACTGACTGACTGACTGACTGACTGACTGAATAAATAAATAAATAAATAAATAAATAAATAAATGGCAAGAGAAAGCAGGCCTGTATAGGACAAGGATAAAATCTTATCTGTCCTATACAAGCCCTTGGTTTAAGCACGAAAACACTTCCTAGTTAGTTTTTGATTATCTTTTATTTTCCCTTTTGCAGTTATATCTTCAGTTGATTTAATCAAGATCTTCATTTGTCTTATACAATGGTCTTGACAAAACTTCAGGAAAACTTCTGGGATTTATTGGTTGATTCTTTCTGATAAATCAAATGATTCCCTGTTCATGCTAACTGAAAGAGTTTTTCCTACTGGCTGAGGTGATGAAAGCTAGTCAAACATTGCTTCCATTGCTTCCATTACCATCTGCTTGGTTAGCTGTTACCTTTTTAGGAAAGAAATGTCCTAGGGCAAAAGTGAAAGAGAAGTACTAAATTGGAGATTGTGAAGGAGACAGTGCCAGATTTTCAAACCTGTAGACAGTTTGTTCTTGGAGCTGTACACATCACTGTCTAAGAAGCTGTTGCCTTCTCTGGGTGTGCTTGCTGGATTCCACTGTATTTTGATTTTTGTTGCAAATAAAACAGATTTGATAGAGGTACAGAAATCTCCAGTCCTCTCTGTAAGACTGCCTACACTAAGAAAAGAGGAAGACTATGAAAATGGACAGTATAAATATTAATGTATATTTTCAAGGAAATTACCTACATCTTCTTCTCATTGAGTTGAAACACATCAATTCAAATTACTTACATGCTCTTAGAATATTATCATGCCCTCTTTTATTGCTACTATTTAGTTACACAAGGATTTAAGTATTATATTAATATTCTAGGAGTTGTATTTTGAGCCTACTTAAAGATAAACAAGATAAACAAATGGCTTGACTTATCCCAAGAGGTTGGGGCAGATCCAGGGGAAAAAAAGCTAAAGGCTTTGATTCCGAATTCAGGTTATCACTAAGAAAGAGATAATGGTTTCAGTCAGAAGCTGTGTTAAGTTTTAATTTATCTTGTGTGTGTTAGTTAAGCTTTATTGTCTCTTGTTCCTATTACACTGCACAAAAGTACTATATGGAATTTCAGACCGTTTTTCAGAAAATTCTTGTGAGCTGAATTCTAATTTTGAAAGCAGAGATCTTGCCCTACTACTTGTTTTCTATTTTATGAGATTAATTCTTTACAACAGGTAGCCATAAAAAGAGCACAAACCACATATCCATATAAGTTTACTGCTACATTCCAGGTTTACAATAAGTATAGAGAGCCACCTGCCTTTATATTTAGCTAGCTGTTTTTATCTATTTATCTATTCCAATTATTATTTACTCCAAGAACTACAGTTTATAACACAAAAGGGGAGAGGAAGAGTTGCATCCTTTAGTGACATACCTGTACACTGCAGGGCCAGAGGTTGCTATAGAACTGATTTCATGATTTCATTTTTATATTCTGATTTGCTGAAAGGTCAGCACAAGTTGTGGGAAGCCTATCTCTCACAGGCCAGCATTGGAGGAGGATGCCCCATGAGGTTCTCCCTCAAAGATAAGTGGTGGCAACAATAATAACTAAGTAGTCATACCAGGTAGGAAGCACGGCCAATACATATAGACTTAGAGTGCTTCTGAAAAAAGAAATTTGAGACCTCCAAATCTTTCACTGTACAGGTCCAATCACGATGCTATATACAGTTATTTTTTAAGAACACTTGATAATCCCATATTGAAGCACTATTCTGTTTTATGGCTTATATCTTTCTAATTGTGTTTAAGGTTGCAAAATAGAATGTGATTTAACTGCTGCCCATCAATACATATCCCTGATTCTAATATTACATTCTGTATCCCTTCGCACTTGGCTTGGAACATCTTGGAATGTCTTGTGTTTGGAGATACTCTTGCACAATCATTATTCATACGTTCCAGGTCTCCTTTCCAACTTTGAGCCCAACTTCTCAACCCTTCAGTGACTGGCCATTAACTCATCCTATAACACATTTGGAATAAACAGCAATTGAAATAGAGGCAGCTAATGCCACATGGGAACAATAATGAGTTTTAGGTTTATTTGTAGATCTGTTAGAAAATTAAACTTTTAATGGTGCTGTTACCTTTTCTTTTACACCTTTCATAAGATCTGTAAGTTTCAGTGCTTTTTTTCCTCTGTAGAATGTTAAGGATATTAATACTGTAAGTATTTCAGAATGATGAAGTGAAATCTATTCGGTAATAAACAGGAGAATTATTCTAATAGTTCCCTCTGGATCTCCTTCATCTAAACGAAAAGTATTTCCCAGGTCTCTGTGTTTTTGTAAGCTATCAAATGCTGTTTGGCAGAACTCTTCTGAGTCACTGATACAAGCTGAATTCTCATTGTCATGGAAGGACTGCTTGTACTGTATATAATGTGAGTTAGTTGATTAACAGGAGGTGTGCGTAAAGATGCATTTGCTACAGTACTAAAATGCTTTTCTAGAATTTCTTCAATATTGTAGTCACAGATATTGAGGATCTTGATCATATTAATAATCTGCACTGTGCTTTCTGGCAATGAAGCATCTCATTGCATTTAACAGACTGAGGGCTTTTATCCTTCAGAGGAAACTTCTAAGCAAAATTGTGTGGGTTCTCTATTCTTTTGCAGTATATATTTCTGCATGCTGTTGAACATCTTGCAGAAGAGCAGGAGTGTACTGTGCTGGTGTTTTGTCATTTGATGATTAGTATTTACTTTCTCAACATGTATTATATATTGTCTTTAGACAACATACAAGAATTGGAGTAAGTTCACCTGATGTTTAATGTAAAGAAAGCTAAGTAATGATGTTGGCCTGAAGCTATGCATCTGATGAACTAGACCAGTGTAATAGTGTTCTGCCATTTACTGCTGGATCTCAGAAGAGTAGAATCACCATGTAAGTGTTCTAGCCAGCTTTACCCATCATGCAATAACATAATCAAATCCTATTTGCTATCTAGTATCGTGACCTAGCTTGTTGTACAGCAACTGAAGTAGGAACATTTCATTCTCTGCATAGGGTTGGACTCAAATTTCATAAGTCCCAGTCAACATAGTGAATTCTCGAACCATGGATGATGGAAGTTTTAAGTTATCAACATGCAGAGGGTCAGAAGCATATGACCTATGTGCTACTAAGGGAACATTGACTGGAATCGCACTAAGGAATTGCAGGGAGGTTTTCACTGAGGGAGGGCAACTGAGTATAACATTCTGAGCATTCACAGCCAATACAAAGGACAACAAGAATCTTAAATGGGTCTTTATAGTTAATATAAACCACCACTATTATAACATCAGCAGGAAAATGATACTTCCCCAGAAATGTGAGAATTACATTTCCTTTAAAATGAAATTGAAACCCTTATTAAAGATGCAGTCCTATACCTCTTTACCTGGAATTTAATGGGATCTCTATGTTTCTAGCTTTCCTGAATTGACATGTGTAAGACTGTACTGAGGTAGAGCTTATAAGACTGCGTTGTACAAATAGCTTCTTTATCGCTTTGCATGAAAGAGTGTAACTAGCTTAACTTCAAAAAAAGAAATATCTGTTTTCCCAGGATATTGATGTTTGAGCATAAGCTACTTGGATGGTAGCTAAGAATGCAATGGGACTCACATATTAATTCACATATACTGTATGCACAGCCTTCAAATTAATTTGTTTCTTTTTCAAGAAAATTGATTAGCTATAAGTACAGTAATTTGGTATAAGTTCTGAATCATAGACAAAAGTTAGCTTTTAATAAAACCCAGCAGGTTTAGTATAGGTACCCTAGTGTCCTATAATAGGCTTCATTATTAGTCATTATGTAGGATTTTTCTTGTGGTAAATGAGTGATTGGCTAAAAGAGTTTTATTAATTTTACTCCTGTGTTTCCCAGATCAGACCTTGCCACATTTTCCATTTATTATTTTATATTTGCCTGTCACCAAGATGTAGTTTTGGGAAAGCTAAGCTGAAGCTGTTTGGTGAGGTGTAAAAGCATTTTAGGTGATATGTAAAAAATTCTAGTACAGTACATTTCAGAGTGCATGAACTATGAATAAGTGGTAGAAAAAGAAGCATAAAACATCAACCTACTACATGCATGGAAATGGAGTCTGGCAGAGTGAATGAAACAAATATTCTGAGTATAGATCCTCTTTTTTCATCTTGGGTTGAACATTATGAAGTGTTCTTAAATGCCTGAGTAAGCCACAAGTGACCAATAAAGTAGAATTAATTTATCCATCTGTGAACTGAAGATAGATGTTATGCTTATGAGTGAGCAGAGCATTAATAAATCCATAAAGGCAAAATTAATATTATAAGCACAGAAGGCTATTTATACACACTCTAGTTTCTACAAAGTATAGCTATTTAAGTGGGAAACAATATCAGTTGCCAAACCCAGTGGTTTAAAGATGGATCTTCAAGATAAGATAAAGTGTTGGGTTTTTAAAAAATACTCAAAATGTTTTTTTTTTATGTCAATGCCTTGCACACTGTAATCACATTTCAGTCACAGGATGTGACTCAAGAACTGGCTGATTTTATTCCAGAACCAGGCCTAGATGCCCTTCTGTCCTCATTACCTAGAACACCATAAAGCACTGTAGCCTCAGTTCATAAACCTGTAGATATGCAGCCTGGCTGTCCAATTGTGTCACCTGCCAGCATCTGGAAGAGAAATTGCAGCAAATCAGCTTAGAATAAATCCATCTGGTCAACCAAACAGTGCCTGCTCTTACTTTATATTGCTTCTTCTTTACTTGCTTTGAAACTTGACCACGAACAAACCATAGATCCTATTTGGCTCATTATCTGAACTTATGGATATTTATTAGTTTGCTTCGGACTACATTATTGCTAAATGTCAGTGGTGTTCAAAAAGTTCTAGATGAAGTTGGGGATCCTTACAAGTTTATCAGATGTTCAACAATGGTAGTATACTCTTCTTATCTGGATTATCTGGATTAGGCTTCCATGCAAAGATTCTGTGTCTAATCTAGGGCAGACATGGCCAAGGTGGGATCCAACTGGTCTGCTAGGCAAGTGGCACAGAACTTGAGCCTTACAGGGAATTTCAGGGGCTTCTCTGTAGCACACAAAGTAGAAATGCAGGAGTTAAGCAGCATGGAGTCAATCTGAAAACTGTTCCCTGAGGCAGAAAAATAAATAAAACATCATCTGAGTTATTAGCTGATAAAACCCCTATTATTTCTCCTTTTAACTTGTTCAGAGAAGGTCATTTATTCAGCAGCTCAGTAAATATATAATTCCTTGAGAACTCCCATTTATAGCAAGTTGTGAAAGCAATATGTGATGCTGAAATTAATACGAAGTGGCATGTTGAGTTTGGTTTGTAGATAATTTAACTCAGTGGGTCAGGTATGAGGGTCTGACATCTTGGGGGAGGCACTAAGAGCTTCTTCACAGTTCAATTGATTTCATAAAGGTATATGAATCTGCGAAATAAGAGTGAGGCTTTTGTGATGTCCTAGCTGTTTGCTGACTAGCCAGATTTATTTTTCAGAAGTATTCAGCTCACTGTAGCATATCTGGGCTCCTGTCTTCACACTGTAAGATTACAAGCTGATCAGAAATAAGACATTTTAAAATCTACAGTGACATCTCAGTAGTTATAATGGACATTCTTGCAGGATCACTGAGATTATCAAATGTTTTCTCTGGCATAATTAAATAGTCAAATTGCTGTATTATTGTGAACAATTTGTGGCTGAGAAAAAATAGTGGAGATGTAAAAGGATTCAGAAAGCATCTCCATTAAATGTATTTGATGTATTTGTGTATTTGATTTTGCTTTGTGAAACATGGTTAGACCATGGCTAGACACAAAGGAAGCTTTTTCTGTGACAGTGTTGCACAGAACATTTATTTGCCAGGAACAGAATAATTTGGAATAAATATTTTTATAGTAATTTTATTAAAAACAAATACAAACTAAAAAAAAAAGAATAAAAAAATAGAAGGTGCAGAAAAGAAGAAAAAATAGAGAAAAAACAGAAAGAAAAATAGAAAAGAAAGAAAAAATAAGAATATAGTAAAGAAAAAAGAAATATATAAAGAAATGATTTCCCATTTCATCACAGCAAGTATAAACAATTTTAGTAACTTATCACCTTCTCTTAAAATACAACAAATGATCTCTTCTTCTCATATCCAATCTCTTATTTATAAACAGTTCCATAAAGCCACCTCATTTCAGTCCTGCTGTCAGCAAAAGTCCATTAAGGGTTACCAGAGTTAACGTATCTGTTTTAAGCTTGATGAAATAAACCAACTTTATATTCCTTCCCTTTACTTCTAACAATCTTGATCTTTAGTTTCTTCAAATAATGTCCTAGAATTTGATTTCTTTTCATTTTTTCTTTGTCCCTTTTCACAAAATCCTTCAAAACTTTAACAAGCCTCTTTTGTAAATCCAATATAGGTAAATTATCCAGGTCACTCTCTTTGTTATTTGTATGTCCCTTTTAATTATTAAGACATCAGCTGGTTTCTTTTGTATGTCCAATGTAACATCTTTTTCCATGTCATTCTTGTAGCCTCTCATTTTTAAATCCACTTTCAAATCAGTCTCGATCTTGAAGGGCAAAACTTGTTCCTCTTTCATAACATCTTTTAAACCCAGTCTGTCTATAGAGGCAGATACTCTTAAAATTAACTTCCGGATCCATTGTTCAAAAATATATTTCAGTAATGTCCAATGTTAAAGTATTTTGCTTCATTCTGTAATTGTGAGTTGAGTTGAGTGTTCTTTTCCTTTAATTATAATCTTTAGTTCCTCTAGTGTCCAATTTTTAATGTTGTATCTTTTTTTCTTTTTAAACAAAAGCATTTTCCCACGGGAAGGATTCTTTATTATTAATTCCAAAATCTTATTTCAAATTTATCTGGACCCTTAGTCCATTTGTAACTTTCTAAAGTCAAAGTTTTAATCACCCTTTTGCTGTTTATTCCAAAAAACATTTTTAAAGTTCTTAAACTTGTAATTAAAACTTCTTTAACTAAGGATTGAAGGAAACTACCTGGTACTGTAAAACGTGTTGATCCAAAGATTCCTAATATTTAAAAAGCAGTTAACAAGCAATTTCCAAGTATGCAAACTTAGTATCCTTTCAAAGGCGTCAACTGTTGTTTGAGCAAGATGGCTATTCCCTTTCTTCCAGAGCTCGAAACCCACCAGAAACTACTGTCTTGTGGTCTCTTCATGAGGAACAGCTGTATGGAGCACTTGTGGGCCATCTCAAGTCCTCTCCTTGTCCGGAGAGGAATTACAAAGAGCCAGCCTACTCTCTGGCTTTTCATTCCACTGTGGTCGTTGGCTCCGCTTTTCACGGAGCTGTCTTCAGTCTACCATTTCTTCCCCAGAAGGGTCAATAATTTGGAATAAATCTCAAAGATGTTGACATCATTGATTTTTCATGTGGAGATACCAACAAATATAAAAAAAATAAGCTTGGTAACACATGAAATAGTTGTGCATGCCCATATTAATAAAATACATCTCATACTCCAGAACAACAAACAAGTTTTAGGCTATGGTCAGCCAGTGCAATCTCTTTAATAAAAACAGTAACAAGTAAAAATCTTATATTCTATCTTAAAAAAAAAATCAAGCCTATCTCAAATTTTTCACCTGACACATTTCTTCCTGGTTTATTTGTTATTTCATTTTTATTCCATTCTCATTTCTAGAAGTTCAGGGCAGTGTATCTTCATAACAACCTGGCAAGTTGGCTAGGTGGAAAGAATATCAGAGAGTACATTAAAAATAGCCTGAATCAGGGTTCCAGTAAGAGGCAGTGCAGAGAACAGGTCCTTTCTTGAATATTTCTTTTAAACTAAAGCTTTAGCCCGGCTACTTGTGGAGATAAATGTCCAACAAATATTATACTCAGTAACCAATACACTGATGCATTTAGTATTCTGGCAATGAGTGCTGAAATATTGCAATGATCAGCGTGTTCAAATATATTAATTGTAGAGCAGTCACAATTCTTTTATTAGTTGCAGAATTAATTAAATTAGGTAAAACTGTGGAAGGGTTCACACATGTTAACATATAGAGTGGTTGGTTGGTGTGCTTTTGTCTTACTGTGATGTGTAAAGCCACCCATTATGGCCAAGGCTATATATGAATTAGGCTATTTGGGATTTTTCATCAAATTCAGGTTTGTTTATCCATGATTTATTGAACTGGCTGGGTTCTCACAGTATGGTAAGTCACAAATAATGGCTTACGAAAGATAATGGTTAGATTCATTCCACGTGCAAAGCTAAAATAAAACAGACCACATTATAACTTAGCACAATATGTGAAGCCAATTTATATGTATTTTATTATTATTTCTTTGTATTGGGTTATCATGACTGACTGCCTATCTACACTGGTTCAGATTTTCTGCCTGCGGGATACTCTACAGGGAGAACTGAAACCTGATTCATTTCACAGAAAGAAAAGCAGCCTCATTTCTATCAATCAAATAAGCCACAAATGACATAAAGTTGTACAACTAAAACGATTATACTCCAAGATAATGGCTAAGGAAAGGCAAATAAAATATTACCTTTATAGCATTGTCATTCTGCAGCACAGTGATTATTTTGGTGAATGATTCTTTGATTTTGTTTGAGTAGTGAAGTAATTAATGCCAGAAAGGCACAGGCAAAATATGTGATGTCACTAATGACATTGACAGATTCATAGCTTTCCTAATAAAAGAGAATAAATCTTTGATCCTTTTAAAAAAAGGAAAAGCAAGAAATTCATACAAATGAAATAGCTCACACACAGCTTTTCACTGATATGCAGAAAGATGCTTCAGGCCTGTACTTCTGACAGCCTGTTTAAAATGTGTGAGGGAAGACGTCCTCCATAATAAGGTTATGCTGTATTGATTTGCCTTTCAAGTATTTATGTATTATTTGTGCTACTTTCAGCAACAGGAGATGGGTGTTTGTGTGTGTGTGTGCATTAATTGACTACCCAGTTGTTTGAGGGCTGAAAGTGAATCCAATAATAAGAGCATAAGGAAAACAAGTTGCATATAGAGGAATTTTAAAAAATTAATATAGGACCATGTTTATACCAAATCTTCATGAAATGCTTGGGTGGTGGGCCCTGAAAGCAAGAGTCAGACTGATCTTGAGAATACACCAAAATATATACTAGGGCAATTATTCTATCAGGGCAACTCAAGGGGTGTGTTTGTGTGTGTGTGTGTGTGCATGTGTGACTGCCTGGACAAGTCCCTGCAGTTTTCTTGGCAAAGTTTTTCAGAAGTGGTTTGCCATTGCTTGTTTCCTAGGGCTGAGAGAGAGTGACTGGCCCAAAGTCCCCCAGCTGGCTTTGTACCTAAGGTGGGACTAGAATTCACAGTCTCCTTGTTTCTAAGCTGGTACCTTAACCACTACACTGAACTGGCTCTCTGTGTCTGTATCTATATCTATATGTATATGTGTATATATGTGAATGTGTGATATATATATATATATATATATATATATATATATATATATATAGTTGCAAGAAAAAGTATGTGAACCTTGTGGAATTTCATGGTGTTCTGCATTAATTTGTCATAAAATGAGATCTGACCACCATCTAAGTCAAGAGTATTAACAAATATAATGTGCCTAAAATAATAATACAAAAACAATTCTGATCCTTCATGTCTTTATTGAGAACAACCATAAAAACTTCATAGTGCTAGTTGAAAAAGTATGTGAACCCTTGAGTTGATCTCAAAAAGGCTAATTGGAGTCAGGTGTTAGCATACCTGGAGTCTTGTTAAGCCCTGGAGGTGTGGACTAGAGCTACACTGACTGATAAAAACCACTCAAACTTTTTGAGTTTGCTCCGCACAAGAAGAATACACTTATGTGAGCCATGCCTCACCAAAAAGAGCTTTCAGAGGATCTACGATCAAGAATTGTTGATTTACATAAAACTGGAAAGTTACAAAGTGATTTCAAAGACCTTAGAAATTCACCAGTCTACCGTTAGGCAAACGATCTACAAATGGAGACACTTTGGGGCTGTGGCTACTCTACCAAGAAGTGGGCACCCAGTCAAAATGAACCCAAGAGCACAACTAAGACTCATCAATGAAGTAAAGAAACAACCCCGAGTGACAGCCAAAGATTTGAAGGCATCATTGGAACTGGCTAACATCTGTGTTCATGAGTCTACAGTACGTAAAACATTGAACAAGCAGGGTGTCTATGGCAGCACACCACAAAGGAAGCTGCTGCTTACTACAAAGAACATTGCTGCACGCCTGAAGTTTGCGAAAGAGCACATTGACAGTCCACAGCAGTATTGGCAAAATGTTTTGTGGACTGATGAAACAAAGACTGAACTATTTGGAAAAAACACGCAGCACTACATCTGGTGTAAAAAGGGCACTGCATATCATCATGAAAACATCATCCCAACCGTAAAGTATGGTGGAGGAAACATCATGATTTGGGCCTGTTTTGCTGCATCAGGGCCTGGCCAGCTTGCAGTCATTGAGGGGAAGACGAATTCCCAAGTGTATCAAAAAATTCTTCAGGATAATGTGAGAATGTCTGTACGTCAGCTGAAACTCTGTAGAAGTTGGGTGATGCAACAGGACAATGACCCAAAACACCGGAGGAAGTCCATAACAGAATGGCTTCAGAAAAACAAAATCCGCCTTTTGGAATGGCCAAGTCACAGCCCAGACCTCAACCCAATAGAGATGCTATGGAATGACTCGAAGAGAGCCATACACATGAGACGTCCAAAGAATATGACAGAGCTAAAGCAGTTCTACCAGGAAGAATGGGCTAAAATCCCTCCTGAACGATGTGCAGCTCTGTTCCACAGCTACAGGAAGCGCCTGGTTGAGGTTATTGCTGCCAAGGGGGGGTCGGGGGGGGTCAACCAGTTATTGATTCCAAGGGTTCACTTACTTTTTCCACTAGCATTTTGAATGTTGAATGAGTGTGTTCAATAAAGACATGAAGGATCAGAATTGTTTTTCTGTTATTATTTTAGGCACATTATATTTGTCAATACTCTTGACTTAGATGACAATCAGATCACATTTTATGACAAATTAATGCAGAACACCATGAAATTCCAAAAGGTTCACATACTTTTTCTTGCAACTGTATATATATATATATATATATATATATATATATATATATACACACACACACACACACACACATGCACACACACACACACACACACATACATACATACACACACACACGCGCATGAACAATATATGTATACATGTTCAATATATATATATGTACAATATATTCTGTCTCTCTCTCTCTGTATATAGTGTGTGTGTATGTATGAATATAGGTATATATACACACACACACACATATTTTATACACACATACACACACACACACATATATCAGACATTCTTAACCTGGAGACTGCCTATATATATAAGAATACTGTATATAGGTTAAGAATGTCCTACTTACGGACAACTCATACTTACAAATGGACTGCCTATTACAATGGCGGACAGCGTTCTCCTTTCTCAAGCTGACAAACCACTGAAGCCGCATAATGTTTTCATGAGTGTCACAAACTAGTGTGTATGTTTTTAATATACAGTTTGTTTTCAGCAGTTCATGAAAACACTGTGTGGCTTCAGTGGTTTGTCAACTCGAGAAAGGAGAACGCCGTCCACCATTTTTAGTTGGATCACGTTGCCTTTTTTCTCTTACTATTTAGCATGCCTCTGAAGCATAAAAACCTTTAATTATTATCTTTTTTCTTTTTTTTCCTATCTAAACTGTTTTAAGAACTGTTTCTTTTATTATTACTATATTATTATTACTATGTACTGTATATTATGTTTAAGATGTAGTTTATTTGGAAGTGTTTCTTAAGTGTTTTATATGCATAGAAAGGTAAAATAAATACTATTTACTAAGACAAACATTTGGCTAACTGACACTAAATAATCTGTTCCATACAAATTTGACTTAAAAGACAGACTTAGGAACAGATCTCGTTCTTAACCCAGGAACTGCCTATATGTATATATATCTCAATAAACTTTTATCAGGAAAGTTGCTTTAAGAATCAAGGAAAAAAAAAGAGAAGGAAAGGAGAGAATGTATTTAATTATTGTTTATTTAAAGTATTTGCACCAAAATATTTAAAACTGAGAATAAAGTTTGCAAGACTCTTGTTCATAAATAAATGTAAATAAAGCAGTTTATTTCAGTGACAAACCATATATATTTGCTACTAGCCTTGTTGCAGACCTGGCACAATTGTTTAAAATATGGTGTAGTGAATTGTTTTTTGTAACATGTTCTTTCTAAATTATTCAAAAGCTGTTATGATTGAATCGCAAGCTTTGTTTATTTGTATTTGCAGACAAAGAATCTAATGGTTCCTAGTGTCTTCTGAACTATACAAGTCCCATTAAAGAAGTTTTGCTACATTGGTATAAGACTTGCTCTAGAATTAGTAAATGTGTTCAGTTTGTGTTATATGTTTTTATTGGAAGATGGCCTTTAAAGAATAAAGAATATCAGTAATTGAACATTCTTGGTTGAATGACTACATGGACAATAATTAAGTTTAGAAAGAAAATTGGAAGTCATCAGTATTCCAATATATAGTAGTTATTCATTCAGACATATTATATTTCAGCCTTCAGTGATTTCACTACAGAATGGTTTACGAAAATAAGTTAAAATAAAACAAGACAACAATAGTCAGGAAAATGGTTCAAAATGAGGGTATAGTAGCAAAACAATATGAGTGGAAACAACATTAGATGAAACCGTTGTTTAAAAATCATGATGTATAAAAAGTTATTTCAATTGAATCAAAAGAAAACACAAGAAGAGTGACTTTGTTGTTAATGGCAGTGTGTTTTCTTTCCCCTTCCTCTTGTTGTTTTGTTACAGAAAATTTGGGGAAATATTGTGTCATAGAGCAGAGGAACTGATTTGATACACCCTCAACATATGATTTTAATTATCTTGACAGAAGCTTTGAAACAAATTCCAGTAATTTTAGGAATGCAGGATTGTAAGAAGGCTGACTATTTGTGTTATTATTACAAATGCTCAGTGATGTAACACTTCATGTTGGTTTGATTATTGATTTAGCATAAAATGAAAAGAGACAGAACACTTAAAAAAAAATCTTTGTGGTGTTCTCATGTTGACATCCCATGTTTTGAGACCAATATCCACAGGAGAGGAGAGAACTTCTGAGAAAACAACATGAGCAAACACAGCAGTGATGTTGTCTATGGCACTTTCTAACTTCACATTTCGTTGTCCTGTGGCTACCCTGTTACGAATAACTTAATTCTGAAATATTATTTATTTAAAACATAGATAAGTCAGAGCTGTGACTATTTTGGAAGGAAAAAAAGAAAAAAAGTCTGCGTGAATACTGAGAGTTGGAAATGCAAATAATGACAGCTTTTGCATTAGCACTCTTTGTTGTACAAATAGATTCATAGCATAAATCAATTAATTTGTAAATACCTTGAAAACAATGTGGTGATTACTAGAAGTTGGTACTGATTTGTCAAGAACAAGTCTTGCCAGATTAATTTTACTTCATTTTTTAATGAGTAGCTTCAAATGGAATACTACACAAATTAACCCCTGTGTTGTTCAATTTTTTCATTAATCACTTGGGTGAAAAAGGGGATGAAATGCATTTGGGTAGGACAGCTAATACTTCATGATCTTTATAGGTTAGAGGAGTGGGATGAAAATAACAATAAAACTTAACAGTCAAAGACAACCTTCTTTGCTTACAGAAGCTAATCAATGTGCACTTATTACATTGTTTTAAGCACTGCCTCTTTAAATTCCTTAATATATACTTTTTTTTGTTAAAAAAGAGCTTATTTATATTTTAATCTGGTTAATGTGAGTTAATCTGTGTTAATTATGAATTCCACAATATTTGTGTGTCTATGTGTGTATTTGTGTGTGTGTGTGTGTGTGTGTGTGTGTCTGTATCCTTAAAGTAAGGTGAATATTTGCCTAATTAGAAAGACAAATAGCCCGTAATTAATAAATAACTGCAGGAACTGTTTCAGAGTGGTTCTGGAATGGCTTAGAGACAACTTATTATCCCTGGCTATCACATTCAATCTGCAGATTCTCCTTTAATCTACTTTTAATTATTTGAATTCTTTTTTTCCCCTCAGGTGCAACAATAAAACAATGAATTTCTGGGAGAAACATACCCAGTCACCTTGCAGTCAGTTGAGATGTAAGTGAAAATAACAATACTGTAAGAGAAGTCACCATCTTTAGAGAAGTCTGTTTAACAGATGTTACCAGCACAATCCACACGGGGGCAGTTTGAAGGTCTGCAGAAGTGCAAAATATTCATGAGTCTGTTTCTCTCTGTTCATTTTAACTGACATGTATTAGATCATTTGTAGATTACAAAAGGAATCCCACCCCTTTGAATGTTGATAATGGCAATTTTTAATGATGGAAGATCTGGATATTTTGAGGTAAACTATCAGAAAAGTTTGATTATGTACATGAAAATGTAAATGATAATATATAAATATGTTATGTACCTCCAAAGATATATTATGAGTTTATATAGTAAGGGTTACTAATTTATATTCCATTTGATTAGTCTATGTCCCATCCCCTATCTCACAACTTGGATATATTTATACCTAATGAAGAGAACTAGAGTCTGCAAAAACCGATGCCACAGACTTTAAGATGCAACAAGACTCATAGATTATTTTTATATATCTGCAATATTTTAAAATTAATGTCTTTTTGTATACATGATACTATCTATCAAGTATATAAAGGGATACACTCTTGCTAGCAAGTTTGAGAACACAATGAATAATAGAAACTGATTGTGCTACTAAAAGAATCTTGTTATATTGCACTTCCCACCCCCACCCCCTAATTTTAGTGCTTTTAAAACATTTCAGGTGCCTTACAGGATTGCAAAAGCAACACTGTAGCATTCAACAAATTAACGCTCCACAATTTAATTTGCAGCCCCATAGCGTGTCACATTTAAGTCAGAGCAGATCTGCTTTTTGGACATTTCACTTGATACAAATGCCACCAAAGGGAAAAAAAAAGTATTGTAAGTTCCTTTGCTGGTGAAGTGTATTAAGGATTGGCATTATCTGACACTTCTGGAGATAACTGTCCATAATGTGGTGGCTTCAAAAAAATGCTTTAAAGCAAAAGTGCAAAATAATCTCTCTGCTGTGTACTGTAGAATATTAACCTAAGGAATTGAAATTAGATTAAAAAAAAGAAAGAAAAGAAAAACCTTGCTTTTTCTGTACCAAGAGAGTAAACATACAGGTAACTTCAGAAAGTGTGATTTATTGCAGAACTTAGTAAATCTCAATTTTATAATGCTGTTATACATTATCAAAATAAGTTTTTGCATTGAAATGCCTTCCACAGACTTCCCATATTATCCAGACAACACAGCCAATTACTTTGCTGTTATACCAAGTCTCCCTCAGTTAGGCTCTCTGCTTTCTTTACTAGCTTCACAATTAGATGGTTTTCTGTTTTTCTGTTTCTGTAACTTTTCCAGCTAGAATAAAGATTTATTAGATTTCTGAGAAGCTTAACAAGAGGATAAATATAATTTGACCATACACTGTAAAAATAATCAGTTCTTTACTCTGAAAAGAAATAAAATTATAGAAGTAAAACATCTTTCATAACTGAGGCCAACAAGTATAGTATAAACTATTCCATGGAGAAAGAGAAAACTGTACAAAAAGGAACCCAAAGGAAAGGGAAGGATAGAAGTTCAATTCAAATTCAAGCTCAATTGGACTCAATTCAAACACTAATAACAATATATATATCAAACTGAGCAAGGAAATGCAGAAATAAAGCTCAGACCAGAAACAAAAATAAGTAGACGGTTTTGTTCTTGCAGGAATCATTGTTTTTTTTTAAAAAATGTAATAGTGAAATATAGCAAACAAAAAACAATGCAAAAGTATTATTTTGTATCCAAAAGGGGAAAAATACACAATAATGAGTAAAACAGAGGTCAATATAATATTAATATAGAACTAGCCCAATTTTTAACATATTGTTAAATCTAAACCATACAAAAATATATTGCTCCAGTTTCTCAGTTTTACAATGTAAGGACATTTCAAAAATTTGTAGAGAACTTTTTTCTTGAACCCATTCTTTAACATCTTGCCTTCCACTTGAAACCAAGAAAGAGACATAAAGGAACATTACCAAATCATTCCAGAGAGCCCCAAATTTCTTATAGTGCTAACAACAACAATAACAAATCTGATACACATACCTTCTTGTTTTGGACTCAAGCTATGTTTTGCTCCTTGTTGTTTTGTTAATAGATTTCTCTCCATCAAGGTCACCCTCTTTACTCTCTTCGTGATCTGACAGAACTGGTACTAGGAAGCAAGAACAAACACAAAATGAGATTTACTAAATACAGCGCACAGCAGAAGACATAAGACACTAGGCTACAAGATTCCATTTAGATTTCAGTGGTTTGGAAAACAGTCCAGTTTGACTTGGGGGGCTCTGAAGGCCACATGATCTAGAGGCTGAATCTTAATTGAACGTAGTATGGAGCTTCATATCTCTCATTGATTATCCTTGGAAATCAACACATTTTGAGAGCCAGTGTTGTGAAATAGTTAAGCTATTAGGCTAGGACTCTCCTGATCCAGCTTCAAGTCTACCATTAGCCATGAAAGTTCACTAGGTGACGCATTCATCCCAATTTACCTTACAGAGTTGTGGGAGAAAAAAAAGAGGAAGGAATAAATAAATGCCTCCTTGAGCTCCTGAATTAATGGCGGGGTATAAATAAAATAAATAAACAATTGTATATAAAAGTAACACATAATGTCCATGTGAAGTGCCTCTCATGATTCTTAACAAGCAAAGAGAAATCTAGGATATGCTCCTCTATCTGCTGTCTGCAAGATTAACTGGGCTACTGTACCAGAACTTGTCTGGAAGACACTTGGTTCAGGAAAGCCAATCTAGAAGAAATGAAAAAATGACTAACTTTCTAAAACAAAACAAAACAAAAAGTAGACATGAGTGTTTGTAAATGTAGCTACTGAGCATTTCTGAAAGGTAAAATTTTGAATAAGGATTAAAGGATTTTTTAAAACTTAAATACAGAAAAGAGTTTTCAAAAGTAAAAGATGTTCTAGTTTGTGTAATGCAAACCTCATAATTATTTTGCCTCTAACAGAAATAATTTCTGATATAAACCTTTCAAATACTAAATGGTAATGGAAGTTAAAGAAGCAATATTTAACATCCAAGAAATATTGTTTAAATGTGCAGCCTTGATAACTTTTGTTGAGAGCTAAAACAAACAAACCACTTTAACGTGGAATAGATGTGATCTTGCACCTCAACCTGGAAACTATTTTTATGATATATTTTGCTCAGATTCAGAATACTATTTCAGCAGGCAAATCTTAGTTAAAGGAAGAAGCCAGAGTCAGTGCAGGTCAGAAGTAAAACCTACTTAACATAAGGATCTTCAGATAGTTTTAGTCCACTGCAGCAAAACCAAGTAATATTGTAGCACCACAAAGCAGGGTCAGTGAACCTACTACCCTCCAGGTGTTCATAAACTCTCTGCAAACACAGGGACACTGAATCCTTTTGTTAGCTAGCAATAGCTTGTGCTTACCTATTCAGTAAGATTTAGGAAAGCAATAATTAAACTATAGCTGAACAACAATAGGGAAACAATCAACATACTTCAGCCATGCTTGTACACTAAGATTGTGTTTACGCAGTCTGTAACCCTCCCTTAGCTTGTTACTTTAAACTTGGTAATGTTGAAATGGTTGACAAATTGGAGGATAAACATGCAAGGGACAATACTTTAGGAACTTGCCTTTCTTGATAGTTTAAGATAAATGATCACATATTCTAGTTCTAATCAATGGTTATAAGATATTGTGCTACTACTTCAAATATCAGAAAAATGCACTTCTTCCTGTAGAGTAGCCTTCCCAACCTGGTGCTGTTTAGAAACATTGGGGATCAGCTCCCCTACTTCTCTGCCAGCATGGTGAATGGGGAGGAATAAAGTTCCTAGTTGAAGTCTAACATGCCTGGAGGGTGTCCAACACTTTCCTGTTTGCTTCTTTTGCAAGAAATGTTACTCTAAAAGGCTCAGTCTTGGTGGGGCTGATGTGATGGCTATCTTGAAATTTTGGAGGCAGAGAGCAAAATAATGCTCTTACTATTTATTCATATACAAGGGAGACTCGTATAGTGCCTTTTTCAGATTCAGAAGGCACATCCCCAATACTTGCCCCGTGTTTGTATCCCACCCTATGTTTAAATCAATATATGAATTTTTTTTAATGGGATGGAAGTTTGCATTTGTTCAGTAGCCAGGGGTGCCAAGTCCTAAAATTAGTTTTCTCCATGCATTTGACCTTTTTCTTGCAGTCTTTCATATTGAAAAGAAATTGAAACTAGATTTAGTATGGGAGAGTCTAACTTGAGATGACCTATAGGTTTGTATTTTGAGTCTGTCCAAAGAGAAGTAGAAAAAAATTGAAATGAAGTCTAGGCTGGCAGGGAGCTGAAGCATGCTTAACTCCAGCTTTCCCAGCTGCTGTCCTCTTGGTTTGTCTAGATTACAACTCTGCATTCCCATTCAGCTTCCATTTGCACTCCCAACATAGACTGGAAAAGACTAGTGTATGGAAGGATTCCTCAATGAATCTATTTTTAAAGCTCTTTTCTCCCACAGGGACTTACATCTTTTTATAGAACTTCATTAAAGAAGAAATCAGTTTCCAGCAGAAGAATGTGGCTTTTCACTTTCTAATCCAATCACCTCAAAAGTCTCCTTGAGATTCATTGTGGTCAAGATCTTTGGCTCTCCTATTTGGTGTGGTCAATTAATAACATATCCAATTGGATGGCATATCATTATGAACTGATTCTGCTCAGATGATGTCATGGAGATCTCTCTCTCTCTCTCTCTCTCTCTCTCTCTCTCTGCAGTATTCATTGTTGCATAGTACGAGTTATTCTGTGCAGCAAATGGCATGATAAAGAATAGAAATTATTCGACAGTCTTGTGATTACAGGTGAAACTCGAAAAATTAGAATATCGTGCAAATGTTCATTTATGTCAGTATGGCAACTCAAAAGGTGAAACCAATATATGAGATAAACGCATTACATGCAAAGCGAGATATGTCAAGCCTTACTTTGGTATAATTGTGATGATTATGGTGTACAGCTTATGAAAACCCCAAATTCACAATCTCAGAAAATTAGAATATTACATGACATCAATAACACAAGGATTGGAAATAGAACAATATCGGACCTCTGCAAAGTATAAGCATGCATATGTACTCAGTACTTGGTTTGGGCCCCTTTTGCAGCAATGACTGCCGCAATGCGGCATGGCATGGATGCTATCAGCCTGTGGCACTGCTGAGGTGTTATGGAAGACCAGGATGCTTCAATAGCGGCCTTCAGCTCCACTGCATTGTTCGGTCTCATGTCCCTCATCTTTCTCTTGGCAATGCCCCATAGATTCTCTATGGGGTTCAGGTCAGGCGAGTTTGCTGGCCAATCAAGCACAGTAATCCCATGGTCATTGAACCAGGTTTTGGTACTTTTGGCAGTGTGGGCAGGTGCCACGTCCTGCTGGAAAATGAAGTCAGCATCCCCATAAAGCTCGTCTGCGGAAGGAAGCATGAAGTGCTCCAAAATCTCCTGGTAGACGGCTGCGTTGACCCTGGACTTAATGAAGCACAGTGGACCAACACCAGCAGATGACATGGCTCCCCAAATCAACACAGACTCTGGAAACTTCACACTGGACTTCAAGTATCGTGCATTGTGTGCCTCTCCATTCTTCCTCCAGACTCTGGGTCCTTGGTTCCCAAATGAGATGCAAAAGTTGCTCTCATCAGAAAAGAGGACTTTGGACCACTGGGCAACAGACCAGTTCTTTTTTTCTGTAGCCCAGGTAAGATGCTTCTGACGTTGTTTGTTGTTCAGGAGCGGCTTGACAAGAGGAATATGACATTTGAAGCCCATGTCCAGGATCCGTCTGTGTGTGGTGGCTCTTGATGCACTAACTCCAGCCTCAATCCACTCCTTGTGAAAGTCCCCAACACTTTTGAATGGCCTTTTCCTGACAATCCTCTCCAGGCTGCGGTCATCCCTGCTGCTTGTGCACCTTTTTCTACCACACTTTTCCCTTCCACATAACCTCCTATTGATGTGCTTTGATACAGCACTTTGGGAACATCCAACTTCTTTTGCAATTACCTTTTGGGGCTTTCCCTCCTTATGGAGGGTGTCAGTGATGGTTTTCTGCACAACTGTCAGGTCAGCAGTCTTTCCCATGCTTGTGATTCCTACTGAACCAGCCTGAGAGACCATTTAAAGGCTCAGGAACCCTTTGTAGGTGTTATGGATTCATTAGCTGATTAGAGGGGGACACTTTGAGCCTAGAATATTGAACCTTTTCACACTATTCTAATTTTCTGAGATTGTGCATTTGGGGTTTTCATAAGCTGTACGCCATAATCATCACAATTATACCAAAGTAAGGTCTGACATATCTCGCTTTGCATGTAATGCGCCTATCTCATATATTGGTTTCACCTTTTGAGTTGCCATACTGACATAAATGAACATTTGCACGATATTCTAATTTTTCGAGTTTCACCTGTACTACTTTTAACTGGTCTCAGCTCCATTTTTATCTTTATTTCTCTTTTCCTTCTCACTCCCTTCTTGAGCCAGTTGCCTTTCTTAAAGAATTACACTATCTTCCTATAAACAAACATGTATTTTATTTACAGTACAGAAAGTGCCAATGTTCAGAAAGAAATAGGTGAAAAGGGCATTATTCCGTGTGATCATATGAGAGAAAAGAAAGGAATAGTAACAGAGGCAACAAAAGGGGAGGTTAAGAGAATCTTCCAGACCCTCACAGCCACCATGGGACTGCCTAACATATACATACAGTATTAACAAAGTACTAGGTGCTACAATTAACCCTTCACTGTGAATGTAGGGTTTCTTAACCCAATGCATATAACTCACCCATCAATTTGAAATCATATAATTCTACATATACTGTATTAATGTGAGAGGCATTCAAAATATATAAGATATTAATTTAATTTAGTAACATTTACCTTATCTTGAATTTACTTCCCCTGTATGTTGGCATAGTCTTGTTGGCATTTGAGAAGCACTTGTCTCTTGTAATATAGTTTTCCTTTGTGTTGCAGACATCAGTGAGTCAAAGGAAATGGTATACAGAGATTAAGAACATCCTAAAATATTGTGGGAGAGAAAGTTGCAAACCCACCCAATGCTTTGGGACTTCTGGCCACTCAGGGAGATTGGTTAGAAGGGCAGTTGGAAAAGCTCTAAATGTTGGGTTAATGAATTAGGTTTGTACCAGAGGAGAGGCAAGACCATACAGTATTATTCCAGATACAGTTTAGAATAGTCGTGATCTAAATTCAATGTTTAAAAATTGAATCATAATGTTGAAATTGAAGAAAGTTATAGAATTCTAATAGCCTGATATATTAAGTGTTTTTTTTTAATTAATTTTTTCTCTATATATTTTAGATTTAGGTATAATTTATCTATAATTTAGGTAGGATATTTTTCTTTGTGTTAGTTTTATTAAATGTATTTTTTTTTCTTTCCCCCTCTTTTTTTTTGTAGGATGTGTGTCTTTTTGAAATCCTATTTCCCTCCCCCCCGTTTTCTATTTTTTCTTTTCTTTTTCTTTTCCTTTCTCATTATATAGCCTTTTTATAATAAAATT